>CM054122.1:28803692-29443900 GCA_028751855.1 Ambrosia trifida
TATTTAAAACCAAAATATCATGCTTTGAGCCGTAAACCAGCAGCGGAAGCATTCTTGTTTACAACCAAAAGACATATCATTGTTTAAAAAACATTGTTTAACATGCTTCAAAATATTAGACGCTGTGCATGACTCCGTGCGCCTAGCCCATTGACTGCTACCTTAGCGACCTGAGAAAACATGCCAAAAATGTCAACATATAATGCTGGTGAGTTCACAGGTTTTCTTTTATAAAGTGTTTGTTATAAGTTGTGAAGATCATATCCGTTACTACTAGGTTATAAGAACGTTAGCTAGACGTTAAGTGTTTGTTTACTACTGCGGTTGGGAATCCATTACTATACGTTTATAAGTTGTTGAAGCTTGCCCAGCAGTTTTGGCTATAACCGATGCCTCGGCGAGCCAGTAAATAAGAGACAATATGCACCCGCCCGGCCCAACCGTCGAGTGGGGTTTGTGAGGCCCAATATGTAACATTTCGCATTAAATAATTGTACGTTTCGGGATTAAAACGACGAGTTTTATTATTATTATTTTTGGGATATTTTGAAGCCTAATACAATAATAATTATTCATACATATACATATATATATATATATGAATATATAAGTTAATAATAATAATAATAATAATAATAATAATAATAAATAATATTAATTAGTAGCCATCTTTTTGTAAAAAAATAATTCTTGGCTAGACAAACAATTGAAACCACCCCACCCCTCGTCCCTGTTACCCAAACCGGAGCCCAGCCTAGTCACTAACCCAGCCCACAAGAAACCCCGGCCCAACACAAACCAAGCCCAACCCCTACTCCTTTGTGCCGCGATTTAATCAAAAAAAAAGGTTCCCTCTGAGGCTCGAACCCGGGTCAATCACATACACACACACCAACCTAACCAACTAAGCTATGCTGAACTGTTGGTTTACATCTAACTCGTAAATAATAAATAACCTTTTTAAAACTCTATTACTGGTCGCTGCTAACAGCAGACGCGCGAACCAGCCTGCAAGATCAGTTTTGACCTTAGATTTATACCCGATTTATGGAAACAATTGACTAATTGTTTCGTAAACAGGTAAATTACGAGCTATCACGCGTTTTACCGGTCAAACATACTCGATTTAAACCCATTTACGCGTTTGTGTTAAAGCTTGGTCAATGGTTTCCAATTCAAGCACCCATGATACTACCCTATAAATTGAACCTTGCTGTACCATCACTACTCGCCACTAATTCTTTCTACACCTCCAATTTCTACTCATAATTATCTGTTCTTGAGCCTTTGTACGAGTTTGACTTCGTGGCTTTGACCATCCATTCATATACGAATCGTGTTTGTAAGTGTAATTTTTGTTGTGGGAATTGTTATTCGGCACCTACACAGCATTTACCCTATGCTTAATAAGATTAACATTAGGTAAATCGTTCAATTGGAAAACTAGGGCTCGAATTGATACTTTTGGGGAAGAACACGTTTGAACATTTGGTATTTATTTTTAACAAACAACATTCAAACACAACCAGAGGTCTAGACCAACTGGTTGTGTCTGGTGCTTTGCAACCTGAGACCACAGGTTCGATCCCCAGCAAACCCACCTATTTTCCTTTCTTTTTTTTTTTACAAGTAAACTAATATGTGTATATATATATAATTACTAGTATTTTAAAATTTGTTTTAAAATACTAAAACTCTTTTAAAAACTCTACAAAAATTATTTTTAGTTAAACCGATAAAAAGGTTTAACTTACAATTTTTAGTTTTCAAAAATTTATTTATTTAATATTTATAATAATTAAATCAAGTTTATTCTATTTTATTCTATAAAAATATCAAAACGATCTTATAAATTTCCACAAATTTTATTCTAAGTTTTTATAACGTTAAGCTTTTCAGAAATGATTTTTATTTCTGAAAAATCATTTATTTAATATTTTTAATCAATTTTTGTTAGTTTTAATCATAATTAAATCATAATAAATCCAATTTTTAATATTTTTGCACCAAAATTTTATACAAATTATTTCTGATAATTTAGAACAGAAATATAATTTTTAAACTGATAATTATTTAATTTTAATATTTTTAAATATTAAAGTTAGATTTTGACAATTTGTTATAAATAGATTAAATAATCTATTTTAAAGAAAATAATTTTATAAAAATTATTTTTATACTTTAAACACATTCTTGTGACCATCCTAGATTTAACATTTATAAAAAGATTTTTAGTTATTTATTTACTAAATTTCTCTCAATTGGCGAATATTTTTAATATTAATCAAACGAGCAATTATCCCCAATTCGAAGCCCTAGAAACTTATACATTTGTAGATTTGATAGACTTAGACATATTTATTACTTCATTTTAGGGTGATACTTGATACATTTGGTCAACACATTTCTCAACGGATATAACATTTTACCAAGGTGAGTTTACATAGCCCCTTTACTCTATTTTCACTATTTTCGGGGTGAAACATGTTTAAACATTTTATACTATCATTTACTCATATTTACTTGTGATTCAAGTACATCATCATTCTATCATTTGACTGTAACAAAAAGACACAGTACAATCATTAACAATGATCAAGCCGCCTGTTTAGATTATAGCGCTATAGGTCTGACAAACCCATCCCACCCGCATAGACTCAGGGATGATCGATAACAGTAATAACATTTAACTAACTTGCGAGTTAGTCATCAGTCGACACAAGGTTTGGTTGTACAAAGACGCATTGTTGCATGTCGGTATCATACTCTATCATCATACAACCCTGAGTGTTGTACAAACTATTGTTATCAACTATTTCTCAAAAACCTATGTAATTCTCACCAACTTTTGTTGACCCAAACATTTTCAACTTAACATGTTTCAGGTCCTACTTGCTTGAAGAATTGCTTGAAGATATGTGCATAGTTTATTCAATTTGATGTACGAATTCTTGTAGAACAATTGTATGTAATTTATTTAAATCAATTAATGAAACTTATTATTCTCCATGAGCTACTGAACAATCATCAATACGTGGCACCCCGATGTTTCCGCCATCGGTTGGGGTGTTACAGATTGGTATCAGAGCCATGGTTATAGGGAATTAGGTTATTAGAAAAATAATCTAGTCTATAACCATAGGATTTAACAAGTACTTGCTTCTTTTGCTTGCTATTCTCTATCTCCTACTTCTTATCCCTACTATCATCCCTACAAGAAAGTTACTCTCCATCACTGGATCTACTCCTAGACTAATAGGACAAATTCCTTAGGTTTAACCTGAACCACCTTGAGATCTCGTCGAAGTTCTAGATTTTAATAACGAACACGTGCAATCTGGAAGGGTGAACGCCTGTATTCTGAGTCTTCTGTCTAGGCTGGCATTGCGCATATATCCCAATCAGACGAGGGACCCGGATGCCTACCTGGGAATTCTCGGGATGAGTGTTCACTTATAGGCTAAAGCATGTCTTCATATGTTATTAGAATCTGGAATCTTTGATAAGTCAACGTTTTCGTTTATTCGTTTTAATTAATGAATAAATGATTACATTCCTTATATTACCTCATTCATTTCATGCCACATTGAACCTTCATTGTGTCCCTTACGGATCATGTCTCCACGTCGTAGCACTCGCAATAACAGTGGTGAAAACCAAGAGGAAAGTAACAACAACCACAACACCAACCACAACAACAACAAAAACAACAAAGGTGTTGATGCCCGACTGGCTGCGATTATCTACAACCCTGCTCAGGTTACTAATCCTAATCGTCCTGGTAATTTCAACTATGGTCAATGCTATGAATGTGGAAACCCAAATCACTACCGTAACCGATGCCCTAAACTAAACCGAGATCAAGACCCTCCAGCTACTTAACAGCAAGTCCCACCATTTAAATGTTGTTTGCTTTCAATTCTATGTAATGGCGCTTTTGATTCAAGTAATAAAATTCTAGTATTATCATAACATCGGTGTGCATGCTTGTTTGAATGTGAATTAATTGCTATATCTACTTGCTTACTTGTACAACAATTAGTTGACTACCAAACAACCAGCTTAACGATTGGTAGAGGTCATCATGTCATTCCAACAGTCGGGAGAGGCCCTACCACCTGAACGACTGGCAGAGACTATCAGACCTGCTTAACAATCGGTAAAGTCATAAAAGGACACAAAACCCTAATGTAAGGTAAATTGGTAATTACGGTCCGGAACGTAATCATAAATTTACAGGTACGTTAAGGTAGTGTAAAATTTTATCAAGGTTTCCGGTAGTTGACCAATTGTAACCCTGGTTTTCTCTTAACTTCGGGACGAAGTTCCTAAAAGTAGGGGAGACTGTAACATTTCGCATTAAATAATTGTACGTTTCGGGATTAAAACGACGAGTTTTATTATTATTATTTTTGGGATATTTTGAAGCCTAATACAATAATAATTATTCATACATATACATATATATATATATATATGAATATATAAGTTAATAATAATAATAATAATAATAATAATAATAAATAATATTAATTAGTAGCCATCTTTTTGTAAAAAAATAATTCTTGGCTAGACAAACAATTGAAACCACCCCACCCCTCGTCCCTGTTACCCAAACCGGAGCCCAGCCTAGTCACTAACCCAGCCCACAAGAAACCCCGGCCCAACACAAACCAAGCCCAACCCCTACTCCTTTGTGCCGCGATTTAATCAAAAAAAAAGGTTCCCTCTGAGGCTCGAACCCGGGTCAATCACATACACACACACGAACCTAACCAACTAAGCTATGCTGAACTGTTGGTTTACATCTAACTCGTAAATAATAAATAACCTTTTTAAAACTCTATTACTGGTCGCTGCTAACAGCAGACGCGCGAACCAGCCTGCAAGATCAGTTTTGACCTTAGATTTATACCCGATTTATGGAAACAATTGACTAATTGTTTCGTAAACAGGTAAATTACGAGCTATCACGCGTTTTACCGGTCAAACATACTCGATTTAAACCCATTTACGCGTTTGTGTTAAAGCTTGGTCAATGGTTTCCAATTCAAGCACCCATGATACTACCCTATAAATTGAACCTTGCTGTACCATCACTACTCGCCACTAATTCTTTCTACACCTCCAATTTCTACTCATAATTATCTGTTCTTGAGCCTTTGTACGAGTTTGACTTCGTGGCTTTGACCATCCATTCATATACGAATCGTGTTTGTAAGTGTAATTTTTGTTGTGGGAATTGTTATTCGGCACCTACACAGCATTTACCCTATGCTTAATAAGATTAACATTAGGTAAATCGTTCAATTGGAAAACTAGGGCTCGAATTGATACTTTTGGGGAAGAACACGTTTGAACATTTGGTATTTATTTTTAACAAACAACATTCAAACACAACCAGAGGTCTAGACCAACTGGTTGTGTCTGGTGCTTTGCAACCTGAGACCACAGGTTCGATCCCCAGCAAACCCACCTATTTTCCTTTCTTTTTTTTTTTACAAGTAAACTAATATGTGTATATATATATAATTACTAGTATTTTAAAATTTGTTTTAAAATACTAAAACTCTTTTAAAAACTCTACAAAAATTATTTTTAGTTAAACCGATAAAAAGGTTTAACTTACAATTTTTAGTTTTCAAAAATTTATTTATTTAATATTTATAATAATTAAATCAAGTTTATTCTATTTTATTCTATAAAAATATCAAAACGATCTTATAAATTTCCACAAATTTTATTCTAAGTTTTTATAACGTTAAGCTTTTCAGAAATGATTTTTATTTCTGAAAAATCATTTATTTAATATTTTTAATCAATTTTTGTTAGTTTTAATCATAATTAAATCATAATAAATCCAATTTTTAATATTTTTGCACCAAAATTTTATACAAATTATTTCTGATAATTTAGAACAGAAATATAATTTTTAAACTGATAATTATTTAATTTTAATATTTTTAAATATTAAAGTTAGATTTTGACAATTTGTTATAAATAGATTAAATAATCTATTTTAAAGAAAATAATTTTATAAAAATTATTTTTATACTTTAAACACATTCTTGTGACCATCCTAGATTTAACATTTATAAAAAGATTTTTAGTTATTTATTTACTAAATTTCTCTCAATTGGCGAATATTTTTAATATTAATCAAACGAGCAATTATCCCCAATTCGAAGCCCTAGAAACTTATACATTTGTAGATTTGATAGACTTAGACATATTTATTACTTCATTTTAGGGTGATACTTGATACATTTGGTCAACACATTTCTCAACGGATATAACATTTTACCAAGGTGAGTTTACATAGCCCCTTTACTCTATTTTCACTATTTTCGGGGTGAAACATGTTTAAACATTTTATACTATCATTTACTCATATTTACTTGTGATTCAAGTACATCATCATTCTATCATTTGACTGTAACAAAAAGACACAGTACAATCATTAACAATGATCAAGCCGCCTGTTTAGATTATAGCGCTATAGGTCTGACAAACCCATCCCACCCGCATAGACTCAGGGATGATCGATAACAGTAATAACATTTAACTAACTTGCGAGTTAGTCATCAGTCGACACAAGGTTTGGTTGTACAAAGACGCATTGTTGCATGTCGGTATCATACTCTATCATCATACAACCCTGAGTGTTGTACAAACTATTGTTATCAACTATTTCTCAAAAACCTATGTAATTCTCACCAACTTTTGTTGACCCAAACATTTTCAACTTAACATGTTTCAGGTCCTACTTGCTTGAAGAATTGCTTGAAGATATGTGCATAGTTTATTCAATTTGATGTACGAATTCTTGTAGAACAATTGTATGTAATTTATTTAAATCAATTAATGAAACTTATTATTCTCCATGAGCTACTGAACAATCATCAATACGTGGCACCCCGATGTTTCCGCCATCGGTTGGGGTGTTACACAATAGATCTATCCACATTTCCCCCGTTGTGCATCCCCGCACATTCATGGTTTCCCCCCTAGGACTTTCCGTAAAAAGCCGCATAGTATATGTAAAGTAACCATAGTATAACATGACCTTTAATGGGTAAGTAAGTAGCATGTTTCTCCCCCGAAAGTAAAACGGTAAAAGTGGGGCTGTGAAACTCACCTGATGTATAGCGTACAATCAAATAGCAGAGAATAGCAAGTCCGTGGTCAAGCACCTACGAACGTCCTAGTGCATGTAAGCCACTAAGTCTATAGCGTGTGCTTTTCCGGCAAGTTGTACACCCAACTCCCAACACCACCATTTACATATAATTTCCCGTTTAATTAAACATATGTCCTAGGTCCGTTGGTGATGGATTACCATTGTTACAAGTTACATTTATTCTTTCATGAATATTAATTAACTTGTATAATATTATTCTCGACTCAACTTTACTTAACGTATAACTATTTTCCCATTAAATAATTATACTTAAGATCTCGTCGTTTGATATAATATCTTTACCGCTCGACACAACTCACTTTACCGTATATTTATTTTCCCAAAAATATACTAAGGTCTTGTCGTCCGATAATATATTTTTAACGCCCGACTCGACTCACCACACCGTATATTTACTTTCCCATTAAGTAAATATACTAGAATTTCGTCGAGCCGAACATATATATATATGTATGTATTTTCCTCGTTCAGTCCATACGTTCGTTTAACGTTTTTAATCGTTAGATTATTTACGTTATATTTTCTCCCACAAATATTTTTCCAACACTTAGGAAAGTGTTATGTAAAATTTTCACCCAAGTTATATATATTTTAACTCCTTAAAATATATTTTTACTCAGCTTGACGTAATGATATTTTTCTCGTTTGTCCGCTTTTACGTCTTAGTTCGTTAACACGTCCAAGTCCGATTTCTTAACTTATATGTGATTATATAGTTAATCTTTTTCCAAGTCTTCCAATATGTGTTTTCTAGAAGTATTATTCAACTTTCTAATTCCCAACACATATTACTTGGAAGTTTTATAAACACTTTTATATTTTTAACACAAAACTTGACAACTTATATACAAAAATGTTCCAACACTTTTATATTCCCATTTATATAAAAGTGTTCATTTCTATATAAGTTCTCCCAAGTTTTAGTTTGTCTAACATTTTTTATAAAAACCTTTGTTTTTATATAAATCCATATGTTAGAAAAAGTCCATATATTTAGAAAACTCCATTTCATAAAAATACACCTTTATACAAAATACATGTGTATGTTCACTAGTGTTTACCACTTTAACAAGTCTTATATCCTTAAGTTAAGATGATTAAAATCACTTTCAAGTTCATCCAAGTTTCATTAACAAGTGTTACCCGAATCACCATTTTTCTTCAAGTGTTCACGATCTTAGTAAAAACTACAAGAATACCTAACATCCATCACTAAACTTTCAATTTATTCACACTAACTAAACACCATTTTAGTCTTTAAAAATCATATGTTTTATCATGAAAAGCTTAATCAAGTTAACCCCTTGTACAACTTGCTTCAAGCTAATAAACATAAACTTTTAAAGACAAGAACAAGATCAAGAATACTTACAACTAGCACAAGGCTAGGGAAGCTAACAATGCTTGATTTTGATGGAGTTTAGTGTGTTCTTCCTATGTGGTTTAGCTCCTAGCTTGAAACACACAATGGGGGTTTGGATGATGGATGTTTAGTGAAGGAATTTGAAGTGTTTGGAACTTGAAAGAATGTGTGTGTGTGTCTTGATAACCCACGGCTCAAAGAAAGAAAAAAAAGAAGAGTTTTTGCTTGTTTTGATCAAGTATAAGGTCACATGATCTCTTATAATCTTCCCATGATCTTCCCAAGATCACATACAATCTAACTTGGATCCAAAATCCCTTAAAACATGGAGATATTTGTACTAGTTAAATCTTGTGTGGATTTGTTCTTCTTGGGTTAGTTTTGGTCGTGGGTTTTGCTAGCCAAGGAGAGGATTTTGTTTTGATTTCAAGGACACAATAATATCTACCATGATCTATCTTAGATTTACAAGGATTGTGAGTGTACTAGAGTAATATTTGCATGATCTTGGGATGATTTTTCTTGTGTGTTGGCAGAGATTTTTAAAGGGAATGGATGGATTTCTCAATCTCACAAGGACACACAATATCTTATAAAAACCTTATCATATCTTCACACAATCTCTAAAGATCACAAAGATCTATTATTAGATCTAAATCCCATAAATGTTGGATATGTTTGTACCATGTAATCTTTGATAGATTATGGTAGGGTATTTTGGGCGATTTGTTGAAGGATTTAAAGGATTTTTATGAATCTTGTAAGGACATGTGATCTTTATTATATCTTACATAATATCTCATCAAGATTTTCCTTAGATCCTCATGGATTTACTTGTACAAAGAGATCTTGGACATGGTTATGGACCGACTCCCGATGACCCCGCGGATCATCGTAACGACTCCCGATGATTCCCAGAATCATCATACCGACTCGACTGACCCCGTTAAGAACTTAATATGCATGACTCGCTAAGGTAGACTTACTAGTTTAGTCAACGTTACTAACCTGAGTTTGCCGGGTGTCACATCATCCCCCTGTTGAAAGAATTTTCGTCCCGAAAATTGCCCAAGGCCCAAAAAGGAAGAGACGAAAGAGAAGAAAAATTTTCCGGTTGCCACATCATACCCCTGTTGAAAGAATTTTCGTCTCGAAAATTGCACAAGACCGGAAGAAGGAACAAAAAGGAAGAAAAGTTATCAGTTGCTACATCATCCCCTTGTTGAACGGAATTTCGCCCCCGAAATTCACTCCGCTTCAATAGTGTCAGCCTTCATGTTCGACCACTAATAAAGTATCTTCAGATCTTGATACATCTTATCGTAGCCGGGGTGAACAGAATACCAGGACTTGTGAGCTCATCCAAAACAAGCTCATGCCAGCCCCCAAACAACGGAACCCAAATACGCTCAGCAAAATAATGTAGGCCGTCAGGCCTATGTTCCAGATGTTTGTTGGCACCGTGCATAGTCTCAGCCTTAAGGTTCTCCACATTCAAGGCGGCATGCTGTGGAGAATGAATTCGGTCGGACAGACCAGAATGAATAGTGAGCTGTAAGGCTCGAACGCGACGGGGCTTAGCAGATTCCTTCCTGCTTAAGGCGTCTACTACAACATTCGCCTTACCAGTATGGTACTTAATAGCACAATCGTAGTCGTTCATAAGCTCAACCCATCGACGCTGTCGCATGTTCAGCTCCTTCTGATCGAAGATATGTTGAACACTCTTGTGAGAAGAATAAGCAATAGCCTTCTCGCGCTGCATTAACACACAGCGGAGATCCCGGATAGAAGCATCACAGTAAACAATGAAATCATCCATGCCCTCATGCAAGGATAAGAGGGGTGCAGAGCATAGTTTACGCTTCAGCAACTTAAACACCGACTCTTGAGAATCACTCCAGTCGAACTGTGTATCCTTGTTGGTAAGAGATGTGAGGAGTTGAGCAATCTTCGAAAATCCCTCAATAAAGCGACGATAATAACCCGCAAGACCAAGGAATTTCCGCATATCAGATGGCGTCTTTGGTGCTTCCCAGTCCTTGATGGCTTCTATTTTAGCTGGATCAACATGTATTCCTTGTTCATTAACCATATGACCAAGGAACTGGACTTCTCGCAACCAGAAGTCACACTTCGAGAGCTTAGCGTAAATCTGTTCTCTTCGCAAAAGTTCCAAGACAAGCTGCATGTGTTCCTCATGGTCCACCCTGCTCTTGGAATTGATCAGAATGTCGTCAATAAAGACAATGATGGACTTATCAAGGTAAGGTTTACAAACGCGGTTCATTAAGTCCATGAACAACGCCGATGCATTGGTAAGACCAAAAGGCATGACTAAGAACTCAAAATGGCCATAACGAGTATGAAAAGCAGTCTTCGGAACATCGGCATCATACACTCTCAGCTGGTAGTATCCGGACCTCAGATCAATCTTCGAGTAGAAACTATAACCCTGAAGCTGGTCGAACAAATCATCAATAAATGGAAGAGGATAGCGGTTCTTGATCGTCACCTTGTTTAGCTCTCGGTAATCAATGCACATACGAAGACTCCCATCTTTCTTCTTAACAAACAAAATAGGGGCTCCCCACAAAGACGAACTAGGCCAAATAAATCCTTTCTCCAACAACTCCTGTAACTGGTTAGATAACTCCTGCATCTCGGGTGGTGCAAGATGATAAGGGGCTCGAGCGATAGCGGTTTCACTAGGTGCAAGATCAATACGAAATTCAACTTGTCGTAGAGGCGGAAGACCAGGTAAATCATCAGGAAATACATCAGAAAAGTCACGCACAACAGGAATGTCTTCGATCTTATTCTCTTCTGTAGATTAAATAGAAACGAGTGCCAGAATAGCTGCATAACCCTTCCGAATATACGTGTAGGCCTTCATGCATGAAATTATACTCAAAGGAACACCGTTCTTATCACCAAAAACTGATAAAATCTCGCCATCAGGGAGTGGAAGTTGAACAGTCTTGTCGAAACAGACAATTTTGGCGCGATACAAGGATAACCAATCCATACCCACAACAACATCAAAACTACCCAAATCAACTGGCATAAGATCGATAGGGAAGGACAAACCCGACAACTCAAGGCGACACCCCCTAAGAACATGTGTAGCCTCAATTCGCTTACCATTAGCCAATTTTATCAAGTACTTAGCCTCTAAAGGTGTGGGCAATATGTCTAGCAACTGACTAAATGTAGCAGATATGAAACTCTTATCGGCACCAGTATTAAACAAAACCGAAGCAAAACGATCATTAAGGATAAACGTACCGGTAACAGTGTCAGGATCCTGTCAGGCCTCACAAAAACCAATCACAAAGGCATGCACATTCCTGTCGCCACCCCATTACCCCCAACATTCCGGTTCTTCTCAACACCACCCTGCTTCAACTTTGGGCAGTCGCGCTTGAAATGTCCAGTTTCCCCACAATTAAAACAACCCTGCTTTCCTGAATTCTCTTGAGGAGCGGAGTAGGAACAGCAGCCAGAGTCTGATGCGGCTGAAGATTGACTCTACAATCCTTAGCATGAGGCCTAATCTGCTGACACCGATGACAGCGGGACCTATCACAAGTACCAGAATGAAGAAACCCACACTTGATACACTTAGAGTGCTTCCCAACATAACCACTCGAATTCCTAACATTAATTCCAATTCCAATTCCACCGTTGTTTCATCACTGTCCACAATGTTCTTACCTAAAAATCAAGTTCGGTGCAATCTGAATGTATAGATGATCCTTGCATGCTTTGACTACTTTTTGAAATTTTTTCCGGTTGTGTCAGGTTGCCTTCATCGTTGACAGATATATCTTCGACGACAACTTGCTCCGTACCCGATCACAATGTCCAACAACTGATTTTTACTTGTTTGGATGAACAGTTGTTTTGGAATTGAGCAGTCGTCTAGTGGTGTGTTCTACCTTTTTGCTTATGATGTCCAACAACTGAATATTACTTGCTTGCATGAACAGCTGGATTGGGAACAACTAAAAACAACTGTTCATCCAAAACAACTGAATTTTACATTGCTTTGATGAAAAATGTAAATCCAAGATCCAAGATGAGCTAGATATTCCTCATGATGAGCAGGAATTGTTCACCTTCCCATTGATTTCAAGTATGTTGCCTTCATCGTTGACATATATCTTTCCGAAAACAACTGAATTTTACTTGCTTGCCTGAACATTTGTTTTACTAATTTCCGATTCTTGATAGTTTGATTATACTCGTGTTCAGCCTTTAAATCAAACAGTATAATAATTTAAAATTATAAAAATCCATCACATCACGATTTGCATCTCGACAATAATGAGTAATCTACCAACCTCTATTAATAGACTTCATTTATTTCTTCTTCATCTTCTTCTACTTGAAGTGCAGAGTGTTAACTAACCCTCCATCTTCTCTGAGTTGTGTTTATGTTCTTTAAAATTAAAAAAATTGTTGTTGGCAATTAACCCATGTAATTAGGATTGGGTTGTTATTGGTTTAAAATTTGAATTTATGGGTTGAGTTGGGTTTACTATAGTTGTCAAGTGGGTTTAGAATAGGTAATTTTAAATGTCATGTCGAAACTGACCGGGTGGCTAACAAGCCAGTCAGTTTGAAACCGGAACGATTCGTTACTAGGCGGTCAGTTCGAAACCGGTACGGTTCGTTACCGGCCTGATCGGGTCGATACGATCCGGGTTTATAACGGGCCAGTCAGTTCAAAACCGGTACAGTTCGTTACCGGACCTGATCGGGTCGATACTGTGACACCCGGCATGTTTGGCTTAAACATTTTAGTAACACCTAAGTCTACCTTAGCGACAAACATTTATAAATGGACTTAACCAGGTTAGTTGAGTCGGGTCAGGATAGGATTGTCCAGGGTTCAATGATCTGGAGGATCATTGGGAGTCATTTTGGGAATACACTAGTACCGGGTCCCGTTGTTGGTGAAATTACATAAACTAAATTAAGTGCTATGTGTAGATTAATTCTTATATGGTGGATTA
The DNA here is from genome assembly GCA_028751855.1 of Ambrosia trifida. Taxonomy (NCBI): domain Eukaryota; kingdom Viridiplantae; phylum Streptophyta; class Magnoliopsida; order Asterales; family Asteraceae; genus Ambrosia; species Ambrosia trifida. The sequence goes on from CM054122.1 coordinate 28,817,278, forward strand.
TATGCAAATACGTGTTTAAACGATGTGTAGATGATCATCCATGCTTAAATATGTTAAACATAGGTTAAGATTGCATGTTCATGTGTTAGGATGCGTTAAAATACGTTAAACACGACAAACTGGAAAGACAAGAAATCATAGGTCCTGGAAAATAATCTTGGTTAGACCTTTAATAAAGGGGCGAACCTGGAATGTGAAAACAATAGAATATCATTCGACCAGTTAAGACACATTCGACCCTGAGAAAGGGGTGAATGTGGGCGCATTCGACCAGGTGAAAGGGGCGAATGTGGACTAGTATAAATACCAAACTTTGTCATTTTTCACTATTTCAAAAACCCTAACCGTCTCTAAACACTCTCAAACGATTTTAATCACTAAGGAAGGAGTTTTTGCTCTTGTTTTTTCATAATCTAACCTACCAACAACATCTAATCAAGAATCCAAGGTGTGTTCTTAATCCTAAACCTTTTCAAAGCATTTTAATTCGTTTTCATCTAACCCTAAATGTCCCGATCTGTTCTAAGGATGTTTTTATCAATAAAAACCTTCTAAACATCTTTCTAAACCTAAACCCTATCATTAAACATAGGTTTTCATATCAATAAACATATGTTAATTATGTGTTATGTGATATTATGTGTTGTTTGATGACTTGCTGCTGTACTGATGCTAGAAACCTGATCTAGGGCTGATATTGATGTTAATTTAGGATTGTTTATGGTCACAATTAGATGATTTAGAATATCATGTCTAAATTAGGGGGGTTTTAATAAAGCTAGGGCTCGATGCATGCTTGTATGATCAATAGAACTTTTTGAGGTTTTCAAACACATGACAAACTGAGCACTATTAAGATGATTATGGATTGATTTCAAAAAGTTTCCAAATTGGGTAAAGATTTCATGCATGATGTGATGTTTTCATAATTTTTGCCATTTTGGGAAAGGGCTAAAATTTACAGGTTTTGGGGCAAAATTGGTGGGGATTTGTGGGGATATGTTAATCATATTCAACTGTTGTGTTTGGTGATGTTTCATGATGTTTCGGATGTTTTTGAAGCATTTTTTGGGGAAAACATTCTGCCAGGGTCGAACCTGGGCACCTTCGACCAATCGGGTGGTCGAAAGTGGAATCCCAGGGTCGAACCTGGACAGTATTGGTCGAATCAGTTCAAAGGGTCGAATGTGAATTCGAATGGGTCGAAGGTGACTTCAAAAGGGTCTAACGTGGCTTAAAAAGGGGCGAAGGTGGAACACGTTTCATGGTTCGACCCTATTGATTCAAAAATGAGATTTTTGATACAAACTAAGTGTTTTGTGCTTGAACCTTGTTTGTAATCTATGTGTACTTGATTAGTTAGGGTAATGAGTCACCAACGGGATGTCGGGTCGGTCTAGTGTGTCGGTTGAACACTTAAACACGTTTTAATACATACTTGGTCACGATTTGGACAATCTGGGACTAGATAACCTTATGGTTATTAGTCGGAATACATATGTGAACATTTTGATAGATATCCGGTAGTGGGATTATCAAGGGCTTGGCTCTCTTATATTATTGAAGAACGCAATTTAAGGTGAGTTCACGACCCCACTTTTACTGTTTTAACTTTTGGGGGAGAAAACATGCGCTAAACTATTTTGGTAACATATGTCATACTATGGTTTTAGCTTTGTATTGCTATACGATCTTTGAAAGTTCCGGGAAAACCATGAATGTGCGGGGATGCACAACGGGGAAAATGTGGATAGATCTATTGGGTTTGACAGACCCCACTCAACGGCTTGGAGGGTCGGGCGGGTGCATATTGTCTCGAACTGGTAACATTGGTAACATTGCTGAACACACTCGGGCCGAACATTGGTAACAGTCTAGTAATGGTTTTCCAATCGTAGTAGTAATAAATCATACGCCTAGCTAGCGTACTTGGTATCATTGATATAGTATGGACATGGTAACACTTTGGTAACTTTTGGTATCATATTGAACAAACCTGTGAACTCACCAGCATTTTATATGTTGACGTCTCTTTTGGCATGTTTTCTCAGGTCGCTAAGGTAGCATCGGTTGGACTAGGCGCACGGGTCTGCACTGGCGTCTAGGATTAGTAGCATGTTTTGAAATAAGTGTCTTGAATACTTTGGAACACTATTTTGTAACCATTAAATTCTTTAAATGCTTCTGCTTATGAAATCTATGTTTTTGGGTTTACGTACTTCATATAGTGTCGTTTATTGTGACCGTTGACTTGAATCCTGGTTTGTCATGCGCCTCGCGGTAAAACCCCGCAGTGGAAATTTGAGGGTGTGACAGATACGATCCGGGTGGATAACGGGCCGGTCAATTCGAAACCGGTACGGTACGTTACCGGGTGGTCAGTTCGAAACCAGTACGGTTCGTTATCGGACCTGATCGGGTCGATACGATCCGGGTGGATAACGGGCCGGTCAGTTCAAAACCGGTACGATACGTTACAAGGCGGCCAGTTCGAAACCGGTACGGTTCGTTACCGGACCTGATCGGGTCTATACGATCCGGGTGGCTAACTGGCGTACTGGGCGGTCAGTTCGAAATCGGTACAGTTCGTTACCGGACTTGATCAAACAGAGTCCGGAAGTCCAGCATGTCGATTAGACATGAAAAAATTGTGTTTTGAAAAATACGGGTATCGAATGTATAGTCGGAGTACCACGTACAATGACTCATGAAAGTTGTACAAACTCGAATGTTTCTACAAAAACACACAAACGAAAAATAAACGACCCGGAACGCCTCAAACGAATTTTGTTGGATTGGGTACAACTAAAAACATTTTAAAATGAATTAAAATTATTTTTTATCAATAACAACTATTTAAAATGAATTAAAACAAATTAAGTTTTCTTTTAAAGGCCAAAGCTCCTGGCGTTGGTCAAAGCTAGGCGCCTGGTTTGCTTGATTAGACCACAGGCGTTTAGCTTTGACCAAAGCCAGGAGCTTCGCCTTGTTTAAAAAAAATAAAGTTTTTTTTTAATTCTTTATAAATATTTGTTATTGACCAAAAAAATATTTTTAATTCATTTTTAGTTCATTTAAGTTGTTTTCAAGCCAAGAAAATTCGTTTGAGGCGTTTTGGTTCGTTTATTTCTCGTTTATGTTTTTCGTTAGAAACATCCAGCTTTGTACAACTTTGATGAATCATTGTACGTGGTGCTCGGACCATACCTAACACACAACAATTTGTAGGATATTATCATTTTTTTTAAAATAAAACATAAAAAAATAAAACACTTTTACAGTTATTAATGATAGTTTAATTTGGGGTAAAGCACGTGACTTTAAAAGTTATATTATTATTTATGAAAGTTGTTCATTCTCGGTTGTTTGTTCTGAAAACCACAAACGAGCAATTAAACGAACCAAACCGCGTCAAACAAGGTCCGGAAGTTCAGTATATCAATTAGAGATGTAAAATTTGAAATTTGATAGGACATGGTATTGGTTGCACTCTTCATGTGCTACGTACATTGATTTATGAAAGTTGTTCATACTCGGTTGTTTGCTCTGAAACGAGCAACTAAACGAACCAAAACGCGTTAAACAATGTCCGGAAGTCTAGTATATCGATAAGAGATGTAAAATTGAAATTTGGTAAAACATGATATTGATTGCACAGTTCATGTGTTACATACATATATTTATGAAAGTTGTTCATTCTCGGTTGTTTGTTCTGAAAACCACAAACGAGCAATAAATGAACCGAAACACGCAAAACTAATTTTTCTTTGATTGGAAACAAGTTAAAACAATTAAAAATGAATTAAAATATTTTTTTAATTAAGTAAAACCATTTAAATCTAATTAAAACAATATTTTTTTAAAAAGGGCCAAAGCACCTAGCTTTGGCTGCTTTGGGGGTAAAGCACCTAGCTTTGGCCAAAGCTAGGTGCTTTGCTTTTTAAAATTTAAAACACCAAAAAACTACCCAAAAATAAAGTTAAAAGCGAAACGTCTTGCTTTGGCCAAAGCGAGGCGCTTCGCTTTTAAAATTTCAGCTTTTTCTGACCTCGTACTGACTTTCTTGAAAAAGGTAGCGAAGCGCCTCGCTTTGCCCAAAGCGAGGCGCTTCACAGAGGGTTGAAATAGAACCCAAGGGGTGGGAATAGGCAGACCCTTTTAAATATCATATAATAGCAGCCGCCTTCTTTAATTCATTGTGCCCTACTCTTCTCAAGTGGGCCGAGCCCAATACATGTTGCAGTTAAGATCAAGCGTAAAAATTAAGTACAATCCATTTAGTCTTGGTTGTAGCCCAATGTCCATCTTATATTGGGCCCGGACCTAGTAGTTCCTACAACACAAAAATAAAATAAGAGTCTATTTCAAATTAAATATTTAATTAGGAGGGTGTTTGGGATTGCGTTTTGAATCTGATTATTAGATTATTGTGTTTTGAAAACGCAGATAATCAGTTTTTAGTGTTTGGATTGCGTTTTGAAAACGCAGATAATCAGTTTTTTAGGCTACCAAAACGCAATAATCTATAAGCAGCTCCACCCCTGCTTTTCCAAAACGCATAATCTGTTTTGAATAATCAATCCCAAACACCCCCTAGATGGCCCATTAAAATATTAAAAAATTAGTGAGTCTCAACTTTAATTCAGATACGCCATTTTAGCTCGTTTCCTCACAAAATTTTTAAATAAATAATACGAACTAAATAGAAGTAATATTTAGTAAAAACTAGCCCAAAAATTAATTACAATGTAGAGAATATTGATATAAATATACGTATATTTTAGAGCGTATCAGAAACAGAAAGCAAAAGCTATTTAGCATATGGTGGTATCAGATTGTGTAGATAACAGTGAAACGATCGTTTTTCTACACAATTAATTAAAAAAAAGCCGTGTTCAGATAGGTGATACCAACCTGACATATATTGCCACCCAATTATAAATGAATGGTAGGACAATGCTAACCTTATAGCTCATATCATATATGTCAAGCCTCATGTTCCCGATGATGATCAAATAGATTTGTGGAGCCAAATGCAGATCGATCCACAATCATGAGACCCTACAAATACACAAATTAGTTCATATGAAACAAACCAAGTGGCTGAAGTCAACTTTGATACAGAAGCAACAACTTTCAAGGATATAACTAACTAGTTTATATCCCGGGAGCATCCCGGGTTGAGAAATCTAAGTAAAGTGAATAAAATTAGAAGTATCTAAACTATAAAAATGGCATATGCCAATAAATGATTAATAAATTATTATTATTATTATTATTATTATTATTATTATTATTATTATTATTATTATTTTAAACAAATCTCTGCCATAAGTTATCATATTCTAATATAAAAAAAGGGTAATTGGGTCGGGTATCACCTAATCCCAGACCCGACTCAAACCCACCATTTTTTTTAAACTAATTCCAAACCTGACATAATACCTGTCGGGTTACAAAAAATAGTCGTTTTTTTCTCCGTTTTTTATATAGCACTATGGTACTCGTTGGAAAGATAATAAAACGCTCGTTAATTTGGTGTAATTTTTTTCTTTAAAAAATCTCGTATATAAAAGATATTAACATTTAAAAGGTATGAGAGGAAACAGGAGAGAGAAAATAATAAAGTTTTAATATTTACATTTATTAAATTAGGTATTTAATAGATTATGTTAAATTATATTTAAACCATATTTATTCTTTTTTTTAAATTGGTCTAGAGTTGCCACATCACATCCTATGTGGCATCTCTCAAAAGAGAGATTGCATAATATTATGAAATGTCATTAAAAATGCTTTGGTTTATTATATATAGTAGATTATACTCCGGGAGCGTCACGGGTTGAAAAATCTAAGTAAAGTGAATAAAATTAGAAGTATCTAAACTATAAAAATGGTATCTATGTATCAACTTACATTAGATACTTTAAAAAAAATATACGAAAAGATCCATTTCACCTTACAACATCAACACCTAAAACAGAATATTAAGATCCCAAGCACTTCAAGGGGACAGAGATTGTTTAGCACGAATACATTCAGTCAAAGGTCTTTAACTGCATACAATAATATTTGAGCTATTTCAGAATATGGTAGAAAAAGAAAACATATCAATTACCTGTTGGAGAGCGTCCCGAGTTGAAATATCTAATATGACAACATAATTAATGACTTGCCAATATATGCTTAATGAATATTATTATTATTATTATTATTATTATTATTATTATTATTTTAAACAAATCTCTGCCATAAGTTATCATATTCTAATATAAAAAAAGGGTAATTGGGTCCGGTATCACCTAATCCCAGGCCCGACCCAAACCCACAATTTTTTTTAAACTAATTCCAAACCTGACACAATACCTGTCGGGTTACAAAAAATAGTCCCTTTTTTTTCCGTTTTGTATATAGCACTATGGTACTCGTTGGAAAGATAATAAAACGCTCGTTAATTTGGTGTATTTTTTTCTTTAAAAAATCTCGTATATAAAAGATAAATGAATAACCTGAACACTTTGTGTTTTTTTCCTGTACGAACAAAACCACACAAAAAATAGTCGTTTTTTCTCCGTTTTTTATATAGCACTATGGTACCCGTTGGAAAGATAATAAAACGCTCGTTAATTTGGTGTAATTTCTTTCTTTAAAAAATCTCGTATATAAAAGATATTAACGTTTAAAAGTTATGGGAGGAAAGATTAGAGATAAAAATCTAATTTTGTTTTTAAATTTTAAATTATTTTCCTAAAATAAAGCGCTTGCAACATGGGATGACACATGACACACTTAATGAAGAGAATACCCTCTTTGAATGTCATGTCATCAAAATGGCTTTGGTTTATTATATGTATAGATAGATAGATATAGATATAGATATAGATAGATTTTTTTAATAAAAATCACTATATTGAATAATATGTTTAAATTCCCACATTGTGTTAAAAAGAGTTTAGAAAATAAATATTCAACTTAAATTCTTTTCTTAACACCAATGTCTAGCATCAAATCATAAGTAACAAACCCATTTGTGCTCGTTTACAGGCTTAACTATCATACCTAATTGATTAGAGTAGAATTTCACATTCAAGACTGCAACTTTAACCACTCAAAGAAAACAACATAAACATGCATTTATGTTAAACCAATATACATCTAAATATACCTTACAAGGGTGAAAACGAAGTAATCGAAGTTTCAATCATTTCAAAAGAACGCCAACAATCCCAACAATGCAGCCAAAATCAAACCTTACTCTATAAAAACTTGAACCTGTGGTTACAAATATGAAGATGATCAATAATATCAGTTAATGATGTTGTAGAAAAACAAATCAAATAAAAGGAAAAAACATAAAATCTAAATAATACTAACTTCATTTATACAAATAAAAATATTAACTAACTATAAAAAAACTCAAATGTGCTTACTTGTTCCATATAAATTTCCTCAATTCTCTTAAATCCCACTTCAAATTTCACACAAAAACGCCCTATTTAATATTTCACCTTCATAGTTCTTTGTATCTATTTTATATGTATCACACATACTACATACATAAAAACCCATTTAACCTATTGGCATCTCAATCTCTCTCTTTCTCTTTGATTTTTGGCTTTCTCTCTATAAACTAACACACACCCTTCCTGTCAAGATTTTTTGAATAAATTTAGAGGCCTTTTTTATGTTCTCCGATTTCTTTACCAGATTTATTGAATAAATTTAGAGCCTTTTTTAAGTTATAGGTACATATTAAACAATAAAGATCTTAGTGAACTTATTTTCTGTTAACAAAAGTCTTAAGGGTTATCACATCGATGCCATGCCACTCTTATTAACATCTATCTGTCCTTCTGAGGTTATGCGTTGTTTCCCCCTTTTGATAATCCTCACCTTATAAGAACAAATATATTTATATCAGGAAGGTATAATCGTGATGGCAGTATCATAGTTAGATGCTAATCATTAATGTCTAATAAAGCAAGATAAAAAGGTAAAAAACTATATATACATAGAAGGTGTAGCTAATTAAAGCTTACTTTAGAACCTAGGTGGGAGCCATGTATGCAATCTAAGAGTAACAACTATCATATGTGTTGCATATAATTATTGTGATAGTCCTAGATGTTGAAAAATAGCAAACCTGTATGGACATGGGATCGCTCATGAAAGGATCACTCACATAAATAATTAAATAGACATGATGATAGTTTGGATTAATTGCAGGAACTGATGATCTTCCTCCATCCAATCAAATTCAGAGAAGAAAAGAGACATATATCACCGTGAATTTTGTGATTGTGATGGTGAAGAGAGAGAGAGGTGGATATTAATTGGGTGTTTAGGGTTTGGGTTAAAAGAGAAGATGTTTTATAGGTAGGTTTTTTTTTTAAATTAATAGAGAGTGCCACGTGGCACATTAAGGGGGGGGGGGGTGAGACCACAAATGAATGCCACGCTAGCAAACATCAATTCTTTTATATATATGTATTTATAGATATTTATAGATTATAGATGAAAATGTAATATATTATCAATTAAAAAGAAAAATATAAATAGATAACTATATAATATAAAATTAAGTATATTAATATCTTCAGTTGAATAATTTATTGGAAAAGTATATTATGATTCAGAATTGAGAATTGATATATGATGCATTTGATTTTTTGTCTCCTATCTTTTTTATCTTCTCAATTATCTTTAACACACTCTCTCCCCTCTTGAATTTTCTTCTCCATCCAATAAAAACAGGTTGCAATTTATTCACAACCCATATCCCTACATCTTTTCAATATCAACTTTTAGTAAACCCACCAAGCTTCCAACGATTTGAAGCACTTATGGCATGCTCGCTCCACCTACTGTCGGCGTCTATTACTTTTGTTTGCTTTTACTCGACGATGAAGATAGAATCCTCTCAGACAAACTAACGTAAATTGAGGATAGTTCGATGCATTTCATCCACTTCTCCGAAGTCATGGCTGTCATTCCTCAAACTCACCGGTCGACAGACTGAATCAACGAACCACCGAAACTGTCACACCCTCAGATTTCCACTTGCGGAGTTTTACCGCGAGGCGCATGACAAACCAGGAATCCAAGTCAACGGTCACAATAAACAACACTATATGAATACGTAAAACCCAAAACATAGTTCTCAAATTATCAAAATCGTAGCGGAATCATTTAACCAGTTACAAAACCATGTACGACAATGTTCAAACAGTTTTATTCAAAACATGAAGCTAAGCCTAGACGCCATGCAGACTCGTGCGCCTAGTCCAATGTTGCTACCTTAGCGACCTGAGAAAAACATGCCAAAAAGACGTCAACATATAATGCTGGTGAGTTCACAGGTTTGTTCAATATGTTACCAAAGTTACTGAAACGTTACCATGTCCATACTATACCAATGTCACCAAGTACGCTAGCTAGGCATATGTTTTTATCACTACTACGATTGGAAAACCATTACTAGACACGTTCAGCAATGTTTAGCAATGTTCAGCCCGAATGTTCAGCATGATACCAATGTTACCAGTTCGAGACAATATGCACCCGCCCGGCCCTCCAAGCCGACGAGTGGGGCAGGTCACGCCCAATAGATCTATCCACATTTCCCCCGTTGTGCAACCCCGCACATTCATGGTTTTCCCCGGGACTTTAAAAGATCGTATAGCAATACAAAAATTAAAACCATAGTATGACATATGTTACCAAAATAGTTTAGCGCATGTTTTCTCCCCCAAAAGTTAAAGCTGTAAAAGTGGGGCCGTGAACTCACCTTAGATAGCGTTCTTCGGTAACTAGTAAAATGCTAAGCCCTTGATAATCCCTCTACCGGAGATCTATCAAAATGTTCACATAAGTGTTCCGACTAATAACCATAAGGTTATCTAGTCCCCGATTATCCAGATCGTAACCAAGTATGTTAAAACGTGTTTAAATGTTCAACCAACACACTAGACCGACCTGACATCCCGTTGGTGACTCATTACCCTAACTAATCAAGTACACATAGATTACACACCAGGTTCAAGCATAAAACACTTAGTTTGTATCAAAAATCTCATTTTTACATCAGAACGGTCGAACCAGGAAAATAATTCTCCTTCGCCCCTTTTTAAGTCTCCTTCGCCCGTTTAGTGTCACATTCGTCCGTTTGATGCCACGTTCGACCGTTTGATGCCACGTTCGACCGTTTTATCTGGTTCGCCCAAACATTTCCCAGGTTCGATCCTGAAATCTCTCATTCGACCACTCGTTTGGTCGAATGAGCCCAGGTTCGCCCCTGTTAAATAAATTTCTCTAAAAACGCTTCAAACACATTCGAAACATCGCGAAACATCATCAAACACAACTGTCAAGCATGAATAACTTATCCTTACAAAACCCCACCAATTTTGCCCCAAAACTAGTTTGTTTTAACACTTTCCCAAAATGGCAAAGATTATGGAAGTGTCACATCATGCATGTAATCTTTACCCAATTTGGAAACTTTTTAATACCAATCCATAATCATCTAATAATGCTCATTTTATCTTGTAATCGAAAACCCCCATTCATTTTATTAATAATGCTTAACATGCACAAGCCCTAGATTTCATAAAATCCCCAAATTAGACTTGATATCATCATCTATCTAATTATAACCTTTTACAATCTTAAAATATCATTCATAGCAGCCCTAGATCATGTTTCTAGCATTAGAACAGCAGCAATTCATTAAACAACACATAACATCATACAACACATAATTAATATATGTTTATTGATACAAAACCTATGTTTAATGATAGGGTTTAGATTTAGAAAGGTGTTTAAAAGGTTTTTATTGATAAAAACTTCCTTAGAACAGATCTGGACATTTAGGGTTAGATAAAAACGAATTAAAATGCCTTAAAAAGATTTAGGATTAACAACACACCTTGGATTCTTGTTTAGATGTTGTTGATAGGTTAGATTATGAAAAAGAAGAGCAAAAACTCCTTCCTTAGTAATTAAAATCGTTTGAGAGTGTTTTGAGACGGTTAGGGTTTGTGAAATGGTGAAAAATGACAAAGTTTGGTATTTATACTAGTCTACCTTCGACCCCTGTCAATGGTCGAATATGGCCTCCTTCGACCCTTTCACAGGGTCGAATGTACCCTGACTTGGTCGAATGAAATTCTTCCAATTCCATATCCCAGGTTCGCCCCTTTGCTAAGGGTCGAACCAAGACATATTTCCAGGTTCGCCCACTCGAAGTGGTCGAACCAGGACCTATGTTTTCTAATTTTCCAGTTTGTTGTGTTTAACGCATTTTAACGCACCTTAACATATGAGCATGCAATCTTAGTCTATGTTTAACATATTTAAGCATGGATGAGTATCTACACATCGTTTAAACACATCTATGCACATAATCCACCACACGACAATTAATCTACACGTACACTTAATTAGTTTATGTAATTTCACCAACAACGGGACCCGGTACTAGTGTGTTCCCTAAATGACTCCCAATGATCCTCCAGATCATTGAACCCTGGACAATCCTAATTTGACCCGACTCAACTAACCTAGTTAAGTCCGTTTGTAAACGTTTCCCGCTAAGGTAGACTTAGATGTTACTAAAATGTTTAAGCCAAATATGTCGGGTGTCACAGAAACAAAGAAAGAATCGAATCGCCCGGTTTTTTGTGAACGTTACGAATTGTTGTGACCAGATCGCTTAAGTCGACAAACCCCGGTTGAACCGGTCAGACCGGCCGGTCCTTTCCGGTCTTCAAAACCTTGCTGAGGTTGACACACACATGTCATCACAAATTGAAGGTGGAGGTTGGATTCAAACACTTGCATGTATGAAATTTTGGTGCTTTGGAGTGTGATTCACCTTGCTAGGTAAGCTATTCTTTTCATATTCATGTTTTTGAGATTGGGGAATGGTGGAAGGATGGTCAAGAGACTTAAATCGACCATCCTAGGTTGAATTTAGGGTTTATTGTGACACCTGCCAATTTTCCAAGTCAACCCATACACTTACTTTACGAGTCTTTATTTTTTTATGTGCATATAATTTTTTTAGTATGACTTGTGCATGGGATAATCACATGACCATCAAGAACGACAATTCCCAAGTGTTTATGTAACTAATCACATCATTAGATTATACTTTTCACTAATATGGAAGTTGCTTTAATCACACTTAGATTCATGATGTTCCAAGAAATTTACACAAGATCTTGTCCCCCATGTCCCCTACAACCGTCACCCCCTTGTCACCTAAGATCCCCACATATCTAATGACCATGATTATGTTCCCCCTAATCCAACACCCACCCATTTCCTTGATCCTTCCTAGCCGTCGCCTACCTACACTAATCTTTTTTTAATCAAAGTCAAACCCTAATAAACACATGTTAAAATGAAGTTCTAGAATAATATCATGTGTTGTCACATTTGCTATCTCTTTACCCAACATAATCATTTGATTAGTCAACTTCTAATACTTGATTTAGACATAAGATTTGTAGGCTAGATTTGAGACAAGGTAAGATCTTATACAAACATGGCAATATCTTATACAACACAAGGATTGATAATAGTTGACTTACCCCATTTGGAAACCTTCCACTTTCCACCTTCCTCCCTCTTCTTTTCCTCTATCTCTCTCTCTCTCTCTCTTTCGGTCTCTCTCTCTCTCTCTCTCCCTACTTTCCCTATAAATAGTGACCTTGGGTGACCATTTTCATTCATCCTAAACACTAACCCAGTCCCTAAACACACACACACACACACACACACTTAATTTCTCTAAAGTTCCAAGTTCACCTAAAAAGGTATGAGAATTTATCCCATCCTTTGTTTCTATAGTCATTGTTTATCTTCCTACACTAGTTTTAGTTCATGTACATACTAGTGTTCACCCATACTTATGATATAGATGCCATGTTTAGGCATACACTACTCTAGATCACAACTTATAAAACTTGTTGTATGAAAACATATTGAAACTTAGTTTGATATATATGTATGCGTGCGATGTGTGTGTGTGTATATATATATATGTGTATGTTTTGTCACAAACACTTGTATAATGAAATGTTTAACCTATAAGTATACTTATGTATGAATGTGGATCATGTATGTGTGTGCTATGGGTTTATGCGCTTATATATATGTATGTAATAAGTGTATGTATGACAAATCTATAAACATAAGTATTAATATGTATGGACTACCAAGATGCATATGTATATGGGTATGTATGGACAAGTGTAAGTCTCATGGACATAAATACCTATGGTTATGTATGGAATACACATATACATGTGATGCTTGTGTGTACATGTAACAAAGGTCAAGTGTAGTTTGTAAATATTATAACTCATTTTGAATAAAAACATATGTTTTATAATTAATGACATGTGTTAGGAACCAAGGTATTGAAAACCGGTTTTTCCTATTAAAACTATTATTTTCGAGTAACATAAACGTCACCAAGGAAACTAAACAAATGTATCACAAAAGATTGGATGAACCACGAGTACCATGGACTACTTCTTGTACAAATATAATGTATCCATGTATGTACATAGGACACGTGTAGGTTGGATCTTTAGTATCTCGGGACTTACTTTGCTAGCTTTTGCACGGACTTAAGGTGAGTTTCGTGGCAAATTAATCTGTTTTACTATTTTACAACTTCGGGGGAGAAACATGCTTGAGACCTACATTTGTACATGACAACAATATGTGTTACATGAGTTAGACCCACAATTATCGAAGATCAACAAAAATTCCCCGGACAACCATAACCATTAGCTTAGCAATAAGTCGTGGATCATATGAATAGTACTATTTGGGTTGACACCCCCTTTCACTGTTAGTCGCGCTAACACATATGAATGCATATTATCCATACTTTACAATGTCTCGTGATAAGGCATTGGGGCGGGGTGCACACGAACGTCATGGTTTGGTTATGGTGCTCATGGTAACAATATTCTGAATGGACAATGACAACGAACTATGATGAAAACAAAGTGTTTTATCGAGTCATCAAAACCTACAAACTCACCAACTTTTAGTTGACGATTTTGAGCATGTTTTTTGGAAATCAAGTAAGGACATTAAGAAGGCAAGCCTAGGAATGCATGAAGAAGTCTCTTGTTTTGCTATTTTGTTGTAGTCATAGAACTTATTTACTAAGGCCTGTAACTCTCATATAAACAATGATTGTGATCACCATATTCGTCGCACCTCGCGTTTCCGCCTTAGGCGGGTGTGACATTTATGGGTGTTGATATTGGAAAATCTAGATGGAATTACAATGTACATTGATTATGGAATTATATGTGTGATTTATTTTGAATGAAACCATCTTAGAACATATTAGATATAAGATTATGACACATGTTCATGATATAGAAACCTTAATCATTTGCCCACCAAGTATTTGTATAAATGCTTCAATTAAGAGACATGTTGCTATATACCTTGATTATGTAATTGAATACTAGAATGTTGATTAATAAAGTATACAAGAATGATGCATTTAACTTCTTTGATGAAATAAGAGGTTTTGAAGTGGGATAAATCCAATCAGCAAAGCTGATTGGAACAAAATGTAACCACTAGGCTGTTTTCAAAAATTCATATAAAACCATAGAAAATTCCAATAGAGATGATCCACATATGCATAGAAAGCCCAACGAGTCTACTTTAATTTATATTTGAACATATAAAGCTAATTCTGGTCATAAGTGGGTCAAAACAGTTGGTTTTAGCAGCAACACAGAAAATACAGCTGAGCTGATTGGAATGAATATGTTGATGATCTGTTTTTATAAAATTCGTGTAAACTCAACCATAACTCGGATTGATGTGCTTCTTTTTGGGTTGGAAAGCTACTGGAATATACTTTGATTAATCTTTGAACATGTTGGAAAGGTTAAGGCAACAAATGGGTCAAAAACTGATGTGAACAGGGCTACACCTAAAGCGACGTGCTAAAAGTTTGGTTTTATGAAACTAAATAAAAAGGTTTAACTTAGTAGAGTTGAATTAATGATAAAACCAATTGGATTAGAAAGTCAACGATTTAAATTGACTTTTTTAATGATTATAATTAACATGTTATGAATTGTGTGATATAACATAAAGGATTCAATGGTTTTGATATGCAGAAAGTAATTGAATGAAAGGTGAACTTGTTTCTTAACGTTAGGTTTTGGAAAAGCTTAAATACAACACATCAAATGGGTGAAAACTCGTAACGACAACAACCTACGGGCCAAGGTGAGTGTTACTAGCACCCTTCCTATTGCATATGAATTATTAATCAAATACTTGTAGGAGATAACTTGTTTTACATCGATGTACAGTGTGGTACCTTATATGAGAATGCAAATAATTGGTTTAGAATTGGAAGTTGTGGACTTTGGGAAGTCAAAGGGTGACTAGTTTATCTAGGGTACGACCAGGTATTGGGAAGAAAGGATTCATGGGAGTGGGTCGATAATTCCTAATATTATCATTCCATCTAATTGGTAAGTTTTCCTTGTTAGAGATGTTATAAATAACACGGGCATGTAGGCATCGAGACGAGCGGGTTGAATTCTGACACGGTCCGGTTAACGTCATGTCCCAAATCTTACAAGAGCTAGATTAAGATTTTAAGCACGTGTAAATGTTATTACTTGTTTGTAATGATAATATTATACCATCGAGTGAATATAATTACCCTAGTGAAGTGGACTTCATTCGGTAGAAGAAACGGGTCATGGACCAAGCGGGTCAAGCCGCTTGAAGGCGTTAATAAGTTTGTTCGAGTGCAAGCTTGTGGTGTATATGTTAGTATAAATCTTGTTTTCAATCATAAACACACATTATCTAAGCACAATTGGTATGTCATTTGTGTAAAGCTTAAAAGGTTGAAGTTACTCATTCATGTGAATAACATGTCCTGCATGTGAAGATAATCAAGTATAGCACTTGGATGCGTTTTGGTACCAACATGTTGAATGTATATGAAGTTGTAGATATGACACGCAGGTTTGGAATGTGGATGTTCACTAAAGGAAATTTCTACAATAAGAACCTAGGATAATTTATTATGGGATTTTGGCGATGGATGACCTAATTTTGGGCAATGATCCTTAAAGGGGAGAGCTGGAGTTAAAGTGCTCTAAAATTAATTGTGTACATAATGTATTTCATAATCACGATAGACAAACACTCACTAACATTTGTTTCTTGTGGATTTTTTTTTTTTTTTTTTTTTTGGAAAACAGGTTTGGAAGCCAACTAAAGGTTAGAGATCGAGTGTTGTACGTGGATTGTACGCGGTGGGTAAATATACTAGATATCGTATAGAAATCAAAATTGCATAGTCATGAAAAGATCTTGAAACATGTGGTGTTTTTTTTTAATCTTATTTGTAACACCTTGAAACTCGGTTTATATAATCACCATAATGTAATTTAGAAATTAAGATTCTTTTGTAAAAAAATTAAATCGGGATCGTTTTTCGTTGTAAGGTATTAGAATGAAGCTTTATAATGGTTTGTTTTACCCACTAGGTATCCTAAATGGACTAGGGTGTTACAGTCGGGTGTTATATAAACCTAGCATAGTTTACACAATTTTATATATATTTATAGATTTGGTATCCTGTTGTTGAAACCTAGCTTTATTGATGCAATTTAGGTGCTTTTGTAGCGTATTTGGACTTGTATATAGTGAATTTATGTGGATTTGTAGATAATGAATCATGTTGTTTGAAATCTAGCTTTTTTACGCAATTTAGGCATTTTTGTAGCCTGATGGACTTGTATACAGTGAATTGGTATAGATTTGGTAGCCTTGGAATCTTGCTGTTTGAAACCTAGATCGGTTTACGCAATTTAGGTGTTTCTGTAGCGTGTTTGGACTTGTTTATAATGAATTGATGTAGATTTAGAATCGTGTTGTTTGAAGCTAGCTTCGTTTACGCAAGTTAGGCGTTTTTGTAGCTTGTTGGACGTGTGTATAGTGAATTGATGTAGATTTGGTGGATTCATATATGTAGATGTGCTTATGGTATGATTCTTTTAAGGTTTGGTATATATCGGAAATGTGCTTTGATTGTTTCTGGAAAAGTTGTTCGGTTAGGTTTATCTAGGTTTAATCTAGCTCGAGGTGATGTTTTGCTACGTTTTTTCATTATCATGTTGTGTAGATTTGGGAAATGAGGGAAGATTTGTTTAGAGTGTTTCCAGATCTGGGTTTTGTGAAAGTATGTTGGATAGTGATATGGTTATGGATTTGATTTTGAATGTTGTGATGTTAACAGCAGTTAATTTAGGTATGTTTGTTCTATCTTTATATGTTTTACCATAAGCATGTTAAAGAGGGGTCCTTTCTTGATATGTACATGTGAATTAAGAATGTTAATGCACATGTGCATTGATACTGATATCACTAAGGTCTTTCGCTCTAACGCACATGTTCATATGTTATGTCGTTATGAAGAAAATAATGTTAATGCACATGTGCATTAAGATTGAAAATTTGGTTTTCTTATGTGTTGTTTATTATTTGTAGACAAAGATGGGATAAAAAAATCAAAGAATGTAACTTTTGTGT
Organism: Ambrosia trifida; assembly: GCA_028751855.1. Taxonomy (NCBI): domain Eukaryota; kingdom Viridiplantae; phylum Streptophyta; class Magnoliopsida; order Asterales; family Asteraceae; genus Ambrosia; species Ambrosia trifida. The sequence continues at coordinate 28,834,891 of CM054122.1, forward strand.
TATAATTGAGGGAGAACGGGTCAAAAAAATCTGCGGGTGCGATTGAGGATGATAACATAATCATTGATCAGAAAGTTAAAAGAGGTCATTATTTATTTAAGAAATTTAGGTATATATGCACATGTGCATATACGTATATTTTTCATGGTAACTAATATTTGTTAATTGTTAGTTGTTTAAACACACAAACAATGTGATAAATTTGAGAAGTATACGATGTTCATGTTGACAAATGAAAAAACAACGGAGTTGTTAGATGAGGCATCAATGTGGTGTGAAAAGTGTTGGAAAAAGATAAGTAAAAGGGGAAGAAGATGAAAATGGGACAAATAAGCCATAGAAGGGGATACGACATGAACATGTGCCTACGGTATATGTCTATATTTTTGTAACAGCGAAATGCACATGTGCATCAGACATGACGTCATATGACATAATATCAGACATTTTTTTTATTATTTTTTTAAAATACTAATACTAAATAATCATTTTGGTGTTTTTACTTTTATTTTTTTATTTTTTTACGTTATATAATTTTTTTATTAGTTTGTATTTTTTAATTGAGGGGTTTTTGTGGACACACTTCATATTTACAAAAGAAGTCACATGTTCACATTGGTTCCTTGATTCTCTTCCTAAATGGTGGTTCTCCAATGAAGTGTCTGTTAAATGTTGTTTGGGATGCTTGCTCTTTAAAGCTGATCTGGGATTGGGGTCAGTGCAAAGCAGAAGATGAATTTCCAAATCCTATATTTATACTATATTAATAAGCATATAGGATGGGTAAAATGGTAATTTTACCAAATATCTTAAAATTTCAACATGTACAACTATTTATGCATTTAGTACAATCCGTTAAGATTTGAACAACCCAACCATGTTTTTTGAAGCTCAAACACGCGATACCCATGAAAATTTCAAATAAGGGATCCAGGAGATAAATGGGTCGGGTCACCTGATAATAAGGGAAAACCCAGAACATTTGTACTTTTTATCCTTCTCCCTTCACCTTTTCTCTCTTCTCTCTAGCCATAAACCATTTCCCTCATCTATAAACGGTTTCCCTCTCATGTAAACCCTAACCACTAACATAACTTTAAGACAAGAGAAGTCATATTGTCGAGAAGATCTGGTACAAAAATACACCATCCATAGATCTCGGTTTTAATAGTAAGTTGTTAGTATTTTAACTTCTAATTTTTGATTTTGAAAACAAACACACTTATTCTTATGGAATTCAAAAGCATGAAGCTTTGGTGTTGTTGCAATTGGTGAGAAAAATATATAGGTAGGTTTAACTTTTATTTTCTACTCAACACTTTCTCAGATCTACCTTAAATTTTTGGCATTTTAATTTTTTTGTTGTAGATGAAGATGGAGCGTTGAAGATATATGAGCCAAGGAGGTTACATGATTGAGGAAGATGACAAGTAGAAATTTGCAGATCTAAATTTTCTAGCGACATTAAAGCGTTTTACAAACTGAGATTTGAAAATTATGTAGTTTTCTATGTAGTGCCTTAAAGACAAACTAAGAAATCTAGACATTTGGTATGGGTTTTCATTTGATAATTTGTTAAAGTGCACCATATGGAATATTTCACTTGTTATGTATCCAGTGACGTAGGTTGTATATCTCTGGATAACTTCATTACATGCCTTCTACTTTTTTTTTTGTATATTATCTTCCTCGAAGAGAAATATAGGTACTTTTTACTCACCTTCGTCCCAGTTCGTGTAGGATTCACGGGAGTATCGATGACAAGTGAAAGAGAAGGTTGATTTTGGCTGGAAAAAGCTACAACATAAAAGAGGTATGCTTTTGATAGTTTTAACATGTTTGCTCCATTATCATCAAGTTAGTGGGTTTAGAGTGGATATATGTGTGTGATTTAACATTTCATAAAACTGTAATTAAAGTCACTAAAAATTTGTCTTGCAAATTTGAGAGCTTATACATTTTACTAGCTAATTTTAAAATGCTTATCATCTTGCTGCTTTTCAATTCAAAAGAAACCTGTTAGACGCTAGCATCTTTGGAAACACTTTTTTCTAAGAAATTTAATAGAAATGGCAATTTTCACCTGTTTTGAATTGGGTCAATTTTGTATAGGTTTTAACACTTATTGCTAGGATATTTCATAGTGATGACGTTTTGACCGGTTTAGAAATGGGGCGACTTGGCGAAGGTTTTATATTTCATGGGTCAAATTTGTTAAGCTACAAGATCATAAAAGTATTTACTCTAATTCAAGATGACCCTTAAATAAAAAGTACCCAAACCCATTTAATATGTTACTCATTGAGTCATTTATCTTGACTTGCCTTTTTTTCCGGCTCTTATGCCTCATATTTGTCTTCAGTTTATGTGACCCGTAATTAAAAAGTACTCGAACCCATTTAATATGTTACTCATTCCATCTGACCTAAATATTTAGACACAACCCACTACAGCTAGATACTTAAAGGTTTTGAACACACACATATGTGTAATGTAATATACACATATGTATAACTGAAATATACACATATGTAGAAATGAAAAGAATTTTAAAAAAATAAAAAACAAAATTTCTTGTATAAAAATGTGCGATTAAAGCAAAATTGTTTTGTCTTTATATGAAATGTGTGGTCCAGAATGGTTCTCTCAGTTCTCAAATAGAGGTTGATTCTCTTAGGATCCATACCCTATATATATATATATATATATATATATATATATATATATATATATATATATATATATATATATATATATATATATATATATATATATATTGAATTTAGTTATTAAAGAGAATCTACAAATTAAATGAATTTAGGAATATCAACAAATTAAATGTAAAATTTGGGTATTTTTTATTGTTGGAGATGAAAAATGACCCGGATAAGCCCGGAAGAAAGGCTCCCTGACTTCAGAACTTTGGACATATTAGACGTATTGCCAATAAAATCATGCAATTGATGAATACTAATAGTCGCATTCAAATACATATTCAAGTGATAATTTGTTTTTTCATTATAAATTATTGGAACCATACTTGCTGGTTATATATTTTTTCATGTAAGATTCATGCTGAAAGTTAGCACGACTTTTACAAGTATCACCATAAATTATTGGAGTCTTGATGTTTTTCTTATAAGAATCATGCTACCAATTGTTTCCTCTCCTTGTTGTCATGTTAAACTCTTTTATTCAGATTTATATTTGAAGTTTTATTTTCTGGATATTTTTTTACTTTATGTCATGTAGGTTGGGTTTTTTAATTTTTTTCCTCCTTGATTTGTAGTTTCAACCACATATCTTACAGCTCTTCGATTGATGATATTTGTTTACATATTGGTAATTTCTAGGCGTTTTTGTTTATGCTTCTGTTTTGATCTTCATATTCTATGGGTTATTTGGAAAACCATCTGATTAATGACTATGATTGCTATGGTAAACTAATGTTGTTGAATGTTTGTAGGTGTCATAGTTTGAAATGCTATCTTCTAGTCTTTCTGAATCGTGATGGTGGTTGATGTTACAAGGTATGAGTATATGTTTTAATTTTACTGACAATATAAATCACCTCCCATTTCAAAATATTGTTAGTCACTTGCAAGGTATCACCATATGTTTTAATTTTATCTAAAGATGTTAAAGCCAAATTTTAACAGATGACCTTGAAAATATATGACCAGTCACTTTCAAGTCAAAGCAGTTGAAATTCAAATTGTCAGTGGACCAAATCCTTCAGATCCATTTTCAGCTTTTAATTTGTATTTTTTAGTTCTAAGCTGTATTTTTATTTTTTTTTACTTTTGACTGTTTACCAGGCCCCTTTGAGGCTGCAAAAGTTCCTAAAATGATTGATGAAAAAGGGTCAAAGAAAGGGTCTGCTGAAATGCTCTGCTCATCCTCTTTAGACCACAAGCTGCTACCCTCCATAATATATTTAAGGTTTTTCTACCCGTATTATTTGATTTTTGTATATCGTTTGTTGAATACTACTAAACAGAATCACATGTGTTGAAGTCCTTTAATTAAAAATTGCATAATTTGACAGGTAACTAGGTTACCCAACACTATGAGAATTATAACCTTTTAATAAATGATGTGTGCAAAATGGACATGTTTCCCACTTAGCTAATTTTATTGACTTGACTCGTTTGAAATAAAATATATCCCATGCAACGTTTTATATATTTAAGATGTACTGTTATGTTTGGGCTTCATTGCTGGCTTGAATGTGTATCACATCCTACTACATGACACATTAGTATTGTCTCGTGATGTTTACAAGATTGTAGAGCATATGCACACTCCCATCAATAGTTGTTGTTGGTTCATTGCATGACAGAGCTTAAGATACAATCATGGTACTCTATTTTTCATATGAGGGTGTTTGTGATTAGAAGACAGAAACAATTTAGGATATATGGTTTTGGTTGACGTTGTAATTGGTTTTGATTTTTTATATATTTTTCTGTCTTTTAATTTGCTTGATCATCACAGAAAAAACGTAAAACCGATTTATTTGATTGTTACTTTCTCTTAAACCTTGAAATAAATGAAATGATTATCATTTGTTTGCTTTTAATGCTTCTCTATACAGTAACGGTTACTATATATGTGTTTGTGTGTTGAAGTGCGAAAAAGACACACTTTTTTGAATTTTCTGGGTTTGTCCCCAGAGGTGCGCGCCTCATGTACTCTAGGCGTTTTTATGTTGAAACGTGTACCTTTTAGCTTGTACATGTTAGTAAAATCATAGGTTTAGTAGTAACATCTTAAAGTTTTGTTTTGTTGACACTTGAGAAGACTTATTTTTTTTCTCAAAGGATTGCATCCTTAATTATTAATTTGGTTACTTTATGACATTAGGATATTAAGACCATGTGTAATGGGCATTATAGGGGCATGAATAAGCATGATAATGCCCTCAACACCATCCCCTTGGGCATTATATGGGCATTATAAGGGTGGGACATTTCTAGTATAATGCCCAAATAGGATAAAAAATATGGAAAGTAATAATTAAAAAGGGCATTAAGTGGCTTTAACCATTACACATTTGTTTGAAGGGCATTATAATAATGATGTGGTGGAAAATGCCCCCTGAGGGGCATGAACCATTACTTATGGTCTAAGAGAAAGAACAAAATTTATAGAACATTAGTCTGGTATCTGATTTTAAAAGTATTTGCAGATTCCAGTATACACACCAATGTTAATAGGTAGATTGGCTTAAACGGGATTTGAATATATTCGTGGTGACGATAAGGATCGGGAAGAATTCGCGGAATCCATTCTCTTTAGCAAAATATTCATGAGGAACACCAACTTCTGTTGCTTCTGGTAATAAATCCTTTTGGTTGTAGAACTTTACTTTTAAGTTTTGTACATCAATTTTTATACTATTTTTATTAATTAATGTATTTATCTCTATCTCTACTATTATAAAGAGGGAGCAATGGGCAAAAATGTTCAACTTGACAAAGTTAAGATGGTATGTGAAGAGGCATAAGTATAAACTTCTATTTTTTACCATTTTTTTGCTTTTGTACCCTTATGTACAACTTTTAATACTCATTGTATATTTATGGAATGCACACTATTTACCCCCTCCACATGTAACCCCCCTCATAAATTTCATTAAAAACAAAATATAAAACCCTTCATAAATTTTCAGAAAAGCAAATGATCAGAAGATCAATTAACAACTGTAACATCACGTATATTTCCCCAAATTTTGAATTAATAGAATCACTGCATTACCCGTCATTCTTATATGAATTCTTTATACTTATAATAATAATAATAATAATAATAATAATAATAATAATAATAATAATAATAATAATAATAATAATAATAATAAAACTAGTAATAATGTTAGTCATAAATTTTCTTGAACCAACATACAACATCAACCATAACCTTTCCTTAACTAAAACACTAATCTAAACCCAACCCACCCTAATTAGCCCAAAGCCTCCAACCCAAGCCCAAAGAACCAGGCCCACTACCCTTCTTACAACTTAAAAAAAATAATGAGTTGTGGCTCAAGGGACTCGAACCCGAGTCTGTGGAAAACCCCACACACACACTGAAACCACTTTAGCCAAGGCTCCTTTCTGTTTAGATCTCAACACAAAAACAATACAAAGCCTCAATATTTTCACTCAACCAAACATATCCCACCTTCCTGTTTGTCTCGATGGTCAACCCCCAGGTCAAACCCAACCTTTGACCACGAAATGGAGCTTGTTTTTGGAAACCACAATAAAATTAAGTTGCACAGACATGAACGACAACCATTACCGCGTCCAATCAACCTATGTTTGCCATATATACGTTCGTAATTGAGCAAAATTAACTCGGTTATTAACCATTCGTGGGTCAACAATCAAACCTTCCAATTCAGTAATCATAGTATAAATTGAGACCTCCCGAACCACCTCCAAGTGCCGAAAACAAAACCCCTACTCTCAATTACTTCTAAATCTCCGTTATAATCTTCAAATTGTTCTCAGTTGACTTTTTGGTTGACTACGAGTTTTACCTTCTATTCGCATCTGTAAGTTTTGATCGAACCTTTGTTTTTATTCCTCATCCTTGTCCGAATAATAGCCCTATGAAATCTGGGGCTATCGTTTATTAATTGTACAAATTGGTGAATTAGGGTTCATAGGTTAATTTGGGGAAGATAACATACGATTGAGTCTGTTTATATTCTAAACAAAAGGAAAACAAACACAAACTGATTTGTAGATCAGTTGGTGAGCCACACTTGTGATAAAACTTTGGACCGGCCCAGACACGGGTTCGATCCCCACCAACAACAATTTTTTTTAAACCCCCTTTCTTTTATATTTTTGCTATTAACTTATAAAAATGGTTTTAAAATACTAAATCTACTTTATAAAATCTATAAAAATTATCTTATGATATTCTGATAATAAAGTTTATCATACAATTTTTAGTTTTTTAAAAATCATTTATTTATTAAATATTATAAATATTACAAATTTATTCCTTAATAATTTTAAAATTCTATAAAAATATCAAAACGACTTTATAAAATTCCACAAAAATTATTCTAAACTTATAAAGCAATAAACATTTCAAAAATAAATTTTGTTTCAAAAAAATCATTTATTTAATATTTTTAACCAATTTTTGTTATTTTAATAAAAAAATAAATCATAATAAATTCATTTTTCATTATTTTTACATCAAAATTTCACATAAATTATTTTTATTCATTTAGATCAGAAATATAATTTTTTTGATTCGAAATTTATAAATTTTAATATTTTTAAATATTAATTCTATATTTTGTCAAATAAGTATTAATATATAAAAATTATTTTCACATTTATTACATTATAATTCAACTACAGTTAATATTGGTCAGAAATATTTTTATTAATTATTTCTTTATTTATTAAGTTATTAACAATTATTCAAATGTAATCATAAATCAATATTTATCCCCAAATTAGGAACCCTAGCACATTTTAGACTAGAAAAGTTAGACTTATTAAGTTTTACCCAACACTTATTTATTACCTTGAAATAGGGTGATATTTGGATACACACGAGCCACATTTACGTATATAACAAGGGTCTTCATTCTAACACTAAGGTGTGTTTACATAGCCCCTTTTCCATTTCACTATTTTGGGGTGAAACATGTTACAACATTCAATTTACAATTCAATCATAAGTGTCTATGTGTTATTCTATGTTGCATTATGTCTTAAACATTACTAGGGTAAGCACATTATTCTGGCATAATCATTAACATTGATCAGCCGACGGTATACAATGATAGATCTATTAGACTGACAATCCCACCCGGATACGTGTACCTCCTACATAGGTAGCGTGGGTGATTGTTATCGAATTTATAACATAAATGAGTGAACCATATGTGTATGGGATGGACCACAATATTCTAGTCACAAGGTTTGATTATGCACTCGATTTACCCGATGGTTTTGTTTTCATATATGGACTAGACTTGCCATGACACTCGAATTGTACAAGTTTTTATTCAATTATCAAAACCTATGTATATCTCACCAACTTTAGTTGACCCAAAATATTTTCAAACTTAACATGTTTCAGGTTATAGCTTGCTTGAAGAATAGAGTTAATGCTTGAAGATGTGTATCTAGTATTTTTCATTTTGATGTACAAATTCTTGTAGAACAATTGTATGTATTATATTTAAATCAACTAATGAAATTTATTATTTACCATGAGCTACTGAACAATCATCAATACGTGACATCCCAATGTTTCCGCCATCGGTTGGGGTGTTACAGATTAGTATCAAAGTCTTGGTTATAGGGAATTAGGTTATTAGAAAAATAATCTAGACTATAACCTTAGGGATTTAAAACAGTACTTGCCTCTCTTACTTGAAACCCTAATTGCTTCCTTATTCTTACCCCTATCCTACACCCTATACAATCCTAAGCCTTTACATGTTGACTACTCTTATTCGTCTGCTGCAATCCTGATCCACCTTTAGATTAATAGGACAAAATCCTCAGGTTTAGCCTGAACCACCTTGAGATCTCGTCGAAGTTCTAGGTTTTAATAACGAACACGTGCAATCTGGAAGGGTGAACGCCTGTATTCTTAGTTTTCTGTCTAGGACTGGCATTGCACATATATCCCAATCAGACGAGGGACCGGATGCCTACCTGGGAATTCTCGGGATGAGTGTTCACTTATAGGCTAAAGCATGTCTTCACTATGTTATTAGAATCTAGAATCTTTGATAAGTCAACGTTTTCGTTTTTTCGTTTTAATTAATGGATAAATGATTACATTCCTTATATTACCTCATTATCCCTCATTCATTTCATGTCTCATTGAACCTTCATTGTATCTCTTACAGATCATGCCTCCTCGTCGCAGCACTCGCCTTAACAGTGGCAACGAAAATGAGGAAGGGAGCAGCAACAACAACAACCACAACAACAACAATAACAATAACAACAATGGTGGTGATGTCCAACTGGCTGCGATCATTACCCAACAAATGGCGCAACAAATAACAACTCTGGTTCCTAATTTGGTGGCTCAAATCAACCAAATGAATGGAAACGGCAATGGTAACGGCAATGGGAATCATAATGGGAATCATAATGGAAATGGAAACGGGAACGCTCACCCAGCCTGCACCCTCAAACACTTCAATACATGCAATCCTCCAAAGTTTAGCGGGGACGAAGGAGCTACTGGTCTCCTACAATGGTTCGAGGGTATCGAGAATACCTTTATTAATAGTGAGTGTCCCGATAACCTTAAGGTTCGTTATGCTATGAGTGTTCTTCAAAAACGAGCACTCACGTGGTGGAATGAGGAAAAGCGTACCCGTGGAGCTGAAGTCACACTGTCCTTAACTTGGGAACAAGCTAAAGACGTTATGAAGGCGGAGTTCTGCCCTCGTAATGAAATCAAGAAGTTGGAAGATGAGTTTCACGATCTTGCCCAAGACAGTGGAGAAAACCTAGCCTACAACACTCATTTCCACGAACTTAGTCTACTGTTACCATATAAGGTCACCCCCTTGCGTATTGCAATCGAAAAATACATCGGTGGCTTACCCATGCAGATTCAGGACACGGTGTGGGGAAGGAACCCTGCTACTCTCGAGGAAGCAAAGCGTTTGATGGCCACCCTAACAGATAACCATGTGAAAGCAGGAACCCTGACTTGGAAAGGGGAAAAGAAAACTGTTGTGAAGGATACCCCTCAACCTGCTATCGAAATTGAAACTGAGTCCTCAACCAATGGAAGGCGCAAGGCCAGGAATTTCGCAATAGATACCACTCCTCTACCCACCAAGAAACCATATACTGGACCCCATCCCTTGTGTAACACCTGCAAGTATCACCACCCAACTCATGTGCCTTGTCGTCATTGTACTAATTGTCAAAAGTATGGGCATCTCGTGAATGTTTGTCGAATTCCTCCTGCTAATGCCCCTACTGCTCAGAATAATCCTGCTAGGGACCCTCCAGCTACTTAACAGCAAGCCCCACCATTTGAACGTTATTTGCTTTTTTAAAATTCTATGTATTGACGCTTTTGATTCAAGTAATAAATTCTAGTATTGAAATTTTTGTCTGTTACATGAGAGTTGTTCATCTAGTATGATCATAACACTTGGATGCATGCTTGTTTGAATGTGAACTAATTGCTATATCAATATCTAAATCTATACAGCTACAACTCACATACTATACTTGTTACACTTATAACCTTGCTTACATAAGCATATTATCAATTTGCAATTTATGTGTGATAATTGTTACACTTAATCAACAACTGTTAGAGGATGAAGTACTAGCTCAACAGTTAGTAGAGTACCAAATAACCAACTCAACGATTGGTAGAGGTCATCATGCCTTTTCAACAGTCGGGAGAGGCCCTACAACATGCTCAACGACTGGTGGAGGCTATTGAACCTGCTCAACAATCAGTAGAGGTTCCTACTCACTAACTGGTAGGAGTCTTTTTCCTGCTCAACAGTTGGACTCATTAATACAAAGGTTCAACCACATGATTTTTTTTTGCATTACTTACATGTGTGTTAGAGTCATAGAAGGACACAAAACCCTAATGTAAGGTAAATTGGTGATTGCGGTCCGGAACGTAATCATGAATTTACAGGTACGTTAAGGTAGTGTGAAATTCTATCAAGGTTTTCGGTAGATAACCAATCATGAACTCTAGTTACCTGGTAGTTCATTTAGTCTTCCTATAGTCAATCAACTCATGCATTTCTTTTAAGATTCCTAAAACTTGAGTTTAGGGTTTTGCTAGATTCTTATTCTCCTTGCTATTTCAGACGAACCTAATCCCATCTTTAAAACTCACATATATCAAATCTCGTATCCAAATTATTCGAAACAAATTTTTCTTTTTACCTATAGATTCATGTCGTGCCTTAACCAAAACTTTCCAAACCACAGTTATCCTAATATCTACCCAATCCTATGTTTTCAATAACTTCGGGACGAAGTTTCTAAAAGTAGGGGAGACTGTAACATCACGTATATTTCCCCAAATTTTGAATTAATAGAATCACTGCGTTACCCGTCATTCTTATATGAATTCTTTATACTTATTATAATAATAATAATAATAATAATAATAATAATAATAATAATAATAATAGAACTAATAAAAATGTTAGTCATAGATTTTCTTGAACCAACATACAACATCAACCATAACCTTTCCTTAACTAAAACACTAATTCAAACCAAACCCACCCTAATTAGCCCAAAGCCTCCAATCCAAGCCCAAAGAACCAGGCCCACTACCCTTCTTACAGCTTAAAAAAAATAATGAGTTGTGGCTCAAGGGACTCGAACCCGAGTCTGTGGAAAACCCCACACACACACTGAAACCACTTGAGCCAAGGCTCCTTTCTGTTTAGATCTCAACACAAAAACAATACAAAGCCTCAATTGTAACATCGCAAAAATTTTCCCCAAATTTTTTTTTTCTACGTAAAAGCCTTACTTCATACGCTATCCCTAACACACAATTTATATATATATATATATATATATGCATAGATATATAATAATAATAATAATAATAATAAAAACACCCACATATTTAAATTAACCTTTAAACCCAACCAAACCAAACCCATCCCTCCTTTAATATTCGGCCCAGACAATTGAGCCCAGCCCACATCTCATGTCCAGCCCAAACCCCCCCTTTTTATTCTGTTAAAAAAGAAAACAAAACAAGGTCCCAGCCGGGTTTCGAACCGGGGTCACACCACACACACACACGCCCTAGCCATCTGCTCCACACACTCTTGTTGGTTTTAACCCAACTTTATATAAATAAATACTCACTCTCGTCTCTCTTTCTTCCTTCCTGTTGTCGTGCAGCAGCAGATATGGCAATAGTTTTAAAACTTTGACCATTCAATTAACTAAATTGACACACTTGAATTTATATATGGAATGATTACACGATTATCGGCCCCTTTATGACTAGAATGCACGTCGATTATCAATCAATTGATAATCAATTGACCATTAACGCGCATAACATTGAATTTTTGGTCAATTCTTACCAATTCTTCAATCCAGTGATTAATCCTATAAATTGGACGTTCACAAACCATCACAATTCGCTCATACACCTTTCCCAATCCCCAATTCTCCTTAATGATCCGCTGTTCTTGGATTTTTGTTCGTATTTTTGACCGAGTCTTTGTTTGATCGTGCGAGCCCAATACGAATTTGTAAGTCTTACATTTTTTATGGGTTTTGTTTATCGGCACCAACATAACAGAAACCCTAAGTTTAATTTGATTGATGTTGTGTAGATTGGCCAATTGGGAAATCTAGGGCTCGATTTGGGGAAGAACATCAAGAACAGTTAACGTATTTAATTTAAACAAACTAAAATCAAACACAATCACTGGTCTGGACCAAGTGGTTGTGCTTGGTGTTTGCTCGGCTGTCCATGCGGGTTCGAAACCCAGCAGTGGCATTCTTTTTGTCCTTCTTTTTATTAATTCTTTTAACAATCAAATAATTATATATAATATATAAACTTTTATAAATTCGTTTTTTTAATTATTAAAACTCTTTTATAAATTCTAAAAAAATTACTTTTAGTTAATCTGATATAAATGTTCCACCTACAATTTTTAGTTTTCAAAAATTTATTTATTTAATATAAATAATAAATAAATCAACTTTATCCTATTTTATTTATAAAAATCTATAAAAATATCAAAACGATCTTATTAATTTCCACAAAAATTATCCTGAGTTTTTATAACATTAAGCTTTTCAGAAATGATTTTTATTTCTGAAAAATCATTTATTTTATATTTTTAATCAATTTTTGTTAGTTTTAATCATAATTAAATCATAATAAATCCAAGTTTTAGTATTTTTACACCAAAATTTTATACAAATTATTTCTGAATATTTAGAACAGAAATATAAATTTTAAACTTAAAATTCTTTAATTTTAGTATTTTTAAATATTAAAGTTAAATTTTGACAATTTGTAATAAATAGATTTAATAATCTATTCCAAAGAAAATAATTTTATAAAAATTATTTTTATACTTTAAACACATTCTTGTGACCATCTTAGATTTAAAATTCATAAAAAGATTTTTGGTTATTTATTTACTAATATTCTCTCAATTATCAAACATTTTTAATAATAATCAAACGAGCGTTTATCCCCAATTCGAAGCCCTAGAACTTATACATTTGTAGACTTGGTAGACTTAGACATATTTATTACCTTATTATAGGGTGATACTTGACATATTTGGGCAACACACTATTCTATTATTCAACAAATACAACATTTTGCTAAGGTGAGTTTTACATAGCCCCTTTTTTTATTTATCACCATTTTTGGGGTGAAACATGTTACAACAATATTTATGCAATTCAATCATCAATGTGTCTTTGTGTATTTCTATGTTGCATTATGTCTTGAACATGACTAGGGTAAGCACAATTCTAGCATAAACATTCATCAACCAAACGGTATACATTGATATATCTATTGGACTGACAATCCCACCCGGATACGTGCCTCCTACAAAGGTTACGTGGGTGTTTGTTACTGCAATATAAACGAGTGAACCATGAGCGTATGGGATGTACCACAATACAACAGTCAACAAGGTTGATTATGCACTCGATTTACTTCTAGTATGTTTTCGCATATGGACTAGATTGCCATGACACATGAATTGCACAACAATTTTATTCTATTATCAAAACCTATGTAATTCTCACCAACTTTTGTTGACCCAAAATATTTTCAACTTAACATGTTTCAGGTTTTACTTGCTTGAAGATTTGAATTGATGCTTGAAGATGTTTGCATAGTTTTATTCAATTTGATGTACGAATTCTTAGAACAATTGTATGTAACTTATTTAAATTATTAAATGAAATTCATTATTCACCATGAGCTACTGAACAATCATCAATACGTGACATCCCGATGTTTCCGCCATCGATTGGGGTGTTACAGATTGGTATCAGAGCCATGGTTATAGGGAATTAGGTTATTAGAAAAATAATCTAGTCTATAACCATAGGATTTAACCAGTACTTGCTTCTTTTACTTGCTATTCTCTATCTCCCACTTCATATCCCTACTTTCATCCTTACAAGAAGGTTGCTTTCATCACTGGATCTACTCTTAGACTAATAGGACAAAATCCTCAGGTCTAACCTGAACCACCTTGAGATCTCGTCGAAGTTCTAGATTTTAATAACGAACACGTGCAATCTGGAAGGGTGAACGCCTGTATTCTGAGTCTTCTGTCTAGGCTGGCATTGCGCATATATCCCAATCAGACGAGGGACCCGGATGCCTACCTGGGAATTCTCGGGATGAGTGTTCACTTATAGGCTAAAGCATGTCTTCATATGTTATTAGAATTTAGAATCTTTGATAAGTCAACGTTTTCGTTTATTCGTTTTAATGAATAAATGATTACATTCCTTATATAACCTCATTCATTTCACTGTGTCTCTTACAGATCATGCCTCCACGACGCAGTGCTCGTCTTAACAGTGGTGAAAATCATGATGAAGGAAGTAGCAATCACAACTACAACCACGATACTAACCACAACAACAACAACAACAACAATGGTGTCGATGCTCAACTGGCTGCGATCATTTCTCAACAAATGGCGCAGCAAATCGCAACTCTGGTTCCCAACTTACTAGCTCAAGTCATCCAGTTGAATGGCAACGGGAACGGCAACGGCAACGGGAATGGAAACGGAAACCACAACGGGAATGGGAATGGACTTCCAGCCAGTACCCTTAAACACTTTAATTCCTGTAATCCACCAAAGTTCAGTGGAGAAGAAGGAGCTACAGGACTCCTACAATGGTTTGAGGGTATTGAGAATACCTTCATTAACAGTGAATGTCCCGACAACTTTAAAATCCGTTATGCCATGAGTGTTCTTCACAAATGAGCACTCACTTGGTGGAATGAAGAAAAACGCACTCGCGGAGCTGAAGCTGCACTAGCCTTAACTTGGGATCAACCTAAAGACATTATGAAGGCAGAGTTCTGTCCTCGTAATGAAATTAAGAAGCTGGAAGATGAATTTCATGATCTTGCTCAAAACAGTGGGGAAAACCTTGCTTACAACACACGTTTTCACGAACTTAGCTTACTGCTACCCCACAAAGTCACCCCTTTACCCATTGCGATCGAAAAATACATTGGTGGCTTACCGATGGAGATTCAAGACACGTTGTGGGGAAGGAACCCTGCTACTTTGGAGGAAGCAAAGCGTTTGGCTGCCACCCTAACAGATAACCACGTGAAGGCAGGAACCCTGACTCGTAAAGGGGAAAAGAAAAAGGATACTCCCCAACCTGCAGTTGATATCAAAACTGAGGCCTCAACCAACGGGAAGTGTAAGGTCAAGAATTTTGCTATAGACACCACTGCACCACCCAACAAGAAACAATACAACGGGAAGCTACCTAAGTGTGACACCTGCCAGTATCACCACCCAACTCAAATACCCTGCCGACAGTGCACCAATTGTCAAAGGTATGGGCATCTTGCAGATGCTTGTCGAATCCCTGCTACAAACGCTCTTGATGCTCCAAATAACCCCGCTTGAGACCCTCCAACTACTTAACAGCAAACCCTACCATTTGAATAATGTCTACTTTCTTTTTAAATTCTATGTATTGACACTTTTGATTCAAGTAATAAAATCAAGTATTATCATAACATCTGTGTGCATGCTTGTTTGAATGTGAACTGATTGCTATGTCTATAATCATACTTGCTTACTTGTACGACAATTAGTTGACTACCAAACAATCCACTCAACGATTGGTAGAGGTCATCATGTCTTTCCAACAGTCAGAAGAGGCCCTACAACCTGCTCAACGACTGGTGGAGACTATCAGACCTGCTCAACAATCGGTAGAGTCATAAAAGGACGAAAAACCCTAATGTAAGGTAAATTAGTAATTACGGTCCGGAACGTAATCATGAGATTACAGGTACGTTAAGGTAGTGTGAAATTGTATCAAGGTTTCCGGTAGTTGACCAATTGTAACCCTGGTTTTCTCTTAACTTCGGGACGAAGTTCCTAAAAGTAGGGGAGACTGTAACATCGCAAAAATTTTCCCCAAATTTTTTTTTTCTACGTAAAAGCCTTACTTCATACGCTATCCCTAACACACAATTTATATATATATATATATATATGCATAGATATATAATAATAATAATAATAATAAAAACACCCACATATTTAAATTAACCTTTAAACCCAACCAAACCAAACCCATCCCTCCTTTAATATTCGGCCCAAACAATTGAGCCCAGCCCACATCTCATGTCCAGCCCAAACCCCCCATTTTTATTCTGTTAAAAAAGAAAACAAAACAAGGTCCCAGCCGGGTTTCGAACCGGGGTCACACCACACACACACACACGCCCTAGCCATCTGCTCCACACACTCTTGTTGGTTTTAACCCAACTTTATATAAATAAATACTCACTCTCGTCTCTTTTTCTTCCTTCCTGTTGTCGTGCAGCAGCAGATATGGCAATAGTTTTAACACTTTGACCATTCAATTAACTAAATTGACACACTTGAATTTATATATGGAATGATTACACGATTATCGGCCCTTTATGACTAGAATGCACGTCGATTATCAATCAATTGATAATCAATTGACCATTAACGCACATAACATTGAATTTTTGGTCAATTCTTACCAATTCTTCAATCCAGTGATTAATCCTATAAATTGGACGTTCACAAACCATCACAATTCGCTCATACACCTTTCCCAATCCCCAATTCTCCTTAATGATCCGCTGTTCTTGGATTTTTGTTCGTATTTTTGACCGAGTCTTTGTTTGATCGTGCGAGCCCAATACGCATTTGTAAGTCTTACATTTTTATGGGTTTTGTTTATCGGCACCTACACAACAGAAACCCTAAGTTTAATTTGATTGATGTTGTGTAGATTGGCCAATTGGGAAATCTAGGGCTCGATTTGGGGAAGAACATGAAGAACAGTTAACGTATTTAATTTAAACAAACTAAAATCAAACACAATCACTGGTCTGGACTAAATGGTTGTGCTTGGTGTTTGCTCGGCTGTCCACGCGGGTTCGAAACCCAGCAGTGGCATTCTTTTTGTCCTTGTTTTTATTAATTCTTTTAACAATCAAATAATTATATATAATATATAAACTTTTATAAATTCGTTTTTTTAATTATTAAAACTCTTTTATAAATTCTAAAAAAATTACTTTTAGTTAATCTGATATAGATGTTCCACCTACAATTTTTAGTTTTCAAAAATTTATTTATTTAATATAAATAATAAATAAATCAACTTTATCCTATTTTATTTATAAAAATCTATAAAAATATCAAAACGATCTTATTAATTTCCACAAAAATTATCCTGAGTTTTTATAACATTAAGTTTTTCAGAAATGATTTTTATTTCTGAAAAATCATTTATTTTATATTTTTAATCAATTTTTGTTAGTTTTAATCATAATTAAATCATAATAAATCCAATTTTTAGTATTTTTACACCAAAATTTTATACAAATTATTTCTGAATATTTAGAACAGAAATATAAATTTTAAACTAAAAATTCTTTAATTTTAGTATTTTTAAGTATTAAAATTTAAATTTTGACAATTTGTAATAAATAGATTTAATAATCTATTCTAAAGAAAATAATTTTATAAAAATTATTTTTATACTTTAAACACATTCTTGTGACCATCTTAGATTTAAAATTCATAAAAAGATTTTTGGTTATTTATTTACTAATATTCTCTCAATTATCAAACATTTTTAATAATAATCAAACGAGCGTTTATCCCCGATTCGAAGCCCTAGAACTTATACATTTGTAGACTTGGTAGACTTAGACATATTTATTACCTTATTATAGGGTGATACTTGACATATTTGGGCAACACACTATTCTATTATTCAACAAATACAACATTTTGCTAAGGTGAGTTTTACATAGCCCCTTTTTTTATTTATCACCATTTTTGGGGTGAAACATGTTACAACAATATTTATGCAATTCAATCATCAATGTGTCTTTGTGTATTTCTATGTTGCATTATGTCTTGAACATGACTAGGGTAAGCACAATTCTAGCATAAACATTCATCAACCAAACGGTATACATTGATAGATCTATTGGACTGACAATCCCACCCGGATACGTGCCTCCTACAAAGGTTACGTGGGTGTTTGTTACTGCAATATAAACGAGTGAACCATGAGCGTATGGGATGTACCACAATACAACAGTCAACAAGGTTGATTATGCACTCGATTTACTTCTAGTATGTTTTCGCATATGGACTAGATTGCCATGACACATGAATTGCACAACAATTTTATTCTATTATCAAAACCTATGTATTTCTCACCAACTTTTGTTGACCCAAAATATTTTCAACTTAACATGTTTCAGGTTTTACTTGCTTGAAGATTTGAATTGATGCTTGAAGATGTTTGCATAGTTTTATTCAATTTGATGTACGAATTCTTAGAACAATTGTATGTAACTTATTTAAATTATTAAATGAAATTCATTATTCACCATGAGCTACTGAACAATCATCAATACGTGACATCTCGATGTTTCCGCCATCGGTTGGGGTGTTACAGCCTCAATATTTTCACTCAACCAAACATATCCCACCTTCCTGTTTGTCTCGATGGTCAACCCCCAGGTCAAACCCAACCTTTGACCACGAAATGGAGCTTGTTTTTAGAAACCACAATCAAATTAAGTTGCACAGACATGAACGACAACCATTACCGCGTCCAATCAACCTATGTTTGCCATATATACGTTCGTAATTGAGCAAAATTAACTCGGTTATTAACCATTCGTGGGTCAACAATCAAACCTTCCAATTCAGTAATCATAGTATAAATTGAGACCTCCCGAACCACCTCCAAGTGCCGAAAACAAAACCCCTACTCTCAATTACTTCTAAATCTCCGTTATAATCTTCAAATCGTTCTCAGTTGACTTTTTGGTTGACTACGAGTTTCACCTTCGATTCGCATCTGTAAGTTTTGATCGAACCTTTGTTTTCATTCCTCATCCTTGTCCGAATAATAGCCATAGGAAATCTGGGGCTATCGTTTATTAATTGTACCAATTGGTGAATTAGGGTTCATAGGTTAATTTGGGGAAGATAACATACGAATGAGTCTGTTTATATTCTAAACAAAAGGAAAACAAACACAAACTGATCTGTAGATCAGTTGGTGAGCCACACTTGTGATAAAACTTTGGACCGGCCCAGACACGGGTTCGATCCCCACCAACAACATTTTTTTTAAACCCCCTTTCTTTTATATTTTTGCTATTAACTTTTAAAAATGGTTTTAAAATACTAAATATACTTTATAAAATCTATAAAAATTATCTTATGGTATTCTGATAATAAAGTTTATCATACAATTTTTAGTTTTTCAAAAATCATTTATTTATTACATATTATAAATATTACAAGCTTATTCCTTAATAATTTTAAAATTCTTTAAAAATATCAAAACGACTTTATAAAATTCCACAAAAATTATTCTAAACTTATAAAGCAATAAACATTTCAGAAATAAATTTTGTTTCAGAAAAATCATTTATTTAGTATTTTTAACCGATTTTTGTTATTTTAATAAAAAATAAATCATAATAAATTCATTTTTCATTATTTTACATCAAAATTTCACATAAATTATTATTAATCATTTAGATCAGAAATATAATTTTTTTGATTCGAAATTTATAAATTTTAATATTTTTAAATATTAAGTCTATATTTTGTCAAATAAGTATTAATATATAAATATTCATTAATTAAGAAAATAATTTTATAAAAATTATTTTCACATTTATTACATTATAATTCAACTACCTTTAGTTAATATTGGTCAGAAATATTTTTATTAATTATTTCTTTATTTATTAAGTTATTAACAATTATTCAAATGTAATCATAAATCAATATTTAGACAAAATTACACGGATGGTGCCTGTGGTTTTCATGTAATAACGCTTTAAGGTACTAAGCAACTTTTTTAACTTCTTTAGGGCCCATGGTTTAGTTTTTGTAACGAAAATGGGTATTAAGGTTTGTTTTTGTAACAATGTTGGGTACTAATACTAACTATCGTTAAATTTTCTGTTAACTTTAGTTAAAGTGATTAAAATGCCTTTTTTATAAACTATAGGGGCCATTATGTATTAAACTTTATTTACAAAACCTTTAGTACCCAAACATGAAACTTTAGATAAACCACGAGGACTAACCATGTAATTAACTCATTATTTTATTAAATGTATTTATTTTTAAGATTTATAATTAAATAAGGAATATTTAATTAAAACATTGTTTTATTAAATATATTTATCCCATTATTTATAAAAATAAATCCAAGTTATTAGATTAATAGTTGTAACCATAAAGAAAACATTTAACTTAATGTTGGATGGACTTGTATTATGGTTACAACTATTAATCTAATAACTTGGATTTAACTTATAAAAATGTTGTCCAACACTTGTAGCCCAGTTGGTTGAGGGCCTAAAGTTTTCTATGGGAGACTTGTGTTCAATTCCCACTAGCTACATTTAGAGGACATTGGTGGATGGGAAATGAAAGATGACCCGGCCATTGACTTGGGTTCGAGTCTTGATCCCGACCGGTTTTACCGACTATTTCACCATCGTGCCTTCGGGCGGGTGAGTGGTCGGGTTTTCCCGGGAATTGGTGGCAATTGGTGGCCCGGGTACTCTCGAGTACCTGATTCGCCAAAAGGGTGCCCGAGAGTGCTCGGAATTGATTCGTTGGCCGTTCAAAAAAAAAAAAAAAACTTATAAAAATGTTTTCTTTATGTGATTGAATTAAGTGTTATTTTTGGCCAAAAAGATGCAAACCCAATTCAAGAAAATTAAAAAAGATAGAAACAAATAGAAGTTGAATTTTTATAAATAAAAAAAAAAGAAAGATTTTTTTTTCTTCTTCAAGAGCTGGTATATTATTTATATTATTATTTTATTTAAAAACTTTATTATATTATATACTATTAATATATTATATTATATACTATTAATATATTATACCGATCCCGACAATACCGATACCGATAATACCGAAACTGAAAATCCATAAATATGGGTACCGATACCGATCCCGAAACCACTCGATTCGGTATCGGTACGGTATCGGGACGGGACGGGATCGATATTCGGCCTTGTATGCTCATCCTTAATTAATATATTATATGCTATATTTTATTCAAAAACTTTTTATACCGATCCCGACAATACCGATACCGAACGGTACGGTACGGTACTGGTATGGTATCGGTATTTTATCTTAAAATACCGATACCATACCATACCGATCCCGTACCGATATCGATAATACCGAAACTGAAAATCCATAAATATGGGTACCGATACCGATCCCGAAACCACTCGATTCGGTATCGGTTCGGTACAGTATCGGGATCGGGACGGGACGGGATCGGTATTCGGCCTTGTATGCTCATCCCTAATTAATATATTATATACTATTATTTTATTCATATTATTTTATTAAAAAAAATTATTATATTATATACTATTAATATAAATAACATAATCTTATGTAATTTCGTTACAAATTTCATGTGTTACCTTATGTGTAAATTTCTTTATTTTTTTAACGTTTACAACCAAATTGGAATCTCGATTGTATAATTCATTGATTGATTAACACCTCATCTAAATCTCGATTGTAAAACCGCAACGCGCGTGATTTTATACACCTAGTTTAATTATAAATCTTAAAAATAAATACATTTAATAAAGTAATGAGTTAATTACATGGTTAGTCCCTGTTGTTTATCTAAAGTTTCATGTTTAGGTACTAAAGGTTTTGTAAATAAAGTTTAATACATAATGGCCCCTATAGTTTATAAAAAAGACATTTTAATCACTTTAACTAAAGTTAACAGGAAATTTAACGATAGTTAGTATTAGTACCCAACATTGTTACAAAAACAAACCTTAATACCCATTTTCGTTACAAAAACTAAACCATGGGCCCTAAAGAAGTTAAAAAAGTTGCTTAGTACCTTAAGGCGTTATTACATGAAAACCACAAGCACCATCCGTGTAATTTTGTCCAATATTTATCCCCAAATTAGGAACCCTAGCACATTTTAGACTAGAAAACTTAGACTTATTATGTTTTCCCCAACACTTATTTATTACCTTGAAATAGGGTGATATTTGGATACACACGAGCCACATTTACGTATATAACAAGGGTCTTCATTCTAACACTAAGGTGAGTTTACATAGCCCCTTTTCCATATCACTATTTTGGGGTGAAACATGTTACAACATTCAATTTACAATTCAATCATAAGTGTCTATGTGTTATTCTATGTTGCATTATGTCTTAAACATTACTAGGGTAAGCACATTATTCTAGCATAATCATTAACATTGATCAGCCGACGGTATACAATCATAGATCTATTGGACTGACAATCCCACCCGGATACGTGTACCTCCTACATAGGTAGCGTGGGTGATTGTTATCGAATTTATAACATAATCGAGTGAACCATATGCATATGGGATGGACCACAATATTCTAGTCACAAGGTTTGATTATGCACTCGATTTACGCGATGGTTTTGTTTTCACATATGGACTAGACTTGCCATGACACTCGAATTGTACAAGTTTTTATTCAATTATCAAAACCTATGTAATTCTCACCAACTTTTGTTGACCCAAAATATTTTCAAACTTAACATGTTTCAGGTTATAGCTTGCTTGAAGAATAGAGTTAATGCTTGAAGATGTGTATCTAGTATTTTTCATTTTGATGTACAAATTCTTGTAGAACAATTGTATGTATTATATTTAAATCAACTAATGAAATTTATTATTTACCATGAGCTACTGAACAATCATCAATACGTGACATCCCGATGTTTCCGCCATCGGTTGGGGTGTTACAACAACCCTCATTCTCCTATTTTTTCCATTCACATCTTCAATTCGTCAATTTACATCTCCCTTCCCCTTACCCTAATTTATCATTATAAACTCACTTTCACCTCCCTTTAATTCACGTTCCTTCTTCTCCGTGGCCGCCTAGATTTTTATACAATTTCTGGTTCGAGTCTCCCTTTTTCGCTGTTGATAACAATGGTTGATTAAGGTACGATTTAATTGCATATTTTGGTCTATATTCAATTTATGTGAATTTTGATCCAGGTGTTGAATTGACATTTTTGCAATATGGTTAATTAGTTTGGTTGATTAATTACTTTTAATCTAGGGTTTGTATGTGTTCAGTATTGTCCATCGATGAATGCTTTAATTTGGTAACAATTGGATGGAAATCAGATTTTTTATGAACCCTAATTTTCCCCCAAAGCCAATACGTGGGGCTATTCCTGGATGTCTGATTTGGTGCCTTAGAGATTGGAATATTTTTTTTTTGGTGAGCTTGGTGTGGCGAGAATGGTGGATGTCAGATTATAACCTGCAACCAGCCTTCCAACCATGGTCTTTAAAACTATGAACAATAATAAGCTTAAACTTAGGATTTGTAAGTTTCGGTTTAGTGATATTTTATCATTATTTGTACAGTTTAATTAGCAAGTCTAAGTTTCCATTCCTTTTTTATCCATTTTTGTTATCTTTTTTATATTTTTCTTTTGGAAAAAGTTAACCTTATGTTGTGTGTTTTTTAGTTAGTATTTATTTATTTGTCTATATATTGACAGAACATCAAAATGCTCTAGCCTTTTCTTCAAGTTCTTCTCATATGCAACAGACTCTTGAATCAAGATTTGATTTTTTGAATGTTAATATATAAGGATTATGTTTCTTTATGTGTAGGGTGTATGTAAACAAAGTTAAAAAAGTAACACTATTTATTATCATAGGTTGTTTGCTTAAGAATTTAGGTTCATTAATTTTAATTTAGTCTTTTAGTAATAAGTAGATAACTTTACTAAAACAATGAGTCCGTTTTTCTTATTTAGTATGTTTGAAGGTTTAAGTCATTAAGTTCACTTACCTAAAATTATCATCATTAAGTACCAGAATAGCAAGCCACCTGTTTCACAATAGATTAGTTTATGTAAGTGTGTAATAGAAACTGATATGCAGGTAAAAGAAAAGGATAACAAAACCCTTCCCTTCTTTCTCTCCACCATTAATGAACGCAACCTAATCTATTTACCACTTTTGAATACGCATAATACCCAACTTGACAATTTTATGCCATTATTTATTTAATGGAATTATAAGAAGATTTTGACCTGAAAATTAGTCAGTGAGGTTTATGTGTTTGACCCTCATGCCTGTTGACAAATGAAGAGAACTTGGACTGTTCTTTACTGTATGCGTAAAGGACAGGTCAAACAAGACTTGCAGATGGTTTTAACGCCCTTCTACAAGGGATCTGGGAAGCTTATTTTTTGGGTATGCACATTTATGCTATAATTTGTCAGTTTAGGTTGTATTCTATCTTTAACGGGTTACTGGGTAAATTACAAAAGTTACAAAAGTATATGGATAAACTTCAGCGGAAGAGTATCTTTTTTCAATGCATATCTTTGGAGAAGAAAGCATAAAAAATGAACTCTTTGCTGCTCAAATGATTCTTATAATGGCTACTTGCTCCATTTTTTGTTTGTTCAAATCTTTATTGTTTAGTAGATTGGTTGTGGTAAATATAAAAAAATAGTGTTCTTTGCATTGATCTTTCAGTGATAATTAATAGGTGATTGTTATAAAAAAAATAGTGTTCTTTACATTGAAAATGCTTCTATAAGTTGTTTAGAACTTTCGTAACAAAGTTGAGTGGTGACCTATCCTCTTGCTGGTTCTTGGCCTTGACAAAGTTACACTAGGTACATAATGTTTTATTACTATTCGTAATAAATGATATTCATATGATGGTCATGTTGGATAATCTTGATGTGTCGGTCAGGTCGACAGGTACGGGTCATGGATTTAGAACAAGTCATCAGGAAGTTTGTTATCCGTTGGTTTAGGTTATTAGTTTTACGAGTCTTTAGGATATAATTGTTGAATAGGTAGTTGAAAGTTTCTTTTGAAAGCAAGTAGCTTGTATGCCTATTTAAGGTTTCTTTTGGTAAGTAAATGAAGTGTGCAGCAAGTTTGTTTTATTCTTTTTCTTTACTGCACATCGATCAACTTTTCATTTAACTGCATATTTACATCTAAACAATTGTGAGTGTTGTTTTTGGTGTGTGTTTAGAGAGGGCCTGAACCAACATGTCATAAGGATTTATTCTTTTAAGTGGAGCATTTTTATTGCATATTGGTGTTCCTGCAGCTACATATCTTTTGAAAATGATGAGGTATTAGTTGTGTAGACCAGCAATGAAGTGTCTGCCTTCTTTTCTATCTGGTGGAGACTTCATTTTATGGGATAAAAGAAATGATCTACTATTACATGAGGTTTGGTCTTGAGGTGACTTTTCTTTTTGTATGCTAAGTATATGATTTTATATTTTGCAGGGCTAGTAACATTGTTGACACTTGACATTAGTGATATGGTTGTAAACATCAAGAAATGATCAAATATCTCATGGACAAAGCAAGTTATTCATTTTCTTCTCTTGAAAATAAGTGTTCTACGATCCAAATTATTGACGGTCACATGTATAAATCTTTTATATGTAACTTAAGAGGGTTATCGCCAATTGCCAATGCAAAGTGTTATTATTCTTATATGCGGTACCAAGTTAGGTACCAAACATATTTTATATTATTTATATATATTATAACAACTATTTAACATTGGCGAGTCGAGCTCGAGCCGAGTTTTTAGCTCCTTTTAAATTTTTCTATAATTAATTCGAGCCGAGTCGATTTGAGCTCGAGCCCACTCAGACTCGGGTCCATCTTGGCTCGTTTACACCCCTAAACTACACTAACAAAGTAACATGTTTTTGTTTTACTGAATTGTTCCATCTGTTCATGTACATATATTCTTTGGTTGTCTATGTCAAAAAAACTGTGGAAGCAAATAGTATCGATATAACTCAGTAAATATTATATTATTACAAAGACCGTGCCATGGTTACAAGATTTTTGTTCTGTTTCAGGTTAACAAATATTATGATCTTGTCACAAGCTTCTATGAGTATGATTGGGGGGAATCATTCGATTTTGCCCCAAGGTGAGTGACACACTATTGGATACAGTGATTGTGATATGTACTATAATTTGTTTCTTTGTTAGTGCTAAAGATTATATTCATTTTAATTTACAGATGGAAAGGGGAATCACTTCGAGAGAGCAATATATATATATGTGTGCGTAGCACAAAGTTATTTATTGATACGACACAACATCAATTTATACTCTTGCTCTAATGTATTAGTTTCCTTTTCAAATTGGTAATAAAATAAATTATATGAAACCTGTTATAGGTAACGTGCCACAAAAAAAAAACATTAGTACCCTACTTGAAATTAGTCGAAAGGATAGACTGTGTAGATATGACATAGTATGTCTACTCCTTATAAATCCTACTCTTACAAATGACATAGCATGAAACTATAAATTTTGTACCCGCGGCAACGTGTGGGCATTCCCACTAGTAATTAATAGGCACCAAAGCTTGATCAATTTCACGTAACCTCTTGTCACACTCTCAAATTCCACTTGCGGGGTTTTACCGCAAGGCGCGTGACACACCAGGATCCGAGTCAACGGTCACAATAAACGACAACTAAATGTAAAATATGTAGACCAAGTCATTAAGTTTTTAATAACATAAAACGAGTTGCGAAAGCTTAAACGTGTTTACAACTCCAAAACATGATAAACACAGTCTGAAATATTTTTTCAAAAACATGCAACTAGAAGACCCTAGACGCCACGCAAGACCCGTGCGCCTAGTCCATGTGCTGCTACCTCAGATCAATCTTCGAGTAGAAACTATAACCCTGAAGCTGGTCGAACAGATCATCAATACATGGAAGAGGATAGCGGTTCTTGATCGTCACCTTGTTTAGCTCTCGGTAATCAATGCACATACGAAGACTCCCATCTTTCTTCTTAAAAAACAAAATAGGGGCTCCCCACGAAGATGAACTAGGCCGGATAAATCCTTTCTCCAACAACTCCTGTAACTGGTTAGATAACTCCTGCATCTCGGGTGGTGCAAGATGGTAAGGGGCTCGAGCGATAGGGGTTTCACTAGGTGCAAGATCAATTCGAAATTCAACTTGTCGTAGAGGCGGAAGACCAGGTAAATCATCAGGAAATACATCAGAAAAGTCACGCACAGCAGGAATGTCTTCAATCTTCTTCTCTTCTATAGATGAAACAGAAACGAGTGCCAGAATAGCTGCATAACCCTTCCGAATATACGTGTAGGCCTTCATGCATGAAATTATACTCAAAGGAACACCGTTCTTATCACCAAAAACTGATAAAATCTCGCCATCAGGGAGTGGAAGTTGAACAGTCTTGTCGAAACAGACAATTTTGGCGCGATACAAGGATAACCAATCAATACCCACAACAACATCAAAACTACCCAAATCAACTGGCATAAGATCGATAGGGAAGGACAAACCCGACAACTCAAGGCGACACCCCCTAAGAACATGTGTAGCCTCAATTCGCTTACCATTAGCCAATTTTATCAAGTACTTAGCCTCTAAATGTGTGGGCAATATGTCTAGCAACTGACTAAATGTAGCAGATATCAAACTCTTATCGGCACCAGTATTAAACAAAACCGAAGCATAACGATCATTAAGGATAAACGTACCAGTAACAGTGTTAGGATCGTGTCAGGCCTCACAAAAACCAATCACAAAGGCATGCGCATTCCTGCCGCCACCCCGTTACCCCCAACATTCCCGTTCTTCTCAACACCACCCTGCTTCAACTTTGGGCAGTCGCGCTTGAAATGTCCAGTTTCCCCACAATTAAAACAACCCTGCTTTCCTGAATTCCCTTGAGGAGCGGAGTAGGAACAGCAGCCAGAGTCTGATGCGGCTGAAGATTGACTCTACAATCCTTAGCATGAGGCCTAATCTGCTGACACTGATGACAGCGGGACCTATCACAAGTACCTGAATGATGAAACCCACACTTGATACACTTAGAGTGCTTCCCAACATAACCACTCGGCTTCTGCCCCGATGATATCCCTGACGCCTCAAACTTCTTCACCTGCTGCTGAGGTTGAACCGATACAGAATTCCTGCTCGAACCATCCCACTTTCTCTTGTTGCTCTTAGGGGCTTTCACAACAGCGCCCCTGGAGGCAAGACACCTTCAGGAACCTTCATATTGGTCAACTTGTGAGCCGACCGAACAGTACCCAATAGTGTAGTAGGGTCACCAGTAGCAACTAACCCAACAATCTCTAGCACCAACCCAACAATGTAGTGCTCGATCCTCCAATACTCTGGTGCAGCCAACCCAGGACACATCACAGCCAATTCATTATGCTTGGTAGTGTACTCCTCAATCTCCGAACCCACCATCTTGTGATTCCAGAGCTCATGCTCCAACCTCTTCACTTTATCCCTAGGGCAATACTCTACTTGCAACCTCTGAACAAACTCCGTCCACGGCATAGCATTGGCTTCCCCCAAGCCAAGAGTCAATGTAGCGGAGTTCCACCAAATCAGAGTAGGACCTTCAAAAGTTACCATAGCATACTTCACGCGATTAGCATCCGGACAGTTACACATGGCAAAAACAGACTCAATCTTTTCAAGCCACCTGAGCAGTCCCACTGAAGTTATGAGGCTTGTGATCCATGAACATCTTGAAAATACACACGGGCTGCACTAAATTACATGTACTCAAAAACAAAACGCCTTTCCACTTTGACAGAACCAGATCTTATCTTTTATTAATTTTAGTAGTCCTAAATTAGTTATAACAAGCCCAAATCTCACTGCCCTAGATAACCTAGGCCCAAGTCTAAAATCACATCATATTGACACCAAAGATATTAATATTTTGTTCATGCTTAAAATATCTATTGTATCATACGCTTTATATCTATTTTAAAATACAACAATGTCTGACCACTCGGGTAAACCTAAAGGCAAAAGGCCACCAACGTCTGCAAACACAGACAACGCTCATGATCCGACCCGCTACCATTCCAAATAAAACTCACCAAAAGAAAGCCCGTATTGTATAACAATTGGCTTAAGTTAGAGCATTTAGGATATAATACCGGTACTTTTTAGACATGATGATCTGTTAAGTTTATGTTTTTCAAATGTTTGTGCATGTAATTTTGCAGATTTTATTTCTTGCGTCTTATATTATCTTGATCTTCTGCTATGTATAGGTACATATTATTGAACCAATAATAGATGACCATGACATTGTTGAAGATTTCTTGGGTGTCACGTAGCAAAGAGTTCGGTATACTGTGCTATTTTGTTTAGGTAAATATAATATGGTTGGTCACCGCTAGTGAAATGAGACTATTCCTTGTACTGCTTAATAAAATGTATACCTATTTATTTGTTTATTTTAGTTTTAGATAAAGAATAAATATGCACATCAGATGTAACACATGTGGATTGACATGTTAATTTAACTAATTTGTTCAATATTACACGAATAAGAAAACTAACTTATGTACTATACAATATAACACGAGATGATGGATAAATTAACCGAAAACGAATACCGCATTGTAAGTTGTCGTCGTCGCATCGCGCGGGTTTTCTACTAGTATATATATATGTAGGAATTGGTTCAAATAGAAAACAAGGTTATAGTTGTGAACCTTGCGAACCAAATCTAGCCTTCCAATTTTATTTTGATCTAAAGGGTATATGTGTAATTTTTTGCTTTATTCTTCATGTATTTTTCTTTTAATTCCGAAGTCGTGTATATCAGTTACTTCAATTTTGTAACTTGTTTCTTAAAAATTCTCTTCACTTCAATTTTGAATTAAGAGTTGTATTATGCATATTAGTTACAAAAACAATTTTATTTAATTACAAAAATATGTAACTCTATGTAAACATATGTAAATCCATGTGCACTTGAATTGTTAATACACATGTGTATAATATTAATCATACTATGATTAAAATCATATATGGATACATCAGAACGATTTTATTTAAATACAAAAATATGTAACTCCATGTTCACATGGGTAAATCCATATACAGGTATCTAAATCCTTATGCACTTGAATTGTCAATACACATTTGTATAATATCCATCATATTATATTTAAAATCAAATACAAATACATTAGAATGGTTTAATTTAAATACAAAATTATGTAACTCCATGTACACATGTGTAAATCCATGTACATATATCTAAACCCATGTGCACTTGAATTGTCAATACACATGTGTATAATATCCAGCACAATATATCTAAAATTATGATACAAATATGTTACCCAGTCAATTTGTTTCAACATATATATTAAGCTAGCATCAACAAAGAATGAATGAATTATACACTTGTGTATAAAACCATCATCAGCGACGATGGACCATAAAAACATTTTTTAAAACACATGAAAAGTATCAAAAAAAAATTGAATGACATAAAGAACATCTATTCCAAGATCCCTGATCAACGTTTTTGTGGGTATTGTAATTAATGAGTGTATTACGAAAGTTTTAGGTGTTTGCATTTGTATAACAAGAAACCTACGTATTTAGTGGTGTTAACAAATGTGTCATATTACCCCTTGATTAATTAAAACAATTAAATAAACTTCTAATTATTTACAATCATGCCCTTTAAAATCAATGGTTAGAAAGTGGTTCTTATGGTTCTTAACTACCTTGTGGTTCCTATTTGAACCACATCCTATATATATATATATACATATATATATACATATATATACATATATATATACATATAGGATAGGGTTCAAATAGGAACCATACCTTAAGTAGGAACTATAGGAACCAATCTTAGTCATTGATCTCTAATGGCATGATTGTGAAAAAGTAAAACATTAATTAAATCTTTAATTAAATCAAAGGGCAATGTGGTAATTGTATTTTGACTATTAACAACACATGTTTAATTAGTTTCCTTTTATTTTCAATATAGAATTTTAATTAAAGGGGTACTTTTAATATACATCATATTTATTATTTTTGTTTTTTAAACTAAGAAGAAATCATTACCATTTTAAAAACTCAATCCCTATAAAATCTCCCTATCAGTTTTTTTTTTTATTTCAATCATCATCTTCATCATTGTCGACATATATATATATACACATTGGTGTATATCAGTTTTTTTTTGTTTTTTCATTCAGCATCATCACAAACACAGATATACATTGGTGTATATCAGTTTCTTTTTTTTTGTTCATTCATCATCATCTTTTCATTCAGCATCATCATCAACACAGATATACATTGGTGTATATTAGTTTCTTTGTTTTTTGTTCATTCATCATCATCGACACATATATACAATGGTGTACATCAGTTTCTTTTTTGTTTTTTTCATTTATCATCATCATCGTTGACACAAATATACATTGGTGTATATCAGTTTCTTTTTTTTCTTCCATTCATCATCATCAACACAGTACATTGGTGTATATCCATTTTTTTTCTAGCTTACATGACTATAATTTGGACACACATATACATTAGTGTATATCTGTCTAAATGTAAGTTAAATACATCATAGTACGTAGATGTTGAGGTTTCTCCCTTTTTATATATGAACGAAATATACATTGGTGTATATCTGGGATGGAACCTATATGAAACTGAATACACCTGTGTATTCAACAAATAAGTATTATTAATCAACATCAGTGTACACCATAATAGATGTTAAGGTTTCTTCCTTTTTGTATATGAACGAAATATACATTGGCGTATATCTGGGCTGGAACCTATATGAAACTGAATACACCTGTGTATACAACAAATAAGTATTATTAATCAACATTAGTTAATGCATTTAACATTACAAAAATAAATACAACTATGTATATCATTGTATAGATTTATAGCATACACAAGTGTAAGTTAAAAACGTATAAACGCATTTCAAATGAAAAATGAAACATACACCATTAAAATTAGACAAATTAAAAAAAAAAGAGCACAAACGCATTACAGATAAACAAACAAGTCCCTTGAAAATCACAAAAGAAATCCTAATTTAAATCACTATTACGTTACTTTTTTTTGGTCGGCTCTATTACTTTACTTGATTAAAACAAATAATAGTTAACTAGGTGGGGGCAATTAATCTTAAACTTGTGATGCCAGATGCATGGATTTGTGAGACGACTGTTTGGTTCGTGTTCCTTCGAAAATCGTATCAAATGACGATTGATTAGTTTCTGTGTTTCGTTGATAACTGTTTCCAATCGTAAAGCAACTTGATCGATGTTTTTTTTTTGTTATGGTTGAGAGATTTAAGGAAACCTAATAACTGATGGCAAGGAAATCACATATAAAAAGAAAACTGCCATATAAAAAAATCTCAATTAAATAAAAAGTTAATATTTAATTGTATAATTACACAAATACCCCATAGATCAAAATAAAAAATGGATGGCTCAGATTGGTTCCTAACTAGGGTATTGGTTCCTATTTGATCTTATTCCTATACATATATATGTATATATATAAGGGGTAAGGATTAATAAAAAGAAACCTAAAAAATTTGAGAAAACCCCTAGAAACCCCCACATCCCAAGCTTTTTTTTATTTGAAAATTTTAGAGCATGTAATATACACGTTTTAAAGGGTTTTTAGCAAAAAAAAAATCAAAAAAGCGTCATTCGTTTTTTTTAATAAATAAGTTTTGCATCGTAACATATATATATATATATATATATATATATATATATATATATATATATATATATGTGGTAGGGTTCCTGTAGGAAAATAGGTTTTTGTGAGAAGTGTGAGAAGGATTAAAAATTAATATGTATGCATCATTTTTTTAGACGTATTCATGATGTTTTTGATTGTTTTTTCCTAGAAAAACACCAAACATAACAATTAATAACCAAAAACAATGTATTTTAGGATTAATACTTAAAACACTATGTCAAGAACATTAAGCATGGTGTTTTAAGTAATTTCTAGTATGTTTATCTGTAATTTAAATTTAATGACTATAATACATTGTATTGTGTTTTAAATTTTTCTATATTGTTGTGTTAAGTGTTTTTCAAGCCAAAACTACCCAAAACATTATGGCTACATGTCAATTCTTAATCCTTCTCACACTTCTCACACAAACTAATTTTCATACAGATCCTCTACATATATATATATATATATATGTGTGTGTGTGTGTGTGTGTGTATAGGGTAGAGATCATGCAAGAACAAACTTTAGAGAGAGAACCAAGTAACCAATATGAACAGACGGCATTGTTGTAAATATATAGTTAAATTCAAAAAAAAAAAACCAATATTCCTGATAAATATTTCCAGTTATCTTCCTCCCTCACAACTCTCATCCCTAAAATAAAACCACCATATCTTCATCCTCTAATAACCCTACTACCCTCAATCGAAGCTCGTTCAATCACAATCAGTATTCCTTTTCTTCTCTAATCCATCTCCATTCCAACAGTTTGAAGGTAACATTCATGTATTTAAAACCAATGCCTCTAAGAGTAGTCGTATGAACGAATATTATGAGGCTGAAACTAAGCCTGTATTTTTCTTCAATTTGGAACCAGATCAAAACCAGATCTTCATCAATATGTGTTTTTATAATTTGGATTTTAAACTATCAATTCATTTTGTGGAGTTTAACTGCTTTTTCCATCAGTTTTTCTCTCAAGCAAGTGTCGGACATATTGTTTAACTTCTTCATCGATCTATGTTTTTATGATTTGTAACCTATTGAAGTTATTATGTTAATCGATTTGATTGTTAATGATGGTAATTCTGTTGAGAACTTAGGTTGAGTTGGCTGTCTACGCAGGCCTGACCTGTTACTAATGATTAAGGTGTTATTGTGTGATTTGTATAAATTTTTTATTTTATATCTACATTGTTGTTTGATTGACTGTGAAATAAATTTATTGAATCTGATTTGTGAGCTCTTGAAATTGTATTGTTAATCGATCTGGTGGAATTATGATAAAATATGTTGTTTATTATTATTTGCAACAGTTTATGAAATAACTAAGAAGCTAGAGCAAAATAGATGTTTTTTTGTGTCACAACCCGACCCAGGTGGGCCCGGTCGGAATACAGATGGTTACCAAAACATCACGCAATGCAAGCAAACAACGGAAGCAATGTGTATATTACTATATTTAACTGTTTACATTTCTAAATACCGTACAATCTCTAATACAAATACTTCGGGTAATATCTAAGGTTCTCGCTTGACTTCTGATTCGTCCGCCAGGGATACTCCGAGTCGTAGCTGCTCCATCCTTCCAACTCAGACAGGTACCTGAACACATGCTTAAAATGGTTTTGGGTCAGCGATTACGCTAGTGAGTCCGTGCGTTAGTTTAAAAGGGGTTTTTAATAAGGTTATCATTTCAAAAGCAAGTTCATAAAGTTTACACGGTTCAACATATGCTGATGTACAAGCGACACCTCAAACCTAACACGGAATCTATCTACTGCCATTATAGATTCTCCTGGCAAAATACATGTCACAACGGCCCGCAGGCCTTAGTGGAGGGTTTTCCGGGCTTCCGGATCCACTGTGTGTGGGGGTTTCCCCAAGTAGCGCTACCCACATATTAAGTGGCCCAATCCCCTGGGTTAATGAGTGTCGGTATGGTTATTCGGCAGCTACTATCTTGTCACATCAAACAGTTTATCAAAAGGAAGCATGCATTCACCCCAAAACGTTTATAAAAGCAAAAAGTGGGGAGGTTCAAGGGACTCACCTGGATAGCAATGCATACGAATAGTTTATAGTAATCGGAGCGTCCGACGTCTCGTACGGCTAAACTCCTGGTCGAATTCCTAAGTCGACAGCATTATTAGTCTTGGTTTTATTATCAATTACACGGTTATGTGTGGGGACGAGCTCGAGTGTATGGTTTCTAGTCTTTATATTAATGTCTCCTCTATTATCTAGATCCGTCTCATGTAAACATATATATTTAAAGTGTCGAGTTCATTTCTTATGTCTAAGTGGTCAAGGTACTATTCCCTTAAATATTCATATTTAGTGTTCATAGCTTATGTCTCGACCCGAACCTTATGCTATATTATTATGTTTAGGTGTTGTGTCTAAAGTTTAGGTATCATTGTCCGATAACTCGTATGTCCGTTATTCTATATAGTATTAAGTGCCAAGTTTCTACCTTAATGTTTTCAAGTCCAAATACTACGTCATAATGTCCAACTCCTCATAACAAGTTCAAGGTATCAATCTAATGTCCAAACTATATTTTTCGGGTCCGTATCCTAAGCGTCTATTGTTCATGTTTTTGTGTCAAGTTCCTAGTGTCCAAACGTTTATAATGTCGAGGTGAGGTTTATTCTTAAGTGTTCATAGATCCGGGGGTCTCAAGTTGTGACAACTTCTATCCGCATGTTGATTACTTAAGGTGTCATATTATAATGCTTCAAGTCTGAGTTTTTAGGGTTAATATGTCTTCTAATATCCGATGTTTCAAGTATCGACTCAAAAGTCAATGGTTCCTCGGTCAAGTCCAAGTGTCCATACCAATAGTCGCGATACTCAATCTACTCCTATGTCCAAGGTTGTTAATACGCTCGTCAAGTCCCACACACAAGTTATAAATAATTAGTTTATAAATAAATATAATTATCGATTAATAGGTTCGGTTATACCTCACGTCTCGGATTGTAGTTCGCGTTGACCGGGGCTGACCCGGTGGACTCAGTTGACTTTGTTTGACTTCTGTTAACCGAAGGTTGACTCCTGTTGACCCGCTCGTTGACCCGAACCTCGACCTGATTCGTTGATAGATCTGATTAACGCAAACA
Source organism: Ambrosia trifida (assembly GCA_028751855.1). NCBI lineage: Eukaryota > Viridiplantae > Streptophyta > Magnoliopsida > Asterales > Asteraceae > Ambrosia > Ambrosia trifida. The sequence goes on from CM054122.1 coordinate 28,870,982, forward strand.
ACATCATCATACATCACATGAGTCCGCCATCACCCGACCACCTCCGTCACCTCAACCCGGACACCACCACTGTTACCACCGCTGCCCTTCACCATAACCCATCCTATAACCCATCACGACCAACTCAGTCTCCACCACCGAGTCCGCCACCTAGACCCGATCCGAACCATCACCGTCTCCATAACCTCCCACAGTGAACCCTCGTGACCAATCATCATCAACACTTCATTAATAATAATCTAAGATCAAGAAGTAGAGGTGGGTTGGGGATTTCACCTTTAAGGTTGGATCTTGCTCAGTCGGAGTTCACCTCGCAGACCACCGTTGCTTCTGTCCCTGTTGCTTCGACCGCCGCTGCCGTCGTCCTCTTCCTGATAACAGGTCCGGCCGGTGACATTCTCTCCTCCGCCTCTCTCTCTCTTCCGGTCACTCTCTCTCTCTCTTCGGTTTCATCAGATGGGTGGGTTTAATGTGTGTGTGAAAGATTAGGGAAAAAGGAAAGTGTGGGGGTGGTTGTTGGGCTGCTCGGCCGCCGGAGTTCCGCCTCGGGCGGAGGAGACCTCCGGTCTCCCTCTCTCTCTTGAAATTCAATAAAGTATGTGTGTGTGTATGTATTATAATGTGTGTGTGAGTGGTTTTTATAAAGTTATGTGTGTATGTGTAATGTTATAAGATGTGCCATGGGGCACATGGTACTCATGCCATGTGTCCCATGGTGACTAAGCGTCACCATCGGGATCGGGTTCGGGTTCGTTTCGCGTATTAGTTCGGTCTCGTAATGCGTTTTATCTAATAATATGTTATAGATAATCGTTCGGTTTTTAGTTTCGAACATAACCGGCTCGCTCCTTATTGGTTTTGGTTCGCTTTTATTACCCGGTAATAATATAATTACTCGAAAAATTTTGGGGGTCGGTGCCGGGTTGTTACATTCTCCCCTCCTTACAAGAATTTCGTCCGTGAAATTATGGTTGGGGTTATATCTTGCAATTCAGTCACCATTCTCATACCTTGTTAAGGTTATTCGATTATCTAGTGTCACTCATGGATGCGAACTTATAATTACTTTGCTAGGTAGACAGGTCTTACTACAAGAAAACGGAAAAATGGATTCAAAATATACCACAAAATCACAAGGAACAACCGATACTAGAGCTCTATACGGTCATACTATGTTTTTCAAAACAGGTTTGCGGCTCATACGAACAATAGGGGCTTTAAAACTTAACTATCCTATTTACAAAATGAAGGTATGGAGATTGGCTGATCCGATAGGGTGTCCAAATACAGGAAGGTTTACCAAATTGGTGACTTGACAGTCGTCAGGATGGGTAAATAAACAGTTTGGACATGGAAATCATGGAAACAGGATTTGCAGATTCTTTGATCTTTGGTTGTTCGAGTGGTTTTTGAGAACGATCTTGTTTTATTTACTTATCAGTATAACGAAACGAGTCGATGGGGAGGGATGAAAGGCAGTCGAATGGACGAGCAAAAGAAAACCAACTTTACACTTACCAAGTTGAGCGTCACTTGGGCTTTGGTAAAGAAATACTGTTCATATCGAGTGTCCTTCTTGTCGTTTACAATATAGGACCAAAATGGTTTGGGTGCTCTTATTTTTCAATGAGTGAGTTTAACGGGATAGAATTTCAGGGAACCTCAACGTCCGTCATCTGAACGGTATCTTCTGGTTTTGACCAGAGAGTTTCACTGGAAAAAATGGAAAGATCAAGTATTTCCTTGCTTTCACCTCGATCGTATCATCTTCGCAAGGATTGCGGCATTTTGATCAGAATCAATGGTTTCGTTAATCAACTTGAAAAGAACATCCGGTTGGATACAATGTCTGAAAACAAACTAGAGTTTATTCTGATTCAGACTTCCAGTCTCATCCCTGACGTACCATTAGTGTTTATATATAGGGTGTACCGCAGCTAACCCACCACACCTTTGATACCTCAGAAACGTACTGAAAGTCTTTTTCAAGGGATATGATTTATCTTTGGATTGATTTCCAGTCCCAATCCTGATGTACCATCGGTGTTTATATATAGGGTGTACCGCAGCTAACCCACCACACCTTTGGTACCTCAAAAATGTACTGGAAATCTTTCCCAAAAACCTTCATGGAATTTCATACCACCATAACGTATGTGTAGATTCACGATTACGATCGGGACCGTAATCGCCAATTTACCTTACATTAAGGTGTCATGTTTCTTAACGATACTAACCCGAATAACAAGAATGATCAAAATGCAATGACTAGTAAAATTTTGGATAGCATGGGGAAAGAGCAAATGTTTTGCTTTGATCGGAATTAATGGTTTCGTAACAAACAGAAAGAGCTTTCTTGATGTTCATATAGGTTTAAGGGATTTGTACAATCCGAAAGGAACGTAAATATCTAGAGGACAAGGAACAAACACGAAAGTTACACACTTAAATGTTACCGGAGAGGTTTAAATAATGGTGTCCAAGAGCTTTTTGGTTGATTAAACGGAAAGATCACTAGATTTATGAGTACAGTGGGATGATTTTGCTCATAGTTTGGCTAAAGTACTCATGGAGTTTCAAAATTTTGCGAAGTTTGGAGGGGAACTCAAACATTAAAGGATTAACGAATGAGTGAAGTTTTGTACTCTGGCGTCTTTAAAATGGTTTAGAACATGGTGTACAAGGGTCTTTGATGATAAACACGGAAAGATCACCAAGTTTCTGAACACGATTGGGTGTCTTTGCTCACAAGTTTTGCTAAAGTACCCATGGATTTTCAAGATTTTTGTGAAATGAAATCAAGGAGAATGCGACGAATAGAGTTCAACACGCTTTTCAGTGTTATCTCCCGATATTTCCAATTGAAAGATTAAGTACAAAGGTTCAAATGAACGATTTCGAGTCTCAAGGGATGTCTAAGTAAGGTTTCGTAACCGTAAACGGAATATCGAGCATGTGTTTGGTTATCCAAAGTAGACGTTTAGGATGTTTATTACATAAACAAGGAGCTTCTCACGAATGACTTGGTCAAAATGTTCTACGCAAAAGAGGGGAATCACTTAAGGGATTCAAAACTATAATCTGTCAAATGATCACATTATGGTTAAGAAACCAAGAAGCACAAAAAGGCGAAAGATATTCCTAAATCATTGGTAGCAAGTTGACGTGGTTTAGACAAGGTTCGCATTTAAGAGTGTTAGTTCGACTCTCATGATCTTTAATAAGATATCCCCGAAATGCCCTTGTGCCTGCGGATTCATGATTATGTTCGCGACCATAATCACTTCCTCGCCTCACTGAAGGATCCAAGTACATTCTCATTAAAAATCATGACATCTCACTTTCTCGTGGTTGGTCCCGCTAGTTTACTCGAGTGTTCCTGGTAAGGTCTCATCCTAATGTGTTCAGTACCCGTGGTCGACTCGTTCGGTATCACCTTGTTGCATCCCTAGTTCATCGGTCATGTTTCGATTCTCCAAACCGAAATAAACTGTGTGGTTTCTAAAGGTTTTGGATCCTAGGGTTTACAGTTGAAGCCTAATGGAGTTCTTATTCGCTTCAGCTGTTTGCTCTGATACCAACTGTCACAACCCGACCCAGGTGGGCCCGGTCGGAATACAGATGGTTACCAAAACATCACGCAATGCAAGCAAACAACGGAAGCAATGTGTATATTACTATATTTAACTGTTTACATTTCTAAATACCGTACAATCTCTAATACAAATACTTCGGGTAATATCTAAGGTTCTCGCTTGACTTCTGATTCGTCCGCCAGGGATACTCCGAGTCGTAGCTGCTCCATCCTTCCAACTCAGACAAGTACCTGAACACATGCTTAAAATGGTTTTGGGTCAGCTATTACGCTGGTGAGTCCGTGCGTTAGTTTAAAAGGGGTTTTTAATAAGGTTATCATTTCAAAAGCAAGTTCATAAAGTTTACACGGTTCAACATATGGTGATGTACAAGCGACACCTCAAACCTAACACGGAATCTATCTACTGCCATTATAGATTCTACTGGCAAAATACATGTCACAACGGCCCGCAGGCCTCAGTGGAGGGTTTTCCGGGCTTCCGGATCCACTGTGTGTGGGGGTTTCCCCAAGTAGCGCTACCCACATATTAAGTGGCCCAATCCACTGGGTTAATGAGTGTCGGTATGGTTATTCGACAGCTACTATCTTGTCACATCAAACAGTTTATCAAAAGGAAGCATGCATTCACCCCAAAACGTTTATAAAAGCAAAAAGTGGGGAGGTTCACGGGACTCACCTGGATAGCAATGCATACGAATAGTTTATAGTAACCGGAGCGTCCGACGTCTCGTACGGCTAAACTCCTGGTCGAATTCCTAAGTCGACAACATTATTAGTCTTGGTTTTATTATCAATTACACGGTTATGTGTGGGGACGAGCTAGAGTATATGGTTTCTAGTCTTTATATTAATGTCGCCTCTATTATCTAGATCCGTCTCATGTAAACATAAATATTTATAGTGTCGAGTTCATTTCTTATGTCTAAGTGGTCAAGGTACTATTCCCTTAAATATTCATATTTAGTGTTCATAGCTTATGTCTCGACCCGAACCTTATGCCATATTATTATGTTTAGGTGTTGTGTCTAAAGTTTAGGTATCATTGTCCGATAACTCGTATGTTTGTTATTCTATATAGTATTAAGTGTCAAGTTTCTACCTTAATGTTTTCAAGTCCAAATACTACGTCATAATGTCCAACTCCTCATAACAAGTTCAAGGTATCAATCTAATGTCCAAACTATATTTGTCGGGTCCGTATCCTAAGCGTCTATTGTTCATGTTTTTGTGTCAAGTTCCTAGTGTCCAAACGTTTATAATGTCGAGGTGAGGTTTATTCTTAAGTGTTCATAGATCCGGGGGTCTCAAGTTGTGACAACTTCTATCCGCTTGTTGATTACTTAAGGTGTCATATTATAATGCTTCAAGTCCGAGTTTTTAGGGTTAATATGTATTCTTATATCCGATGTTTCAAGTATGGACTCAAATGTCAATGGTTCCTCGGTCAAGTCCAAGTGTCCATACCAATAGTCGCGATACTCAATCTACTCCTATGCCCAAGGTTGCTAATACGCTCGTCAAGTCCCACACACAAGTTATAAATAATTAGTTTATAAATAAATATAATTATCGATTTATAGGTTCGGTTATACCTCACGTCTCGGATTGTAGTTCGCGTTGACTGGGGCTGACCCGGTTGACTCAGTTGACTTTGTTTGACTTCTGTTAACCGAAGGTTGACTCCTGTTGACCCGCTCGTTGACCCGAACCTCGACCCGATTCGTTGATAGATCTGATTAACCCAAACAACATCATCATACATCACATGAGTCCGCCATCACCCGACCACCTCCGTTACCTCAACCCGGACACCACCACTGTTACCACCGCTGCCCTTCACCATTACCCATCCTATAACCCATCACGACCAACTCAGTCTCCACCACCGAGTCCGCCACCTAGACCCGATCCGAACCATCACCGTCTCCATAACCTCCCACAGTGAACCCTCGTGACCAATCATCATCAACACTTCATTAATAATAATCTAAGATCAAGAAGTAGAGGTGGGTTGGGGATTTCACCTTTAAGGTTGGATCTTGCTCAGTCGGAGTTCACCTCGCAGACCACCGTTGCTGTTGTCCCTGTTGCTTCGACCGCCGTTGCCGTCGTCCTCTTCCTGATAACAGGTACCTTCTCTCCTCCGCCTCTCTCTCTCTTCCGGTCACTCTCTCTCTCTCTCTCTTCGGTTTCATCAGATGGGTGGGTTTAATGTGTGTGTGAAAGATTAGGGAAAAAGGAAAGTGTGGGGGTGGTTGTTGGGCTGCTCGGCCGCTGGAGCTCCGCCTCGGGCGGAGGAGACCTCTGGTCTCCCTCTCTCTCTTTCTCTCTCTTGAAATTCAGTAAAGTATGTGTGTGTGTATGTATTATAATGTGTGTGTGAGTGGTTTTTATAAAGTTATGTGTGTATGTGTAATGTTATAAGATGTCCCATTGGGGCACATGGTACTCATGCCATGTGTCCCATGGTGACTAAGCATCACCATCGGGATCGGGTTCGGGTTCGTTTCGCGTATTCGTTCCGTCTCGTAATGCGTTTTATCTAATAATATGTTATATATAATCGTTCGGTTTTTAGTTTCGAACTTAACCGGCTCGCTCCTTATTGGTTTTGGTTCGCTTTTATTACCCGGTAATAATATAATTACTCGATAAATTTTGGGGGTCGGTGCCGGGTTGTTACATTTTGTTTGTTTTAGAATCATTATTTTGTTACAGAAGGTGGGTAATGATTGTTTTTATGTGTGTGTTTTGTAAATTTGGTTAGTTGAATTATTTATTATTGATGAAATTTAGGATAGATTGATTCATAAGCTAAATAGTGGTGCCAGATGCGAGGAGAAAGGGTAAAAAAGCTGTCAGATGCGATTGAGGATGATGACATAATCGTTGATCATGAAGTTAAAGAAGGTCGTTATTATTTATTTAAGCAATTTAGATATATATGCACATGTGCATATATGAATATTTTTCATGTTAACTAATAAATGTTAATTATTAGTTGTTTAAAGACACAAACAATATGATAAATTTGAGAAGTATGCGATGTTCAGGTTGACAGATGAAAAATAAGAGAGATGTTAAATGAGGCATCAATAAGGTGTGAAGACTGTTGTAAGAAGATAAGTAAAAGGGAAAGATGATGAAATAAGCAATAGACGGGACACTGTTGGTGGGCGTGAGGATGTGAGATAATTAGAAGTTTGTAGGTAGGTGGTTAGTGATAACATGGTTGGTTTGTAATATGGATATTTTTTTCTGTTATCATTTGTTTTATTGTGTTAATGGTTTGGTAGAAACTACATGTAATTGTATAATAAAAACATATGAGTACAAAAAAGTTTGTTATTTGAAGAATGATGCATGCACACATGTATGTTATGGGTGGTTTTATATGGTGGTTGATAGGTTGATTATGTTTATGATGATTATTTTAGCGCATGTACATTTGTATGATAAGGAAATTCACATATGCACATCTGCATAATTATAATTAAACCCCCCCCCTCCCCACCACCCAAAAACCTAAACCTACTACCCATCCCCCCAAAAAACCTAACCCCCCTCCCACCATACCTAAAAACTAAGCCCTAAAGCTAAACAATTCAAAAACCTAACTATATTAGTGAAATGCACATGTGCATGCGGTATACGTTTCTTATTTTATAGTTCTTATATAGAGTTGTTTTAAGTTTATTCATGTTTGTTGTCCTACACTTGTCTTATTTTTAATTTATGTTATAATATGCATGACTACGCAATTAACGAGTTCGAGTGTATTTTATCTCTCACTTTACGTCCATTTAATGATCATTGAATAAATTTTTTGACTCCTTATATCTCATATCACGTCCATTTAATGATCATTTAATTACGGTAATTGATAATTTATTTAAAAGTGTGATCTAATAGTGAAATCCGCATGTGCATATGATCTATGTCTGTATATATAACAGCGAAATGCACATGTGCAACAGGAATGACGCCATATGACGTCATATCAGGCATTTTTTTATTTTTTTTTTCGAAATATTAATACTAGATAATCATTTTTGGTATTTTTAATTTTTTTTTTTTTAGGTTATATAATTTTTTTTTTTTTTGATGGAGGAGTTTTTGTAGACACACTTTATATTTACAAAAATGCACATGTTCACACTAGTTCATTGGTTCTCTCCCTAAATGGTGGTTCTCAAATGATCCAAATCCTGTATATATATAGTATAAGGTTATATTGGAAACCCTTGTTATAGTGAAAACTCTGGAAACTCTAACTTCCCGAGCTTTTTTTATGAAAATTTTAGAATATGTAATATACATAAATTTAAACATTTTGAGCCTCAAAAATAAAAAAGCGCCAAGTACCTTTTTAAAAAAATAAATAAATAAGTTTTCGGGTAACACATTGTTAACACATGTTAATTTCGCTTAACATGTGTTAGTCGAAAAATTATTTATTTTTTTAAAAAAGGTGCTTGGCGCTTTTTTGATTTTTTTGGCCAAAAATTCTTAAAATCATGTATATTACACGCCCTAAAATTTTCATATAATAAAAAGCTCAGGAAGTCAGAGTTTTCAGAATTTTCACTATAACAAGGGTTTCCACATGATCCTAACCCTATATATATATATATATATATATATATATATATATATATATATAGAGAGAGAGAGAGAGAGGATTAGGTTCCATTAGAAACCAACCTTTCGTGAATGAACCATAGAAACCACTCACAACCATTGATCAAATTAATCAATGGTTGTGATTCAATCTACATTTTTTAGGTATAAATGCAATTATCTTTGGGATGGGGGGGGGCAATATATGTAACACCCCAACCGATGGCGGAAACATCGAGGTGTCACGTATGAATGAGTATACAGTAGCACATGGTTTTCAAGTTTTAATTGAAATTTATTTATAGTGCAAATATCCAAAATTTGAAAATACACAATGAGTTTTGAATGGAATTCTAATACATCAAAAGCCAAAACAAAGCATAAACTTCAAATTTCTCCTCATGCTAACTCTCTAGACTTCAATCATCATTATTTCCTGTTGAGTTGTAAAAATGGGGGGGTCAACTAGAAGTTGGTGAGAATACATAAGCCATGTCAAGCAAATAGTTTAAGTACAAAAGTTTAGCAATTCATATGTGTATCGTAAGTTTAAGTCTACATGAATAGCATAATATGTTGAATCGACATAATCAAACCTCCGACTAGTTTAGGTCCATCCCGTCATCCACGGTTCACCTTAATAATATGTTGGAACGATAAAAATCACCCACGCTACCTATGTAGGAGGTACACGTATCCGGGTGGGATTGTCAATCCAATAGATCTATTATTGAGTATCGCCGGCTTGGCCATAGCTAATGATTATGTAATGTTGAAACTCGTTGAAACTCGTTGAAACTGTTGTTGACTAATTCATGAGGCGATAAAGTTTATAACTAGACATGCATGTTGAATTGCTTAAATAAATTGTTGCAAGTATAAAGAATCGCATAAACATGGTTACGTAAACTCACCTTAGTATAGTATTAAGTCTCGAGAAATAGAATATGTGTAGCCCCAAAGTTGCCAATTACAAGAGCTTATAATCAAAGCTTCAATTGTAGAAGTAATAGACTATAGAAGAAAGGTATGAGGGAAAGTTTAACCGGATTGAAACAATCGATTTAGAGGTGCAAAGTATAATGGGTCATAGGTGGGTTTTTATACTAGTTTTGGATTCAATTAGCCATTAAAATTGGTCAACACCATAAAGTAAGGTTTTATGATGAATTGACTATTTGACTAAGACTTTGACTGTTTGACTAAGACTTTGACTAGTACTTTGACTATTTGACTCAAGGCTTTATTTAAAAAAAAAAATCTTGTATGTGAAAAAAAAAATTAGAATCATATTATTATTATTATTATTTATATACATTTATGTATGTATATAAGTTGTGAGTTAGGATAAATAAAGACTTAGGCACATTTGTATAATATTAATGATAAAGGTGTAATAAATATATATATATATATATATATATATATAAGGGCTTTTTATGTATTAAAATTTTGGGGAAAATTTTGCGATGTTACAGTCTCCCCTACTTTTGGAAACTTCGTCCCGAAGTTTATTGAAAACACAGGGTTGAAGGTGATTGGGTAGAAATTAGGACAAGGGTGGTTTGGGAAGTTTCGAGTTAAGGCTTGACATAAATTTATAGGTAACAGAATAAACTGTTTCGAATAATTTGGGTAAGAGTTTTGATATGTGTGAGTTTTAAGGGTTGGATTAGGTTCATCTGAAATAGCAAGGAGAATAAGAATCTTAAGTTTTAGGAGTCCTAAAAGGAATGAGTTGATGGACTATTGAAGGACTAAATGAACTACAAGATAACTAAGGTTTATAATTGGTCAACTACCGAAAACCTTGATAGAATTTCACACTACCTTAACGTACCTGTAAATTCATGATTACGTTCCGGATCGCAATCACCAATTTAATTTACATTAGGGTTTTGTGTCCTTCTATAACTCTAGACACACATGTAAAATAATATGATTAACCATGTATCCAAAAATGAGTCCAACTGTTGAGCAGGAAAAAGACTTCTACCAGTCAGTGAGTAGGAACCTCTACCGATTGTTGAGCAGGTATGATAGCCTCTACCAGTCGTTGAGCAGGTTGTAGGGCCTCTACCGACTGTTGAGCAGGCATGATGACCTCTACCAATCGTTGAGTAGGTTATTTTGTACTCTACTAACTGTTGAGCAAGTACTTCATCCTCTATCAGTTGTTTGATTAAGTGTACCAATTATTACACACATGAATTGCAAATTGATAATATGTACATGTAAGCAATCAAGTATCAAGTATAGCATACGAGTTGTAATAGAGTTGTCCTAGATAAGGTTAATGACCCTAGGTGTGTCTATAGTAAATAGTTTATAATCCATGAATTCTAGTTTCAAATGTTCAAATAAGGCAAATAGTCGAATCCTCATGTATAACTAAGGATTATGTTTGATGCAACACACAATCAAGTTTCAATAGTTTGGTTATCATGGGTAACTAGCTCATGTGTGAGAAGGTGAAGGATATGAATTTAGTTCTTGAGAGGATGATGAAAAATTCTTGAAGCAGAATCAAAGTTGTGAGAGATAGTGAATGTGAAGATAGTTGATAAAGAGTTTATTTTATAGTATGGAGATTATATGATTTGGTTAGGGTGTTGAATATTTAAAAAGTGGCTAAGATGGTAAGGTGAAGTGTGATTGTGAAATCCATGGATGGTTATGAAATGAGATTGATTTAAGCTGTAAAATTTTGAGATTTTTGAGCTTAGTTTAAGGAAGGTAAGTGTAATCATTTATTCATTAATTAAAACGAATAAACGAAAACCTTGACTTATCAAAACTTCTAGATTCTAATAACATAGTGAAGACATGCTTTAGCCTATAAGTGAACACTCATCCCGAGAATTCCCAGGTAGGCATCCGGGTCCCTCGTCTGATTGACATATATGCGCAATGCCAGTCCTAGACAGAAAACTCAGAATACAGGCGTTCACCCTTCCAGATTGCACGTGTTCGTTATTAAAATCTAGAACTTCGACGAGATCTCAAGGTGGTTCAGGCTAAACCTGAGGATTGTCCTATTAGTCTAAGAGTAGATCTTGTGATGGAGAGCAATCTTCTTGTAGGGGTTGAAGTAGGGATAAGAAGTAGGAGTGAGATAGAGAATAGCAAGTAAAAGGAGCAAATACTAGTTATATTCCTATGGTTATAGACTAGATTATTTTTTTTTCTAATAACCTAATTCCCTATAACCAAGGCTCTGATACCAATCTGTAACACCCCAACCGATGGCGGAAACATCGAGGTGTCACGTATGAATGAGTATACAGTAGCACATGGTTTTCATGTTTTAATTGAAATTTATTTATAGTGCAAATATCCAAAATTTGAAAATACACAATGAGTTTTGAATGGAATTCTAATACATCAAAAGCCAAAACAAAGCATAAACTTCAAATTTCTCCTCATGCTAACTCTCTAGACTTCAATCATCATTATTTCCTGTTGAGTTGTAAAAATGGGGGGGTCAACTAGAAGTTGGTGAGAATACATAAGCCATGTCAAGCAAATAGTTTAAGTATAAAAGTTTAGCAATTCATATGTCTATCGTAAGTTTAAGTCTACATGAATAGCATAATATGTTGAATCGACATAATCAAACCTCCGACTAGTTTAGGTCCATCCCGTCATCCACGGTTCACCTTAATAATAGGTTGGAACGATAAAAATCACCCACGCTACCTATGTAGGAGGTACACGTATCCGGGTGGGATTGTCAATCCAATAGATCTATTATTGAGTATCGCCGGCTTGGCCATAGCTAATGATTATGTAATGTTGAAACTCGTTGAAACTCGTTGAAACTGTTGTTGACTAATTCATGAGGCAATAAAGTTTACAACTAGACATGCATGTTGAATTGCTTAAATAAATTGTTGCAAGTATAAAGAATCGCATAAACATGGTTACGTAAACTCACCTTAGTATAGTATTAAGTCTCGAGAAATAGAATATGTGTAGCCCCAAAGTTGCCAATTACAAGAGCTTATAATCAAAGCTTCAATTGTAGAAGTAATAGACTATAGAAGAAAGGTATGAGGGAAAGTTTAATCGGATTGAAACATCGATTTAGAGGTGCAAAGTATAATGGGTCATAGGTGGGTTTTTATACTAGTTTTGGATTTAATTAGCCATTAAAATTGGTCAACACCATAAAGTAAGGTTTTATGATGAATTGACTATTTGACTAAGACTTTGACTGTTTGACTAAGACTTTGACTAGTACTTTGACTATTTGACTCAAGGCTTTATTTAAAAAAAAAAATCTTGTATGTGAAAAAAAAAGAATTTAGAATCATATTATTATTATTATTATTTATATACATTTATGTATGTATATAAGTTGTGAGTTAGGATAAATAAAGACTTAGGCACATTTGTATAATATTAATGATAAAGGTGTAATAAAAATATATATATATATATATATAAGGGCTTTTTATGTATTAAAATTTTGGGGAAAATTTTGCGATGTTACAATATAGTCTTTTTCTCTCCCCATGTCCTTTCCCATCTTTTTTTAATATAATCATTGTCTTTCTCTCTCTCATATCCTTTAATTCATCAGATTTCTAATCTCTTTCTCTCTCTTCTATCTCTCTCTCTCTCTCTCTCTTCTCTCTTTCAATTCTCCAAGAAGATGATAATAATAATAACAACAACAACAACAACAAAGAGTCGTAGATCTGTTCGAGAAACAACATGCTGTAAATAATAATAATAATAATATCAAAGAACAGATCTGGGGGAATGGTGCAAGTTTGATGTCGATCCTTCGATGGTGGTTGTGGTGGGTTCGATAGTGGTTGTGGTGGGTTCGATGGTGAGGTGGCTGTGGCTGTACGGGGTTCGATGGTGGCTGTGGTGGGTTCGATGGTTGCTTGTGGTGGGTTCGATGGTGGTGTTCAAGTCTCTTGGAAGAGATGTGGGTACTTGTGTTTCATTTGGTCCTCACGTTCCCAAGTGTACTCGGGTCCGCGTTTGGAATTCCAATGTACCTTGACCAATTTGACTTGACTGCGGTGAAGTTTCTGAATCTTCCAGTCTGTTACCTCAAGTGGCTCCTCTATGAAATGGAGTTGTTTGTCAATGTAGATCTCCTCAGGAGGGATGATCAATGACTCATCAGCAAGACACTTCTTGAGATTCGAAACGTGAAACGTGTCATGCACTCCACTGAGTGCTTCGGGCAGTTTGAGCTTGTATGCAACTGGTCTGATTCGTGCAAGAATCTCGAATGGACCTATGTATCTGGGATTGAGTTTCCCACGTTTTCCGAACCTGGGTACTCCTTCCCACAGAGATACTTTGAGCAAGACTCTGTCACCCACTTGGAACTCTAAGGGTTTATGCCTCTGATCTCCGTAGCTCTTTTGCCTGTCCCTGGCAGCTTTGAGTCTGTCTCGGATCTAGAAAATCTTGTCAGTCGTCTCCTGATGAGTTCGGGACCTGTCATTTGCTTGTCCACCACTTCTGCCCAACATACTGGGGATCGATACTTGCGTTCATACAACGCTTCGAAAGGTGTTGCTTTGATACTAGTGTGATAACTGTTATTGTAAGAAAATTCGATCAATGGCAAATGCGTATCCCAATTTCCTTCAAAATTAATTACACACGCACGAAGTATATCTTCCAGTGTCTGAATTGTCCTTTCTCTTTGTCCATCGGTCTGAGGATGATAAGCGGTACTCAAATCCAGTCAGGAACCAAGGGCTTCTTGCAATGATTGCCAGAACCTTGAAGTAAAACGACTGTCTCGATCAGAGATTATGGAAATAGGCACACCGTGTCTGGATACGATTTCATTGATGTACATCTGGGATAATTTCTCCGTCTTGTTTGTTTCCTTGATGGGCAAGAAATGCGCAGACTTTGTCAGACGATCGACAATTACCCAAATTGTATCATGACCACGAGGTGTCTTGGGCAACTTAGTGACGAAGTCCATGGAAATCTGTTCCCATTTCCATACAGGAATCTCTTGTTGGTGAAGCATACCTGAAGGCTTCTGGTATTTGGCCTTGACCTTTGAACATGTTAAACAATGTTTGACATAGGTCGCAATGCAACCCTTGAGGTTAGGCCACCAATAGAACTCTTTGAGGTCCTTGTACATCTTATACGCACCGGGGTGTATTGAGTACTTGGACTTGTGTGCTTCATCCAGAACTATATCATGCAATCCTCCATACAATGGAACCCATATTCTGTTCAAGAAATATTTTGTCCCGTCACGTCTTGTCTCTAACTTACCAACCTGACTGTATAGAGCTTCATGCCCGATATTACTATCCTTGAGAGCTTCTTGATGAGTCTGACGAATACGAGCAGTGAGATCGGTACGAATGGTCATGCCCAACGCACGCACGCGTAATGTTTTGGCACGCTCCTTTCGGCTTAATGCGTCTACTACGACATTTGCCTTTCCTGGATGGTACTTAATCTCACAGTCGTAGTCATTGAGTAGCTCAACCCATCTTCTTTGACGCATGTTCAGGCCTTTCTGGTCAAAGATATGTTGCAAGCTCTTGTGATCAGTAAAGATTGTACATTTAGTCCCATAGAGATAGTGTCTCCAAATCTTGAGCGCGAACACTACTGCACCCAATTCTAAATCATGGTTTGTGTAGTTCCGTTCGTGCACCTTGAGTTGGCGTGAGGCATAGGCAATAACCTTGTTCCTCTGCATTAGGACACAACCAAGACCTTGGTAAGATGCATTGCAATAGACAACAAAATCTTCCGTTCCTTCTGGCAATGAAAGAATCGGTGCGCTGCATAACTTGAGCTTCAAAAGCTGGAAAGCTGATTCTTACGGATCTCCCCATTTGAATTTCTTGTCTTTTTGGGTCAAGACTGTTAGGGACTGTGCAATTTTTGAGAAATTCTCGATGAATCGCCTGTAATAGCCAGCTAACCCTAGAAATTGTCGAACTTCGGTCGGGGTTTTGGGTCTAGCCCAATTTTTTATCGCATCAACTTTGGCTGGATCAACATGTATACCTTTGTTTTTCACAACATGACCGAGGAAGTGAACTTCACGAATCCAAAATTCACATTTGGATAGCTTGGTATACAGTTTCTCGTTCTTGAGCAGAGTGGGAATTTCCCTCAAATGTCGTTCGTGTTCCTCTTGGGTTCGTGATTAGATTAGAATGTCGTCAATGAACACGATCACGCACTTGTCAAGGTAAGGCTTGCACACCCGGTTCATCAGATCCATGAACACTACTGGTGCGTTTGTCAAACCGAACGACATTACTAGGAACTCATAGTGACCATACCGCGTCCTGAAAGCAGTCTTGGGAATGTCATCCTCATGGATACGCTGCTGATGATATCCTGATCTCAAGTCAATCTTCGAGTAGAAACTCGAACCTTGCAATTGATCAAACAGATCATCGATCCTTGGAAGAGGATAACGGTTCTTCACCGTGAGCTTGTTTAACTCTCTGTAATCGGTGCACATGCGAAACGATCTATCCTTCTTCTTGACAAATAAGACTGGAGCTCCCCAGGGTGACGAGCTCGGTCGAATGAATCCTTTGTCAAGTAGTTCTTGCAACTGGTTGGATAATTCTTGCATCTCAGAGGGAGTTAAACGATATGGCGAACGGGCTACGGGAGCAGCTCCGGGAACGAGATCAATACGGAACTCAACTTGCCTCGGGGATGGCAATTCTGGCAGATCTTCGGAAAAGACTTCAGGAAATTCCCTCACGACAGGGATGTCTTCAATTCTTCTCTCCTCAGGTTTCTTCTTGATCACGTGCGCCAAGAATGCAAAATGGCCTTTCCGCAAACACTTTTGGGCCTTCATGCAAGATATGAGTCGCAACGGAGTCTTCCGGCATTCTCCTTGGATAGACAAAACTTCACCACTTGGCAACAGGATTCGGACTATCCTTGCAAAACAGATGACTTCGGCTCGATGCTTCGACAACTAATCCATCCCAATAACGACATCGAAACTTCCTAACTCGACAGGTAGAAGATCGATACAGAACTCGTGACTTCCTAGTTCCAACGTACAGTCCTTCAATACTCCAATGGACTCGATTGTCTTACCGTTAGCCAATTCTATAGATTAAGTTGTGTGCAACTTATGGGACTCTAAACCGAGGGCTTGCTTAAAGTCGGTTGACACAAAACTCAAATCGGCACCGGTATCGAAAAGTTCAGAAGCAGCATGACTGTTTACGAGAAACGTACCCGTGACAACGTTAGACGATCGACAATTACCCGTCTTGTTTGTTTCCTTGATGGGCAAGAAATGCGCAGACTTTGTCAGACGATCGACAATTACCCAAATTGTATCATGACCACGAGGTGTCTTGGGCAACTTAGTGACGAAGTCCATGGAAATCTGTTCCCATTTCCATACAGGAATCTCTTGTTGGTGAAGCATACCTGAAGGCTTCTGGTATTTGGCCTTGACCTTTGAACATGTTAAACAATGTTTGACATAGGTCGCAATGCAACCCTTGAGGTTAGGCCACCAATAGAACTCTTTGAGGTCCTTGTACATCTTATACGCACCGGGGTGTATTGAGTACTTGGACTTGTGTGCTTCATCCAGAACTATATCATGCAATCCTCCATACAATGGAACCCATATTCTGTTCAAGAAATATTTTGTCCCGTCACGTCTTGTCTCTAACTTACCAACCTGACTGTATAGAGCTTCATGCCCGATATTACTATCCTTGAGAGCTTCTTGATGAGTCTGACGAATACGAGCAGTGAGATCGGTACGAATGGTCATGCCCAACGCACGCACGCGTAATGTTTTGGCACGCTCCTTTCGGCTTAATGCGTCTACTACGACATTTGCCTTTCCTGGATGGTACTTAATCTCACAGTCGTAGTCATTGAGTAGCTCAACCCATCTTCTTTGACGCATGTTCAGGCCTTTCTGGTCAAAGATATGTTGCAAGCTCTTGTGATCAGTAAAGATTGTACATTTAGTCCCATAGAGATAGTGTCTCCAAATCTTGAGCGCGAACACTACTGCACCCAATTCTAAATCATGGTTTGTGTAGTTCCGTTCGTGCACCTTGAGTTGGCGTGAGGCATAGGCAATAACCTTGTTCCTCTGCATTAGGACACAACCAAGACCTTGGTAAGATGCATTGCAATAGACAACAAAATCTTCCGTTCCTTCTGGCAATGAAAGAATCGGTGCGCTGCATAACTTGAGCTTCAAAAGCTGGAAAGCTGATTCTTACGGATCTCCCCATTTGAATTTCTTGTCTTTTTGGGTCAAGACTGTTAGGGACTGTGCAATTTTTGAGAAATTCTCGATGAATCGCCTGTAATAGCCAGCTAACCCTAGAAATTGTCGAACTTCGGTCGGGGTTTTGGGTCTAGCCCAATTTTTTATCGCATCAACTTTGGCTGGATCAACATGTATACCTTTGTTTTTCACAACATGACCGAGGAAGTGAACTTCACGAATCCAAAATTCACATTTGGATAGCTTGGTATACAGTTTCTCGTTCTTGAGCAGAGTGGGAATTTCCCTCAAATGTCGTTCGTGTTCCTCTTGGGTTCGTGATTAGATTAGAATGTCGTCAATGAACACGATCACGCACTTGTCAAGGTAAGGCTTGCACACCCGGTTCATCAGATCCATGAACACTACTGGTGCGTTTGTCAAACCGAACGACATTACTAGGAACTCATAGTGACCATACCGCGTCCTGAAAGCAGTCTTGGGAATGTCATCCTCATGGATACGCTGCTGATGATATCCTGATCTCAAGTCAATCTTCGAGTAGAAACTCGAACCTTGCAATTGATCAAACAGATCATCGATCCTTGGAAGAGGATAACGGTTCTTCACCGTGAGCTTGTTTAACTCTCTGTAATCGGTGCACATGCGAAACGATCTATCCTTCTTCTTGACAAATAAGACTGGAGCTCCCCAGGGTGACGAGCTCGGTCGAATGAATCCTTTGTCAAGTAGTTCTTGCAACTGGTTGGATAATTCTTGCATCTCAGAGGGAGTTAAACGATATGGCGAACGGGCTACGGGAGCAGCTCCGGGAACGAGATCAATACGGAACTCAACTTGCCTCGGGGATGGCAATTCTGGCAGATCTTCGGAAAAGACTTCAGGAAATTCCCTCACGACAGGGATGTCTTCAATTCTTCTCTCCTCAGGTTTCTTCTTGATCACGTGCGCCAAGAATGCAAAATGGCCTTTCCGCAAACACTTTTGGGCCTTCATGCAAGATATGAGTCGCAACGGAGTCTTCCGGCATTCTCCTTGGATAGACAAAACTTCACCACTTGGCAACAGGATTCGGACTATCCTTGCAAAACAGATGACTTCGGCTCGATGCTTCGACAACTAATCCATCCCAATAACGACATCGAAACTTCCTAACTCGACAGGTAGAAGATCGATACAGAACTCGTGACTTCCTAGTTCCAACGTACAGTCCTTCAATACTCCAATGGACTCGATTGTCTTACCGTTAGCCAATTCTATAGATTAAGTTGTGTGCAACTTATGGGACTCTAAACCGAGGGCTTGCTTAAAGTCGGTTGACACAAAACTCAAATCGGCACCGGTATCGAAAAGTTCAGAAGCAGCATGACTGTTTACGAGAAACGTACCCGTGACAACGTTAGGATCCTCTGTGCATCTTCTGCACCCATGACAAAAGCCCTGCCACGAGCTTGGCCTTTCAGCTTGGGGCATTCCTTCCTGAAATGGTCTGTGGCACCACATTCGAAACATCCCGGTTTCCCATCATTGTTCACAACCGCTTTGGACCGGCACTGCACTGTGGGATGACCCATCTGCTTGCACTTCTCGCATTTGATGCTGTCACACGTCCCCACATGATGGTACTTGCATTTCCTGCAAAACAGGTGGGGCCCGTTGTACGGCTTGCGAGTTTCAGTTGCGGTGGCAGCAAAAACTTTGATGGTTTCGGGCTTCTTGTGGGAGTTGCCTTCTGAACTTTTCCCCTTCTAAAAATGGGACCACTTGCGCTTATTCCCAGTACTTGCACTCTTGTCGGATTCCTTTTGGGTCAGGGAACCCATGCGAACTGCGTCATTAGTGAGACTATGCGCAAAAGTGACAGCGTGCTGGATGGAAGTTGGAGCAGCAGTGGTAACCATACTACGGATCTTGGGAGAAAGTCCCCAAATATACCGTTCCACACGCTTGTACTCAGGAGTAACCATGTGGGGAACCAAACGAGAAAGCTCATGAAATCGGGTGGTATAGGCAGCGATTTCCGCCCCGTTCATGGTCAGATTCCAGAATTCGGTTTCCAGTTTCTGTAGCTCACTTCGCGGGCAATACTTATCCATCAGCATGGTTTTCAGTTCGGTCCACGAGAGATTATAGGCAGCTTCACGACCCAAGGTCTGCACTTGTAGGTTCCACCATGTCAGTGCTTCATCTTGGAAGGTGCAAGTGACATACTTGATCTTTTGGTCTTCTGAACAACCACTGATATCAAGTACTGACTCGGTTTTCTTGATCCAACGGACTATACCAATTGCTCCTTCCGACCCACAAAAATTCCAAAGCTTGCATGCCATGAAAGTTTTGTAGGAACACCCACGCACAGTATTCTCTACTTCTGCGGAGTCGGAACGAATGGGATTTTCGGTGTTGGTCATCTCAACTGTGGGTCTCTTGGAAGAGATGTGGGTACTTGCGTTTCATTTGGTCCTCACGTTTCCAAGTGTACTCGGGTCCGCGTTTGGAATTCCAATGTTCCTTGACCAATTTGACTTGACTGCGGCGAAGTTTCTGAATCTTCCAGTCTGTTACCTCAAGTGGCTCCTCTATGAAATGGAGTTGTTTGTCAATGTAGATCTCCTCAGGAGGGATGATCAATGACTCATCAGCAAGACACTTCTTGAGATTCGAAACGTGAAATGTGTCATGCACTCCACTGAGTTCTTCGGGCAGTTTGAGCTTGTATGCAACTGGTCTGATTCGTGCAAGAATCTCGACTAGTTATGAAATTTCTCCTACTAGTGGACCTAATGCTAGACTGTAAGCATTGAAACTGACTTGCTGAGGCCCTGTATGGCGCAATTGCAATAGAACATGTAAAATGAAATGTCATGCACAATGTGTACGTGTAACTAATGTACGGATATGACATGTGATTTCGACGGGTGTCACAGTTGGTTATGACCTGTATTAGTAGATTTTTTTTTTAAATTTCTCAATGTGTGTGTATATATATATGATTGGTTTTATATATAAAAAAAGAGTGCATTTTTGGTAAATTACATTTTGTGTGTCGTGTTTGAATCTTTATTGATGTGTTACACTGGTGTAAATTTCATTTTTTCATGTTGATGTAAACTGTTTTTATGCTGTTGTAAATTGTTTTTACACACAAGAACACATTTTATGACATTTTGTTTAAAGATGATAGTTTTTAATATGTTGAAGGAAGATTACACAATGGGGTTACACTGGTGTGATGGATTGGTAACATAGTTCACATAACTGATTGCAATTTTACAAATCTGATGGGTTTATAGTATAACAAACATAGTAAGCATAACTGATCACTAATGGATGAACAAAATAATGATGGGTTTATAGTATAGGTCCACTATATAAAGAATGATGGTTTTTGACATGTTGCAGGAAGATTTATATAAATCCGTTTTCTTTTAACATCAAATGTGAATTTCATATATGTAGTGCAATTTACACTGGTGTAACGGTTTATTTTCCAATTTCCTTGACGGCTGGCTGAACACTGATGGTTTGGTTTGGTTTTTTTAGGGAAGAAGGTCGGAAGGACTGCCGAACTTCTAAATCCAGAAGAGGCATTTGAGCACTTAGGTAGCATAACAATTGTACATTGTCTAGTGACCTTTTTAATGTGAAAGTGTGTTTTACACTGATGTAAAAAGGGGTACCTCCACCGTAAAAAATGAAAAAAAAAATTACGATGGTTTTACACTGGTGTAAAAAGTGCAGCACACAAATGTTGACTTTTTTTTTTAAAAAAAAAGAATATTCCATTCAATATTTTATTATCCTTTAATTTACAACCACACATTCGTTTTTTATTTAATTAAATGTGTGGTTATAAAGTGAGTTTCCTACTTCTTCCAACTCAAGCATGTTCTCATTTTATCATTCCCATATATATATTGTATGTGCGTATTAGGATCGATAACAAACAAAGATTGATCAAACAAGTTAGTTTTAGGTGCGGAAACCCTAAAACTATCACAAAGTAATAATCAAACAGATTCAAACACGCAGATCATCATTTTCAATCAATTTCATTCATAAAACACTTGTTTACACGTAGAATAATGATTACAATCAAGGTTTAAATGTAAAACAAGTTTAACAAAATCTAGAGAGAGTTTTCAGAAAGAGGAGGGAATAATAATCATCAAAGTTACATTCAAAAATGAACTTAACCTATTTATAGGCCTGCACATTCGCCCAAATCATTCATGCGAATGTGCAGGTTCGCCCACATTGACTGGTCGAACCAAGTTCTTTCATAATCTAAGTCTTCATTCGTATAAACATCTTCCTTCGCACCTTTAAATCCTCCTTCGCACCCTCTACAATCTTCCTTCGCACCTTCGATATTAACAAACCAAAATATGTTTTACAATCCAAAGCTCTAGTCGCACTTTTGCATCTACAAACTCCCCCTCGACTATTGTTTGGATTGTGTTCGTCGTTCTTCATCCAACCTTTTGTTCCACATCCTGATATGCCTTTGAATCATTTGTTCTCTGGTCAACACCGGTTCCTGAAATTGTTTCTGTTTCTTCGTTTTCAGCTCTGGCACCTTTTGCTTCTCCACATACTTTCCCAACTTCACATCATAATCACATCCGGCATTAATATCAAACGCAAAGCACAGAAATACCACACGTTGGTACTTTCCTGCTTGCTCAGCATCTTTAGCATCTGAATAAATCGGATTATAGAATAGCATGATGATATCCTCATGTGAACAGTTTATCAACCACATGGGATCAAAGATATGCACTTTCTTATAATTCGACTCTCCATCCTTCAAAACGATCACGGCCTCTGCAATCTTCCAATCATAATACCACCAGATGAAATCTTTGGCAAAGTGTTGCGGAATAGGCATCAAAGGAATCTTTTTCAACACTTTCGGTGGTTTGTATTTCAAAGTCAATTTGGGCGTACCAGTTATCTGATCAATATCCTTTTTATGAACAATTCGTTTCGGATATTGTGGTTCAAACAAGTCCCACTTGGTTCGGCTTTCACGAGTCATCTTTTCAGCAAAATAAGTAATCTGACTATTTGACGCTCCCGTTAAACGGTGACGACAAATGTCTCTGATTGCCCAATACGGAAGGGTCTTCAAGTGATGAAACTTCTCAAAATACAAGATCCCCTTCTCCCATTTTACTGCGAAACACTTCAACTCTTTAACAAACTTCCAGGCCAATGCACGACCTTTGAAAATCTTATTGTGAAGTTTGTAAAAGCTGCCTTGAATGTCTGGTTTCGGACGATTATTCTCCTTTTCTTTCAGCTTCTTTAACAACTCTTTTAAGCTGTCTGATTGCTCGAACCGTGGCTTGTTATGCCCTTTAAAGATTTCATCTTCAAAGACTTTGCTCTTATCTCTTGCAAGCTTCTCGGCATGGTTTAGCAGTTCGTCTGAGAAAGAAAATCCACATTCTTGATTTGTTCTGAAATATTGTGGATATTCGTCGCTCGTAATATCTTCCATCTCGACTTCCTCAAATGCAGGAACATCACGATCATCCGAGTGATTTCCAGCTTCTTTCTCAGGAATCTTAGGAATAAAATTATCAGCAAGTAATTCTTCTAACGTCTTACCCACTTGCTTTGCTAAACCTTCCAGAATTTCTTTCGAAATAGCTGCAGACACTTCCCCATCCTCAAGATCAGGGTCATCATATTCCAACTCGAAGAGTTTATTATTAGATTCAAATATTTCTGGAAACCTGCTAGTCATGTCTATCGTCCAGACTCGATCGGTTAACATCTGACGATACTTATTCTTATCTTCTTCAGACAATGACTTCAATCTTTCGTTCCAGAAAATATCTTCATCATCAACATTTTCACCAGGAGCTTTCGAGCTCGATTCACTGCCCTTATCCGAATCACGTTTCTCGTAAGAAAACTTATCAACATCATCATCATCGTCATCACTACTATCAAATGCAGAGCCGTCTCCATCACTAGATCCATCATCCGATCCATCATTATCCTTATCATCCTTTTTCTTCGTCTTTGTATCATCACCAGCATCTTCATCTAATTCATCATCTTCCTCTTCATCAGACAATTCAAAATCAACTAGCTCTTCTTCTCATTCTTTATCCACTTCACCAGCTTGAAGTTGAGGAGCCTGAGAGTACAAGTTCTTGATCAGATCGTCCATATGCTTGTTACTCTTTTTCAGCTGTTTGTTCTCCTTCTTCAAGACTATTATCCTTCTGGTGTTACGTTGCTCATGTTTCAGCAACTTCTTGTTTTCTCTCTTCAGTTTCTTAATTGTCTTCTTCAGGGTCTCATTGTCATCTGCCGATGTGACTACGACTTCTAACATTTTCTTGTCATTTGACTTTAACTGCTCAATCTCCGTCTGTTGTTTTGTAATCAAATTCATCAACTCAGAAAATCTCTGATTCACATCAGTCATGATGTCACTGTCCACCGATACTTTAGTCTTCTTTGGTGGTTCAACAGCTTCATGCAATTTTCCTTTCCTGATTTTCTTCAGCACATTATCCAATGCTTCATTCACATCATCCATTGGAATTTCTTCTGTTTGTTGTGTGCTAGATGTTGCTGCTGTCTTCTGTTTCTTTTGAGCAGGTGCTGTAACCGGTGACTTTGAACTTGTAGTTGGCGGCAGTTTCTTACCAGCAATCAATGATTCTATCTCTTTCTTTCTCTTTATACTTGGCTTCTCCTGCTTCTTCTTTTCTTTTCTAACAGCTTGCACAGGAGAACCAACAAACGTCTCTTCAACATTAAAACCCAAATTTTCAACATCAGCGGGAATAGGACTTTTGTTCCCTTGATCATCTTCTCTTTGGCTAGCTGACGCACCAGCCTCAGTGGCCTTGGGCATGGTCGTCTCTACCGTCTCAGCATCAGAATTCCACTGTTCTTCCTCTATCGTCTCTTCTGAATCAATGGATGTTTCATCAACTATGTGTAAACCCTTTTTCGCCATACTCTTATTTCTACCTTGAGTTCTCTTCTTCTTCTCTGGTTCAGTAACCTCAATCCTTATCTCTGGTTTCTTGGTCTTACCACTCTTAGCGCCTACATTCACCACTTGTCTCTTGCGCTTAGCGTCAGGATCAACATGATGTAAAGGATTGTCAGCATCAGAATCACTGTTCGCATTTCTTACAAGCCCCTCACCCGGATCGTTATAATCTGCCCTAGCTAGATGACCAAACAAACGTCTAACAGGAGGACGTTCTTCAACAAACAAACCCTTATAGGCTTTCATTCTAGCTAGTGTGTTCAGCGACATGTGTTCCTGAACAACAATATGTTTAGCATCTCTCTTCAATTCTTTGTACTTGTGATCGAATATCATCTGAAGAAAACGAGGATATAATAGAAACTTCAGGTTCCTCGTTCCATTCACAGGTTCCAATAAATGAGACATCAGCATGCCGGAAACATTGAACGGTTTGTTCAATATCAAAGCAACCATCATCGAACTGATGCTCTTCCTCATCAAGTCATAACCTCCCGCAGCAGATCCGAATACGTGGATTAAAACATGTGCCAGATATTTGAACTGTGGGCACAGTTTTCCTTTGTGCAACGAACCATCAGTGATAGGTCCGTTATACTTCATTCTGAGAAAACACTTCCTTTGATCCATGAATGTAAACTCCTTTGGATCTTTCGGATCATCATCCAGATTCAATGCTTCTCTTAAATCTTCTTCGCACACAATGACTCGTTGTCCCTAGATTTTGCTCGTCAAGCAAGATTCGTTCTTCCAGAAATCTAGTTTAGCGTTAGTCCAGAATTCCTGAATCATGTCTCGGTAGATCACTGTCGGCGTAGCAATAGCATCTATTACTCTGCTTCGCTTCAAAAACTCAATGATACCAACAAATTCCGTGTGCTTCTTCACGTCGCCAAGATATGCACAACAGTTGTGCGCATTCTCAAAATCAAGCTGCTTTGCGGGCTGTGATGAGGATCCTGCCTGTTCTGTAGTCTTCTGTTGTTCAGACATTGTTAGATCTGCAAAACAAATCAAGAAAACATGTTAAAAACGGACAAAATAAACAAAATTGAAAATTTTTGGTCAAAACTCCTTCCTTCGCCCAAACGGTGGTACGAAGGTGAAATTGTATAGGTGCGAATGAGAAACAGATGGTACGAATGTGATGATTTTAAAAAAAAGTTTCATTCGCCCATTCAAATTCTCTTTCGCCCAATTTAGGTTCTTCCTTCGCCCATTCGAACTGGTCGAAGGAGACAGTTCATATTTTTGAAAAATCAATTTAGGTTCTTCCTTCGCCCATTCAAATTCTTCCTTCGCCCATTCAAATTCTCTTTCATTCGCCGATAATCAATCCTAGACTAACAGATTCATCAATTGTTGATTGTGTTTGTGTTTTCACCCAAAAACTAGGGTTTATACATTGATTTCACAATCTGAACTGTTTTAAACGCTTGTTTTGATTACTTCTCCCCCTAAAACTCACACACAATCAACCCTGACCATCAATTGATATTATAAAGTTGATTTAGAACATTTTTAAACGGTTAGGGCTCGTAATAGAAAATCGGGGATTAATAGGCTGAATCCGAGTTGAATACCTGTAAAAACGATATTAAAAGGATCAGTTATAACTCGCGAACACAATAGAACAATTTTTAATGAAAAATCAACAAGGTGAGGTTACAATCAAAATCTGGAAAAAATTATAAGTGGGGTTCGAATGAGGCACTGGATATATATAGACCTGTACGTTCGCCCGTTTTGTCCATACGAAGGAGAAACTTTTCTCTCCTTCGACCCTATTGAAAGGGTTCGAATGAGATAAAAGGGTTCGAATGAGATATATATCAGGAACACTCTCCTTCGCCCAAACAAAGCATGCGAATGAACAAGTGAAATCCCACATTCGACCAAACGAATGGGCGAATGAGAATTGGGATTTTTGAAAATTTTCCAAATCTCAAAAACGAGTCCCGGTTCAATTATTTTCCAACCTTTAAGCATCCAACATTCATGTTTTCACATTTTAAAAGTTACAAAGCTCAAATGGTGTATCCAGGTTTAGAAAATCGACATCAACCACCATCAGTTATCAAAAATAAGATGAAAAAGAAAAATCTTTTTGGATTTTCTAAAGTTTATGCTAAAACACACCTAAAATATTTTTGAGTTTTGTAATATTTGACGAGAAAATAAAATGCAGAAATGTAAATGAAAAACTGTAAATATTTTTGTGATTCCGGTAAAGGGATCATATCAGTTTATGAGAAATCTGAGCACACCGTTGATCCTTTTGAAATTATTATCATTAAAGACAATGTGTGATCTGGCAACTGCTGATATTGTGATCCACATAAACTCACATGCAGACTTTTGTGCAGTGCTTTATACTGATACTGATATTTATAGTATAAACGGAATTGTCTGTGGTTCCCACGCACACGACATACTCCCGTATCAAGAAGTAAATGCACAAAGACTCATTGTAAAGCGTGATTATGCTTTCGTTGTCTGTAATTGTACAAGATATAATGCATAGAGGTATACAGGTCAGCAAATTAATGCAGCAAAGTAACATATGCACTATACCAGGTTGAGGACTGATATTAATCATGATTTGCATCAATGATCAATACGATGTAATAGATAATCTTTGATTATCTTATAACATGGAAAGTTCCTCAATTCGGTAACTTTAGGATTTGGCATATATAGCTCTTTTATAAAGACACCCTGTCTGATCTAGGTCCGTAATGACTTACAGCAGAAGATCAGAGAGGCTATCCCCAGACAACTAATAACATAACGACCCTAAACCTCCGAGTTTTGTACAAATACCCTATCAAACGAAATTACGGTACTAAGACCATATGCCCATGAGGAGTTCATCCACACAACAAATCGTTTGATATGTATGTATCAGGCACGCAGTAATAGGTCTACGAAGCCTATCAGCACATCGCACAGACTCAGACACACGCCCTATATAGCATTACATTATTCAGAATGTGTCAGATCCCCACTGATGTACTATCATTTCCCTATATACTCCAGGAAATCATTTTAGAATTTTCTGATTTTTATAGATTTTCCAATTTACTGTTCCCAAGGATAAGCTGGAGCATTTCAAATATGTGACTGCCCAGATATCGTTTGTTCACAGAAATCTGACGGCATTAATCTAAGGGAAGAAGATATAGCAGTCAGCAAAGAAAATTTTCAATTTTTTTATGGAATTTGAAATTTTTCAATGTTTTTGGATTTTCGAAATTTTTCTGAAAAACAGTAAAAAGTTAAACTAAAAAGTGATAGACTGAGGTGGTGATCAGTCCTGTTTTTCTTTAATACCATTTGCTTTCAAAAGATAATCAAATCTGGATTTATCAAAAGCTTTGGTAAAAAGATCTGCGCGTTGATAATCAGTGTGGATTTTGACCATATCGATCAACTCTTTAGCATAACAATCACGGATAAAATGATATTTAATCCGGATATGTTTAGCCTTTGAGTGATTTACTAAGTCTTTTGTTAATGCAATTGCGGCCTCATTATCACAGTAAATAGGGGTTTTAAGAAATTGCAAACCGTAATCCACCATCTGTTGTTGGATCCAAAGAACCTGTGAGCAGCAGCTCGATGCTGAAACATATTCTGCTTCACATGTGGATAGTGCAACTGCGGTTTGTTTCTTACATTGCCAGGTCACGAGCCTGCTCCCCATAAACTGACATCCAGCCGTTGTGGATTTGCTGTCTTTGTCACAGCCGCCCCAATCTGCATCACTAAAAGCGATTAGGTCAAAATTATCATCATGAGGGTACCACAGTCCTTTCGATGGACAACCCTTCAGATATCTAAGGATACGCTTGACAGCTGCAAGATGACTCTGTTTCGGCTTCGATTGATATCGCGCACAAAGACATGTCGCAAACATTATATCAGGTCTTGACGCTGTGAGATACATCAGAGATCCGACGATTGCTCTGTATGTAAATGGATCAGTCAGCTCCCCCTTAAGGTCAACTCCAATCCCGTGATTGGGCTGTATCGGGGTATCCATCGGCTTCGAATCATCCATCTGGAATCGGCTCAAGACTTCAGAAACGTATTTCGTCTGGTGAATAAAGATCCCCGTTGGTCTTTGCTCCACCTGTAAGCCGAGGAAAAACTGCATTTCTCCCATAGCGCTCATTTCGAACTTTTCCTGCATAACTTGTTCAAATTCCCTGCACAGAAGTTCGTTAGTAGACCCAAAAATAATGTCATCAACATAAATTTGTACTAGAAGCAAATCATCTCCTGTTCGTTTCGTGAACAGTGTGCAGTCTACCAGTCCGCGTTTGAATCCTTTCGAGAGAAGATACGTGCTCAGCTCCTCATACCATTGTCTCGGAGCCTGGTGCAACCCGTAGAGAGCTTTGTTTAACACATAAACCTTATCCCGGTGAATAGGGTCCTCAAAGCCCGGTGGTTGACCTACGTAAACTTCCTCTTTGACCACACCGTAAAGAAATGCGCTTTTTACATCCATCTGATACACCTTAAACTTCTTCCATGATGCAAACGCGAGGAACATTCTGATAGCTTCCAAGCGTGCAACCGGTGCATAGATTTCATTGTAGTCGATTCCTTCAACCTGATGAAAACCTTGAACGACCAAACGAGCTTTGTTTCGTACTATGACTCCTCTGTCATCCTTCTTGCACTTGAACACCCATTTGGTACCAATTTTCTTTCTACCAGGGGGCAAATCTGTTAGGGTCCATACACCAAGTTTTTGGAATTGTAATAACTCCTCCTGCATTGCTTCCACCCAGGCGTCATCCAAAAGAGCATCCTTGTATGTCCGCGGCTTAACCTGCGAAACATAACAAGCAAATGACCAGTCATTCTGAAAACCAGATTTTTGAATTTTGGCATATAAAGCAAGATTGCCAATGTTTTTTGGTGCTTGAGCATTCTTCAACTGCCCTCTCATCATCACACTGCTACCAGGATCACCAATAACTTGTTCAAGCGGGTGTATCCGATGTATCCGAGATTTCGGATAATCAGGTACTTGTACTCCCGTCTGAGTTGTCAAATTCTCTGTAGAAGCCAGATCATTACCCACTTTCGATGTTGAAACATCAGTAGTAAATGGGTTCACTGATGGTGTCACTGTAGCGTTGTCCAGAATAGCTTCACTTGTTGCATCATCGTCTTCATATTCTGATTCGGATGAATTAAGCGATGTAGAAGCCTCTTGGAACACCTCTTCTTCCAATACAGGAGCAGTGGCATCATTAGAGGCTGCTTGGGGGTTTACCGTGATCGGACGCACTAACGGTGAAGTTACGGCGTTTTCGACCTCGTAGTATAATCGAAGTACAGCTTCTTCAACCATGCTATCTAGATTGAATGATTCAAAGAAATCTTTGTAATCAAACATCCAATCTGGTCCTCCACCCTGTACATTTTGTGTATATCTTTGAACTTCGACATTAGCCCACTCCTCGAATTTTCTAGTTCTTTTGTTGAATACCCGTTTTAATGGGGTTGCATATCCAACAAAATAATCTTCTTCAGCCTTTGGTGCAAACTTTTCCGAAGGATTCAGCATTGTACATGGGGCACCAAATGGTTCTAGATACTCAAGATTCGGCTTGCGTCGGTTCAACAACTCATAAGAAGTCTTGCCAAACTTCTTCACTGTCAAAACACGGTTAAGAGTATAACATGCCGCGTAAATAGCTTCGTTCCAGAACATGACTGGAAGATTTGAATCCGCAAGCATAGTTCTCGCCGTCTCTATAAGAGTCCTGTTCTTTCTCTCTGCGACACCGTTCTGCTGGGGTGTATACGGAGCGCTATATTCATGATGAATTCCTTTGTTTGCACAAAGATCCTCCATCTGAGCATTTTTAAACTCCGTCCCATTATCACTCCGGATTCTTTTGATCTTCAGACCATATAAATTCTCCAGACGTGTAAACAGAACCTTCAAATTGTCAAAAGTGTCGCTTTTCTGATGCAAACACATTACCCATGAAAATCTGGAATAATCATCAGTCACCACAAGACAGTATAACTCTCCGACATGACTTTTACGTCTGACTGGACCGAATAAATCCATATGCAAACGTTCAAGTGGCAGCTCAACAGAATTAACTTTCTTTGGTCTGTGGGATTGTTTGTGCTGCTTGCCCTTCTTGCAACTGATACACTTGTCATTCAGATGGAAGTGTTTGACATTAACTCCCGTGACAAGTTCATTCTTCACAAGCTGATTCATCTTTCTCAAATGGATGTGTCCCATTCTCCTGTGCCACATAATGGATTCTCTTTCTGTAGCCTTGGAGAGGAAACACGTGACTTGGCCATGAGTGGTCATTGCTTTAGACATGTCCAGAATATACAAGTTGTTAACTCTCGGTGCCTTCAGCATCACCCACTCTTTTGGTAGCTCAAACCCAGGTTTCAAGATATAACAGGATTTGTCATCAAAATACACTGAAAATTGTTTATCACAAATCTGACTAACACTGAGCAAATTGTACTCTATTTGTTTCACATAAGAAATCCGCTCAAATGTTACGATCCCATTGCTTACACTACCCTCCATAGTAATGTAGCCTCCCTTATTTCCAGCAAATGCCACATAACCTCCGTTAATGTTTTTGATGTCAAAGAGTAGCGCGAGGTCCCCTGTCATGTGACCAGAAGCTCCACTGTCAACAATCCATAGGCTGCTAACAGGGCCAGCTGGAGCTCCCTGCACATTTAAAGTAGATCAATTAGTTCTTTCGGGGGACCCAAGCCTGTTTGGTCTTGGGTCTTTGAACAGGTTGTTTCAAAGAATCTTTTGACTCACAAACATCTTGGGTTACTTCAACCCCTTTCTTCTCACTAACAACCTTCTTTTTCTCATTCTTCTCGCTCTGTGAAGTAGAGGCTCCTTCAGATTCCTTAGATGACCAAGATTGCTCAGATCGTTTCAAGATCCGAATCTGAGATTTTGAAGTCTCAGTCGGTTTCTTTACTTCTTCTTTAAAAGCAACCTTCTTGGTTACCTTCTCTGATTTAACAGAGACAGGTCCAACTGATTGTTTACCATTAGGTTTAGGAGCGACCTTTTTGGTATCAACAGTTGAGTTCATCTGAGGTTTCTTACCAGATTTATCAGTGGTCATCTGGTTGCGCTTATCATACGTCATCGGACGATTTTCCCCCTTGTTGTAAAAATTGTTTTGATTATGATAAAATTCTTTTTGGGGAAAATGCCGTCTCTGTTGATAGCCATAATTGTCAACCGGATACTCATGATATTGCCTCATCTCCACCTCGTGCCTTTTGTGTCGTACGTACGGACAGGCGGCAAGTAAATGTCCCCGTTCCCCGCACTTATAACACGCACGGTATTCCTCGTAGTTATCCTTGATCGGCGACTTGGAAAAACTAGCAATGGGATATCGATCGACCATGCATTGTTTCCTTAAACTCTCAGGAGCTGGGTCCTTCGAGTAAGTCGGTTCAATAAAACTATTTTCTTTATGAACAGGCAAAACAAACTGTGTGACATTGACCTTTGCTTCTTTTTCCGAATAAATTTTGTCTAAAATCTCTTGAGGAATGTCGTTGGTCCTTTCAAATTTCGGGAACCAAATCGTACTTTCCTGCCATATCTTTTCGATTTTTGTAGAATTGACAAATTTAATCGGAAACTCATCATCTGATAAAATCTTATCGGAGCCTTGCATCCGATAGAAGATTTTGACAGGTTTATCACACACTTCATTGCTCACATCATTGTTTTTCTCAGATTTTAATTCATTTTTCTTCTCAACCGGTTTTACCACAATTTTCTCAGTTTTAATTTCAACTTTCATTTCAACCGGTTTTCTCACGTTTTTCTCAACCTTCTTAACCTCTGTCTTTTCAAAACTTTTACCAACAAACTTATCATTTTTCTTAACCTCATTTTTGCGATGAGCATTTGCCATTGGATGAATGATCTGAGACGGTGAGACTGGCTCAGTAGTGATTATATGATTTTCATCAGGGATATCACTATCACTTTCAACCGTCTCAGATGACTCATCTTCTTCATCTGAATCATCAGTAGCGACCACACCCTCACTATTTCCCAGTACTGGTCTCACATCAGAATATGGATCCCCGACACTGGAAGTGTTAGGCTCATTTTCTGGTGTGGGATCAGGATGAATTAAAGTCTCCGGTGGTATTGCATGTAAAGTGTGATTCTCAAACAATACCGGAGATGGAACTGACTTATAGTTTGCACTATTCGTCTGGGAGGGTTCTTCAATGATCGACTACATATGCTATGTGCTTGTAACTTTCTAATTTCTTGTTAACTTTTTCCGCAAAGCACTTGATGGTTGCCATTTCTAATTTAGTGTTTTCCATTTCATTGATGTAATTATTAATGGCAAGTTGTTTAATAGATAATGTCTTTTTCAATTCAGACACATCCTTTTTATAACCATCAAGAACTTTGTTGAAATCTTTTAAGTCCTTTTGATAAATCTGACAGTTGAGCTTTGCACTCTCAAGTTGAACCTTGAGAAGCTTGTTCTCATCAGTCAGTTTTTCAAAATCAGCACACTTATCACATTTAACACAAGATTGAGTTTCAGAACTTACCGGCTTAGGAGGTTCTGTCATGGCCATTAGAGCAAAATGAGCTTCCTTTCCTGCAAAGAATTTGGAGTAGTCAATCTTGGTGCATGCATCATCCACCATACATGACTTACGAGTCATCAGGAAGTCAGCTTCAGCTAGCAGTTGGTCAATATCATCATCTAGTGAATTCACACTAGTCTCTGAATCAGATTCGCTCTCCATATCCAAGTAAGCTGAGTCAGATTGATCTCCAACATCAGTGACAGAATCAAGAATCATCCCCGATCTCTTGTCTTCACCTTCAGCAATCACATCATCATTCACTTCTTCAATCTTCAACTCCGACACCTTTTCAATCACAACCTCTTCTTCAACTTCCTCATTCTCATCCAACCTCATCTGCTGTGCCACACACGCAACATTCCCAGCAGTGATTTCCTCCACCCCCAATTGCATACCAGTCCAGTCAAAACCTTCATCCTTTTGGATGACAAGTGCTTGGTTTTGAGTATCAGTTTGGTTTTGGTTTTGTGTGTTAGGTGTAGAGATAGGAACAATAGTTCGGTTTGGGTTTTGTTGAGATTGGTTTTGGGTTGTGGATTGTCTGGTGTTGTTGTTTTGTTGACGGTTCTGATAAGTGTTTTGGTTTTGTGGTTGAAAGCTTGAGATGTTGGGATTATTGTAAGACACTTGATTCTGGTTTTGGTTTTGTCGGTTTTGGTATGTAGAATTGAAAGGATTTCGGTTACCTTGTTGTGCTGGTTGTGTGCACTCCCTTTTAAAATGTCCCTTTTCACCACAGTTAAAGCAAGTAACCTTTGCTTTGTTGAATCCGTATGTGGTATTGGGAGAGGTTGAGAGATCAGTCCTGCCAGTCTTCTGAATGAAATCAGTGGCTCTCCTCATAGTGCTTGCAAAAGCCCACTGAATGTCCATCAACTCCATTTCCTCTTTATCGATTTGAGCATAGTCCTCATTGGTGAGATTATTGTTACCAATTTGACTTGCTACCAAACCGTTGTAAGAAGCAACCATGGCAGATACTAGAGCAACATGCTGTTGAGCAATTTCAACAGTCACATTGTTAAGGTTTGATGTCTCTAACACAATCGGGTTTTGACTTGATTGTGCTTGTGTAATCTGCATCTGGTTCACTTGAGAAGGATATTGTTGTTGTTGTTGCTGTTGACTTGATGTATAGCATGCGGCTTGTTGTAATGGTGAAAATGGTGGAATAAAGTTTTGTGTTTGATAAGGTTGTTGTGTGTATGATGGTGTGTAGGATGAAGTTTGAGCAAGGTAGTTAATGGGTGCTTTTGTTGGTTCAACAATGTTAGACACACATGCTATGTGAGGTGCAACAGTAGATGTGGTGCTTGAAGCAGAAAGAGAGTTAGATGTACCACTCACATATAGATCAGGATTCTGTGGAATCTGAGCTCTATTAGCTTTTCTCTTTTCCTCCATCTCTTTGTTTTCCAGCTTTTGGATGAACTCATTAATGGTCCAATACTGGTAAGCATCCTTCTCCTTTAACACTTCGATGTGTTGGTTCCAATAGGGTGGTAATGCATCAGCAAATTTATCAACTAATTCCGACATTGGAATGCTGATCTCATAGCTTGACAATTCAGTGAGCAAATGGCAGTACCTTGGAACCAACTCTTTTAGGGTCTCATTACCCATATAACTGAAGTTTTCAAACTCCTTCCGAAGCTCCTCCATCCTAAGCTTCCTGGTCTTCTCATTTCCATCATGTCGATTTCTCAGCATATCCCATAGTTGTTTGGATGTAGTGCACGATCCAAACTGATGTAACAGATCAGTGTTGATCGCCTGGGATAGCTGAGAGAATGCTTTCTTCTCTGTAGCAAACCTTTTCTTCTCGTCATCCGCCAAATTCTCCAAAGGGATTGGTTCTCCGGTATTCTCCAGAATAGGAGCAACGTAACCCTTCACAATCATTTGCCATGCCTCGGCTCCTTCAAGTCCTTGTCCCTCAACGTGAATCTTAAACTTCGTCTTCCAAGTGTTATACTCCTTCATGTCCATTAACTTCGGTGGACGATTGCTGCTTCCAGAAGATAGATCATGAATAAGAGTAGATATAGCGTTGGTCGTCTGGGAATGGACTGCTGCTGCTGCGACTCCCCAATAGTTGTCAATCGGTTGTGGTAATGATTGAACAACTTGTTGTGGTGCCGAACTAGTCATTGCCATATAATTGATCGGCTGTGATGGTTGACTAGTCTTTTGAGCTGCAATGGACCACGGATCTTGTGTTGTCTGTTGTTGTGGTGCTTGAGTAGGTCTAGGCGTTGTTGGAAAGTTCCACATCTTGTCCTGCAAACAATTAAACACGAAAAGATTAAATTTTTTTCAAAACAGGATGTTCCTTCGTATATACGAACGTGCGAAGGAGAAATAAAGTTCTCTTTCTCCCGGTTTTTTTGATTGATACGAATGTAAACTAAACAACAATAACTCCTTCGACCACTTAGAACTCTCTTTCGACCGTTTATCAACTCCTTCGACCGTTCGATTATGCGAAGGTGAAACAAGGGTACGAATGTGAAAAATAAGCAATCAAAGTCTTCCTTCGACCACTAAAACACCTCCTTCGTACAGAAACACACTCTTTCGACCCAAATGAATTCCTCTTTCGACCAAACTCTCTCGTTCGACCCCTGTGATTTCAAAAACGGTTATTCTTTGAAAATCAGTTAATTTTGATCATGTTTTTCAAATGTTGATGGATTTTGATGATCTTGATCAGGTTTTGAATCGGATTTGATTTGGAACAACTTTAATAAAGAGAATTATCCAATTTAAACTCGAAATCAAGGTGTAATCGATCAAAATCTTATCACATCAGTTTGTTTATTGAAAACAGAAACTTTTTGACCAAAATTGGGTCCAAATCAGCTGAGAGATTATTAATTTGTGGTTGTTTGATCCGAAATGGCTCTGATACCACTTTGTATGTGCGTATTAGGATTGATAACAAACAAAGATTGATCAAACAAGTTAGTTTTAGGTGCGGAAACCCTAAAACTATCACAAAGTAATAATCAAACAGATTCAAACACGCAGATCATCATTTTCAATCAATTTCATTCATAAAACACTTGTTTACACGTAGAATAATGATTACAATCAAGGTTTAAATGTAAAACAAGTTTAACAAAATCTAGAGAGAGTTTTCAGAAAGAGGAGGGAATAATAATCATCAAAGTTACATTCAAAAATGAACTTAACCTATTTATAGGCCTGCACATTCGCCCAAATCATTCATGCGAATGTGCAGGTTCGCCCACATTGACTGGTCGAACCAAGTTCTTTCATAATCTAAGTCTTCATTCGTATAAACATCTTTCTTCGCACCTTTAAATCCTCCTTCGCACCCTCTACAATCTTCCTTCGCACCTTCGATATTAACAAACCAAAATATGTTTTACAATCCAAAGCTCTAGTCGCACTTTTGCATCTACATATATATACATATATATATACATATATACATATATATATATACATATATATACATATATATATATATATATATATAGGGAGTGGATAATATGAAAACCTCAAATAATGGAAAAACCCTGAAAACCCTCTAGTGACCATTGATCAAGTTTGATCAATGGTCCATAATTAATTTTATTTAATAATCAAAAGCAACTTTGATTGTGTGGTCATAATTGAAATCAAGGGTAATATGGTAATCTTAAATAAGCAAGTGGGTCACTTAAATTTTCTGAATCCTAGGTTTAAAAAGGTTGATTTGACACTTGTCAAATCATCTCTCTCCTACTTTATGGCCCTTTTCCAGCACCAATATTAACGTACGTTAGTGTTGTGATAAAAAATTCCGACCTCGTGTGACACATCGCTAACATGTGTTAACACACATATACTAAAAAGAACAAAATAAAAAGAACATATAAAATGTATATTTAATTAAGAAATGATAAAAACGATCATTATAATCAATACTAAAAATGTATCAAAAACTTTTCATACAAACATAGTTATTTTCGAATGATAAAAAACTATCATAACAACATAAAAATGATCTTGCTATGCTTCGTTCTTGATACCCATCTGCATCTTTAACACAAAAAAATCTTTTCACCTACAAAAAAAAAAGATAACACGTGTTAGTTGGGCTCTCCAAAACACATAATGAGATATCACTGACATGTGTAGTGTGTTGTAAAACATATGTTTTACTGAAATAACGTATGTCATATGAACCCTAACACATGTTAGTTGGGCATATACTAACGCATGTCATATGAACCCTAACACCTGTTAGTTAGGCATACTTGCATGTGTTAGCATCACTAACATGTGTATAAACATATGTTTTACTGAAAGACATCAGTAGCATGTGTTAGCATATTCTAAAACATATGTTTTACTGAAAATAACGTATGTCATATGGACCCTAACACCTGTTAGTTGGGCATATACTAGCATATGTTAGCATCACTAACGTGTGTAAGCATACAAGACTCAGACCGCAAAAAATAGACATTCACCCTAGACAAGTTCATAACACTTTCACTTGCCAAAAAAAATATTAAACAGAATACAATAATAATAATAATAATAATAATAATAATAATAATAATAATAATAATAATAATGATAATGATAATAATAATACGATTAAATAGGATTTAAAATCCAACAGTAATAAATTTTAAAAAATCAAATCAGAACCAATCCAAATCCATATACCAAAAAATTATCCTCATATTCATGAAATATATAATATAATAAAAGACATCAGTAGCATATTCTAAAACATATGTTTTACAGAAAATAACGTATGTCATATGGACCCTAACACCTGTTAGTTGGGCATATACTAGCATGTGTTAGCATTACTAACGTGTGTGGGCATACATGACTCAGACCGCAAAAATAGACATGCACCCTAGACGAGTTCATAAACACCTTCACTTTCGTAAAAAAATAAAAATTTATAATCTTTATAATAAAACTCAAAACAATCACTTACCACAACCACATCATCAACGCCACCTTCTTCCTATAGCCTACTCGTGAAAACCAACACTAGAACAGATACACATGTTAGTTTGGGATCCTCAAACACATAATGGGGCATCACTAACATGTGTTAACATATACTAACATAAAAAGACTACAAATTTATTCATCAATCACATAAAAAGACTACAAATCTATTCTAGTGAAATAAGTATTTGTTCTCTTCAAAATCATTAGACTGATTATAATAAAATGTTTCTTTTGTAAATGAATTCAACCGGTGATCTTTGAAATACAATAATTAACATCAGAAAACAATTTTTTTTATTCAAATGCTCACTTGGTATATCCTCACAAACCACGTGCCATAGAAGTGTAGAACCAATTATTAGCTCAAAAAGAAAAACAAACCAATAAAGAAATAAATCTATAAAGTAAAAAAAAATCTATAGATAATACATTAATAAACTCACAATCCACGTTCATCCCATCTTCCTATGTCTCCATCAGCAGCTCTGCCTTCATCTTAATTCCACCACCTAATAGCTAACCTCAATATTATTCGCCGGATAAGACCCTTTTACAGTCCCACCACCACAACATTGAAAACCCCTTTTCATCTCTAAAAGCATCCAATCGAAGATGAACAAAGCATGAGCAAATAATAATAATGAAACGAGTCGGAGCGGGCGATGAAATCTTGATCTAAAAACACTCTGTATACTCATAGCCCAATGATGAAACTGAAAGATGAAAGAAGATCAAAAAATTATCAGCAGGAGCAAATAATAATAATAATGAAAACGAGATCTAAAAAAACAAACACTTGTGAATCGGAGATTTGACGGTGAAGCATCAGTCGACTTTGCCGAAGAATCATCAATCGAGAAGCATTCGTAGGGTGACGATGGTGGCGCTGAAGAACAGAGGTGACGATGGTGGGAGGCGATGCAGAACGAGGTGTACAAGTTTTGATGCATAATGTACAACTTTTTACTGCCAAAAAAAGGGAAAAACAGAGATTGATCAAGGTTGTTCGATGCTCTGTTGTAAGGTTTGTTTGATGCTCTGTTGTGGTGGCGGTGGTAGGGTTTGTTTGATGCTCAGTGGTGGTGGTGGTTGTAACACCCCAACCGATGGCGGAAACATCGAGGCGTCACGAATGAATGATTGTTCAGTAGCTCATGGTAATACATATGTTTAAATAATCCTTTATTTCATTACAAAATTGAATTACATTAAAGTCTACATCAAATAATCAAACAAAGCTTAAAACTTCAAATATCTCCTCATGCTAGCTCTAGACTTCAAGCATCAGTATTTCCTGTTGAGTTTGGAAAAATGGGGGGGTCAACTAGAAGTTGGTGAGAATACATAAGCCGTGTCAAGCAAATAGTTTAAGTATAAAAGTTTAGCAATTCATATGTCTATCGTAAGTTTAAGTCTACATGAATAAACATAATATGTAGAATCGACATAATCAAACCTCCGACTAGTTTAGGTCCATCCCGTCATCCACGGTTCACCTTAATAATATGTTGGAACGATAACAATCACCCACGCTACCTATGTAGGAGGTACACGTATCCGGGTGGGATTGTCAATCCAATAGATCTATTATTGAGTATCACCGGCTTGGCCATAGCTAATGATTATGTAATGTTGAAACTCGTTGAAACTGTTGTTGTTGTCTAATTCATGAGGCATTAAAGTTTACAACTAGACATGCATGTAGAATTGCTTAAGTATAATGTTGCAAGTATGAAGAATTGCATAAACATGGTTACGTAAACTCACCTTAGCAAAGTATTAAGTGTCGAGAAATAGAATATGTGTAGCCCAAAAGTTGCCAATTACAAGAGCTTATAATCAAAGCTTCAATTGTAGAAGTAATAGACTATAGAAGAAAGGTATGAGGGAATGTTTAATCGGATTGAAACAATCGATTTAGAGGTGCAAAGTATAATGGGTCATAGGTGGGTTTTTATACTAGTTTTGGATTCAATTAGCCATTAAAAATTGGTCAACACCATAAAGTAAGGTTTTATGATGAATTGACTATTTGACTAAGACTTTGACTGTTTGACTAAGACTTTGACTAGGACTTTGACTATTTGACTCAAGGCTTTATTTAAAAAAAAAAAAAAAATCTTGTATGTGAAAAAAAAAAAGAATTTAGAATCATATTATTATTATTATTATTTATATACATTTATGTATGTATATAAGTTGTGAGTTAGGATAAAGACTTAGGCACATTTGTATAATATTAATGATAAAGGTGTAATAAAATATATATATATATATATATATAAGGGCTTTATATGTATTAAAATTTTGGGGAAAATTTTGCGATGTTACAGTCTCCCCTACTTTTGGAAACTTCGTCCCGAAGTTTATTGAAAACACAGGGTTGAAGGTGATTGGGTAGAAATTAGGACAAGGGTGGTTTGGGAAGTTTCGAGTTAAGGCATGACATAAATTTATAGGTAACAGAATAAACTGTTTCGAATAATTTGGGTAAGAGTTTTGATATGTGTGAGTTTTAAGGGTTGGATTAGGTTCATCTGAAATAGCAAGGAGAATAAGAATCTTAAGTTTTAGGAGTCCTAAAAGGAATGAGTTGATGGACTATTGAAAGACTAAATGAACTACCAGATAACTAAGGTTTATAATTGGTCAACTACCGAAAACCTTGATAGAATTTCACACTACCTTAACGTACCTATAAATTCATGATTACGTTCCGGACCGCAATCACCAATTTACCTTACATTAGGGTTTTGTGTCCTTCTATAACTCTAGACACACATGTAAAATAATATGATTAACCATGTATCCAAAAATGAGTCCAACTGTTGAGCAGGAAAAAGACGTCTACCAGTCAGTGAGTAGGAACCTCTACCGATTGTTGAGCAGGTATGATAGCCTCTACCAGTCGTTGAGCAGGTTGTAGGGCCTCTACCGACTGTTGAGCAGGCATGATGACCTCTACCAATCGTTGAGTAGGTTATTTTGTACTCTACTAACTGTTGAGCAAGTACTTCATCCTCTATCAGTTGTTTGATTAAGTGTACCAATTATTACACACATGAATTGCAAATTGATAATATGTACATGTAAGCAATCAAGTATCAAGTATAGCATACGAGTTGTAATAGAGTTGTCCTAGACAAGGTTAATGACTCTAGGTGTGTCTATAGCAAATAGTTTATATTCCATGATTTCTAGTATCAAATGTTTAAAGATGGTAGATAATCGAATCCTCGTGTATAACTAAGGATTAAGTTTGATGCAACACACAATCAAGTTTCAATAGTTTGGTTATCATGGGTAACTAGCTCATGTGTGAGAAGGTGAAGGATATGAATTTAGTTCTTGAGAGGATGATGAAAAATCTTGAAGCAGAATCAAGGTTGTGAGAGATAGTGAATGTGAAGATAGTTGATAAAGAGTTTATTTTATAGTAAGGAGATTATGTAGCAGTGTAAATTTTGGGGTTTGGATCAAAGGTTCAATTAAGTGATTTTTAATAGTTTAAAGCATTATATAGAAAATTGTTTGTTACGTCAATAAATAAACAATTGAATTTAAGTTCGAGGACATCTTTTGACAAAAATATGTACTTCGTAAAGTTACTAGGTAATGAAAATACAACAAGATTTAGAAATCTTTAGTTTGTGCTAAGGTATGAGGTTATAGTTTTTAAAAATAAGTAACATGTGGAGAAATGAAATAATATGATTTGGGTAGGGTGTTGAATATTTAAAAAGTGGCTAAGATAGTAAGGTGAAGTGTGATTGTGAAATCCATAGATGGTTATGAAATGAGATTGATTTAAGCTGTAAAATTTTGAGATTTTAGAGCTTAGTTTTAAGGGAAGTGAGTGTAATCATCTATTCATTAATTAAAACGAATAAATGAAAACGTTGACTTATCAAAGATTCTAGATTCTAATAACATAGTGAAGACATGCTTTAGCCTATAAGTGAACACTCATCCCGAGAATTCCCAGGTAGGCATCTGGGTCCCTCGTCTGATTGGGATATATGCACAATGCCAGCCTAGACAGAAGACTCATAATACAGGCGTTCACCCTTCCAGATTGCACGTGTTCGTTATTAAAATTCTAGAACTTCGACGAGATCTCAAGGTGGTTCAGGCTAAACCTGGGGATTTTGTCCTATTAGTCTAAGAGTAGATCCAGTGATGGAGAGCAATCTTCTTGTAGGGATTAAAGTAGGGATAAGAAGTAGGAGGGAGATAGAGAATAGCAAGTAAAAGGAGCAAATACTGGTTATAATCCTATGGTTAT
Source organism: Ambrosia trifida (assembly GCA_028751855.1). Lineage (NCBI taxonomy): Eukaryota > Viridiplantae > Streptophyta > Magnoliopsida > Asterales > Asteraceae > Ambrosia > Ambrosia trifida. The sequence continues at coordinate 28,913,430 of CM054122.1, forward strand.
AGACTAGATTATTTTTCTAATAACCTAATTCCCTATAACCATGGCTCTGATACCAATCTGTAACACTCCAACCGATGGCGGAAACATCGAGGCGTCACGAATGAATGATTATTCAGTAGCTCATGGTAATACATATGTTTAAATAATCCTTTATTTCATTACAAAATTGAATTACATTAAAGTCTACATAAAATAATCAAACAAAGCTTAAAACTTCAAATATCTCCTCATGCTAGCTCTAGACTTCAAGCATCAGTATTTCCTGTTGAGTTTGGAAAAATGGGGGGGTCAACTAGAAGTTGGTGAGAATACATAAGCCATGTTAAGCAAATAGGTTAAGTATAAAAGTTTAGCAATTTATATGTCTATCGTAAGTTTAAGTCTACATGAATAAACATAATATGTTGAATCGACATAATCAAACCTCCGACTAGTTTAGGTCCATCCCGTCATCCACGGTTCACCTTAATAATATGTTGGAACGATAACAATCACCCACGCTACCTATGTAGGAGGTACACGTATCCGGGTGGGATTGTCAATCCAATAGATCTATTATTGAGTATCGCCGGCTTGGCCATAGCTATTGATTATGTAATGTTGAAACTCGTTGAAACTGTTGTTGTTGTCTAATTCATGAGGCATTAAAGTTTACAACTAGACATGCATGTAGAATTGCTTAAGTATAATGTTGCAAGTATGAAGAATTGCATAAACATGGTTACGTAAACTCACCTTAGCAAAGTATTAAGTCTCGAGAAATAGAATATGTGTAGCCCAAAGTTTCCAATTACAAGAGCTTATAATCAAAGCTTCAATTGTAGAAGTAATAGACTATAGAAGAAAGGTATGAGGGAAAGTTTAATCGGATTGAAACAATCGATTTAGAGGTGCAAAGTATAATGGGTCATAGGTGGGTTTTTATACTAGTTTTGGATTCAATTAGCCATTAAAAATTGGTCAACACCATAAAGTAAGGTTTTATGATGAATTGACTATTTGACTAAGACTTTGACTGTTTGACTAAGACTTTGACTAGGACTTTGACTATTTGACTCAAGGCTTTATTTAAAAAAAAAACAAATCTTGTATGTGAAAAAAAAAGAATTTAGAATCATATTATTATTATTATTATTTATATACATTTATGTATGTATATAAGTTGTGAGTTAGGATAAAGACTTAGGCACATTTGTATAATATTAATGATAAAGGTGTAATAAAAAAAAATATATATATATATAAGGGCTTTTTATGTATTAAAATTTTGGGGAAAATTTTGCGATGTTACAGTGGTTGTTCTTGAGAGAGACAGAGAGAAGATGGTAGAGAAAGAAGACTCTGCATTTGAATTTTGAAAAAATAAATGACGAAAGAGAGGTGGGAAAAATAATATATAGAGGGAGAGAGAGAAAGGGGATAGTGTAAATGTCCAAAATGCCCCTTATAATATAATATAGTGTAATGTTGAATTGGATGATGTGGCACAATATGGTCCAAGGGTTAGGTTTTCTAGAGTTTTTCCATTTTGGGAGGTTTTCTCCATATACTTCCACTATATATATATATATATATATATATATATATATATATATATATATATATATGTATATGAAGAGGATAAAATGGAAACCCTTTATTTTGAAAAAAAAACCCTAGAAACTCTCTAATGGCCATTGATAATCTTTGATCAATGGTCTACAATAATTGTTGCTTTTTTATTTATTTAATACAGTTTTATTCACTAAAGTACAAAAAAGGGTATTATAGTAATCTTATTTCTCTGAAAATAATATTTAAAAAAAAGCTGATTTGACCCTTGTTAAGTCATCTCTCTCCTACTTTATGGCACTCTTTCCCACGAGAATATTAACATGTGTTAGTGATATGATACAAAAACCTAACCTCATATGTGGCATCACTAACATGTGTTAAAAGACATATACTAAAAGAACACATAAAATGTAAATTTATTTAAGAAATGATAAAAACAATCATTACAATCAACACTAAAACATATAAAAAACGTTTGATACAAACATAATTATTTATGAATGAATAAAAAAACTATCATAACAACATAAAAAAGATCTAGCTATGCTTCATTCTTGATACACGTCTTTATCTTTAACACAAACATCTTATCACCTGCAAAAAAAAAATAACACGTGTTAGTTGAGCTCTCCAAAAAACACAATGAAACATCGCTAACATGTGTTAGCATATTCTAAAACATATGTTTTTTTTTTCTGAATTAACGTATGTCATATGAACCCTAACACATGTTAGTTGGGCATATACTAACATGTGTTAGCATCACTAACATGTGTTAGGGGTATATACTAACATATGTTTGTCTGAAATAACGTATGTCATATGAACCCTAACACGTGTTAGTTGCTCTCTTTCAAACATATTGTATGGCCCCAGTTTTAAAACACACATTGTAACATATGTTATCTAGGTATTACTTCTATTCACACGTCGTAGCAATTGCAAACCCCCCCCCCCCCCACCAGCATTAATATATTATCTTTTCACTAATTAAAAGCCAACTAGTTAAGAAAAAAGGGTTAAATGAACTCAAAACAACACTGAATCAAAACTCATACACAACTAAATTACGTATCCGTCAACAAACAAGCAAAAAAACAGAAAATCAAAACTCATACACAAGTAAATCATGTCTCCGTTATCAAATAAAGCATTTTGAGTAACCAATAACTGTTTTGGTTGAGTCTAAGTCTCACCTTGAAACTTAGTGCGCGCTCGATCAAAAAAAAGTACTTGTTAAAAATGGTCATTCTACATGATATCAATAAAAAATGGTAATACCAAATTATTGAAAAGTGAAAATTGAACGGTATACCGAATCTATCAAAAACAATATATGGGTTGTAATTATTAATTAATTAATTTTGTGAATAAGCAAGCAAGCGTCTCTCAAACCCCAAAAACAATATATGGGTTCTAATTACCTGATGTGAGTAACTAAAAGCATATCATCGCTCACAATGGCGGCCAGCGTCTCTCAAACCCCAATAAAAGCCTCTCCCTCCATAACCCAACTATCATCTTAAATTCCAATCAAAAGGTCATCTCCTCCAAAGAAAAATTCCCCATCCACAAACAACGATTTCATTTATCAGCATCTACTTCTTCTTCGTCGTCGACTGCTCTCTGCTTCCTAGATTTTTCTTCGTGAGTTGAAGAATGTGATTATGCTGGAACTCGGGTTGACAGTGATAACCGACCCGTTTTCACGGTGGGTACAGGGCTTTTGGAGCGGTGCCCGCATCTCAAAAAGATTATCATTAACGGGGTTGTCTCAGATGCCATTATTATTATTATTATTATTATTATTATTATTATTATTATTATTATTATTATTATTATTATTATTATTATTATTAGCTGCAGCAAGCAAGCAGACTCAGCAGAGAGCAGGGAGCAGTCGATAGTGGTGGCAGAGATCAGTGTTTATGTTTTTGAAAGCACGGATCAGTGTTTTGGAATCGAGCCTGAAAACGTCATCGTTCCCTTTTCCTCTGGTTTGAATATTATGTTTTTGAAAGCAGATATCAGTGTTTTGGAATCGATGCCTATAATATCTTCTTCCTCTAGTTCGAAGACTGAGGTGGTGGCCGGACGTGGTGGCTACAGGTAACGTCACGCCTCCCATGTCTGTTTGAATCTTGATTCATTTCCTTATAAACTTAGTTGTGAGCTGTGAAGTGTAATGTTTAGAAGACAAAGGTGGTGGTGGTAGAAGATGATGATGGAGTTTCTAGTTGTGGTTGGAAGATGGTTCATGAGAGAGAGTGACATATTATATAAGGGGTGGGATGATTCAAAAATTGAAAAAAAAAAGAGGGGGAAAAGTTAAATGACAATTGTACCCTTTGTAATAAAATATGGTGAAAGGTTGACTTGGATGATGTGACAAAATATGGACCAAATGTTGGGTTTACTAGGGTTTTTCCATTTGGGAGGGTTTCTTGTATATACTTCAACTATATATATATATATATATATATATATATATATATATATATATATATATATATATATATAGGGTCAAGATCGTGTATAAAGTGTTTAGTGTGAGAAGTATTAAAAATTGATACTTAGGCATCATTTTTTGAACTTAGTCGTGATGTTTTGGATTGTTTTGCCTATAAAAACACCAAACATAACAATTAAAAACCGAAAACAATGTATTTTAGGCTTAAAACTTAAAACATCATGCTAAGAACATTAGCAGTGTGTTTTAAGCGTTAAGTAGTGTGTTTTAGCTGTTTTTTAAATTTAATGACTATAATACATTGTATTGTGTTTTATATTGTCGTGTTTGGTGTTTTTCAAGTTAAAACAACCTAAAACATCATTCCTAAATCCAAAACATGATGTCTACATGTCAATTCTTAGTCCTTCTCACACTTCTCACGAAAAATGTACTTTGTACAGGATTCTAAACCTATATATATATATATATATATATATATATATACTAGTAAGAAACTCGCGCGATGCGGCGGCGACGACGACAATTTACAACACAACACTCATTTTCTGTTAATTTGACAACTATCTCGCGATATATTGTATAGCACATCGGTTAGTTTTTTTAACAGTATATTACTTTTACAAACTTTAATTATATTTATTGCATACGGTGTGGTTTTTCCAAATTAACCTTATATAACTCAATTAAATGATATTTTAAAAGTTAAATTATCAACTAACGAGTCCTGTACAAAATTTCAAGTGCCCGAGGCACAATTTTTTAAACCAAGTTATGACTTATGACTGACCCATACAAAAAGTTAAATGTTTTTTACCCAAACCCCTACATGGCCATTTTGCTAATCATAACTACCAAGTTTTATTCTGAAACTACACTACGAACTAAACTACTAAGCACCGACTTCTTTCATGATAGTGGGAGGTGCGTCAAAATGGCTTCACCATCATCAGATCATGACCCTAGTATTACAACACACATATAGGTAAGGTTACCATTTTCAATAAGAACTTAACAAAAATAACAATAAGAATCATCAAGAGACGCTTATCTCAATTAGCCAGGTAGAATATGAATGCATTTGATGGTAATCGAGATGCATTCTAACTCAAATTCTATGGCCCTATGTCAATCTCATCTGGATTGTTATCCTCACGGGGAACCAAATCAATCTCATCCTCGTCATTTACAATGGTTATATGCAATAATTCCCTTATCTTTAGCTTAAATATATATGGAGTATAGCCTATTGGAAACATAGAGAACCAACTCAAAACGAACGTTCCATTTATTATTTTCTATATGATGGAGTGAAATTGAGGTAGGAAAATAAAGCGTTGAGTAACGGGTCAAAACGTGTGATTATTTTTTTTACTCAACAAAAGCAGTTAAGTCTTTTACTTGTCTTTTACTTGTATTCATTTAGAGGCAAATTAACCTCCACAACTGAGGAATACAATAAAATGAGGATGAAATAACAATACTGAAACCATGAAATTAAAATTTAAACAGGTGAAACATGCACAAAATCTGATGATTAATGCGTTAAAATGAGCCAAGATATTGGCAAATTCAAGAGGATATGATTAGGTAAACTACCAAAAAAATATGACTCACTATTAATAGAATAGATGTCCATAAAGCCCAAGCAAAACATTTCTTGACTGAAGCCTAAAAGATCCCGTTCTTTGGCCATAAAGCAAACAACCGCTAATCTGCAACTTAGACAAGTATACAATTAACAAAAATTAAAGATCCAGACCTCAATACCAAAAATGTCAAACTTTTATAGTTAAATACTAATAAGATCCCAATTTATAATACATAAATTTTAGTGATTTTCAACATATCTTATAGATAACCCCATAATCCCAACACAAAAAAAAAAAAAAATATCATCATTCGCCAGAGTCTCATTCAGAGTAGCACCGAAAACCACCGCCAGAGTCGCATTCTTAGACCAAAAACCGCCGCTAGAGTCACATTCAGAGTTAGCACCAGTGCTAATAACACGCCAAAGTTCTTATGGTCAAAATAACATAACAAGGTCGAACAAATCCAACAAAACAAGGGTGATTTCTCATATAACTTGTACCTGTGGAGATCCGAGCTGAGAAACAAACCATTTCAAGATGGCTGAAGGTCACTAACTCATTCCCAAACAATCTTCATAACCATGTTCATATCACTCAAATCAATCAGATTACGTCATTCATATAAATAAAAAAATACAAACCCTTTTGAATTTGATACAAAAAACGAACATACCCTCCAGCTTCATGTCCAAAATAGCTAGGAAATTTTGCCCTGTAAGTAATTAGAGATTTGCCTAAATAAAAAAAGATTAACTAAGTTTAATTTACTAACTTTTGCTTCCCAAAAGTAAACACAGTGTAGTGAACAGAATCTTAGTTCAGACTTCCATTTTTTGTGGTGGTGCCACCTCCAACTTTAAGTGAATTATATACTTATACATCTGAAAACACGAAATCAACAGTCAACTAAAACACTAAGATTCCCTATAATTAGAACAAGACATGATAATATCTTTTAATGATTAGTAGACTACATATATAGTACACACACAATTAACTTGTCTTGCCACCAAATCAACTCCATTTAAATTTGCCAAAAACTCTGATTCAAGGCTCAGGCTTTAAGAAAATGTAGAAAACAACAATTAAGTTTGTAAAGATAAAGGGATTAACCCAAATTACAAACAAAGATAATAAATTTACCTGGTGGGAAACATGTTCTGTTCTTATCAATCTCCTGTAAACCACAAACTTTCATAAAGGTGCTCACTTTACAAGAAATGTAAGCCAAAGACAACGATTTTTATAGATACCTGAGAAATCTTTTGGTTGGTGATGGTGAAAGGTGAAAAATTCAACACGTGAGTCGTGAGGTCAAAAAGTTCAGATATAGGAAGAACTAAATGCCATACATCTTTACATACACCGATGTACCAATATTGGTAACTAATTTACAACATACCGATGCTTTACCTCCCCGCTTGTTGATGATGCGTGTCAAAAACATCATAATTACCCATATAACGAACCTTATCTACCTGTAATCCAAGGTCCAAAAAATCCACAAAGAAATCATTCATTTGAGTTAAAGGTTGAGAATAATATGATCAAATAACAAACAGAAGCACAATATTCACAAATCATCTTCATGAAACAAAAGTAAACATCGCCAAAATCAAAAACCAAAAAAGATACCTGAAGATAGCACCAAGCGGATGAAGAGCAGCAGAGAACCGAAGAACATAATAAGTAATCCTGACATGTGAACGACGGTGAGTGAATTCTTGACATTCTTCCTGAGATAAAACCCTAAGTAACCATGACATCTGAATACGACGGCGATTATGTTTGGATTAGGGTTTAAGGGGGGAAACAAAGGAAATGGGAAAGTGAGAGCAGGTTCTCCAAATATGTGGATAGGAGTTTAATTCAAATTTCAAAAACTTTACACATGCCGCCTCTCGAAATATAAGCGGGATATGTGAACTTTGAAAACATGTGCATTATTAGTGGTACAAATGGTTTCAAGTGTTGTACATTTTAAGAAAGTGCAAAATGACCAATGTTGCCCCTCATATATGCATATTATATATAGTATAGATATAGGGAAAGGATAATTTGGAAACCCTTGTTATATGGTAAACTCTGGAAACTCTGACTTCCCATTTTTTTTTTATTTTTGAAAAAAATAAGGCATGTAATATACATGATTGTAAGCATTTTGAGCCAAAAAAATCAAAAAAACGTCGAGTAGTTTTTTTTTTTTAAATAATGTTTTGACTAACACATGTTAAGCGAAACTAACACGTGTTAACCATTTGTTACCCGAAGACGGTTTTTTTTTTTTTTTTTTTTAAATGGCTCGACGTTTTTTCCATTTTTTGACCCAAAATGCTTAAAATCATGTATATTACATACCCTAAAATTTTCATACAAAAAAAAAGTCGGGAAGTTAGAGTTTCCAGAGTTTACCATATAACAAGAATTTCCAATATAACCTTATACTATATATATATATATATATATATATATATATATATATATATATATATATATATATAGGGGAGGGTTATCTTGAGAATGCTAAATATCATGAGAACCGTGAGAACAAATGAGAAAACCAATCAAAATCATTTTTTTTCAATACAAACCTAATTATAATTAAAATATAACATTGAAAACAAATTTTCTTTCCAAATAGTAAATCTACACATATGTAAAAACAATTTATTTTCGTATACGTTTAAATTTTTATGCGTAAATTGTGTTTTTGAGACTATATTTTAATAATAAAGACAAGTGTAAAAAAATTTTTGAATTTGAATTATTTTAGAAAGCGTTCTCGCGGTTCACACGAAATATAAGTGTTCTCAAATTAGCATTCCTTTATGTATATATATATATATATATATATATATATATATATATATATATATGGGAAGGTTATACTAGAAACCCTATGAATTTGAAGAAACCTTGCAAACCTTCTTAGATCCACTGATAAAAAAAGATCAATGGTCCACATTTATTAATGCTTTTTTATTTAAATTTAATACCATTTAATTGACTAGATGATAAAAAAGGGCAATAAGGTCAAATGACATTCTGAAAAAAGCATCTTTGAAAAAGTTTACCCGACACCCGTCACATCATCTCTCTCCTACTTTTGTGCACATTGTCATTAGTCTGTCAAGACGTCATGTTACATATGTAACATATTTAGTGTTGCATACGTTGAAAATTGCACAGACTCTGGTCTCATATGTGATGTCTTGTTGCATTCGTTAAAATTGTGATACAAACTCTAACCTCATATGTGAACAAATAAAATGTATAAATTTATAAAAAAAAAAGGTCAATTACAAAACCCCATATAACGTAACAAAAATGTTCCTTACCAATTCAATTATATTAAAAACAATAAAAACGATCATTACAATCAACAAATGGTAAAAAAACAATCATAATATAAAAATCTGTCTATATTTCATTCTTGATAATCATCTTCATCTTTAATGCAAAAAAATATGTCCACCTACAAAAGAAAACAAAATCATCAGTTTACATGTAAGCCCACCCCCACGTCTTAACATATGTTATCTATTGTTTGTTAACATATGTTATCTACCTAGAATAAAAAAAAAACATACGAAACAGATGCAACATACAATCCATTCAAGAGTTTTTTCCCAATACTTCCTCTATAATATGCATTACATTAGAGATAAGTTACTTTTTGTATTGATTAACATATGCAACTAGTGTTGAAAGTAAACAATGCTTAACCTAGGAGGAAGGTCATAAAACTGTGTAGATGTGTAACATATGCAACTAAGTTCTGGTGTTACATACGAAACAAATGCAACATACAATCTTAAAAAAGCCCCCGAAGAATGAACAAATATGTACCATTTCCAGAATTCAATCCAATTTCTCCAATTTAACCACAAAAAAAATAATCAACACCAAAACCCGAAAAACAATAACATGAATCAATAACAAACCCAAAAATAATAACAAATCTGAATCATAACACACAAAAAAAACAATTCCCGGAATTCTAAACCCAAAAAAATAATTCCCACTTACTACTGGGAAGGTCATAAAACTGTATAGATGTGTTACATACGCATATGCAACTTATTTTAGGTGTAACATACGAAACAGATTATATATATTATAACAATAAACATATATTTTTTTCAAAAGCTATAGAAATAATAATACTTTCTACTTATGCATGAAATAATATAAAACAATTCAATAACATATGTAACTAGTGTTAAGACTAACACGTCTTTATAAAGAAATATATAATACCCAATATAGTGATGCATTACATGATCAAGAATAAATCTTTAAACCAGTGAATGTTTAAGGTTGATAGGTTCATACATAGGACAATAAAAGTGAAAGATTTAATCTTTTTTAGGAATTAAAAAAGCCAAATCAATAAAATCAATTATGGCGTCTTTAAGCCTAAGATATGCTTACTAAAATCGATGACGGGTAAAGAAAAATAATAATATACAAGTGGGGATTCATTAACTTATAAAAATTAATAAATCTTTTGGAAATTTAATGATAAACACCATGAAGAACTGAGAATCTTGAAAAAAACAGAGGGATTGAAGAGTATAATTACCAGGCGAGTTGATTGTTGATAATGGAAGTCAGAGGCCAAATTTAGTCATTCATAACATGGTCATCTTCTCTGGTCACCACAGGTTGTCTTCTCATGTATGTGTCTTTTCCACCAGTCGTCTTCTCAGGTATGTGTTTGATAGAGAAAGGGATTGGTGGTAAATGGTGGTAGTGGAGAGATAGGGGGTATTGTTTATTTATATAGGAGGGGAAATGATTCAAAATTAGGAAAGAGATGGAAATGTAAAATAACTATTTTGCCCTTATTGATTAAAATAATAGTGGGTGTTGTGGATTTATCTAGGCCACTAAATGGGTTTTGAGGAGTTTCTTCAAATTCCAAGGTTTCTTCCCAATACTTCCTCTCTCTCTATATATATATCTCTCTTTCTCTATATATCTATCTCTATATATATGGGCTGGTTATCGTAAAAAGTAACAAAAGCGTGCGAAGTACATCATAATTACGTAACGTATGATACTATTATATATAAAACTAATTACGTAATGAATCACAAAGACATACATTTTGAATGACATAATTACGTAATATGTTCTTCCTAATTACGTAATGAAAAACACATAATTATGTAATGCTATCATGAACAGAAAAAAGACATTCTTGAATAGACAAAAACATTACGTAATTATCACGTACTTCGCACACTTCGCACGTTTTAAAGACTTTGTATTTGAACCGAGCTTGTACCTGCACCACGAACAACTCGTTAGAAGGGGTCCAAAGACTGGGGTCTTTGGACCACCCTCCGACGCTCAACATTAGTTATTTATCCCAAGAAATGTACATAAAAGTAAATATAAAGAAGTAAATGAGGGATATGAAGTATGAGAGGAGGTGGTGGTTGAAACTCGATGGTTAGCTAGCAGCCGAGATGGTTTCGGGCTGCTTAGCTTGATGGTTGAAAGTCGGTTGTTAGAACCATGGGTCCATAGACTGTTGGTATGGCAGCTCCAGAGCTCCATTAGGGAAGCTCGTGAGTTCAACAGGGAAGCTTAATAGCTTAGTTGTGTTTAATTATAGAGAGACTATGAGCTACTGATGTGATACTTTAGCAGCTCGTAGGCTTCCCTAGGGGAGCTTAGCAGATTAGTTAGTGAGAGAATATTTCAATACAGATATATATATATATATATATATATATATATAAGAGAAAAGTAAGATGTCTTAAGTTATGACCAAGACAAATGGGATGGTTTTAAGTGGGGGTGTGACCCCTCTATTTATAGAGGGTGAAACCCCAAACCTTAATGGGCCTTTTAGCAATGGGCTGGGCTGGGCCATAAAGGTTGGACTCCTACATAGGTAGCGTGGGTGATTGTTATCGTTCCAACATATTATTAAGGTGAACCGTGGATGACGGGATGGACCTAAACTAGTCGGAGGTTTGATTATGTCGATTCAACATATTATGTTTATTCATGTAGACTTAAACTTACGATAGACATATGAATTGCTAAACTTTTATACTTAAACTATTTGCTTGACATGGCTTATGTATTCTCACCAACTTCTAGTTGACCCCCCCCCCCCCATTTTTACAACTCAACAGGTAATAATGATGCTTGAAGTCTAGAAAGTTAGCATGAGGAGACAATTTGAAGTTTATGCTTTGTTTGGCTTTTTGATGTATTAGAATTTCATTCAAAACTTATTATGTATTTTCAATTTTGGATATTTTTACTTTAAATAAATTTCAATTAAAACTTGAATACCATGTGCTACTATATACTCATTCTTACGTGACACCTCGATGTTTCCGCCATCGGTTGGGGTGTTACAGATTGGTATCAGAGCCATGGTTATAGGGAATTAGGTTATTAGAAAAAAAAATAATCTAGTCTATAACCATAGGATTTTAATCAGTACTTGCTCCTTTTACTTGCAACCGTACTTGTTTATATTCTCTATCCTACTTCTTATCCCTACTTTAGTCCCTACAAGAAGATTGTTCTCCATCACAAGATCTACTCTTAGACTAATAGGACAAATCCTCAGGTTTAGCCTGAACCACCTTGAAGATCTCGTCGAAGTTCTAGATTTTAATAACGAACACGTGCAATCTGGAAGGGTGAACGCCTGTATTCTGAGTTTTCTGTCTAGGACTGGCATTGCGCATAAATCCCAATCAGACGAGGGACCCGGATGCCTACCTGGGAATTCTCGGGATGAGTGTTCACTTATAGGCTAAAGCATGTCTTCACTATGTTATTAGAATCTAGAAGTTTTGATAAGTCAACGTTTTCGTTTATTCGTTTTAATTAATGAATAAATGATTACACTCACTTTCCTTAAACTATGCTCTAAAATCTCAAAATTTTACAGCTTAAATCAATCTCATTTCATAACCATCTATGGATTTCACAATCACACTTCACCTTAACATCTTAGCCAATTGTTTGATTATTTTTCAACACCCTACCCAAATCATATTATTGTTTTTATCAGCACGTTACATATTTTTAAAACTGTAATCTCATAACCTGAGTATACCCTAGCACAAAACTAAAGATTTCTAAATCTTGTTGTATTTTCATTACCTAGAAACTTTACAAAGTACATATTTTTGTCAAAATATGTCCTCGAACTTAAACTCAATTGTTTATTTATTGACGTAACAAACGATTTTCTATATAAATGCTTTAAACTATTAAAAATCACTTAATAGAACCTTGATCTTCAAAACCTAATGTCATGTTTGAAATCTCCAACTAACGGGAATATTTTAATCAAAGCCCACTTAGCTTGTACTATTTAACAACTTTTGCTTTATGTACAAAACGAATTTTGAAAATAAGATTTTTTTTATCCATAGGAATAATATCTAGTCTCTAGATTCTCTATCGACACTCACTCATTTTCAACTTGTTCAAAATTTTACAATATTTGGCATATACCACAATCATGTTTTCTTATACACTTGATTATAACCTTTGATCCAAACCCCAAAATTTACACTGCTACATAATCTCCTTACTATAAAATAAACTCTTTATAAACTATCTTCACATTCACTATCTCTCACAACCTTGATTCTGCTTCAAGATTTTTCATCATCCTCTCAAGAACTAAATTCATATCCTTCACCTTCTCACACATGAGCTAGTTACCTATGATAACCAAACTATTGAAACTTGATTGTGTGTTGCATCAAACATAATCCTAGGTTATACATGAGGATTCGACTATCTACCATATTTGAACATTTGAAACTAGAATTCAAGGAATATAAACTATTTGCTATAGACACACCTAGAGTCATTAACCTTGTCTAGGGCAACTCTATTACAACTCGTATGATATACTTGATACTTGATTGCTTACATGTACAAATTATCAATTTGCAATTCATGTGTGTAATAATTGGTGCACTTAATCAAACAACTGATAGAGGATGAAGTACTTGCTCAACAGTTAGTAGAGTACCAAATAACCTACTCAACGATTGGTAGAGGTCATCATGCCTGCTCAACAGTCGGTAGAGGCCCTACAACCTGCTCAACGACTGGTAGAGGCTATCGCACCTGCTCAACAATCGATAGAGGTTCTTACTCACTGACTGGTAGAAGTCTTTTTCCTGCTCAACAGTTTGACTCATTTTTGGATACATTGTATACGATTCAATCACAAGGTTATTTTGCATTACTTACATGTGTGTTTAGAGTCATAGAAGGACACAAAACCCTAATGTAAGGTAAATTGGTGATTACGGTCCGGAACGTAATCATGAATTTACAGGTACGTTAAGGTAGTGTGAAATTCTATCAAGGTTTTTGGTAGATAACCAATTATAAACTCTAGTTACATGTTTAGTATTTCTATAGTCAATTAACTCATGCATTTCTTTTTAAGATTCCTAAAACTTAAAGTTTAGTGTTTTGCTAGATTCTTATTCTCCTTGCTATTTTAGACGAACCTAATCCTACCCTTAAAACCCACACCTATCAAACCTCTTACCAAATTATTCGAAATAGTTTATTCTGTTACCTATAAATTCATGTCATGTCTTAACACAAATTTTCCAAACCACAGTTGCCCTAATTTCTACCCAATCACTGTCAACCCGGTGTTTTTTTTATAACTTCGGGACGAAGTTTCTAAAAGTAGGGGAGACTGTAACCTCACAATTTTTCCCATTTATTTTGCATTAAAGTATTTCCCAATCCATGATATAAAGTCTAATTTATTTCTAAGTATTCTTATCTCTATCCGTGCACTCTATTTTTCTAAGTTCCTTTTATCATTGTACTAAAAAAAAATCTTCAATCATGACATATGTCCTATCCTAATGATTTATAAAATCGTCATTTTATAAGACGGTGTTTTTATTTTCTAATTCAAACTAATGATTTTTTTATTTATTTCTTATTTAAAGCTAATCATTTTTCCAATTACATTTATAATCTCAAACAACGAAGATATAAATTCATTTCAAAATAAAGCCTTGAGTCAAGAGTCAAAGTCTTGACAAACATAATTCTTGGAGTCAAAGTCTTAGTCATAGTCAAAGTCTTAGTCAAACAGTCAAAGTCTTAGTCAAATAGTCAATTCATCATAAAACCTTACTTTATGGTGTTGACCAATTTTAATGGCTAATTGAATCCAAAACTAGTATAAAAACCCACCTATGACCCATTATACTTTGCACCTCTAAATCGATTGTTTCAATCCGATTAAACTTTCCCTCATACCTTTCTTCTATAGTCTATTACTTCTACAATTGAAGCTTTGATTATAAGCTCTTGTAATTGGCAACTTTGGGGCTATACATATTCCATTTCTCGAGACTTAATACTTTGCTAAGGTGAGTTTACGTAACAATCTTTATGCAATTCTTCATACTTGCAACATTATACTTAAGCAATTCTACATGCATGTCTAGTTGTAAACTTTAATGCCTCATGAATTAGACAACAACAACAGTTTCAACGAGTTTCAACATTACATAATCATTAGCTATGGCCAAGCCGGCGATACTCAATAATAGATCTATTGGATTGACAATCCCACCCGGATACGTGTACCTCCTACATAGGTAGCGTGGGTGATTGTTATCGTTCCAACATATTATTAAGGTGAACCGTGGATGACGGGATGGACCTAAACTAGTCGGAGGTTTGATTATGTCGATTCAACATATTATGTTTATTCATGTAGACTTAAACTTACGATAGACATATGAATTGCTAAACTTTTATACTTAAACTATTTGCTTGACATGGCTTATGTATTCTCACCAACTTCTAGTTGACCCCCCCATTTTTACAACTCAACAGGTAATAATGATGCTTGAAGTCTAGAGAGTTAGCATGAGGAGACAATTTGAAGTTTATGCTTTGTTTGGCTTTTTGATGTATTAGAATTTCATTCAAAACTTATTATGTATTTTCAATTTTGGATATTTTTACTTTAAATAAATTTCAATTAAAACTTGAATACCATGTGCTACTGTATACTCATTCTTACGTGACACCTCAATGTTTCCGCCATCGGTTGGGGTGTTACATTGCACAACCACAACCACAACCAAGACTTGTCTTCAGGGAGTGGAAGCCGTCCACCTAAGCTTATGGAGATGGTCGATTACAACACGTGGAAGACTAAATTCAAGATCCATTTGGAGGGAATGGGTTTAGAGGGAACAGAAGCGTGGCAGATGATTGCGAAGGGTTATGTTGCTCCGATCTTGGAGAATACGAGAGAGCCTATTCCGCTGGAGAATCTTGCAGATGACGAAAAGAAGAAATTTGCTATTGAGAAGAAGGCGTTTTATCAATTGTCCCAAGCCATCAATACTGATCTGTTACATCAGTTTGGCTATTGTACAACATCTAAACAGTTGTGGGACATGTTAAAGAATAGGCATGATGGAAATGAGAAGACGAGGAAGTTGAGGATGGAGGAACTTCGAAAAGAGTTTGAAAATTTCAGCTACATGGGGAATGAGACGCTGAAGGAGTTAGTTCCAATGTATTGTCATTTACTCACTGAGCTTTCAAGCTATGAGATAAGCATACCTATGTCAGAGTTGGTGGACAAGTTTGCCGATGCATTGCCACCATATTAGAATCAGCATATAGAGGTTTTGAAAGAAAAGGATGCGTATCAATATTGGACAATTAATGAGTTTATTCAGAAACTGGAAAATAAGGAGATGGAAGAAAAGAGGAAGGCGAAAAGAGCACAAATTCCTCAAAATCCAGATTTGTATCATGGTGGTACTTCTTCTTCTTCTCTTTCTAGTTCTAGTTTGAGTTCAAATGTTGCTCCTCACATCGCGTGCGTCTCTAACCATGTTGAACCAACCAAAACACCAATCAATTATCTTGCTCAAACATCATCATATACCCCATCATCATATCCTACTACAACTTATATCCCATCATTTTCACCTATGCAACAAGCAGCATGTTATTCTGCTAATCAACCTCAACAACAAACATACATTCCTCAAATGAACCCAATGCAAGTCAACCAAAGTCAAACAAATTAGAGCCCGATTGTGTTGGAGACATTGAATCTAAACAATGTTACTGTTGAGATTGCTCAACAACACGTAGCATTGGTGTCAGCCATGGTAGCATCGTATAATGGGCTTGTTGCGAGTCAAATTGGTAATAACAACTTGACCAATGAGGACTACGCACAGATTGATAAAGAAGAGATGGAGCTCATGGATATTCAATGGGCATTTGGAAGTATTATGAGGAGAGCTACTGCTTTTATTCAGAAAACTGGAAGAACAGATCTTTCTACTTCTCCGAACACCACTTATGGCTTCAACAAAGCCAAAGTGACGTGTTTCAATTATGGTGAGAAGGGCCATTTTAAGAGAGAATGCACACAACCAGCTTAGCAGGGAAATAGAAATCCTTTCAACTCTAACTACCAAAACCGACAAACCCAAAATCAGGTATCTTACCAAAGTCCTAATATCTCAAGCTTTCAACCACAACAAAACCACCAAAACTTACAAAATACCCAACAAAATAACACTGTTAGACAAAACACAACACAAAACCAAAACCACAACCAAACACCACAAAATTCAAACCGAACAATCATTCCTATTTCTACACCAAACACACAAACCCAAACAGATAATCAAAACCAAGCTTTGGTGATACAGAAAGACGAAGGGTTTGATTGGACAGGGATGCAGTTAGGTGTTGAGGAGATTACAACTGTGAATGTGGCTTGTGTTGCGCAGCAGATGAATTTGGATGAGCCGGTAGAGGTTGAAGAGGAGGTAGTGACTAAAAAGATATCTGAGGTGAGGATCGAGGAGTTGAATGAAGAGAGTGATGATTGTACAGAAAAGAAGTCTAGGATGATTCTTGATTCGGTTGCTGATATTCCAGAGCAGTTTGATTCAGCTTATTCTGATGAGGAGAGTGAGTCTGATTCTGAATCTAGTGTTAACTCACTGGATGATGATATTGACCAATTGCTTGCTGAAGCTGACTTCTTGATGACCCGGAAATCATGCATGGTGGATGATGCTTGTACCAGGATTGATTATTCAAAGTTCTTCGTTGGGAAGGAAGCACACTTTGCATTGATGGCCATGACAGAACCTCCAAAACAGGCAAGTACTGAATTTGCTTCTAATTCAAGTTCAACTTGTGTTAAACATTGTAATGCTTGTGATAAATTGACAAAGGAAAATAAGCAACTCAAGGTTCAGCTTGAGAGTGCTGAAATCAACTGTCAATCCTATCAAAAAGAATCAAAAGAGTTTAACAGAGTACTTGATGGTTATAAGAAAGATGTTTCAGAATTGAAAAAGACTTTATCGTTGAAACAAATGGCCATAAATAATTATATAAATGATTTAGAAAACACAAAACTTGAAATGGCCACCATCAAGTGCTTTGCAGAAAAAGTAAACAAGAAACTGCAGAGTTATAAGCATATCGCTTATGTTGTTGATCATATAATAGAAGAGCCTTCACAGTCGAGTAGTGCCAACTACAAAGCTGTCCCAGCTCCGGTGTTGTTTGAAAACCATAATTTGCATTCAATAGCACTGGAGAGTTCAGTTAAATCTAACTCTACATCGGATGACGAGTCAAACACTTCTAGTGTGGGAGACCCTTATTCTGATGTTAGACCTGTCTTGGGAAATGATGAAGGTGTAGTTGCTGCTGATGATTCTGATTCAGAGGATGAACAGTCTGAGAAGGTTTCTGAAAAGGTGTGTGATATTCCTGATGATAATCACATAATCACTACTGAACCTGTTTCACCATCTCAGATTGTGCATCCCATGGCTAACGCTCATAGAAAGAATCAATCAGTTAAGCCTGTTGAAAAGAATCAATCAGTTAAGCCCGTTGAGAAGAAAATTGAAAAGAAAAATGAGAATAAAAATGAACATCAAAATGAATCTTGTGATAAACCTGTTAAAATTTTCTATCGGATGGAAGGATCCGATAAGATAATTTCTGATGAAGAATATCCAATAAAATTTGCCAATTATTCAAAAATTGAAAAGATCTGGCAAGAGAGTACCATTTGGTTCCCGAAACATGAGCGAACAAATGATGTGCCTCCAAAAGTCTTAAAGAAAATTTATTTGGATGTTCCTAAAGAACCAAAGGTCCATGTCACAGAATTTATTAGACCAAAAGAAAAGTCAAATGGTTTTTTTGAGCCGACTTACTCAAAGGACCCAGCTCCTGAGAGTTTAAGAAGAAGGTGTGTGGATGATCAATATCCTATCACTAGTTATGCAAAGTCGAATGCCAAGAACATTTTTGAAGAGTACCATGCGTGTTTTAAGTGTGGGGAGAGAGGGCATTTACTTGCTCACTGTCCGTATGTAAGGCACAAGAGGCACGAGGTGGAAATGAAGCAGAAATATGAATGTCCAGTCGACAATCATTGTTATCCACAAACACGATTGGTCCCTTAACCAGCACCTTTTTATAATCAAAGCAATAGTCGAGGGGGAGTTTGTAGATGCATTTTGTGCGACTAGTGCTTTGGATTATAATTAACATATGTTTTGTCATTAGTCGAACGGTCGAAGGAGTATCCAAAGGGTCGAAGGAAGTTTGTTAAACGGTCGAAGGAAACTTGAAGGTGCGAAGGAGAACAGGAGGTCGAAGGTAGAAATAGATTTTTATGTATTGCTTGGTTCGACTAGTATGATTGGTCGAACCTGCACATTCGACCATACTATATGGCGAATGTGCAGGCCTATATAAGGTCAAGTTGAATTTTGAGATGTAACTTTTTGATATTTTGTTTTCCCTCCAGTCAGTGTTCTCCCTAGGGTTTTGAGTCAACTTTGTACACGTCTTTTATTGATTATAAACATCTTTTTAACGTGTAATTGAGTTTGATTATTAATGAAATGAATGGTTTAATGATGATTTCTGCATTTTTTTGATATTATTATCATTTTGTAACTAATTCAAGGATTCCGCACTTGAATTAGTAGACTTGTTTGATCAACACAATTGTTTTTGTCAATTCGATCCTTCTACAAAATCCTATCATGACCCGACTCAACTAACCTAGTTATGTCTATTTATAAATGTTTCTTGCTAAGGTAGACTTATGTTTTACTAAAATGTTTAAGCCGAACATGCCAGGTGTCACATCATCCCCACGTTGAAAGAGTTTTCGTCCCGAAAATTGAACGAAGCCCAAAAATGAAAGAGACAAAAAGAAGGAAACGAAAAGAAAGTTTACCGGTTGTCACATCATCCCCACGTTGAAAGGAATCTCGCCAGGAGATTCATCCAGCTTCAGCAGTAACATGCCTAGACTCAAACGCACGCTTAGGAAAAAAATGAGAATACTTAGATTTCATCTGATCCTCCCATTCCCACATGAACTCCGGTCCATGATCCGAGTTCCAACGAACCTTAACAATGCGGATTTTACTCCGGCGAAGGCTACGAAGCTTATTGTCGAGAATCTCAACAGGTTCCTCCACAATGCGAAGACGATCATCAACCTTGATTTCTTCCAGTGGTACAATAAGAGATTCGTCAGCCAAACACTTCTTCAAGTTAGACACATGGAAGACGTTGTGAACACTACCGAGCTCCGTTGGTAAGTTAAGTCTGTATGCCACCGGTCCAATCCGTTCCAGGATTGCAAACGGTCCGACATAACGAGGGTTAAGCTTGCCACGTTTTCCAAAGCGTATGACGCCCTTCCATGGTGAAACTTTCAGAAGTACTTTGTCCCCAACCTGGAACTCCAAAGGTTTGCGACGGCGATCGGCATAACTCTTTTGAAGATCCCGTGCGGCTGCCAAACGGTTACGAATTTGCACGATCGGCATAACTCTTTTGACGATCTCATGCGGCTGAAAAATCTCTTAAGAAACAAATGGTGAACACAACTGTTGATAAGAAAAAGGTTCCTGTTAAACCTGCTGTCAAACCAACAGTTGGACCTGTCTTTGTTAAATCAGAGAAGGTAACCAAGAAAGTTTCGTTCAAAGAAGAAGTAAAGAAACCGGCTGAGACCCCAAAATCTCAAATCTGGATCTTGAAACGATCTGAACAATCTTGGTCACCAAAGGGTTCTGAAGGTGCTTCAACTTCTCAAGAACATGTGAAATCAGAGAATGAAAAAGATTTGAGTGATCAGAAAAAGATCGATTCAAATCAAACTGTTTGTGAAAAATCTGAATCTTTGAAACAAACTTTTCAAAGACCCAAGACCAAACAGGCTTGGGTCCCCCGAAAAATCGAATTTCTTTACTTGATATGTGCAGGGAGCTTCAGCTGGCCCTGTGAGCAGTCTTTGGATTGTTGACAGTGGAGCTTCTGGTCACATGACAGAGGATCTTTCGCTACTATTCGATATCAGAAATATCAATGGAGGTTATGTAGCGTTTGCAGGAAACAAGGGAGGTTACATTACCATGGAGGGTAGTGTCAGTAATGAATAGTGAGTTTTGAGAGGATATCTTACGTGAAGCAAATCGATTACAATCTACTCAGTGTAAGTCAGATATGTGACAAGCAATTTTCTGTTTTCTTTGATGACAAATCTTGCTACATACTCAAGCCGGGATTCGAGTTACCAAAAGAGTGGGTGATGTTAAAGGCACCGAGAGTGAACAACTTGTACATTCTCGATATGTCTAAGGCGATGACTACACAAGGCCAAGTCACTTGTTTTCTCTCCAAGGCTAAAGAAAAAGAATCTATCATGTGGCTTAGGAGAATGAGACACATTCACCTATGAAAGATGAATCAATTGGTGAAGAATGAACTTGTCACGGGCGTGAACATTAAACATTTTCACTTAAATGACAAGTGTGTGAGTTGTAAGAAGGGTAAGCAGCACAAACAATCCCATAAGCCAAAGAAAGTCAATTCCGTTGAATTGCCACTTGAACATTTGCACATGGATCTGTTCGGACCGGTCAAGCGTAAAAGTCATGCTGGGGAATTGTACTGTCTTGTGGTGACTAATGATTTTTCAAGATTTTCATGGGTTATGTGCTTACACCATAAGAGCGACACATTTGATAATTTGAAAGTTCTGTTCACTCGATTGGAAAATATCTATGGTCTCAAGATCAAGAGAATTAGGAGTGACAATGGGACAGAGTTTAAAAATGCACAGATGGACGATCTTTGTGAAAACAAAGGCATTCATCATGAATACAGTGCTCCGTATACCCCACAACAAAACGGTGTCGCCGAATGCAAAAACAGGACTCTAATAGAAACAGCGAGAACAATGCTTGCGGACTCAAATCTTCCAGTAATGTTTTAGAATGAAGCAATTTACGCATCTTTTTATACTCTTAATCGTGTTTTAACGGTGAAGAAGTTTGGTAAAACTTCTTATGAACTGTTGAATCGTCGAAAGCCGAATTTAGAGTATCTAGAACCGTTTGGAGCTCCTTATACTATGCTTAATCCATCTGAGAAGTTCGCACCGAAGGCTGAAGAAGGATACTTTGTTGGATATGCAACCCCGCTCAAACGGGTATTCAACAAACGAACTCGTCAAGTCGAGGAGTGGGCTAACGTTGAAGTGCAACGGTACACTCAGAATGTACAGAGAAGCGGTCCAGACTGGATGTTTGAGTACAAAGATTTCTTTGAATCATTTAACCTAGATAGCTTGGTTGAAGAGGCTGTATTACGTTTATATTATGAGGTCGAAAACGCAGTGACATCACCGTTGGTGCGTCCGATCACCGTGAACCCCCAAGCAGCTTCTAATGATACCAATGTTCCTGTCGTTGAAGAAGAGGTATTCCAAGAAGCTTCCACAAATCTTAATTCATCGGAATCTGAAGATGACGACGATAATGTTACAAGTGAAGCTATTTTAGATCATGCTATAATGACACCACCAATGAACCCAAATACAAATGGTGCTTCATCATCGAATGTGGGTAATGATCTGGTTTCTGCAGAGAACTTAACTACTCAGACGGGAGTCCAAGTACCAGATTATCCGGAATCTCGGATACATCGAATTCACCCGCTCAAGCAGGTTATTGGTGATCCTGGTAGCAGTGTAATGACAAGAGGTCAACTGAAGAATGCTAACTCACCGGAAAACCTTGGCAATCTTGCTTTATATGCCAAAATTCAAAAATCAGGTTTTCAGAATGACTGGTCTTTTGCTTGTTATGTTTCGCAGGTTGAGCCGCGGACTTACAAGGACGCTCTTTTGGATGACGCTTGGGTAGAAGCAATGCAAGAGGAGTTATTGCAGTTTCAGAAACTTGGCGTATGGACACTGACAGATTTGCCCCCAGGACGAAAGAAGATTGGAACGAAATGGGTATTCAAATGCAAAAAGGATGATAGAGGAGTGATCGTAAGAAATAAAGCTCGTTTGGTTGTACAAGGATTTCATCAAGTTGAGGGAATCGATTACAATGAGATCTATGCACCTGTTGCACGCTTACAGGCTATCCGAATGTTTCTGGCGTTTGCATCATACAAGAAATTTAAGGTGTATCAAATGGATGTTAAGAGCGCGTTTCTCTATGGTGTGGTCAAGGAGGAAGTTTACGTAGGTCAACCACCAGGCTTTGAAGATCCTATTCACCGGGATAAGGTCTACGTTTAGAAAAAAGCTCTCTACGGGTTGCACCAGGCTCCAAGGCAATGGTATGAGGAGCTGAGCACATATCTTCTTTCAAAAGGATTCAAGCGAGGATTGGTAGATTGCACACTGTTCACTAAACGAATAGGCGATGACTTGCTTCTAGTCCAGATTTATGTTGACGATATTATATTTGGTTCTACTAACAAACTTCTTTGCAGAGAATTTGAACATGTTATGCAGGAAAAGTTCGAGATGAGTGCGATGGGAGAGATGCAGTTTTTTCCTAGGCTTGCAGGTGGAACAAAGACCAACGGGGATCTTTATTCACCAAACGAAATACGTTTCTGAAGTCTTGAGCCGATTCCAGATGGATGATTCGAAGCCGATGGATACCCCAATACAACCTAATCACGGGATTGGAGTTGACGCTAAGGGGGAGCTAACTGATCCATTTACATACAGAGCAATCGTCGGATCTCTGATGTATCTCACTGCCTCCAGACCAGATATAATGTTTGCCACATGTCTCTGTGCACGTTATCAGTCGAAGCCGAAACAGAGTCATCTTGCAGCTGTCAAACGTATCCTTAGATATCTGAAGGGTTGTCCATCGAGAGGACTATGGTACCCTAATGATGATAATTTTGACCTAATCGCTTTTAGTGATGCAGATTAGGGTGGCTGTGACAAGGACAGCAAATCCACAACGGCTGGATGCCAGTTTATGGGGAGCAGGCTCGTGACCTGGCAGTGCAAGAAACAGACTGCAGTTGCATTATCCACATGTGAAGCAGAATACGTTTCAGCATCGAGCTGCTGCTCACAGGTTCTTTGGATACAACAACAGATGGTGGACTATGGTTTGCAATTTCTTAAAACCCCTATTTACTGTGATAATGAAGCCGCAATTGCATTAACAAAAGACTTAGTAAATCACTCAAAAGCTAAACATATCCGGATCAAATATCATTTTATCCGTGATTGTTACGCTAAAGAGTTGATCGATATGGTCAAAATCCACACTGATTATCAACGTGCAGACCTTTTTACCAAAGCTTTTGATAAATCAAGATTTGAATATCTTTTGAAAGCTAACGGTATTAAAGAAAAACAAGACTGATCACCACCTCAGTTTATCGCTTTTTAATTTAGTTTTATTGTTTTTCAGAAAAATACAAAAATCCAAAAACATTGAAAAATTTCAAAATGTATAAAAATGAGAAAAACATTGCTGACTACTATATCTTCTTCCTTTAGATTAATGCCGTCAGATTTCTGTGAACAAACGATATCATGGGCAGTCACATATTTGAAATGCTCTAGCTTATCCTTGGGAACAGTAAACTCAAAAATTTATAAAAATTAGAAAAACCCAAAATGATATCCTGGAGAAAAAGGGGAAATGATAGTACATCAGTGGGGATCTGACACATTCTAAAGAAATGTAATGCAATATAGGGCGTGTGTCTGAGTCTGTGTGATGTGCTGATAGGCTTCGTAGACCTATTACTGCGTGCCTGATACATACATATCAAACGAATTAGTGTGTGGATGAACTCCTCATGGGCATATGGTCTTAGTACCGTAATTTCGTTTGATAGGGTATTTGTACAAAACTCAGAGGTTTTGGGTCGTTATGTTATTAGTTGTCTAGGGATAGCCTTTCTGATCTTCTGTTGTAAGTCATTACGGACCTAGATCAGATAGGGTGTCTTTATGAAAGAGCTTTAAGCCAAATCCTAAAGTTACCGAATTGAGGAACTTTCCATGTATTATGATAATCAAAGATTATCTATTACATCGTATCCAATCATTGATGCAAATCATGATTGATATCAGCCCTCAACCTGGTAGAGTGCACATGTTACTTTGCTGCATTAATTTGCTGACCTGTATACCTCTGTGTGTCATACCTTGTAAATTACAGACGACGAAAGCATAATCACGATTTACAATGAGTCTTTGTGCATTTAATTCTTGATACGGGAGTATGTCGTGTGCGTGGGAACCACAGACAATTACGTTTATACTATAAATAATCGTATCAGTTTAAAGCACTGCACAAAAGTCTGCATGTGAGTTTATGTGGATCACAATATCAGCAATTGCCAGATCACACATTGTCTTTAATGATAATAAATTAAAAAGATCAACGGTGTGATCAGATTTCTCAACAACTGATATGATCCCTTTACCGGAAATCCCAAAACATTTACTGCTTTATCTTTACTTTTCAGGATTTTATATTTCTCGTCAAAAATTGCAAAACTCAAAAAGATTTTAAGCCTGTTTTAACATAAACTTTAGAAAATCCAAAAAGATTTTACATTTCTATCTTATTTTTGATAGCTGATGGTGGTTGATTATGATTTTCTAAAACTTGATGGACCATTTGAGCTTTGTAATCTTTAAATGAGAAATAATGACTATCAGATGCTTAAAAGTTGAAAAATATTTTGAACGGGACTCGATTTTGAGACTTGGTAAAATTTTCAAACATTCCATGTTTCATTCACCCCTTCGTTGGGTCGAAGGTGGAATTTTGTCTGCTCATTCGTATGTTTTATACGGTCGAATGTGAGTGTTCATGTGAAAATTTCACATTCGAACCCTTTTTTCTACATTCGAACCTTTCAGTAGGGTCGAAGGTGGAAAAAGTATCATATTCGACCTAGTCAAACGGTCGAATGTGGAGCCTATATAACCCATTCTCTGCACATTCGACCCCATTCGAAAAATTTTCAAATTTTCTGAGATAGGGTCACCTTGTTGCTCTTGATTTTTAGATTGTATTATTGTGTTCGTCTGATTCCACTGATCATTTTACATCAAACTTTGCAGGTTATTATCCAGTTTTGAATGTTCAATCCTTGTTTTTCAGTTCAAGCCCTAACAAACTAAAAACATGGATTAAAACGTGTTAATTGAACATTATTTTGAGTGGGATTCATTGATTAAGTGTTTTAGGGGGAGATTATCCAAAAACTTATGGTTAAACAACAACAGAATGCATAATTGATTGTTTAAATTTTTCGAACCCTAGCTTTTGATTAAAAACACATAATCAATGAATGATTGATAAAATTGATGATTTGAAAAGCTTAATCGGTAGTATTAGGTGCTTTCCAAATCAAAATGGCAGTTTAAAACAAACAAAATTAGAATCTGAAATTTTGAAGAAGATGAACAGTCACCTTCGCCCATCACAAACGGTCGAATGTGACAGTTTGGGCGAAGGAAAATGTTTATCCAGTCGAATGAAGAATAAGTGGTCGAATGAAGAAATTTTTCAGAATAATTTACATTCGAACCCTTAGATCTTCACATTCGTACCTAAAATTTCTCATTCGTACCAACGAACTGGTCGAATGTAGAATTTGAAAACCAAAATTTTTTAAGTTTTTGTTTTGTCCGTTTTTAACATGTTTGTTTTGATTTGTTTTGTTTTGCAGCTTAACTATGACTGAACAGGAAAGTGCGAGTGTTCCTGCTGGATCATCTTCGAAGGCAGCTGAGAAAGGAAAGAGTGTTGATTTACCGTTTGAATCCGCACACAATTGTTGTGCGTATTTAGGCGATGTGAAGAAACATACTGAGTTTGCCGGGATTATAGAGTTCTTAAAGAAGAGTAGAGTGATTGATGTGATTGCTACATCAGCTATTATTTACCGTGATCACCAACAGGAGTTCTGGACCAATGCGAAGATGGATTTCTGGGAATGCGAATCGTCAATCGTTAGTACGATTCAGGGGCAGCTGGTAATTGTCTCTGAGAACGACATCAGAGAAGCGTTGAAGTTAGAAGATGTTAAGACGGATCCCAGAGAGTTGACGTGGACTGAACAACGGAAATGCTTTCTACGAATGAAGTATAATGGACCTATCACTGACGGTTCGTTACATAAAGGAAAGCTATGTCCTCAGTTCAAATATCTTGCACATGTGATGATTCATGTTTTCGGATCAGCAGGTGGTGGATATGATTTGATGAGAAAAAGCATCTGCTCATTGATGGTAGCGTTAATATTGAACAAACCATTCAATGTGTCTGGGATGCTAATGGAACACATGTTAGAACTAGTGAGAGGGTTAAGGAGCAGAAAATTCTTGTTATATCTTTGATTTCTTCAGATGATCTTTGATGCTAAGTACAAGAAGTTGAAGAGAGATCCTAAGCAGATTATCGTTCAGGAGCACATGAATCTGAACACTCTTGCTAGGATGAAGGCGTATAAGGGTGTGCCATTGAATGAATGACCACCTATGAAGAATCTATTTGGTCACCTGATCAAGATAGATTATACAGACCGAGGTCAGGATAAGGTGAGACTTGACAACAGTGGATCAGATGAAGACAATCCTTTACATCCAGTAGACCCTGATGCTAAACGAAAGCGTCAAGTGGTGAATGTTGGAGCAAAAATGGAAAGGGTAAGGAAAAAGAAACTGAAGCTGAACCGGCTAAGAAGAAAGTTTCTAGAAGACATAAGAGTATGGCGAAGAAAGGATTGCATTTGGTAGATGAGGCGTCTGTAGATTCTGAAGAGACGCAAGAGGATGAGAGATGGGACTCTGATGCTGAGACAGTGAAGAGCACCACGCCCAAGGCCACTGTGGCTGGTGAGTCTGTCAGTCTCAACAAGTCGTTGGAGGAACAGAGAACTAAAAGCCCTATTCATTTAGATGAAACCGATGTGAATTTAGGCTTGGGATCAGAGGATTTTCCTGGATCGCCAAAGCAAGGGGAGAAACAAAATAAACCCCAGCTCAAGAAGAAGGAGAAGGTGTTAAGACCTATGGAGAAGAGAACTAGAGACATAGAAACATTGATTGCTGGCAAGAAACTACCACCAGCATCTAGCTCAAAATCACCGGTTGCAACTCCAGCTGCAAAGAAGCAGAAGACTACATCAGGTACTAAAAAGGAGACTGATTTACCTGTTAATGAGTTTAATGATGCACTAGATAGAGTGCTGAAGAAGATAAAGAAAGGAAAGTTGCCTGCTGCTGCTGAAGCTTCTACACCAAAGGTCACAGTTGACAGTGATGTAATGAGTGCTGTGAACCGGAAGCTAGCTGACATGATGAAAATAATCAATCAGCAGCAAGCAGAGATAGAGCAATTGAAAAACAACGACAAGAAGATGCTAGACGTTGTTGAAACATCTTATGAGAATCAGGAAGCTCTTGAAGCCAAGATTAAACGACTTCGAAAAGAAAACAAGAAGTTGTTAAGGCATGAACAAAGGAACACCACGAGATTTATGGTATTAAAAGAGGAGAATAAGAAGCTGAAAGAGTGTAACAAGAACATGGATAATTTGATTAAAGACTTGTACTCTAGAGCTCCTCAATTGCAAGCTAGTGAAGAGGATAAAGAGCGAGATGAAGAAGAAGTTGATTTCGAACCATCTGATAATGAAGAGGAAGAAGATGAGGAGTTAGATGATGATGCTGGTAAGACTTCTCAGAAGAAAAAGAAAGATGATAGTGATGATGATGGTTCTGATAATGATTCTGGTGAAGGAAACAGCTCTGCAAGTTCAGATAGTGATGATGATGATGACGATACTAATAAATACAAATGTGAGAAAAGAGGATCTGGAAAAGATGAAGGAGGATCCAGCTCAAAAGCTCCTGGAGGATCTGTTGATGATGATACGATCTTTTGGAATGAGAAGCTTAGATCACTATCAGACGATGATAAGAAGATGTATCGCCAGATGTTAACAGATAGAGTCTGGACGATAGATATGACTAGCAGATTTTCAGAGATCTTTGAATCCAGTGACAGGATACTTGAGTTGGAGTATAACGATCTAGATTTGGAGGATGGAGAAGTTTCTGCGGCGATGACAAAAGAGATATTAGAAGGTTTAGCGAAACAAGTTGGGAAGACGTTGGAAGAATTATTAGTTGATAATCAGATTCCCAACTTACCTGAAAAAGAAGTAGGTAATCATTCAGATGATCAAGATGTGCCTGTATTTGAAGAAGTTGAGATTGAAGACATTACAAGTGAAGAATATCCAGAATATTATAAGAAGAATAAAGATTCTGGATTTACTGAGTTCATTGATGAATTGTTAAAAGAAGCCGAGAAACTTGCTCGTGAAAAGAGTAAGAGATTCATTGAAGAAGTATTTCCAGGGCATGATAAACCGAGCACAGAACAATCTGATAGTTTGAAGGAGTTATTAAGGAAACTGAAGGAGAAAGAAGCAAATCGTCCTAAGACAGAGATACAGGGAAGTTTTTACAAGTTACTCAATGAGATGTTCAAAGGTAGAGCATTGGGATGGAAGTTTGTAAAATAGTTGAAATGTGTAGCTGTTAAGTGGGAAAAAAGAATACTTTATTTTGAAATATTCCATGATCTGAAAACACTTCCATACTGGGCGATTCGAGATGTGTGTAGACACCAGTTGACTGGCTCTGTAAACGATCATATTGCTTATTTTGCTGATCGTATGTCAAGAGAAAGCAGGACGAGATGGAATTTGTTGACTCCTCAGTATCCTAAATGGATTGTTCATAAGAAAGAGATTGATGAGATAACCAGATGCCCAAGGTGACGTTGACGTACAAACCACCGAAAGTGTTGAAACACATTCCTTTGATGTAGATTCCTCAACACTTTGCTAAAGATTTCATCTGGTGGTACTATGACTGGAAAACTGCAGAGGCTGTGATTGTGTTGAAAGATGGAGTGAATGATTTCAAGAAGATACACATATTTGATCCTATGTGGTTGATTAACTTCTCACATGAGGATATTATTATGTTGTATTATAATCCGATTTACAGTGAGGTGAAGGATTGTGATCAAGCAAGCAAGTACCAACGTGTGGTATTCCTGTGCTTTGCTTATGATATAAATGCTGGATGTGATTACGATAAGAAGCTTGGTAAGTTTGTGAAGATTCAAGAGGTTCCTGATGTCAAGAAGAAAAAGCCGAAACAAGTTTATGCACCGGTGATGACCTTAGAACAAAAGAAGCAATTACACATAAAGCTGATGAACAAAAGAATGGACCAAGAGCGTAAACAGTCCAAGCAATAGTCGAGGGGGAGTTTGTAGATGCATTTTGTGCGACTAGTGCTTTGGATTATAATTAACATATGTTTTGTCATCAGTCGAACGGTCGAAGGAGTCTCCAAAGGGTCGAAGGAAGTTTGTTAAACGGTCTAAGGAGACTTGAAGGTGCGAAGGAGAACAGGAGGTCGAAGGTAGAAATAGATTTTTATGTATTGCTTGGTTCGACCAGTATGATTGGTCGAACCTGCACATTCGACCATACTATATGGGCGAATGTGCAGGCCTATATAAGGTCAAGTTGAATTTTGAGATGTAACTTTTTGATATTTTGTTTCCCCTCCAGTCAGTGTTCTCCCTAGGGTTTTGAGTTAACTTTGTACACGTCTTTTATTGATTATAAAAATCTTTTTAACGTGTAATTGAGTTTGATTATTAATGAAATGAATGGTTTAATGATGATTTCTGCGTTTTTTTGATATTATTATCATTTTGTAACTGATTCAAGGATTCCGCACTTGAATTAGTAGACTTGTTTGATCAACACAATTTTTTTTGTCAATTCGATCCTTCTACAAAATCCTATCATTACCCGACTCAACTAACCTAGTTATGTCTATTTATAAATGTTTCTTGCTAAGGTAGACTTATGCTTTTACTAAAATGTTTAAGCCGAACATGCCGGGTGTCACATCATCCCCACGTTGAAAGAGTTTTCGTCCCGAAAATTGCACGAAGGCCAAAAATGAAAGAGACAAAAAGAAGGAAACGAAAAGAAAGTTTACCGGTTGTCACATCATCCCCACGTTGAAAGGAATCTCGCCAGGAGATTCATCCAGCTTCAGCAGTAACATGCCTAGTCTCAAACACACGCTTAGGAAAAAG
Organism: Ambrosia trifida; assembly: GCA_028751855.1. Classification (NCBI taxonomy): domain Eukaryota; kingdom Viridiplantae; phylum Streptophyta; class Magnoliopsida; order Asterales; family Asteraceae; genus Ambrosia; species Ambrosia trifida. The sequence goes on from CM054122.1 coordinate 28,944,623, forward strand.
ATGAGAATACTTAGATTTCATCTGATCCTCCTATTCCCACGTGAACTCCGGTCCACAATCCGAGTTCCAACGAACCTTAACAATGCGGATTTTACTCCGGCGAAGGCCACGAAGCTTATTGTCGAGAATCTCAACAGGTTCCTCCATAATGCGAAGACGATCATTAACCTTGATTTCTTCCAGTGGTACAATAAGAGATTCGTCAGCCAAACACTTCTTCAAGTTAGACACATGGAAGACGTTGTGAACACTACCGAGCTCCGTCGGTAAGTCAAGTCTGTATGCCACCGGTCCAATCCGTTCTAGGATTGCAAACGGTCCGACATAACGAGGGTTAAGCTTGCCACGCTTTCCAAAGCGTATGACGCCCTTCCATGGTGAAACTTTCAGAAGTACTTTGTCCCGAACCTGGAACTCCAAAGGTTTGCAACGGCGATTGGCATAACTCTTTTGACGATCCCGTGAGGATGCCAAACGGTTACGAATTTGCACGATTTTCTCCGAAGTTTCGTACACCGGTTCCGGACCAGTGAGCTGACTCTTGCCCACCTCGGCCCAACAAAGAGGAGACCAACATTTCCGCCCGTACAGAGCTTCGAACGGAGCTGCCTTGATACTAGAATGGTAACTGTTGTTGTAAGAGAACTCTACCAACGGTAGGTGTATCTCCCAACTTTTGCCAAAATCGATAACACATGCCCGAAGCATGTCCTCCAAGGTTTGAATCGTCCGCTCACTCTGACCGTCAGTTTGCGGATGATAAGCCGTACTCATATCCAACTGAGTACCCAAAGCCCTATGTAGAGCCTTCCAGAAACGCGAAGCAAAACGAGAGTCACAATCAGAGATAATAGAAACAGGCACCCCGTGCCGAGAGACCACCTCCTTAAGGTAAAGTCGAGCCAACCGCTCGAGTCCATCCATTTCCTTAATAGGTAGGAAATGTACCGATTTTGTCAACTTATCGACAATCACCCAAATCATATCGCAACCATTTGGTGACTTCGGTAGTTTGGTGACAAAATCCATCGTTATTCGTTCCCACTTCCATTCTGGAATCTCAGGTTGTTGTAGGAGACCAGACGGCTTCTGGTACTCCACCTTGACTTTAGCACAAGTCAAACACTTGCTCACGTATGAAGCTATATCAGCCTTCATGTTTGGCCACCAATAAAGTATCTTCAGTTCCTGATACATCTTATCGGAGCCTGGGTGAACAGAATACCGGGATTTGTGAGCTTCATCCAAGACAAGCTCCCGTAATCCCCCGAACAAAGGAGCCCAAACACGCTCTGTGAAGTAATGTAGGCCATCGGACCTAAGCTCAAGGTGCTTGTCAGCACTGTGCATCGTTTCAGCTTTAAGGTTTTCCTCCTTCAAAGCTTCCAGTTGTGCAGAACGAATTTGGTTAGGCAAAGAGGAATGAATGGTGAGCTGTAAAGCTCAAACATGACGAGGTTTCGCAAACTCCTTCCTGCTTAAGGTGTCCACCACAACGTTCGCCTTGCAAGGATGGTACTGAATAGCACAGTCATAATCGTTCAGGAGTTCAACCCAGCGACGCTGCCGCATGTTTAACTCCTTCTGGTCAAAAATATGCTGGAGACTCTTGTGATCGGTGTATATGGTGCATTTGGTGCCGTACAAGTAATGTCGCCAGATTTTCAACGCAAAAACCACTGGACCCAATTCCAAATCATGGGTATTATAGTTCTTCTCGTGAACCTTAAGTTGACGAGAAGCATAAGCAATGACCTTCTCGCGTTGCATCAACACACAACCGAGACCACGAATAGAAGCGTCACAGTACACAACAACATCATCTGTACCCTCAGGTAGGGATAGGATAGGTGCAGAACAAAGTTTAAGCTTCAGCATCTGAAATGCTGATTCCTGCAGTTCACCCCAGTCAAACTTTCGGTCTTTCTGGGTAAGAGAGGTGAGGGGTTGAGCGATCTTCAAAAATCCCTCAATGAAACGACGATAGTAACCCGCAAGACCTAGGAATTGCACCTCGGATGGCATCTTTGGTGCTTCCCAGTTTTAATAGCTTCGATCTTAGCCGGATCGACATGAATTCCCAGTTCATTGACCACATGTCCTAGGAATTGAACTTCGCGTAACCAGAAATCGCACTTTGAGAATTTAGCATACAACTGCTCCCGTCTCAAAAGTTCCAAGACCAACCGCAAGTGTTCCTCATGATCCGTCTCATTCTTAGAATAAACCAGAATATCGTCAATAAATACGATGAAAAATTTATCAAGGTAAGGCTTGCAAACGCGATTCATCAAATCCATGAACACCGCCAGTGCGTTAGTGAGACCAAACGGCATGACCAAGAACTCAAAATGGCCATAACGAGTACGAAAAGCAGCCTTCGGGATGTCGGCTTCCTAAACGTGCAACTGGTGATAACCAGACCGCAAATCAATCTTCGAATAATAGTTGGAACCCTGGAACTGGTCAAAGAGATCATCAATGCGAGGGAGAGGATAACGATTCTTGATGGTCACTTTGTTCAGCTCACGATAATCGATATACATATGAAGACTTCCGTCCTTCTTCTTCACAAACAAGATAGGAGCTCCCCACGGGGAAAAACTCGATCCGATGAAACCCTTTTCCAAGAGTTCCTGTAAATGGCTGGACAACTCTTACATCTCGGGAGGTGCAAGACGGTATGGGGCTCGGGCAATAGGAGCTGCACCAGGTGCAAGATCAATACCAAACTCAACCTGACGATGGGGATGAAGACCAGGTAAATTATCGGGAAATACATCAGGGAAGTCACGAACCACCGGGATATCCTCGATCTTTTTCTCATCATCAGTCGAAACAGAAACAAGTGCCAGAATGGCCGAATAACCCTTCCGAAGATACTTAAGGGCTTTCATACTAGATATGATACTCAGCGGAGCACCGCTCTTCTCACCATGAACCGAAAGAGTCTCTCCATCAGGGAGAGGGATCCGAATGACCTTATCAAAACAAACGATCTCCGCACGATACAATGATAACCTATTCATGCCTACCACGACATCAAAACTACCCAAAGGTACCGGCATAAGGTCAATGGGGAATGACAAACCCGACAGTTCCAAGCGACATTCCCTAAGAATATGCGTCGCTTCAATTTTCTTACCATCAGCCAATTCTATCAAGTACTTAGCCTCTAAAGGTATGGGTACTATATCTAGTAATCGACTAACGTCTATAGATGTGAAACTCTTATCGGCGCCAGAATCAAACAAAACAGAAACATAGCGATCATTGAGAAGGAACATACCGATAACTGTGTCAGGATCCTGCTTGGCCTCTACAGAGCCAATGACGAAAGCACGCGCATTCCTACCGCCGCCTCCGTTGTTCCCGTTACCGTTCCCACCCTTCGCATTCTCGCCCTGTCTCAGCTTGGGACAATCACGCTTGAAATGCCCCGTGTCACCACAGTTGTAACACCCCTGCTTCCCTGGAGTCCCCTGAGCAGCAAGAGCAGGAGTAGCAGTAGGAGCCTGAGTCGAGGGGAGTGACACCCTGCAATCCTTAGCAAGATGCCCCAACTAATGGCACCGATGACAGCGAGCCCGATCACAACTCCCAGAATGATGATAACCACACTTGTTACACTTGGGATGCTTCCCAACATACCCACCCGACTTCTGCCCCGAAGATGACCCAGATGAATAAAACTTCTTTACCGGCTGAGACGGTGCTGGCACGGCACTCTTCCCCACATTATCCCACTTCCTCTTGTTCCCCCTCAGAACCCTTCACGGCAGTACCCTTAGGAGGCAAAACACCTTCTGCTACCTTCAGGTTAGTCATCCGATGAGCCGACCGAACAACTTCAGCAAGTGTGGGAAGGTTCCCAGCAGCCACCAACCCTGCTATCTCCGGCACCAACCCAGAGATGTAGTGCTCGATCCTCCTGTACTTAGGTGTGTGCAAATCAGGACATAGCACCGCCAACTCGTTACGCCTCACAGTGTACTCCTCTATCTCAGACCCAACCATCTTGTAGTTCCAGACCTCATGTTCCAACTTCTGCACTTCCTCTCTAGGAAAGTACTCACTCTTCAAACGCTGCACGAAATCCGCCCAAAGCATGGCATGAGCTTCCCCCAAACCCATGTTTTGAGCAGTAGCATTCCACTACGACAACGCAGGACCCTCGAATGTCGCAGTAGCATACTTAACCCGGTCCTCAGCAGGACAGTTACACATCAAAAACACAGACTCGACCTTCTCCAACCACCGGAGCAGTCCCACCGCTCCCTCAGTTCCAGCAAAGTTATGGGGCTGACAGTCTCTAAACTTCTTATAAGAGCACTGAGGTGGAGTTGGATTGACAGCAGCACCTGAGATACAATACACGAATAAGAAACAAAAGAAAAGACATGATACCCAAGAATGAAGCAGAGTCGATAGAAGTCGACTCACCACCCATGGCATTAAGCCCAGCCTGGAAAGTAGCCATGGCCATGTTCACTTGTTGTTGCAACAAGTTGTTTAGTTCTGCTTGGGTCATGTTGATGTTACCACGACCACCACCGCCACCACGGCCACTACCACGACGTCCACCACCACGTGCGCTAGACATGACTGACAAATCAGAAATCGAGAGATTCAGATTCAACACTAGTGTCAACCACTAGTAGTTACAAAGTTAAACCTAGGTCCAATCCAGGACTATCCATCCAATCCCAGAGTCCACTGGGATTTTCATGCATTTCAGTTTATGATTTCGTGTGCACCCGAAATAATAAACTAATCTACATGGTCCTCCAAGTGTTCCCCCAGTTTGAACTCAAATCACCGAATACTGGCACCTAGTAATCAGCTACAAAACAGTGTTCCAAAGTATTCAAGACACTTATTTTAAAATATGCAACTAAGCCTAGACGTCAATGCAGACCCGTGCGCCTAGTCCAACCGATGCTACCTTAGCGACCTGAGAAAAACATGCCAAAAAGACGTCAACATATATAATGCTGGTGAGTTCACAGGTTTGTTCAATATGTTACCAAATGTTACCACGTGTTACCAAAACGTTACCATGTCCATACTATATCAATGTTACCAAGTACGCTAGCTAGGCGTATGTTTTGTTACTACTACGATTGGAAAACCATTACTAGACTGTTACCAGTGTTCAGCCCGAGTGTTTAGCAATTCTTAGCAAGTTCGAGACAATATGCGCCCGCCCGGCCCTCCAAGCCGTCGAGTGGGGCCTGTCAAGCCCAATAGATCTATCCACATTTCCCCCGTTGTGCATCCCCGCACATTCATGGTTTCCTCCGGGACTTTCAAAGATCGTATAGCAACGCAAAGTTAAATCATAGTATGACATATGTTACCAAAATAAGTTTAGCGCATGTTTTCTCCCCCAAAAGTAAAAGCAGTAAAAGTGGGGCCATGAACTCACCTTAGGTTGTGTTCTTCAAGTTTAATAAGAAAAGCCAAGTCCTTAATAATCCCAACTACCGAAGATCTATCAAAATGTTCATATAAGTGTTCCGACTAATAACCATATGGTTATCTAGTCCCCGATTGTCCAAATCGTGACCAAGTATGTTTTAAAACGTGTTTTAAATGTTCAACCGATACACTAGACCGACCCGACATCCCGTTGGTGACTCATTACCCTAACTAATCAAGTATACATAGATTACACACAAGGTTCAAGCATAAAACACTTAGTTTGCATCAAAAATCTCATTTTTGATTCCATAGGGTCGAACCAAGAATTTTTTGTAACATCGCAAAAATTTTCCCCCAAATTTTTATGCACAAAAGCCCTTATTTTACAAATGTGCCTAAGTCTTTTCCTAACACACAACCTATATATATAATAGTAATGATAATAATAATATTTCATATTTTATTTACCAAAAAAAAAAACAAATGTAATGTATTAACACATTTTCTAACAAAACCAAAACCCACCTAAGCCCAAACCCAACCAACTCTTGTGTGTGTTTCTGGAGACCAATAGCAGAGCCCACAGCATGGCCCAAGGCCCAGCAGACGCAGCCCAAACCACCCGGCCCAACTCCCTTCTCCTTCTCCCCTCAGTTTAAAAAAAAAAAGAATTTTCTGCTGCTGCACAGACTCGAACCGGAGTCTGTGCCGAGTCATCCCAACACACGCACACCACCACTAGGCCACATGCTACTTGTTGAAAGACTCTGGATTTGTAAATCCTTTATACACAAACAAACCGTCCCCTCCTCCTTCCTTTTTTTCTTCGCTGCAGACCCGACAACACAAAAATTAGGCGCGCGATCTTCAATTACATCACGAAATCACCGCGACTCAATCTCTCCCTCTTGCCTAAAACAACCCCACACGTGAAGACCATGTTCCAGCAATCAATTAGTGAGTCAAGGCCATTATTAACATTCCATATCAACCCACATCAACACGTTATAAATACTCGATTTTGATTCAATTAAACTCGCACAAACACACAAAGAGAGCCGACTAGAAAAACCCCTCTGAAATTTCTCACTTTCGTGCTCTATATCGTTCGAATTCGAAGCTTTTTCAGTCGTGACTGGGTGCTTGAGTTTCACCACCATTCGGTACACTTCCATCTTAATTTTTATATGACTTTGAATTGGCTTTCAGTAAGGATGAAAAGCCCTATGGTTTTATTCGTTAACTGTATCGATTACTTGGTCAATTGGATCGAATAAGGTTAGGGTTTATATAGTTAATTTGGGGATAAATGGTGTTACAGGTTTTAATATAAAGTTGGATCTGATTTAATCAACAAACGAATACCCAGACCAGTTGGTCAGGGCATGCTGTTACTAAGCGCGGGTCTTAGGTTCGAGCCCAAGGGTGGGCAAACCCTTTTAAGTGTTTTTTTATCAACTCTTTTACTTATTATTATAACCAATATAAATCTTCTAATTATTAAAAATAGTTTTAAAATACTAAAAGTGTCTAAAAAATTCTACAAAAATTATTTTAGGTAAATCTCATGACAAAGTTTACCATAAATCTTTTAGTTTTCCAAAAATTATTTATTTAATATATATAATAAATAATTCAAGTTTATTCTATTTTATTTATAAAATTCTATAAAAATATCAAAACAATTATATAAATTTCCACAAAAATTATTCTGAGTTTTTATAACAATAAACTTTTCTGAAATGATTTTTATTTCTGAAAAATCAATTATTTAGTATTTTTATTCAATTTTTGTTTGTTTTAATCATAAATAAATCATAATAAATTCATTTTTCAATATTTTTGCACCAAAATTTTATATAAATTATTCCTATTTATTTGGAACAGAAATACAATTTTTAATTTAATAATTCTTTAATTTTAGTATTTTTAAATATTAAAGTTATATTTTGACAATTTGAAATAAATAGATTTAATATTCTATTTTTAAAAAAATTATTTTATAAAAATTATTTTCATACTTTAAACTTATTATTGTGACCATCTTTAATTTAAAATTTACAAAAAAGACTTTTGTTTATTTATTTATCAAATTTCTCTTATTTATTAAACATTTTATTTATTAATCAAACGAGCACTTATCCCCAATTCGAAGCCCTAGAATATATTTGTAGACTAGAAAGACTTAGACATATTTATTACCTTAATTATAGGGTAATACTTGGCATTGTTGGGCAACACATATTCTATTTTTCACGAGACATAACATTTTGCTAAGGTGAGTTTTACATAGCCCCTTTTCTATTTATCACCATTTTTGGGGTGAAACATGTTACAATATTTTACATGCAATTCAATCATAAAGTGTCTATGTGTTTTTCGATGTTGCATTATGTCTTAAACATGACTAGGGTAAGCACAATATTCTAGCATAATCATTAACATTGATCAGCCGACGGTATACAATGATTGATCTATTGGACTGACAATCCCACCCGGATACGTGCCTCCTACAAAGGTAGCGTGAGTGATTGTTATCGCATAACATAATCGAGTGAACCATGAGCGTATGGGATGTACCACAATATAACAGTCACAAGGGTTGATTATGCACTCGATTTACTTCTAGTATGTTTTCACATATGGACTAGACTTGCCATGACACTTGAATTGTACAAGTTTTATTCGATTATCAAAACCTATGTAATTCTCACCAACTTTTGTTGACCCAAAAATATTTTCAAAATTAACATGTTTCAGGTAACAATGAAGCTGAGGCTTAGAGTATGCATGAGGATTATTATGAAGTTTATTTTGAAGTTATTTGAAGTTATTGCTTTATTTGTTATCATGTATTTGGGATTTCTAGACATCATTCCAATTTGAATATTTATGTTATGAATAAATTATTTAAAATTCAATTTATACCATGTGCTACTGAAACAATCATCAATACGTGACATCCCGATGTTTCCGCCATCGGTTGGGGTGTTACAGATTGGTATCAGAGCCATGGTTATAGGGAATTAGGTTATTAGAAAAATAATCTAGTCTATAACCATAGGATTTAACCAGTACTTGTTTCTCTTACTTGCTTCTCTACTTATTCCTATTCTTTATCTCCCTCCTACTTCTTATCCCTATTTTAATCCTTACAAGAAGATTGCTCTCCATCACGGATCTACCCTTAGACTGATAGGACAAACTCCTCAGGTTTAGCCTGAACCACCTTGAGATCTCGTCGAAGTTCTAGAATTTTAATAACGAACACGTGCAATCCGGAAGGGTGAACGCCTGTATTCTGAGTCTTCTGTCTAGGCTGGCATTGCGCATATATCCCAATCAGACGAGGGACCCGGATGCCTACCTGGGAATTCTCGGGATGAGTGTTCACTTATAGGCTAAAGCATGTCTTCACTATGTTATTAGAATCTAGAATCTTTGATAAGTCAACGTTTTCGTTTATTCGTTTTAATTAATGAATAAATGATTACATTCCTTATATTACCTCATTCATTTCATTGTGTCTCTTACAGATCATGCCTCCACGTCGCAGCACTCGCAATAACAGTGGTGAAAACCAAGAGGAAAGTAGCAACAACCACAACACCAACCACAACAACAACAAAAACAATGGTGTCGATACCCAACTGGCTGCGATCATTTCTCAACAAATGGCATAGCAGATCGCGACTCTGGTTCCTAACTTACTGGCTCAGGTCATCCAGATGAACGGAAACGGCAACGGAAACGGTCATGGAAACGGGAACGGTAATGGAAACCACAACGGAAACGGGAATGGTCTCCCAGCTTGCACTCTTAAGCACTTTAATTCCTGTAATCCCCCTAAGTTCAGTGGAGAAGAAGGAGCTACGGGACTTCTACAATGGTTCGAGGGCATTGAGAATACCTTCATTAACAGTGAGTGTCCCGATAACTTAAAGGTCCGTTATGCCATGAGTATTCTTCACAAACGAGCACTTACTTGGTGGAATGAGGAAAAGCGCACCCGCGGAGCTGAAGCTGCACTGGCCTTAACTTGGGATCAAGCTAAAGACATTATGAAGGCAGAGTTCTGCCCTCGTAATGAAATCAAGAAGCTGGAAGATGAGTTTCATGATCTTGCTCAGAACAGTGGAGAAAACCTTGCCTACAACACTCGTTTTCATGAACTTAGTCTACTGCTACCACACAAGGTCACCCCCTTGCCTATTGAAATCGAAAAATACATTGGTGGCTTACCCATGCAGATTCAAGACACGGTGTGGGGAAGGAACCCTGCTACTTTGGAGGAAGCAAAACGTTTGGCGGCCACCCTAACAGATAACCATGTGAAAGCAGGAACCCTGACTCGGATTGGGGAAAAGAAAACTGTTGCGAAGGATACTCCCCAACCTGCCGTTGAAATTAAAACTGAGACCTCAACCAATGGGAGGCGCAAGGTCAGGAATTTTGCAATAGACGCCACTGTCCCACCCAACAAGAAACAATACGACGGGAACCAACCTAAGTGTGACACCTGCTAGTATCACCACCCAACCCAAGTGCCCTGCCGTCAGTGTACCAATTGTCAAAGGTATGGGCATCTTGCGGATGCTTGTCGAATTCCTACTACAAACGCCCTTGCTACTCCAAATAACCCCGCTAGGGACCCTCCAGCTACTTAACAGCAAGCCCCACCATTTGAATGATGTCTGCTTTTTTAATTCTATGTATTGATTCAAGTAATAAATTCTAGTATTATCATAACACCTGGATGCATGCTTGTTTGAATGTGAACTAATTGCTATATCAATATCTAAACCATACTCGTTATACTTGCTTACTTGTACAACAGTTAGTTGGCTACCAAACAACCTACTCAACGATTGGTAGAGGTCATCATGTCTTTCCAACAGACGGGAGAGGCCCTACAACCTGCTCAACGACTGGTGGAGGCTATCGAACCTGCTCAACAATCGGTAGAGTCATAGAAGGACACAAAACCCTAATGTAAGGTAAATTGGTGATTGCGGTCCGGAACGTAATCATGAATTTACAGGTACGTTAAGGTAGTGTGAAATTCTATCAAGGTTTTGGTAGATAACCAAATGTAACTCTAGATATCTGGTAGTTCATTTAGCCAATCAACTCACACATAACAGTTTATTTTATTCATGTCATGCTATAACCCAAATTTTCCACAATCACAAATATTTTCATTTCTACCCGATCACCCCCAACCCTGTATTTTTAACTTCGGGACGAAGTTTCCAAAAGTAGGGGAGACTGTAACATCGCAAAAATTTTCCCCCAAATTTTTATGCACAAAAACCCTTATTTTACAAACGTGCCTAAGTCTTTTCCTAACACAAAACCTATATATATAATAGTAATAATAATAATAATAATAATAATAATAATAATAATATTTCATATTTTATTTACCAAAAAAAAAATGTAATGTATTAACACATTTTCTAACCAAACCAAAACCCACCTAAGCCCAAACCCAACCAACTCTTGTGTGTGTTTCTGGAGACCAAGAGCAGAGCCCACAGCATGGCCCAAGGCCCAGCAGACGCAGCCCAAACCACCCGGCCCAACTCCCTTCTCCTTCTCCCCTCAGTTTAAAAAAAAAAGAATTTTCTGCTGCTGCACAGACTCGAACCGGAGTCTGTGCCGAGTCATCCCAACACACGCACACCACCACTAGGCCACATGCTACTTGTTGAAAGACTCTGGATTTGTAAATCCTTTATACACAAACAAACCGTCCCCTCCTCCTTCCTTTTTTTCTTCGCTGCAGACCCGACAACACAAAAATTAGGCGCGCGATCTTCAATTACATCACGAAATCACCGCGACTCAATCTCTCCCTCTTGCCTAAAACAACCCCACACGTGAAGACCATGTTCCAGCAATCAATTAGTGAGTCAAGGCCATTATTAACATTCCATATCAACCCACATCAACACGTTATAAATACTCGATTTTGATTCAATTAAACTCGCACAAACACACAAAGAGAGCCGACTAGAAGAACCCCTCTGAAATTTCTCACTTTCGTGCTCTATATCGTTCGAATTCGAAGCTTTTTCAGTCGTGACTGGGTGCTTGAGTTTCACCACCATTCGGTACACTTCCATCTTAATTTTTATATGACTTTGAATTGGCTTTCAGTAAGGATGAAAAGCCCTATGGTTTTATTCGTTAACTGTATCGATTACTTGGTTAATTGGATCGAATAAGGTTAGGGTTTATATAGTTAATTTGGGGATAAATGGTGTGACAGGTTTTAATATAAAGTTGGATCTGATTTAATCAACAAATGAATACCCAGACCAGTTGGTCTGGGCATGCTGTTACTAAACATGGGTCTTAGGTTCGAGCCCAAGGGTGGGCAAACCCTTTTCAGTGTTTTTTTATCAACTCTTTTACTTATTATTATAACCAATATAAATCTTCTAATTATTAAAAATAGTTTTAAAATACTAAAAGTGTCTAAAAAATTCTACAAAAATTATTTTAGGTAAATCTCATGACAAAGTTTACCATAAAATTTTTAGTTTACAAAAATTATTTATTTAATATATATATAATAAATAATTCAAGTTTATTCTATTTTATTTATAAAATTCTATAAAAATATCAAAACAATTATATAAATTTCCACAAAAATTATTCTGAGTTTTTATAACAATAAACTTTTCTGAAATGATTTTTATTTCTAAAAAATCATTTATTTAATATTTTTAATCAATTTTTGTTAGTTTTAATCATAAATAAATCATAATAAATTCATTTTTCAATATTTTTGCACCAAAATTTTATATAAATTATTTCTATTTATTTGGAACAGAAATACAATTTTTAATTTAATAATTCTTTAATTTTAGTATTTTTAAATATTAAATTTATATTTTGACAATTTGAAATAAATAGATTTAATATTCTATTTTTAAGAAAATTATTTTATAAAAATTATTTTCATACTTTAAACTTATTATTGTGACCATCTTTAATTTAAAATTTACAAAAAAGACTTTTGTTTATTTATTTATCAAATTTCTCTTATTTATTAAACATTTTATTTATTAATCAAACGAGCACTTATCCCCAATTCGAAGCCCTAGAATATATTTGTAGACTAGAAAGACGTAGACATATTTATTACCTTAATTATAGGGTAATACTTGGCATTGTTGGGCAACACATATTCTATTTTTCACGAGACATAACATTTTGCTAAGGTGAGTTTTACATAGCCCCTTTTCTATTTATCACCATTTTTGAGGTGAAATATGTTACAATATTTTACATGCAATTCAATCATAAAGTGTCTATGTGTTTTTCTATGTTGCATTATGTCTTAAACATGACTAGGGTAAGCACAATATTCTAGCATAATCATTAACATTGATCAGCCGACGGTATACAATGATAGATCTATTGGACTGACAATCCCACCCGGATACGTGCCTCCTACAAAGGTAGCGTGAGTGATTGTTATCGCATAACATAATCGAGTGAACCATGAGCGTATGGGATGTACCACAATATAACAGTCAAAAGGGTTGATTATGCACTCGATTTACTTCTAGTATGTTTTCACATATGGACTAGACTTGCCATGACACTTGAATTGTACAAGTTTTATTCGATTATCAAAACCTATGTAATTCTCACCAACTTTTGTTGACCCAAAAATATTTTCAAAATTAACATGTTTCAGGTAACAATGAAGCTGAGGCTTAGAGTATGCATGAGGATTATTATGAAGTTTATTTTGAAGTTATTTGAAGTTATTGCTTTATTTGTTATCATGTATTTGGGATTTCTAGACATCATTTCAATTTGAATATTTATGTTATGAATAAATTATTTAAAATTCAATTTATACCATGTGCTACTGAAACAATCATCAATACGTGACATCCCGATGTTTCCGCCATCGGTTGTGGTGTTACATTTTTGTTCCACCTTCGCCCCTTTTTAACCACGTTCGACCCTTTGCAAGCCACATTCGACCCATTGAAACAGTTTCGACCTATATTGGCCAGGTTCGACCCTGGGATTCCACCTTCGACCCTACGACTGGTCGAAGGTGCCCAGGTTCAACCCTGGCAGGACACGTTTCCCCAAAACGCTTCAAAAACATACGAAAATATCACGAAACATCATCAATCACAGTAGTCAAGTATTAATAACATATCCCCACAAAACCCCACCTATTTTTCCCCAAAACATTTTCATTTTAGCCCTCTCCCAAAATGGCAAAAATTATGAAAGTGTCACATCATGCATGAAATCTTTACCCAATTTGGAAACTTTCTGAAATCAATCCATAATCGTCTTAAAAATGCTCAGTTTGTCGTGTATATGAAAACCCCAAAAAGTTCTATTGATGAAACTAGCATGCAACGAGCCCTAGCTTTATTAAAATCCCCAAATTAGACATGATATCATCATTCATCTAATTCTAACCTTAACAATCCTAAATTAACATCAATAGCAGCCCTAAATCATGTTTCTAGCATTAGTATAGCAACAATTCATTAGACAACACATAATATCACATAACACATAATTAACACATGTTTATTGATATGAAAACCTATGTTTAATGATAAGGTTTAGGTTTAGGAAGATGTTTGAAAGGTTTTTAATGGTGAAAACATCCTTAGAACAGATCTGGACATGTAGGGTTAGATGAAAACGAATCAAAATGCTTTAAAAATGGTTTAGAATTAGGAACACACCTTGGATTCTTGATTAGATGTTGTTTGTAGGTTAGATTATGAAAAACAAGAGCAAAAACTCCTTCCTCAATGTTAAAAATCGTTTGAGAGTGTTTAGAGACGGCCAGGGTTTGTGAAATGGTGAAAAATGACAAAGTGTGGTATTTATACAGTTCCACATTCGCCCCTTGCATGGGGTCGAAGGTGCCACCTTCGCCCCTTTGCAAGGTCGAATGAATAGGTTCTGTGGGTTGATCCAAGTTCGCCCCTTATCCAAGGGTCGAACCAAGGCTTAGTTCCAGGGTCGCCCCCACGCCATGGGTCAAACCAGTACTTGTGTTTTCCATGTTTTCCAGTTTTGTCGTTTAACGCATTTAAACACATTCTAACGTATGATCATGCAATTCTAACACATGTTATGCACATATAGGCACGTATAATCATGTTCACACCTTGTAGCACATATTATCATGTCATGTTATACGTGTGCTAATAATCTACCTGTCCTACTTGATTCAGTTCATGTAATTTCACCAACAATGGGACCCGGTACTAGTGTATTCCCAAAATGACTCCCAGTGATCCTCCGGATCATTGAACCCTGGACAATCCTATCATGACCCGACTCAACTAACCTAGTTAAGTCCATTTATAAATGTTTCTTGCTAAGGTAGACTTATGTTTTACTAAAATGTTTAAGCCGAACATGTCGGGTGTCACAGGTTTAAGGAGAGTTAATAAGTAAAAGGTCAAGGGTTAGTGTCCACTTGCCTCATAGGTAGTGAAGTCTCAAGGCTTCGAATGTTGAGGTTTTGGGACTCCTAGAACCATTCTTTAGCAAGGTGCTTCCGTGTGACAAAAATATCTCCTAACCAATGCTTTTTGATGCTATGGAAGGCTACCTCTTTCAAGCTGCTTCCTTGCCATAGTAAACCATTTCTAGAAGGCTATCTACACGCTTCTTGTTAGCAGCTTCTATATTTTTGTGAGCAGCTTCTATGCTTCTGCCAGCTGGTTGCTGCTGTAGGGAAGGTTCGAATAAGGAGTCACCTGACTCTATTGGAGTTCTAACGGTGTAGTAATTTGAGCATACACGATTATTAGAAGTTGCTTGCTACGGAAGTTGCTTGCTACTGTAACATCCAAAAAAATGCTAAACGTTTAATTAGTTGATAATTAAATAGATATCTAATAAATATATGTACATCACTTTTGTTGAAAGGAAAACATTTTCAAACTTAAACAAATACAATATGAGTATGCATAATGTATGTCACGTGGCTTAGAGTTAAAATAAACAAATGATTTTGATTTCCATCTTCATCGCTTCATCTCGTACGCTTCGGGTATTCCGTTTATACTTCACCCCTTTAAAAGCCTTGACAAATTTAAATATTATAATGGTTATCTTCTGGAACAAACCGAACGATAGATGCGGCATCAATATCTTGCTATCACTTATCACCAACCTTCAACTCTTATAAACCTTTGGCCATGCAAACTAAAAATCGCCACTAGACTTCATCTTTCCGTTCAAACTGTACCGCACCACCGTACAATATCGCACCACGTACTCGGCATTCTGTTTCACTACCGGCCACCATCACGCAGTTGTGTGTACGTCCTCACTTTTGCCTCACTCTACGATTTGCCTCGGTTCGACTATTAAGGTAATGAACACAACCCTCTATTTATGTTTCATGCGCTTAAATTTTTTGAATACGGCGTCTATGATGGTTGATTTATTCCGGTGACTAAACGAGTTCTAGTTGAAAAAATGGGGCGGTTTTAATACGATATGATTTCTGTTCGCTCGTACCTCTGTTCGTACGTGTTTTTATTGGTGTGTGATCTTATTTTGCGTAGGCCTTTCTCGTCTTCTTGTATCGATATGGCACTACTAAAAAAAATCAGTTTTTTAATAGTTTTGTTACAAATGTGTTAATAACTTTACTAATTAATTTTGTCACAAATGTGTAGCAAATTACAATAAAATGGTCATCAAGATACTGCGTAGGAAATGAGTTGCAAATCTTTGACACCAAATTTTCGTTACAAATACGTTAAAAATTTCGTAACAAATGCGTAGTAAATGATTTGCGACGGGGCTTTTTCTAACATTAAGATTTTGTTGCAAATGTGTAGTAAATCTGAATTTGTGACACATTTATGACGGAAAAGTGTGTTGGAAATGGCACAATTTCTAGTAGTGTGGTATGCATATGTCCAGATATTAGTACTGTCTGTATTGATCTATCTATATATACTATATAAATATATATCATATAAATTGTGTGTGCATGTATGTGTTCGTTGGTGTGTGCTAATATGTGTGTGTGCGTGCTTTGTTGAGTGTGTGATTAGATGTGTGTGCAATGTGTGTGTGATTGCATGTGTACAGAATGTTTGTGGATGTGCATTATAACTAAAAAAAATGTGTTGTGTGGCACATATATAAGGTGTATGTAAAATGTGTAGGTGGGTATGTAAAGGTCATCTATGATGAGTAGGTTAGATGGGTAAAATTGTGATACTATATATTTTGTTTATAAATCTAAAGTTTCAGTCAGGGCCTTTATTATAAGTTCACATCATACTTCTAAACTTTGAATAAGAAACCAAAACGTA
Source organism: Ambrosia trifida (assembly GCA_028751855.1). Lineage (NCBI taxonomy): Eukaryota > Viridiplantae > Streptophyta > Magnoliopsida > Asterales > Asteraceae > Ambrosia > Ambrosia trifida. The sequence goes on from CM054122.1 coordinate 28,961,395, forward strand.
AATTTCGTCAAAAACAAATATATGCATTTTTTATATAATATTTGTAACCAAAATAGTTTTGACTAGTAAACTAAAAAAAATTGTTAGATTCGGGTATTTGGTCGCCGGGAAACTTCAACAAACTAGTAAATTGATGGAGTTAATTTATCATAAAAACTAATTTGGAAAATAACGGGATTAGGTTGATGTAATTGTTGAAGACGAATTGTTTTTGCTTCGCTCAACCAAGGTACGGATTCCGTTTCCTTCTCTTTATAGTATTTTTATATTCGGTCCGTCACTTTGTAGTACGGATTTTGATGAATTCATACGTTTCGTTTGATTTTTAGATAGCATGCAATGTACCTAAAATTTGAGATCATTGTTGCATGTTCCATTTAGACTTGTGCTAGTATTTTTAAAATATGATACGGCTTTTGTACTGTGTCACCCAAGCACTCTGTTTCTGACTTTTCGTTGGGACGTCAACGACATGAACACTTTCCGTGACAGTGCGTAATCAAAATCACGGCGTCTTTAACATAGTCCCTTAGAGGCGTATGGATATATCCTAGATCTGATTCTGACTTCTGATATATGTTTCTGTTTCTGGAGATGAATGTGTGTACACCACACGCACTATCTCATAGGTGCATGGACTAGCTATCTGTGTACCCCTCTGTTTAGGCTCGTGGGTGCTTCTACATTACGTGACTTATTTATTGGCATGTATAGTCACGTATTTTAGTATATGATATGTTTTGAGTTGATTTGTTTTGTATGTATCTGATATAAGTTTTGAGATTCGATTCGTGTCAGTATCTGTTTTCAGTTTCAACTATTATTTCGGTTCAACTTTGGTACCTTTTCGTAGTATTGTATGTCCGGCTTTACTTGTACTGTTGATTTCTCCGTTACTGAGAAACCTTTGGCTCACACGTATTTTTCTTTGTTGTGTTTGTTTTATGTGTTTGCAGGTAATCCGAGGAATTAGGGATGAGTGAGAGAGAAATGATGCTAAAGAATAATAAGAATACTCTCATTTTCGTTTATTTAAGTTTAAAAAAAATGAAGACTTAATTTCGTTCATTTTGATTCTAGACTTTGTTAGTTAACTTGGATTTTTATCATTTATTTATGGATTTGTTTGGTATTTGATATCTGTAAGAGTGACACGTCAGCCTGTTCCGGGTTGGGGTGTGACAGCTACGATCCTTGGTGTCACCAAGTTGCATTGTTTCATTGGCAATTTGCTTGCGTGCTTTTTAGGTAGGCACAAGTAGCAATGCTCCTTTATTTGATCATTTTTTGTGTTGCTCTAACCATTGCTTAAGCTTCTTTGCTTGCTTTAGCAAGCCATTTGTTGTTCCACAAGTTTCTTTAACATTTTTTTGTGGGTTATTATGTTTCTAAGCCTCGTAAGCTTAGTATTAACCATGTATCGGAGATTGCACATTTGATAGGATTAGTTTAGGCATATAGGCTCGTCTTTTTGTTTAAAGAACCTTTTTTATAAGGTTCCCTTGACTAGGTGTTTAAACTTTTCCATATATCGGCTAAGTATTATTCTCTTACAATGTCGGCAAGATGTTTTAAGGTTTTAGCAGGTTGCTTCGATGATTGAGCAAGCTGCTTTGTCTAACCTTGACCTTGTAGGTTTTGTTTATGCCGGATTCTTTGTAGATAATCCTATGTAAGGAAAGTATTGTTATATCTGTGACATAAGCAGAGTCACCTGGACATGAGCTATTGAAAGGACGATGTGTTGTTCTTTAGCTTGATTGATAGATTCTTTCTTTGCTTTTTAGCTGCAATAAGCAGCGTTCCTCTAATAGAGAAGCATGTTCCTTATTCAGATTATGATTCCGTGCAAGGCTTCTTTACTTCCACTGATGACGTCACACGTGTAGCAATGTGCTTGTGACCATTTTAGCTTTTAGGGCAGAAGCCTTGACATGTGTAGCTAACCAGCTTTTCTATTTCTTAGTTCCTCACCTTCTCAGTTTCTAAGCTTCTTGATTCATTCAAAATTAGGTACCTGTACCATTAGCCCCCAGTCATGAGTAGTCATGACGTAGTCATGGGTGCTTGTGACTTAGTACCCTTTTCTTTGATTTCTAACTTCTCACTTATGAGCTTTCTAAGCTTCTAGATATGTCAAGCTTTTGGGATCCAAAGATTCTTTTGTCATGTATGAATCTTCTCACTAGGTGCTTGAAGAAGTTTATGCTTATTTCAAGTAAGCTGTTGATTTGGAACCAAGCCAAGGTTATAAATGTTTCCTTGAACATGTGACAACAAGTAACATTTGTCTATTGTTCAACATCAGATGCTTTCGCGAACATGTTTAGGCGTTTAACTTCCTTATGTGTCATGTCATTTTTGAGCATCTTGTGCAAGCTAAAGTTTTTATCCTATGAGAAAGATAGGACAAAGAGCTGAGCTCGTGTAATTGAGATGGCTCGTTTGGATCTTGATGGCTTTAAGCCGATGGTCCTCCTTGTGGGATATAATCTTTATACGGTTACCATACTTATGCCACATGTTATCATGGGCATGGTACTTGATAAGGCTAGCTAAGTAGGGATTTTGTGAAGGCGTAAGAAGCTTAGCAGCTTTCGTGCTTCTTGGCTTTGCGAGTTGCCACATTTTCCCAATGGTGTGTTATGGATATTTTGAGGTCACAAAAACTGCTTAATGGTGCACTCGTGAGCTTCTCAAGTCACCATAGGTGAGGTCGTGCAAAGCTCATTTTGTTCCCATAGAGTGGCCTCCCTTTCTATGTAGGGGAGCGGCTTATCTTGGCAAAGCATTGAATTGGTGCTATACGAGATGATGTTTTATGCTCTCCATTGTGAGTGGGCCAAGCCTTCATTTCTTTTTAGCATAATATTTAGCAGCCTCCTTGGTATGAGGAGGTATCTTTCTTCTTTCCCAAGTTGTTAGTCTTTTTAAAAGAGGTGTTGAGCATGCCCTAAGCGATGCGCTCGTTCCTTTAAATGACTTTGGTGTATAGAAAAGATGTTAATTTTTTAAGGATGATTCGACCTAACGTTCGTCAATCCTTAGAAAACCATGGCTTGATTCATATGGTGAAGCATGGCTGAGTTGCCAAGCTTTTAGCTTCTTTACCTCAGCTGGCGGCTATGTAGCATATGACGTATAAACTAATTTTCATAGCTATTGACATGGTATGTTTTTTTGTAGCTTCTAATATGTCATATGCTAAGATTTGTTCTTTCTTTTGTCAGTAATAAATGTTTAAAGACAAGTGTGGCCTTAGAAAGCAAGTATTTTGAAGGTACTAAAGGCACCCTATTTATACGTGTTCTCTTCCCAAGGGTTGCTTGGGTGTATGTATTATGTTGTTTGCTTTGGGCTACCTGCTTATAGCTTGTGCAGATCTGACATTTGTCTTTTTGGTGTAGAAGTTAAAGTGTATTATTATGACATAGGTTTGAGCTTCTAGCTATGAGCTTCTATATTCAAGCTGCGAGCTTCTAGCTTGTAGCTTTGAGCTTCTATATTCAAGTTGTGATCTTCTATCTTTGAGCTTCGAACTTCCAGCTTTGAGTTGTAGCTTCCATCGTTGAGCTTCTAGCTATTAACTATGAGTTCCGAGCTTCAAGCATGTAGCCTCCGCGCTGTGGCTTATAAACAATAACACATAAACTTGTAGCTTTCAGGCTGTAGCTCATGAGTTTACTAGGAGAGTTGCCTGCAGTTGCCGTATGGCAGCTGGTATAAGTAGTGTACCTTTTTTGATAGCCATAAAGCTAAATAGTTGTCTACAGCTGTGATACCCCGCAATTTCAGGTTCCTGATTTAACTAAACTCTAGTTACTTGCACTAAGATTACTTGCATTCTACATGAGTAGAGTTCACTAGATAAGTTACACGTGCACACACTAACTATATATGTATCCATGGGATATCATAGATTTACAAATATATGATTAAACTTATGAGAGTTTATAAATATCAATCTATGTATGTACATGAATCTCTTATACTCCTAAATGTGCTTAATATATATATACATATACAATAGGCTTTATACATACACAAGGCTTGAGAAGGAAAACTATGTTTAAATTAAAATACCTTCTAGAAGCTAACATGCATACAAACACGCATATAAACATACGCATACATACATCCCCACATGTTGGAAGTTCTTTTGTCTCTAGTAAGCCACCCTAAGCTATCCTAACCTACTCTAATTAGGCCTTAACACCTAAGCTATGGCAATGTCTTACAAGAACATCACCTAGAACAAGAAATCACCCATTCTTGTCCCATATTTCGGCCGCCACACAACACACACATGCTCCATCTTATAAAACACTAACTCAAATGCTAGACATTCTTGGAACTTGAAGTAATCCATGATCTATCACTATCATCCAATGCAAGAACTCCACCTTAGTTAAGTGAGCATGAGGTAAGCCATTCTAGAAGCATGTGATGCAACCCCTTACACCTTTATAGTAACAAACCAAGTATGACAAGATCACTTCTCAATGTCAACCTTTCCTAAACTACAAAACCATGTGCATAAATCGGCCACTATTGCACACCCCTTCACAAGTCACCATCCATGACAACAAAGAAGCTAGGATCTAGGCATGCCAAGGAAAAGTCACAATCAATCACTACCCTACTATATGTTTCGGCCGAAACATTCAAGAAAAACACACATGGCCTATAAACTAACACTAAAAGGGAAACAAGATAAACATAGCATGCAACCTTCCTAGTGAACCACCTTCTAATTATAACCTACTCTAAAAATCGGCTAGAGCATGTGCAAAACAAGAGGCATGATTGACTAATCATCCTTTTTCACCAAAATAGATATAAACCAAAACCTTAACACACCTCTTACTTATGTCCACACTACCTCTTAATGAATTGTCTAATCCAATCGACACCTAGCTCCCAAATACACATGCCTAAACATAATCTACACTTGCATCAAAGGGTTATAAGACTCTTTATACATTCCATCGATCAAGAGAAGAATTGCCACAATTGTTTTGTCACCACATGGATCGATCCCTTATAAATAGAGGTCACTCCTCATTCATCATTCCTCACACCAACACAATCACTCTTGCTTTCTCCCTCCCTCTCTCTCTCTCTTGATCGCTCACGGCCCAAAAGGGCACTCCCAAGAAGCCAAGGATCGAGTAAGGAAACCATCAAGACAATCCAACTCCACATTGATCCACTAGGTAAGTTAGCTAACCATTCTATTCCTTCTTGGTTTAAAACCGTTTTGGCCATTGTGAACCTAAGCTTAGGCCTTTTGATTTTAAGAATTGGCTCCCTTCTAGCCTTTAATAAGTTGATTATTATGCGCTTAATAATCAAGCTTCTATTTTGCGCACATTGTTTCACCTATGTAATCAATTATGTTATCTAGTGTTGAAATAATTGGTTTCACACTACACACGGATTCATGAAACATATTTAGATCAAACATCTTATACATGAAACATGATCTACACCCATTTGATGTGGTTCACAAAAGTAGGTGCCGAACTTGTATGATAAACAAAGAACACATAGCTTAATATGTTTTAATGCTCATAGGGAGATCCTTGTTGGAACGATAGTTACTTTGCTTTGCTAGATCTCTCGCACAAACACCAAGTGAGTTTCGCTACTCTTTTCTCAAAAAGCATACGTCTCGGATGAGACAACTTTCTAAACTTTTTCATAGTCCGGTTTGAGACTACCCATACACATCCCGGGTTTGGGGTGCTTTGATTCACTAGGTGAATCTGCTTTCACTAATTCATGCTTTATGTCCTTGATAAAGTAAACCAACTCTATCATTGAAGTCCTTCTAAGTACCGAATGAATTGCCGGTTGGGCAAGCGGGTTACTAGTTGATAGCACTATTAGGTCTCACAAACCTCACATCGTGTGCTGGAGAGCATGGGTGTGAACTATAACTCAGCATATTATCATTGTTGATAGACAATGATGCAAGGCACTTTGCTCACTATTGTGGGATCTTGTTGTTTAGCAGTTCGGTATTACCGGTTTTAGTTATCATGAGTGGGCTAGCTACCCCTTGCATGTGAATTAGCATATACTCGTCAAAACATGGTCCGGAGGACCTACGTATTTACCAAACTTTGTGAACTCACCAACTTTATGTTGACACACGATTATTATACCTTTATGCGGGATACTAGTTCGAAGCACGAGTAGGGCATGTATCATATGGCATCATGGGGATATTAATAATTATCTATTTTCGACTGTTTAATTATCTATTATGATTTCAAACGTGTTGTCTTACTCTGACTAATTGAATAACTATTATCTTTAAAATTCGCTTCCGCAACTATTGAAACATTTGATTATCAATGAAACTTGTTTTACAATAACGAACTAAATGGTTTGGGCATTTAGATTCGTTCATGTGACTTATGGCTATAGAGATCCTGGAACGTCACACGCCTCGCGGTATAAACCCCGCAGTGGAAATTTGAGGGTGTGACAGATTGGTATCAGAGCCATTGGTTATAGTGAACTAGGATTGCATTCTAGTCTATAATCATCATAGCATAAGTATTAGTTACACTCATTACCTTAAATGCACAACTTGTAAATTTCTGGAATACGTGTACTGATCTAGCGTATTGCAGGAAAGATCATGACTAACTCTACTCATAACTATTCTTCTCGTGCTATCGAGGGACAACAAGCCCCATCAGTGGATCCCTACCTACGTTCAGCTTCATTTCAGGATTCACATTGGGATACCAATCGTTGGCATTGGTTTGCCGATATGTTGCACTCTTGGGTTGTAGGTTATGAAGTGCCAGCTAGAGTTCCTCCTATTATATATTCATGGGAAAGATCTTTTGCAAGTATGGTGAGGCACGTTCATACTGAGTTGGACAATGCTTTCACTGCTGTGCAACAATTTAAGTTCTGGAGGAGGAATGCGATGAGACAATCACGCACATGGAAGGTCAGATAGGGCACTTGATGACTGAGATGGCAGTCATCAAGCGGGAAGCTGGTAAAACTAGGCAGGAGTTGACTGCCACTAGACAGAGTTTAGCAAATACTATGCAAGAACTGAATACTGTTCATAATAGGCTTATAGCATCCTTAAGGATAGATGTAGAGGATCTTGAGGAAGATCCCGAAGAGGAGCCTATGGAGGAAGAAGATGATGCTATTGGAGCAGCCATTGAGGCAGCATTTGAAGAAGAACTCGAACCAGAAGAGGAAAACTATCTATTTGAGGTTGAGATTCAGGACGAAAGCGATGATGAGGGCTCGTGTGTGGATCATGAGGACGATTGATTTCTACTATCTTAAGTATCATATATATATACGTATAATAACTGTTATTTTGTCGTATGAGATCTGAGAATCGTTTATCCTATGTTATTATTATTATCATCAATCTACCACTTTATCTTATTCTCGCTTTCATAATCCTTGTTACATTCTAGTTTACTTATACTGCATGAATGATGGTATGTGGAACATATTATTGTTTTCTCATGAGTATAATGTAAATGTAGAATTGCTATGACGGGTAGAGGAAATGGTAGAGGCAACATCAGCATGACGCAAGAAGAATTGAGCGCACTAATCAATGATCGGGTTGTAGCAGCCTTGGCAGCTTTTCAGGCTTGCCAACCTGCTCATCACCCTCCGACTTGTACCTACAATTAACTCATGGATTGTAAGCCTCATAACTTCGGAGGATCTGAAGGAGCAATCGGACTGCTTAGGTGGTTCGAAAAGGTGGAATCGTGCTTTGCTATGTGCAATTTCCCGCTAGCTGATAGGGTAAAGTATGCCACCGCTACGCTTGAGAAGGCGGCATTATCGTGGTGGAATGCCCAAGTGCAGCTGCTAGGAGTTGATGTAGCGAACGCTACCTCGTGGGCAGATTTCAAGGAACTCATGAAGGAGGAGTACTGTCCTCAAGATGAGATTCAGAAGTTGGAGACCGAGTACCTCAACCTGAAGATGGTAGGTCGGAGATTGACAACTATACTACCAGGTCACATGAACTGGCGACGATGTGCCCTAACTACTCCACTCCGCTCTATAAACGAATTGAGTTGTATATCCAGGGCCTAGTACCTCAAATTAAGGGAAGGGTCACTGCTGCCAACTTCAATAACCTCCAGCAGGTGATTCGCTTGGCTCATCAGCTGACTGATCAGAAGGTGGAAGAGGGACTCCTACCCCCTCGTGGAGCTCCATCTTCAAACACCAATGATAACAAGAGGAAGTGGGAGAATGCATCTGGCAAACTCTCGACTAACGGTAATCAGCAGCAACAGCGAAACAAGAAACATGACAATGGTAGCAACCGTAATCAATCACAGAGTGGTTATCAGGGACCCCGTCCCAAGTGCAATAAGTGCAACTATCACCACTCAGGACCCTGTAATAGGATCAAGTGTGATCGTTGTGGTAAGATGGGTCACTTACAGAAGGACTGTAGAGTCAATGTTCCAGGAAGTCAGCCTGCACCTCAGCAAGGACAGCAAGAAAGGAACAATAAGGGTTGTTACCAGTGTGGGAATGAAGGTCACTTCAAGAAGGACTGCCCACAGCTGAACGGGAATGGTAACAACAACAACGACGGGAACCATAACAACGGTGGTGGTAACAGGAATGAGAACAACCACAACAACGCTACCAACAACAACAACCACAACAACAACAACGGGTCTCGTGGGAGAGCTTTCGTGATTGGTTCAGGAGAAGCTAGGAATGATAACAATGTCGTGACGGGTACGTGTTCCTTGAACGACAACCTTGCTTCTGTTTTATACGATATTGGTGTGGACTTTAGTTTTGTGTCATCAAAACTTAGCAAACATCTAGGGATAGTTCCTACTCTTCTTGATACCCCACATTCTATAGAATTAGCTGATGGGAAGCCTGTCGAGGTAACCCATATCTATCGTGACTGTAAGCTCGAACTAGATGGACAGTTGTTTGCCATCGATCTTCTACCTATCACCCTAGGAAGCTTTGATCTCGTGGTTGGCATGGACTGGTTGTCCAAGCAACGCGCTGAAATTCTCTGTCAAGAGAAGATTGTTTGTATTCCTCTCTCTAACGGAGAACTGTTAACTATTCGGGGTGATCGTGGTGGTGCCATGGTAGGCATCATCTCATTCCTGAAAGCCCAGAAGTGTATTCGAAAGGGCTATCTGGCCATTCTGGCTAATATTTCTGATACTCGAGCGGAAGTCGACACGGGGATTGAGGATATCCCAATAGTCCGTGAAGTTAATGGTTAGCTCACAGGTGCATGGGTTTTCTACACGCCATGGTTACACTTATAAGCCCCTTCACTTTTTACTAAGAATTTTGGGCTAAATATGGGTGTCGGCCAAAAGTTGAAATGAAATGTAATGTTAGTATTATTCAAGCCTTTGCTTAGCAAAGTTAGGAACTCTAGATTATTTCTTGAATAGCTTGTTTCAGCGATAGGGGGAGTAAAACACTTTATCTTGTTTAGGCTAGTAGGAGTTTTTAGAAGCTTGTGCCTAATGTTAATATTGAGAGAGTGGTCATGTGCTTATATCGCATGTGCACATGAAGTGAAGCGCAGAGGTGTAAATGAATGCTAAGTACACTAAGATACAAAATGAGCTTATATAGGGGAAGATTTCCCACCAAGAGAGCTTCCCTAGTAGAGCAAGTATTGACCCCATTTCGGTATTTCGGTAGTTGTTAATGAACGTTTAGCACATTAAGATGTGACATAAGCTACCATATGGGAAGATTTTCTGCACACGGAGCTTCCCGAGGGGAGCTTACCTTCCGTGCCTGGTAAGTGTTGACCTTCTTTTTACTAACGTTTAGTATATTAAGATGTAACGTAAGCTACCATAGGGGAAGATTTCCCGGCCACAGAGCTTCCCTAGGGGAGCAAGTGCTGACCCCCTTTCTATATGTCTGCAGGTTTTTTTTGCTATTTTGATATAAGATAACACTTTTTATGCTTTTAAGGTCTGATTTGCTGTTGACTGAGCACCTTTATGGATTAGCATGTAAAAAGTCTGACTTTTGACTTTTCTTACTTTTTTACTGTTCACTACTGTAGCAGGAGTTGCGGTATGGCAACCTAAAGTTTTCTGACTTCCCTATTTATAGGATACCCAGCTTCGATTCTTTATGTGATCTTTTTTCTAACTTGTAGATCAGTTGTGGGGTTCTAGCATCCACGTCGTCAAATTATAGAGTTGATGATATCACTTACAAGGGAGTTGCGGGATGGCAGCCTGATGTGTGTAGCATGAGTTGTACAAGATGTAATACTTGTTGTACAAAAGGCTTTAAAAGAGTTTTGACAAAGTTGTTTCATGTCTCTTTTATGATTTATTGTTACACACTTTCATAGGTGCTGGTCACCGGCATTGTGAACATGTATCGCCTGGAGCGAAAAAACGCAAACATGTGTAGGAGGTGTATGAGTGATTTTTTCGGTAAAAATATCCTCTCCATCCTTAAAAAGAAAGAAATTAGGAACATTTGGGGCTGAACTACAAAGAGTTTCATGTTCTAAGCGGCGACAACCCCACGGTGGGCGCCACTTGTTGAAACAACAAGGATAAGGCATGGAGATAGTATGGGCGTCTCTTCGGGTTGGACCTATAACCTTCCGAGCTTGTACCTGCACCGCGAACAACTCGTTAGAAGGGTTCCAGAGGTCTCTGAACCACCCTCCGACGCTTAATATTAGTGATTTATCCCAAGAAATGTACATAAAAGTAAATATAAAGGAGTAAATGAGGGATATGAAGTATGAGAGGATGTGGTGGTTGAAACCCGACAGTTAGCTGGCAGCCGAGATGGTTTCGGGCTGCTTAGCTCGATGGTTGAAAATCGGTTGTTAGAACCATGGTCCGTAGACTGTTGGTATGGCAGTTCCAGAGCTCCGTTAGGGAAGCTCGTGAGTTTAGCAGGGAAGCTTAACAGCTTAGTTGTGTGTAATTATAGAGAGACTTTGAGGTGTTAATGTGATACTTTAGCAGCTCGTAGGCTTTCCTAGGGGAGCTTAGAAGATTAGTTAGTGAGAGAATATTTCTAGAGAGAGAGAGAGAGAGAGAAAGAGAGATAAGAGAGAAGTAAGATGTCTTAAGTTATGACCAAGGCAAATGGGATGGGTTTGAGTGGGGGTGTGACCCCTCTATTTATAGAGGGTGAAACCCCAAATCCTAATGGGCCTTTCAGTAATGGGCTGTGCTGGCCCATAAAGGTTGGACCCACCATTATTATTGACCTCGTGTAAGAAAGGTCCTATGCTAGGGAGTTGAGGAGCTGATGTGAGTAGCTTCTCTATGTCAGCTTCTGGCTTCTCAGCTTCTTGGCCTGAACCTGATAGCTTCTTGAACAGTGGCGGATCCAAGATTTTTTCCAATGGGTTCAGTGTTTTTAGATGGTCCAATTTTATAAAAGTGGATATAAAATTTTTCGGATCGGTTCAAAGGTTCGGGTCGGTTTTGTATGCGTTAACAATTGTTTTTAACCGTCTATCGTCTACAGTGGCGATTCTAACATTTTTGGGGGCCTAAAGCGAGCTCTAAATTTGGGGCTTCCAACATGTAAACTTATCATGTGAGTTAGGAGTTTTAGGGATTGGGGAATGACTGAAGGAGAGAGGCTGTGCATTTTGGGTTTGAAGGAGCTACTGCTTTAGGTTTTAGGAGTTTTAGAATCATATAACCCTATTTAAGGGTTGGGTTCATTAAGAAAAAAAACGTGGACAAGAGGTTGTTTGAAGGAGCTTGGGGAAGGACTGAAAGAGATAGGCTGTGCATTTTGGGTTTGAATGAGCTACTGCTTTAGGTTTTAGGAGTTTTAGAATAATATAACCTAGTTAAGGGTTGGGTTCATTAAGGAAAAAAAAAGAAACGTGGATAACAGGTTTTGTGTTAGGATCTGAGTTTGATTGTTTTGATTATGTTTAACTAAATATGATCAAAGTGAAACGAATATAGAATGAAAGTGCAGCGGAATAATAAACTGTTATTCAAAACAAGAGAGTAATTGTTTTCAGATCGAATGCTTTCATTTATCTAAAAGATTACAATCATACAAGTACTCCCCCTCAGCCTGATCACACAGTGATTGTTTGTCTGAGAGAATGTTTGTGTGTGTGATGCAATAGAACAGTACAAGCACTGTTCTATTTATAGACAAACCTAAACCACTGATGACCTAGGCTGACGTCACCTAAGACAGTGACCTCTAACAGAATAACAAACATAAAACATCTGCCTATTACAAACTACTGTTACATTGAAAGCACTGATAGTAAACTACTGTTGTAGGAAAACTCTGATGGTCTTGTATCCTCTATTGAAGCCTAAGTGCTGTTGGCTCCAGCAGTGCTTTAGTCTTCAGTACTTGAATCAGCAGTTGTTCTTCATTAGACCTTTGGTCAGCAGTTGTTCTTCATCAGTTGTTTATTCAGCAGTCCTTTGTATCAGCAGTTGTCATAGCAGTTGTTTGGATAGAACAGTTGTTAGAGTCTGCAGTCTTTTGGGAGAAGTAAGTTGTAAAGACTGTTTATTGAGAGGATCAACTGTTAGCATATTTTGGCTTTCCAATCATCTGTTCTTCTCCAGGTCAGCAGACCCAACAATCTCCCCCTAGAACAGATGATGCCAAAACTCAGCTTTATTTACTGATCTTTATTCCTCATCAGACTTTCTCTGATTTGACCTTTGAATTGTAGTTCAAAGTTCAGAGCAAATAAGTCTTCTTCATCTCTTTCAAGTTCTAGATTTAGCAGTTCTTGAAGATCATCTGCACTTAGGCTGTATGCATCTTCCATGCTGATCTTCTGAACTCTTCCATCTGACCTGAGCAGTGTCAATTCATGGTTGTCTTTGTTGACTTTCCATTTTAGAATTTTTGAGTTAGTGGATTTGCTGAGATGAACTTTTATTTGGGATGAGTTGGGTGATGGAGGTCTTCCAATGAGTTCTCTGAGTTTCTCTGTTGTAGGATCAGAGAAAAAGTGTACTTGATTGAAGAGCCCTTCCTTGATGAATGTATCAGCAAACTTCTTCTGATCTTCTTCTGACATCTCCTTTTGTTTCTTGAACTGTCTTCTTGTAGCAGTTGATAGATCAAAAGTTTCAAGTAAGCTGTCCAAGGTAAAAGTCTGTTGGGGTCTCTTCATCATTGGCTCATCAGTATAAACAGGTTTTCTAGGTAGGCTGGGATCCTTCTTTCTGCTTTCTTCCAGACTCTTGTATGTCTCAACCAGCCTCAGCTCAGACCATCTAGAGACAGACCTCATTTCCCCATAGTTAGCAGCTACTATATCTTGTCTCATCCTTTTAAACTTTAAGGCTCTGACTGGGTCTCTGCCTTTGCCAAAATTAGGAGTAGAGACTTTAGCCTTGGGGTCTTTGGCCATTTCTTCTATTCTAAGAAGTTCTTCTCTTAATGCATGTGTGGTCCAACCATTAAACTGCTTCTTGGTTGCTTTGTAAGGCTTGGTTGCCAAGATCTATTCCAGAAGAGAATCCCTAACCTCCTTTTCCAAGTCACCACTGAGAGGCATGGAGGACATGGAGTTGCTCAGGGTCTTAGCAAAATCCTCAATCCTTCTGAGTTTGCTAAGCTCTGCTAAATGGATGCCCTGAGCAGTCCTGTCATCCTTCCCTTTGCATTTCTCCTTAATGATGGCATCCACCTGTTCACCCTTGTATTTCAGATATGTATCAATGTTGAGGGGAACAGGGAAATTTGGGAGAGATGGGAAGGATCTGTCAGATGGCTGTTCAGTATTGTAGAAGGATTGTAATTCCCCCTTGAGTAGATCAAGTTCAAGGGGATACTGAACAACCAATGGTGTAATGGTTGGTGGTGGTCTATGGGATCTGAATTTGGATGTGTGTGGTGAAAATGATGAAATTGGAATAGCTGTGATAGGAGGAGTGGATTGTGCAGTTGAGGTGGTGTTTGGTGATGTGTGTATGTTTTCATCATGCACAACAAAGGTTGCTTTTCTCTTCCTTGTGTACATGATTTTAGGGGATGGTGATTTGGTAGCAGTGGTTGGATTAACATCTGTTGGCCTTTTAGTAGGTCCAGCAGATGTTTGGGATTTGGCTGGTGATGTAGGTTTGGTGGTTGTATGTTCAGATGTGTTTGTTGGTTTGGGTACAGTGGTTTGGGAAGCAGTGTTTTGGGTGGCAGTGGTTTCAGTAGCAGTGGTTTTGTCAACAGAGGTGTTTAACTTGGATGGTGGTTTTCTGACATGCTTAGCAGGCCTTTTCATCCTTTTAGAGGATCCCACATCTTCAGTTTCCTGCTGTTGTTTCTTCTTGAGGTTTACTAGTGACTCTGCTTTAACTTCCAAGGTGTCAGCTCTTTTCTGTTTGTCTTGAGCAGCCTTTTCAGCTTCTATGTTTGCAGAGTCATCTACTGCTTTGCTCTTGTCAGTGGTTTGTTGTGGTGCTGTTGGTGTTGCTTGTTGTTGTTGTTATGGAGCTGTTTTAGTAGACTCTGGTTTGTTGGCAGACTTGGCTTGGCCCTTTTTAGAAGGAGGACAACCAAAGGGATCTAGCTTTGGTAGCCTATCTCTGCCACTCTCCCCCTTTTTGGCATCATCAGCCATGAAAGCATCATCATCTTCATCCCTGAGAATGGTGGTAGGGGCAGAGCCAGTAGTCTTCAGTAGGTGGTCTTTGATGGCTTTAATATCTGCATGTGTATCTTTGTACCTTGCATCTACCATGTTTCTGATCTCAGCCATATAAGTTTCATGTGTTTGATCAGCTAGTTTCCTGTGAGCTATGATGATGGGGGAAACGGATTTCCATAGCTCACTAGCTATATCAGCTGTTGATGGTTGACTCTTGGAAAGGTCTGCTATGGAGCCCAGTATAAGCTTGACATCAGATTTGATGTCTGCTACAGAGGTTTCAATTGCACAAACTCTGTCCGTCAATTCTTGGTATTTTGACCCATCTCCTAAGTTAATAGGATCATCTGAGTCCCTACCAGTGGTAGTTCTACCTGATTCAGTCCTAATAGATGAATCAGATGCCCCTTTTTCTTGGTACTGGGGACTTCCAACTGTTTTTGGAGACACTATAGTGGCTTCAACAGTTGTTGCCTTCAAGGGAGTCTTAGCAATGTAATCACTGTCCTGATGTGAGACAGTGGTCTCTACATCAGTAGTGGCTGCTCCACTTGAAAACTCACCTAGAGTTGCATTGAACTCAGGTGGTGTAAGCTCCTCTTCTGTTTGTTGGATAGCAGATTGAATGTTCTCAGGACCAGTCACTTGTGGGGGTATGCTCTCAGTGATAGGTGGAAGAGAGGAACTGGGATCTTCCTGAGATTTCTCAATTGCCTCAAACAGAGGTTGCATGGTTTGTGGAACATGATGTGATGGTGAGGGTGGAGGAGTAACAAGAGAATTAGCCCTGGGAGAGGGGCTTGTGAACATTTGGCCAAGTGACTCAAATGTATCATGATGTGTGTCCCCTTGGCTTACAACATGATCCTTTTGGGAGGATTCATGAGGAGTTTGGTCAGGTGGAGGTATGTCTAACTGTTGTGAGGAAGTAACAACAGTGGTTTCAGGTTGCTTTGGTGGTGCAACAGAGTTATCTTCTGGTACCTCATCATCCAGAAGTCTCATTTGTGGTTGAGTGGTGGTTTTTGTGGATGGATGTTTCTTTTTGGAAGTGGCTGGTGTGGGTTTCACAGCACTGGATGTAGTGCCATGATCACCAGGACAGTGGGCTCAACAACAGAGGTTTTGACAACAGTTGTTGTCTTTGTCCTCTTTGTTTGTGTTTTAGAAACTTTTGACACTTTTGACACTTTTTCTTGGGTGCTTCCACCCAGCATTCTAGTGAAAGTTTCATCAGTTAAGCTTTTCATTTGCATTGCCTCACCCTTTTTGAAAACTTTTTCTGGTAAGACTTTTTGTAAGATTACACTAAGAATTCTTGGGTAAATTAGAAAAGCATTGTTAGACCCAGACTTAATAGCTTTCACATTTGAAACTAAGTCCATGAACAATCCCTGGAAAAGATTGAAGTCAGAGTTTGACAACATGGCATAACCCAGATATTGCATCCTTAATGGGATTTCATTGAAGGATGTGGACTTAGCTGAGACACACAGAAGAAGGGTATGGAAGAAAATTTTCATGACTGGTGGGAAAAACTTTTTGAAAAGAGTTGATCCAGTCATCTGACCATCATACCCTCTTTCTTGGAACTCAGTGTGAAGCTCTGTTTTAGTGAAGGAGTCCTTACCTGCCAGGTCATTCAGTGAGAAGGTTGTGGATATGATTTCAGGGGTAATGACGATACTAGTTTCTCCAATTTTGGAAATAATGGAAGTAGGCTTTTTGTCTTGGAGTAAAAACTCAGCATTCAACTAGAACTCTTGGAGAGTATCGAGATAAATGGGGACGTCAGCGGTTAAGATGGGTAGGTATTTGGAGTTCAGAAGAATGTCGATGGTGGAATGGAATGAAACGTTGTCGTCTGTTTTAACCAGATATGGGAGACAATTGTGGGTGGCTTTGGCTTGAAGATCCATTGTAATGGATTCCAAAGGTGAAGATGAATGAAATTTGATTGAGGGTTAGAGAATGAAGAAGGCGGTTTCAGTATTTTGAATACAATGAGACAGTGTAACATCTGTTGTGGTAAAACAGGGTTTTTATAGGCTCAAGGAAACCGCTGATGTGGCCAAACCTCTGCTTATATGAGCAGACGTGGCAATCATCTGATGGATGAAACATCTGGTGGAGAACAGCTGTTTTGGCAAACAACTGATACAAACAGCTGATGGAACCAACTATTGTGTATTTTTTTTCATAGATATAGTATATATATATATATATATATATATATATATATATATAGGAAAACAGTTGTTTTATCTAATCAGATGTTGTGAAACAGATTTTTCAACCAACAGTTGTTTTATCTGATCAGATGTTTTGAAATAGATTTTTCAACCAACAGTGGATATGAATGAAACAGTGGTTGTTTTATCTGATCAGATGTTATAAACAGATTTTTCAACCAAACAGCTATTTAGAAGAAATTTTGATTTTCTGAACATTTTATTATGATTTTTTTTTAAAAAAAAAAATTATTTGTTTAATCCATGTTTAATATACCAATTCTGGAAATCAGATTTGTAAAGGTAGATGTGTCTAAAGCTTTTGTTAACACATCTACCAACTGATCCTCTGTTGGAACATGGTGCAGAGAAATCAAACCTTTTTCATAGCTGTCTCTGACAAAATGATGTCTTATGTCAATGTGCTTGGTAGTGGAATGAGAGACTGGATTCTTGATGATATTTTTAGCAGCTTGACTGTCCAACATGAGTGGAGTCTGTAGTGCAGTTATCCTAAAATCCAGTAGTTGATTTTGAAGCCACATGAGTTGGGCTGTACAGCTTGCAGCAGCAATGTATTCAGCTTCAGCTGTTGAGGTTGAAACAGCTGCCTGCTTTTTGCTTTGCCAGGAAACTAAGGCATTCCCTAGAAATTGGCACCCTCCTGATGTGGATTTTCTTGTGGTGTGACAGCCAGCAAAGTCACTATCTGAATAACCTGAAATCTCAATGTTTCCATTAGCAGGATACCAGATACCAAGTGTGGGAGCACCTTTGAGGTATCTGAATATCCTTTTCACAGCAATAAGGTTTGACTTTCTGGGTGAAGCCTGGGATCTTGCACAGACACAGGTAGCAAACATAATGTCTGGCCTAGATGCAGTTAAGTACAGTAAAGACCCAATCATGCATCTATAGTGTGTTTGATCAACCAGTTCATCCTTGTCATCAATAGTGAGTAGCTTGACTGTACTCATGGGTGTACTACATGGCTTACAATCATTCATCTCAAATCTGGTTAATAAATTCTTTACATATTTGTTTTGGTGAATGAATGTGCCATTTTGCAGTTGTTTCACTTGAAGACCAAGGAAACACTGAAGCTCACCCATGGCACTCATCTCAAACTCTGCTGTCATGAGTTTTCTGAACTCTTCACACATTTGGTTACATGTGGATCCAAAAATGATGTCATCCACATATATTTGAACAATCATTAAGTGTTTCCCTTTCCATTTAAGAAATAAAGTTTTGTCTATTTTACCTCTTGTGAAGCCAATGGATAAGAGAAATGTGGAAAGAGTTTCATACCAGGCCCTTGGTGCTTGTTTGAGGCCATACAAAGCTTTGTTGAGCTTTGATGTATTGTTAAAAGCGTCAAGTTATTTGAGAGTTTTTTTGTACATATTTTAGTTACTTACATTGCGTTTTTAGTTAGTTTTAGAGTATATTTAGTAGTTGAGTATGTTGTAGGTCTTTGTGTGCTAAGTGAGTGGAAAACGAGCTAAAACGTTTATATTAACCTCATCTTGAAATAAAGTAATAACAATAAAGATGTCAAAGCTAGTCTAGATAATATTAGTGTTAAAGCCATATTTATAAGCTATATGTATTACATATTGTAACTAAATTAATATGGATGTTTTATTATGAAAATTAAATAACCATAATATGTGCTTTCATGATTGTGCAGACAATTTGCAAAAAGGCGAATCAAAAGAAAATTGGCGTAGCAAAGTCAACATAGCAAGTATTGGTGCACTACAATTTAATTCTAATGGAACACAATTTAAAATATGTGGGCTTCATTTAATCAAGATTATGATTTATTATATGGTGGATTGGGCTTTGGCAACGTTGGGATAATGGGCCACAAAAAGAGTCGGTGGAGCCGTGGAGGTGAGGATGGGACGACAACAATATTAGGGGTCTTCTTTCTTGGGTGGCGGCGAAAGATATTTTTTGTGGGGATACATCGCACAACAGAAAGAAGGGGGCATGGACCGCTGCACGCAAATCAAAAGAACTATGAGCGGTTAAGTCACCCGTGATTTCCCCCGGGTGAATCTTTGTATTGATTTCGTATTCTGAACTCCTTTTGATTATGTATGAACTAGTATTTTTACTACTTGTGTTGGATTGAATAAACCTTGCTTATATTTGAATCAATTTATCTATTAACTGTGATTTCTGGCATCATAGGGAGGTTGGTTGATATTTGTATAGGGATAATTAGGTTGCACGGTTGGTGTTAGAAATCGGCTTTAGTTATTGTGACAGGATAACTAGATTGTTCGGTTACTATCAAATATCATCTTTAGTATTGTGACAGGATAACTAAATTGATTACCATTGATTAAACTGTCCTTAGTTATTATTTCAATCTGAATAGTTATTGTGACAGGATAACCAAGGCCATGTCTATGTGGTGTTCTTGTAGTTAAATCGAATAGGTTGCAAGATTATACAAATAGGAACCCGGGTGGAAGTTACATTTATCTTTATAATTTAGTTAAATTATTTTGTTATCATTTCAACATTTTTATAAAACAAACAAAAAGATAAAACTAGCAAACTTCATAATTGTATTTTTATATTTATTTGTTAACTAGATTAGACGAACAAATAATTTATGTGATATTAACCACATGCTCCTCGTGGATTCGATATTCCCTACTTACCCTGGCTACCTAGGTTATTTAGGTTTTGTATGACCCTTGACGACAGACGGTCATCAAATGGCGCCGTTGCCGGGGAGCTAGTGCGCTTAGTATTACATTGCTTGTTTGTTTGTATTTTTTTAGTGTTTTGAAAAAAATAAAAATAAAAAAAATAGAAAATCTAAAAAAAACAAAAAAAAATTATATAAAAGTGTTATTTAATTTTATTAGATTTCACTTTGGGTGTTCTAGTTGTGCAGGTTTTTCTTTTACAGGTGTAGAACACCATGAATTGGGTTGATGAAGACAATGAACCATGCTATAGTTGTGGAAGTTTCGCTCACTGGACTGAAGATTGTAAAGATTGTCCAAAGCCCTTACCACGAGTAGATCCTTATTGTTTTTGTTGCGGACAAATACATAGGGATAAAGACTGCACAATATTTTGGAGTGATCCAGAATATTGGGATGAAATGTGGAAATCTGGGTACCGGGCAACTCCATGTCAAGAAGATTATCATAGTTACTCTAACTATGAACCTGAAGAGGCACCTTTCTCAGGTAACCAGGAGAATTATTACTATTATGAAAACTCACAATCATGTTTTTCTCTAGGTTACTACCAAGATCAATATCTAATTCCTCCCGATGAAGACGAATGTGCGGAGATGACATATCAAACCGAGGAGGAAAATAACCTTGCTCGAGCAGAAACGATGTTATCCAAGATAGAGGAACTTTTATCAACACCCAACCTCTCAATTCAACAACGAATTGAGTACTTAACTTTGAAATGCGAGGTGTTATCGGCAAGGATAGATATAGCAGAGTCTGTGTCTCCCTTACCTGATGATATCAGAGACTATTCTCAAGTTAAGGATGAGGTTGTGGAGACTAATACCACACCAAATCCTTCACTTGTTGAAGAGTTATTAGTAGAAAAGGTTGTTGTTGTTGTTATTGATGCAGGTGTCACAAGTCTTTCTCAAGATTCTCACAGCTCTCATCCCGCACTGATTACCTTCATAAACAAGGTTCGGGATGAAGATCCAAAGATAAATATTAGGAATGTGAGATTACAAGACATCGGGCAAAGGCGAGTGAGATGGTTCTTCCACATCAACAAAAGGTACCCAATTCACATGCCAATCTTTAAACATCTGTTTATTTGGCATGTAAACTACCGAGCATACATTGGAAACTCGGTAGGCAAGTGCGCGCTTAGACCACCTTGATAGTCAGGTATGATTCTTGTACATTTTGTATATATTTATTATTATTTTTTTTATTTTTAGTTTGTATTTTGAGTCTCTTTTGATTTCTGAGAATGCTTGGAGCTTAACTTGCAATCTGATTACTTCGCCTGTACTCAATCTCCATTCAGGCGGGACAGATCTGTACACCATCGGTGTATAAGGCATCCCAGAATTTTATGTTTTTATTTTTTTCTTGTGAGTCTTAGTTTCAGGTATGTTATCGGCCGCGAATGAAATGCTATACGGCTCGATTGGGAGGAATTGAACGGACTCATACGCATATTGCTTATCCAGGGGAGTCTGTTCCTTTTACTGTTGTATTTTATTTTTATATTTGTTTTATTTTATTCCCTATCTTACATTGAGGACAATGTGTTGTTCAAGTGTGGGGGTGGGGAAACTTCGTTTTTATTTAGTCTTGAGTCTAAAAAAAATTAAAAAAAATAAAAAAAATTGAAAATGTCTTGAAAATTGTTCTTAAAAAACATTCTAATCAGACGTAAAACAGTTTTTTTTAGTACGTACCAGTTGTCTCTTGATTGTTTTGGCAGTAGATCCTTAGTCATGGTCTAATTTGTGGAAAAGTAATATGAACCGTTTTCAGCAGGTGTTTTTAAGAAAAGAAAAAAAAAGTTTAGAATTGCCTGACTAGGTTTAACAAGCTATTGGTAATAAATGCATGCACACATCGGTAACCCATTTCCACACTTTGGTGAGATCTTGAGCCTACTAGATGATAGATTGATACATATACATTTTCATTTGTTGAGTGTAGGCCAGATGTTTCTCTGTTGCAGAACTTGTGTGATTTGATACATGCCGACGTTGTAGACTAGATATGCACATAGATGATAAAGGCAATTTAGGTTTTCCCTTTTTCTTTTGATACCCATTTATTTGTTATGTGTTGACCCGTTTACCTAATATCACCCTTAGTAGCCCATGTTTAGCCTATATACCCTTTCGTTTGCTAAACCACATAATTACCCAAATAAACTAGTACCCTTACCAAGTGTTGATGACATCCAAAGTGTTAAGTGACTGTATTTATGTTAAAAAAAATATAGATGTGAAAAAAAAGAAGAAAAAAAAAAGAGAAAAAATATATACAAAAATAGAAGTATGTGTTATGGGTCAAATATGCCCAAAGTTGTGTTTATTTATGTGTATTGTGAATAAGGATTGTCAATCATGTTGGTGTCACCATTTTATTTTAGCCACTTTGATGTATTGTAAAATACATCTATTTCCAGTGTAAAGTTTGTATAGTTTTCGAGTCGTTTAGTTAGTGTTTTTATTAGTTTTAGGCTTGTACTGGTCTATTTTATTTAGTATAGGTTTTTATATATTTTTATTAGTTTTGGTTCTTTTTTAGTATTTATCTATTTTATTTTATATTTTGCTAGGTGTTCATGGACGTTGGAGCGTAAACGAACAACTTTGGTCCAGTCAAGAACAACCGAGTCGAGAGCACGATGCCATAATACTATATATATATATATATATATATATATATATATATATATCAATAGTATAATAATAATAATAATAATAATAATAAAGTAAAAGAAAAAAAAACAATGAAGTCTTGAATGAGGAAAAGGCCTTACGGCCCAAAAATCAATAGAAAAAAAAATAATCTAAACCTAATATAATTGGTTGGAAGAAGCGGAGATGGACATGGGGGACATATTATAATTCTTGGTGGTGCCGCATAATATAATTGGAGGAGACATCGAGCACAGCAAAAGATATTTAGAAGGAGGCAGCCTCAAAGGAATTAAGAGAAGGAGATCAAGGGTTGAAGCCTAGGTGCGAGCACGGGTCGGTTCTATTTCAAGTATTTATTATTTATCTATTCTAACCCGTCGTGAACACCATTAATATGTTTAGTTTTTATTGTTTTGATTTTATCATGACAATTATTGGCTAGATCGTTGAACTACCTAGGCGATGATGATTGCACTTGTTTGATTATTTTTCTTTTTGGTTTTGGATCTTTTGGTTGTGGGTGAATTTTAAAGTAAAGAACTCTTTATTTTCTGGTTTGATGTGTATGCATATTTAGTTTTATTTAAATAACTTTTATAAACTCCACTTGCGTTTTTGTGAATGTCTTTCATGTATGAATGCGGGTTAGGTTGCGGACTTGGTGTTAGCAGCTAATTTATGGTTAATTTCTGCAGGTTATCCATAGGAGTTGTAATTGTTAGTTAGGTAAATCTAAGTGTTCTACCAATTCTCAATAGTTGTAAGGTGCGAGATTGTTGGTCTGTCTAGGGTGTTAAATTGCTAGTTCTAGAGGCTTTGTGAGAAGATCTTCCTAGTTTCCCTAGCATTCCTTGTAGGCCAAGTCTTATCAGAAATATTGTAGTTACCCCTTGCACTTTCGGGTGTATTGTGACTTTCGCGCTGTGAGGTAGACTGTCTAGCGGGTACTTTAAGATTCGAGTAGGTAAGCCTGTGAGGGTAACCTCTCAACCGGTGGTTTAACAGCACAACAGTATTCTAGGGTTTCCCCTTGAGAAGGGTCGAGGGTGTCTAGTTTATTCTTGATGTTTAGTATTTTAAGATCCCGGTTCCACACCAGTTCCATAGCCGTTAGAGACTTATCATTCATGTGTAGGATTCTAGCCTAGGTAGTGCCTTCCCATCACCTGATTTTAGTTCCAGTCTCCAGCTTGTGTTTTAAGTTATTTTAGTTTATTTTATTTATTTTTATTAGTTTATTAGAAACCCCCCCCCCCCCCTTTTAAGCAACAAAACAATTTAAGTCAGTTTGTAGATAAGTTATCGAGTCTAGTTTACGTTTTCTAGTAGAGTCTCGTGGGTTCGATACTCGGACTTACTTTAGCTGTACTGCAATGACCGGTACACTTGCCGGTTGTGTGGTTTAGGTTTAGAGAGTCTTAGGTTATAAATTTAAAACTTAGAGTGTCTAGTTTAGGTTAATTTAGTTAGTTTTTACTAAACCACTTTGAGCACATCAAGTTTTTGGCGCCGTTGCCGGGGACTCTTGGCGATTGCGTTTACTAGCTTTGATTACACTTATCTGCTATATCTGTGCTACTTGTGTTTTGTGTCGAGTCTGTCTTTTTGTATAGTGAGTCGTAGGAGTCTTATTGTTCGTGTATTTTAATTTCTGTCGTGTCTGTAAATATGTTTGAAATTTGTGGAGGACCCTATTTTACCGTTAGATTTCCACAAAATGCGGGGTCCTCTGCACATTATTGTGCTAATTCCTTTGTGCAGCCGCAACCATACTATTCACAGGGGTGTCCTGCATATTATTATGATGACTCGTATCAGCAGCCACATTTCAATCAGTATCCTGATCAATTTTCTAGAAGCAATTCTTGTGAGAATAGTGGTAATGATTGGAGTAAAATAGAGAGTCTGTTGACATTATTAGTTGCTAAAGATGAAAATACCCAGAAAATGTTAGCAGAGCACGACACCATTCTGAAAAACCGACAGGCTGCTATTTTGGATCTTCAACGAACAGTAGAAGACATTGCTAGAAGGTTAAAAGAAGAAGAAGAAGAAATAGAAAAGGTTCAGCAAGAGCAGCTGCCGAAAGTCGGTTATACATATGATAAGGAGGGCAACTATCTTGGGTACATGAATGCTCGAGGGGAGTTGTTTCCAACGTTTCCAGAAGAAGGGAAAGAGCCAATCATGGAATACGCAGATGAGTCAGATTGTTGATGCGTTTTGCGACTAATGATTGGATAAACATTATTAACATATGTTAGAGAAGGACCGAAGGTAGATATTATGGGCGAATGAAAGAAATAGTGGGCGAAGGTAGATGGATTAAAGGGCGAAGGTAGACTGGAATTGACAAGAAGACACATTCGACCATTGATAATGGGCGAATGTGGAAAAGACCTACGTTCGACCAGTGAAAAGGGGCGAACGTGCAGTATCTATAAATAGGTTTTGTGTTTTTGAATATGTAATAGAGTTGTCAGTTGTGTCTGTGTTCAGGTCAGGTTCAGAGGTTGTTTTGAGATATTGTGTGTGTGTTCTAGATTAACGTAAAACTGATTGTAAAAGCTTATTTGAAAGAAGTTAATCTATGAAATGATGTTGAAAATGATCTTGATTGCGTTTTGATTTGTGTTTTATCAATTTGTTCAGAACTAGGGTTTCCGCACCTAGTTTTTTTTACTTGTATGATCGTATAATCCTGTTTTAGCTAAAATCTTTCGCTCACACAGATGAAGAGATCATCCCAATCACGGAGACGAAAATGGACGTTGAAGTCCCACCTCCGGTGCCACAGGTTACTATATATGATTTTGGGAGTGACTCTGATGAAGAGGACGACGAAGAAGAATGGGCGGCGTATCAGAGGTCGTTAGTGCAAAGGGAAGTGACTGAAGAAGAAGTGGAATTGGGAGATTCCATTAATATGATGTTTGGTGTAGAGGAAGACAATGAGGTTAGTGAAACGTTGTTGTCTGAAGAGGATGAGTTTTTAGATCTAGAGTTAGATGGTTTACCTATTTTTGAAGAAGTAGGGGAGTCTGATCCCGATGGAGATATGGCATACTTGGATGCCCTACTTGAAGGTGAACCGACAGACATGACTGAACCTGCACCAGAAGAAAGAACTAAGTGTGGGGATCATCCCATGGAAATGGTGGAAGAAGAAGCGCACCATAGCTGGCCCGTGGTATTAGAAATAGATGGAACTTCAAAATCAACAACACCACGGGAGAGGGCAGGGAAGAGAAAAAGAAAGGATCGGAATCGGAAGAGGATCAACGGCTGGCACGAGTTGGAGAAGAAGAAGCCAGTGAAAGTCAAGCACGATCAGTCTTCTTGCTACATGCCATGCATCCGGTTCAATCCAGGTAAGTTTAAATTTTGGTGGTCTGACCTGTTAAGAATGCTTAGATTATTTTTCAATTCCACTAATAAATATTCAATTGTTAACGAGGACCGGGTGGAATTAAACGGGTTGGATCGGGTCCAGATAAAAGAGAAGCCCCCTGATTAAGTTTAAGTGTGGGGAGGCTCTGTAGAGTTTGTAAATTTATATTTATACTTATTTTTTTTCTAGCTTTTCATTTTTTTTTATTTGTGGTCCGTCGTTTGGTAGTGGTTCATAGGTTTTTATCTTTCTATTTTATATTTGTTTTTGTTTCTTTGAGTCTGTTTGCAGGTTTGCGTGTTTGTTTAGGTAAAGGAAATTTCACATGAGCGGGTCCCATGTATTTATCTTTATATATTTTTTATGATTGGGAATTTTGATGGAGGTTTGGGTAATAAGAGAATTTTTCTTAAAAAAAAAAAATTAATTAACTTTCTGTGAAAAAAGACTTTTCACGTAATGAGATGAGTCTGGGCTGACCTGTTCGCCTCATGCGACAGCAATTACCCCGGAAAGTTATATTTTTTTTCGCTTGCGACGCGTGTTGTGATCACCAGTGTCCTTCACGTTGAGTGAGAACCGTATTTTTTTTTCCTTATACCCATTTGGTTCTACCACCATTCACCGCCATTTTGCCAAGCAGGTACGTTTTCTTGTTTGTTGTTAAATTATGAGTATGAGTTAGTAGTTTGAGTCTTTTTATTTTTGTGTGGTTCGGTATTATGCTCGGGTTTTGTTTGTTTTGTTTTGCGCAGGTTTGGATTGCACCACCCGTACTCAATCTCCATTCGGGTGATTCCGAAGCTGTTTATCATTTATCAAGGAAAGCCCGGAGTTTATTATTGTGTCAAAGCCGATCGCGAATGAAATGCTATACGGTCGAGCTGGATTGGACTAGAGTTTTGGAGCTTACGAAAAAAAAATTAACCAGCTAAGTCCTTTTCAATTTGCCCTTGTCTTTTTATTTTTGTATTTTATTTTTGTATTCGGAATTTATTTTTTGTTTTGAGTCGTTTTCTATTCCTACATTGAGGGCAATGTAGAGTTTAAGTGTGGGGATTGAAACTGTCGTCTAGTTTGTATATAGAGTCGTTTTGAGTCTAAAAAAAAAATTTTTAAAAAAAAGTCCCTGATTTTGAAGTTTGCATTATATAAAATATGGAAGATGATAGGTAAAGTTAGGTGTCCGGTTTTCAAATAGTATGTATAATAAGAGATTAAAATTGATTGAAAACGTGTCTGATTTGGGATATGTGGGTAGGCTCGGCCGGTAGAAAGGTTTCCTTTGAAAAGTAATAAATTAATTATGTTAGGCTATTTTGTGGGCTCTCATCTAGGAGAAACGGGGAGACCGAAACCGCCAAAAATAGTATAAGAAGCACCGTTATAAGTAGAAAACTGTTAGAATTTCTAATCACTTAAAAAAAATAGAAATCAAAGCAAAAAAAAAAATGCTGAAGCTTAAGGTGTCTGGCCACTGGGATAGCGACTTGGATTGGTCACACCCCCTGAGTTAAGTATGCTGAGATGAAAAAAAAAATGCTGAAGCTTAAGGTGCCTGGCCACTGGGATAGCGACTTGGATTGGTCACACCCTCTGAGTTAAGTATGTCAAAAAAAAATGATTTTAAATTCTCTTGGTTTTCTACATAAGACGGTTGGGAAATGGTCAATTGGTCGTTCCTTTAGCTTCATAAGCTTGAGGCGGGATTAGGAGGAACTGTGGCTTCCTTCGAGTGAGACCCTAGATAGACTAATCAACATGAACTTAACATAAATAAAAAGGGGCTTGGAAACCGGTGTGGGTTTAAGAGGATCAATATACCTGCAATCGCAATCAACACGTTAGTAGATTATTAATTAAGTAACCTATGTTTTTAAACTGGATGTAAACCTAACTGTGATTCCATAGCATAATTCTTTTTCAGGGACGAAAAAAAGATAAGTGTGGGGATATTTGATGTATTGTAAAATACATCTATTTCCAGTGTAAAGTTTGTATAGTTTTCGAGTCGTTTAGTTAGTGTTTTTATTAGTTTTAGGCTTGTACTGGTCTATTTTATTTAGTATAGGTTTTTATATATTTTTATTAGTTTTGGTTCTTTTTTAGTATTTATCTATTTTATTTTATATTTTGCTAGGTGTTCATGGACGTTGGAGCGTAAACGAACAACTTTGGTCAAGTCAAGAACAACCGAGTCGAGAGCACGATGCCATAATACTATATATATATATATATATATCAATAGTATAATAATAATAATAATAATAATAATAATAAAGTAAAAGAAAAAAAAACAATGAAGTCTTGAATGAGGAAAAGGCCTTACGGCCCAAAAATCAATAGAAAAAAAAAATAATCTAAACCTAATATAATTGGAAGAAGCGGAGATGGACATGGGGGGACATATTATAATTCTTGGTGGTGCCGCATAATATAATTGGAGGAGACATCGAGCACAGCAAAAGATATTTAGAAGGAGGCAGCCTCAAAGGAATTAAGAGAAGGAGATCAAGGGTTGAAGCCTAGGTGCGAGCACGGGTCGGTTCTATTTCAAGTATTTATTATTTATCTATTCTAACCCGTCGTGAACACCATTAATATGTTTAGTTTTTATTGTTTTGATTTTATCATGACAATTATTGGCTAGATCGTTGAACTACCTAGGCGATGATGATTGCACTTGTTTGATTATTTTTCTTTTTGGTTTTGGAACTTTTGGTTGTGGGTGAATTTTAAAGTAAAGAACTCTTTATTTTCTGGTTTGATGTGTATGCATATTTAGTTTTATTTAAATAACTTTTATAAACTCCACTTGCATTTTTGTGAATGTCTTTCATGTATGAATGCGGGTTAGGTTGCGGACTTGGTGTTAGCAGCTAATTTATGGTTAATTTCTGCAGGTTATCCATAGGAGTTGTAATTGTTAGTTAGGTAAATCTAAGTGTTCTACCAATTCTCAATAGTTGTAAGGTGCGAGATTGTTGGTCTGTCTAGGGTGTTAAATTGCTAGTTCTAGAGGCTTTGTGAGAAGATCTTCCTAGTTTCCCTAGCATTCCTTGTAGGCCAAGTCTTATCAGAAATATTGTAGTTACCCCTTGCACTTTCGGGTGTATTGTGACTTTCGCGCTGTGAGGTAGACTGTCTAGCGGGTACTTTAAGATTCGAGTAGGTAAGCCTGTGAGGGTAACCTCTCAACCGGTGGTTTAACAGCACAACAGTATTCTAGGGTTTCCCCTTGAGAAGGGTCGAGGGTGTCTAGTTTATTCTTGATGTTTAGTATTTTAAGATCCCGGTTCCACACCAGTTCCATAGCCGTTAGAGACTTATCATTCATGTGTAGGATTCTAGCCTAGGTAGTGCCTTCCCATCACCTGATTTTAGTTCCAGTCTCCAGCTTGTGTTTTAAGTTATTTTAGTTTATTTTATTTATTTTTATTAGTTTATTAGAACCCCCCCCCCTTTTAAGCAACAAAACAATTTAAGTCAGTTTGTAGATAAGTTATCGAGTCTAGTTTACGTTTTCTAGTAGAGTCTCGTGGGTTCGATACTCGGACTTACTTTAGCTGTACTGCACTGACCGGTACACTTGCCGGTTGTGTGGTTTAGGTTTAGAGAGTCTTAAGTTATAAATTTAAAACTTAGAGTGTCTAGTTTAGGTTAATTTAGTTAGTTTTTACTAAACCACTTTGAGCACATCACACTTCTAGCCAAATCTATCCTACCTTTACCCTAAGCCCAAAACCCGTAAGTCCTTTAGATATGTGCATTGTTTATAACTGAGGTGTGATTGTTATACAAGCCTATGATAACAGAGTTACATGTTTGGTTTTGAGTAAATAATACTAGCGCATTAAATGCTAGTCCAGATATTAAACCGAGTGGAGTGAAAAATTGTGAGGGGTGTGTTGCATGAACATAAAAACCGGAAGCATGTTAGATTTGGTCGGGTTAATTCTGTTTTTAAATGGAAATCAATTTAACTTGCTGATTAACACATCTAATGCTGATCTGTAAATGGGGTATGACTTTGGACCTTAGCTAAGGTATGATAGGGCGACTGGGGTGCTTGTCTGTGATAAAGTTTTGAGCAGAGTGAATATAATTTTTTTCGAGACGAAAAAAGACAAGTGTGAGGGTGTGATGTATTGTTAAAAGCGTCAAGTTATTTGAGAGTTTTTTTGTACATATTTTAGTTACTTACATTGCGTTTTTAGTTAGTTTTAGAGTATATTTAGTAGTTGAGTATGTTGTAGGTCTTTGTGTTCTAAGTGAGTGGAAAACGAGCTAAAACGTTTATATTAACCTCATCTTGAAATAAAGTAATAACAATAAAGATGTCAAAGCTAGTCTAGATAATATTAGTGTTAAAGCCATATTTATAAGCTATATGTATTACATATTGTAACTAAATTAATATGGATGTTTTATTATGAAAATTAAATAACCATAATATGTGCTTTCATGATTGTGCAGACAATTTGCAAAAAGGCGAATCAAAAGAAAATTGGCGTAGCAAAGTCAACATAGCAAGTATTGGTGCACTACAATTTAATTCTAATGGAACACAATTTAAAATATGTGGGCTTCATTTAATCAAGATTATGATTTATTATATGGTGGATTGGGCTTTGGCAACGTTGGGATAATGGGCCACAAAAAGAGTCGGTGGAGCCGTGGAGGTGAGGATGGGACGACAACAATATTAGGGGTCTTCTTTCTTGGGTGGCGGCGAAAGATATTTTTTGTGGGGATACATCGCACAACAGAAAGAAGGGGGCATGGACCGCTGCACGCAAATCAAAAGAACTATGAGCGGTTAAGTCACCCGTGATTTCCCCCGGGTGAATCTTTGTATTGATTTCGTATTCTGAACTCCTTTTGATTATGTATGAACTAGTATTTTTACTACTTGTGTTGGATTGAATAAACCTTGCTTATATTTGAATCAATTTATCTATTAACTGTGATTTCTGGCATCATAGGGAGGTTGGTTGATATTTGTATAGGGATAATTAGGTTGCACGGTTGGTGTTAGAAATCGGCTTTAGTTATTGTGACATGATAACTAGATTGTTCGGTTACTATCAAATATCATCTTTAGTATTGTGACAGGATAACTAAATTGATTACCATTGATTAAACTGTCCTTAGTTATTATTTCAATCTGAATAGTTATTGTGACAGGATAACCAAGGCCATGTCTATGTGGTGTTCTTGTAGTTAAATCGAATAGGTTGCAAGATTATACAAATAGGAACCCGGGTGGAAGTTACATTTATCTTTATAATTTAGTTAAATTATTTTGTTATCATTTCAACATTTTTATAAAACAAACAAAAAGATAAAACTAGCAAACTTCATAATTGTATTTTTATATTTATTTGTTAACTAGATTAGACGAACAAATAATTTATGTGATATTAACCACATGCTCCTCGTGGATTCGATATTCCCTACTTACCCTGGCTACCTAGGTTATTTAGGTTTTGTATGACCCTTGACGACAGACGGTCATCAAGCTTGTAGACATAGTCAGGATGGAATGTGTCTTCAAAACCAGGTGGCTGACATACATAGACCTCCTCCTGAATTTTGCCATAAAGGAAAGCACATTTGATGACCATCTGATACACCTTTATGTTGTGGTTGACAGCAAAGGCTAGAAAGAGTCTGATGGCTTCTAGTCTCGCTACAGGAGCAAATGTCTCATCATAATCTATTCCTTCTTCTTGTCTGAAGCCTTGAACCACAAGCCTGGCTTTATTCTTGACAACAATGCCCCTTTCATCAGTTTTGTTTTTGAAGACCCACTTTGTTCCTATAGGACAAACATCCTTAGGTAGTGGTACAAGCTCCCATACTTGTTGTCTTTTAAATTGAAGGAGTTCTTCTTGCATGGCTTCTACCCAACTGTTGTCTTTTAGTGCCTCTTGGTACTTGACAGGTTGTGTGAGAGATAGGAAACCTGCAAAAAGACAGATATTTGAGGATTGGCTTCTTGTGAGCACACCCTCTCTGATGTTGCCAATGATCTGGTCTGGTGGATGAGCTCTTAAATAAATAAGATCTCCCTGATATGGAATGATGGCATTTTGAGGTGATGGACAGAGGTTTGGTGACTCTATTGGTGTAACATCTGTTGGTACTTCTGTAGTGCCATCAGATGTTTGGAATGGTAATGGAGGAATAGGTCCAAGCGGTGTGAAACTGGACTGACTTTTGTCAACAGATGATTGACTTTTGTCAACAGATGATAGGTCAGTGGTTGTGAGGGGTGAAGCAGTGGTTTGAGGATAAGACTGGCCAACAGTGGTTGACACAGCTGTGGCAGAGTTTTGACAATTGTTTTGAACAGCTGCTTCCTCTGAGGCAGAATAGATTTTGTAGTGACTGGGGATCACAACATCTGTTCTGTAATCTTGTTGTGGAGACTATGGAATACCTGCATTGTTAGTTTTAACAGTGATATCTTCAAATTTGAATTTATCTAAATCAAATAGTTCAGCAAGGTTTGCAGGGATTTTTAGAGATGAAAGTTCATTGAACTTTACATTCAGAGTTTCTTCTATTGTCTTGGTCTTTGTGTTAAACACTTTATAGGCCTTGGCAGTAGAAGAATATCCCAGAAAATAACCACAGTCTACTTTGGCTGCAAATTTTGAAATGGAGTCTTTGAGATTTAAAATGAAACATGGGCAGCCAAAGATTTTGAAGAATGAAATTAATGGTTTGATTTTGAACAAAATCTCATAAGCAGTTTTTTGATGTCTGGGGTTGATCAAAGCTCTCTTTTGAACATAGCAAGCAGTGTTTACAGCTTCTGCCCAAAAGGACAGTGGCAAACCAGAATCTGCTAGCATGGTTCTTGCAGCTTCTATAAGAGTTCTATTTTTCCTTTCAACCACCCCATTTTGTTCTGGTGTTCTTGGGATGCTGTACTGCCTCACAATCCCTTTTGACACACAGAAGTCATTCAACTCCTTATTCTTAAACTCTGTTCCATTGTCACTCCTGAAGACTTTTACTGGCAAGTCATATTGTTTTTCAACTTTGGTGACAAAGTCCTTCAATATACCTGCAGTCTCATCCTTAGAATGTAAAAAGTAAGTCCATGTAAACCTAGAAAAATCATCAACTATGACAAGACAAAATCTTTTTCTTCTTAGACTCATGATTTTAACAGGGCCAAACAAGTCCATGTGCAACAATTGTAGACACTGACTGGTTTTGGACTCATCAATGGATTTGTAAGAGCTTTTATGTTGTTTCCCTTTTAAACAAGAAACACAATGCTCATCACATTTAAATTCTTTTGATGGTAAACCTCTGACAAGGCTTTGTTTGGAGAGTGTGTTGATAGTGTTAAGGTTGGTGTGACCCAATCTCCTATGCCACAATTCTGTCTCCTTAGTGGAGGCAGCAGAAAACAAACAGACATTTGCCATAGGATTGTCCTTTAACATATCAACAACATACACATTGCCACTTCTATGAGCAACAAGTTGTGCTTTGCTCTCAGCAATAATGGTATCAATCTTTTTCACCACTTCTGGCCCAATAATCTTGCAAGTTTTCTTTGTGAAAAATGAGCCATAACCTTTGTCACTCATTTGTGAAACACTCAGAAGATTAAACTTGAGATTATCAATAAGATTGACATTTTCAAACTTGAGTTTTCCAGCTTGTACAGTCCCTGAACCCAACACCTTACCTTTTGAATCATTACCAAAGGATATATCACCCCCTCCATGAGCCAAGAAGTCCAGAAGAAGGGCTCTACATCCTGTCATGTGCCTGGAGCCTCCACTATCTACATACCAAAGACTATCTAAACAAGCAGAAGCTCCCTGCACATCAGTAATGGATTAGTTTTGGTGAGTGTCCAAAGCCAAGTTGGCTTTGGATGGGTCCTCAGACCTTTCAGACTCAAGCTTTGGAAGGTGATCAGTGGTTTGGACTAATTTTTGAATTAAGTTCAACAACTGCTGCTGACCATTTGCCAGTGCTTGAATGTCAACACTTGGGGCAGCAGTTGTTTGATCACTTCCTGACAGATGATAATACCCATATGGATTTCTGTTCACTCTTGGTTTAGAGGGTCTTTTTGGCTCCTCATAAACATGTGGCAGACTATGACATGGTGGTTGTCCATAACCTCTTGGGTATTTGCTTGTGGGTGGAGCATCTGTTACTTGGACATCTCTAGAAGCAGATGTTTCAAGCCTTTTAGTAACAGGTGTTTGGACAGGAGTGAAAGTCTGTTTGGGCTATCCTTTTGAAGTACTAACCACAGGGTTTGCAAGAGTTTTAGCTTTGTATTCTTGTATTTTAACATCAAAATTTTTTAGATACAAGCACTCTTTGGTCTTGTGATTCTTTTTCCCACATATTGAACATGTGGCTTTGGAATCACATTCACTTGTTCCTTTGTTAATGTCATATGCTTTTAGAAGAAAACAGTTTTTAGTGACATGATTCTTCTTTTCACAGAAATCACTGAACAAGTTGACAGTCTTTTCTTTCTTCCTCCCCTTTTCAGCCTTCTTTTCAGCAGATGTTTGAGCATCTGCTGGAAGATTTTTCAGGGGAATGACTTTTGCCAGGGGAATGACTTTTGCCTGAGGAGCTGTCTTTCCATCAGGTGTTTTAAAATCAACAAGTTTAAAATTCTCAAGAGTATCACACTCATCAGACCAGGTAGGTTTAAATTCATACTTTTCAAGTTCAGTAAAAGATGAGGAACCTTCTGGTTTTTCAAGAACAATTTTCTTACCATTTGGTTCAATGATTTTAATCTCTTGACCCTGCAGGTTTGTTGGTACTATCTCAACAGACTTTTGACTCTTTTTGTCAGTGTTTTCAAAAGCTGGAGCAGTGGTTTCAAAACCAAAACCAAACTTCACATGACTTTTGGTTTGTTTGTTGAGTAGCATCTCAAATCCTCTACATGATTCCACCCATTTCTCACATTCAACTTGGGTGGACTCAAGCTCACTTTTACAACTTTGATATTTTTCTATCATAGTTTGGAGCTGGTCTTTGGTTATGGTTGCTTCATGTTTTAAGCTGCTTAGTTAAGACTCTTTTACAGTTAAACTTGTTTTTAAATCTTTTGAAAGATTTTCAAATTTAACTTCATCATCCAAAATTTCTTTCTAAGGTTTTCATTCACCTCTTTGATGTTGGCAAATGCAATTACACATTTGTCAGAACACAACTCTTTAAGAATTTGAGGAGATACCTTAGCAGCAGCCATCAATGCACAATCACACTTGCACTCACAGTCATCAGATGCACCCAAGGGATCTGAGAGATTCACAACCTCTTCTTCAGGTTTTTCACCTGTAACAACTTCATCAACAACATCATCAGTCACAACATCAGACTCAGTCACCACCTCCTCAGATTCAACCTCATCAACCATAGCCATGAAACAAAAGTTTTCTGGTTCATTTTCAGCTTTGGCAACTAATGCAAAATTTTCATCTGTTAACTCATCAGGTAGATTGCTCCAATCAACAAAGCCTTGTGTAAAGAAGCTCTGTTGACTGGTCTCTACAGGAGCAAAGGATGAAGCAACAGTCGTTTGCACAGGTGCTTGAGTAACAGGTGTTTGCACATAGTGGATCTAAGGAACAGTGGTTTGGACATACTGGACAGGAACAGTGTTTGAGGACTGCGCAAAATGAGCAGTGTTTTGCACATTTGGTCCAGGGGTATTATAGGAATTCTGATAAGTGTTGGTCTGTGGTCTTTGATTTGGATAGGTGATCATAGGTGTACCATGTTGACCCCTACATTCCCTAGCAAAATGACCAAGTCTATGACATTTGTAACACTTTATCTTTGATTTATCCAACCCAACCTTTGATCTGCCAGTTAACCCTGGAAACCTTCTCCCAGTTTTCTTGTAAAAATTGTTAGTTCTTACACTGAGAAGGGCCAATTGGTGCATAATATCCATTTCTTCCAAATCATCAGGGTCAAAATATTTCAGGTCATCAAACTCAAAGGATATATTGTCAGATGCCTGGATATCACCACCACTTGCTGTGAAGGCATAGTTTGGTGAATAAGAATCAGAGTTAAAACCTGAAGTTATGTCAATGAAATGATCATAACTCTGATCCTTAGTGTTTCCAGGCACCTCATCATGACCCAAAAGTGCTGTATTCCCAAATACATAATCATCAGACACTTTTCCAGAATCCTGGAGCTTCTTTTTCTGGTTAAGCTCTCTCTCATAGGTCAAGAGCTTACCATGAAGCTGGGTCAGTGATAGGTCTTTAAATCCAATTGAGTTTCTCATCACAATAGCAAGAGTGTCCCATTTGTCTGGTAGTGATCTTAAAAACCTATGGTTCAAGGTTGAATGAGGGTAAGTAAGACCAACCAATTTTAGTTCACTAATTAAACAATTAAACCTCTCAAACTGTTGAGTTAATGACTCTCCTTTGACATGACTGAATGTTTCATATTGTTGGTTAAGTATTTCACGATTGTTTTCAATAACCTCCTCAGTCCCACCAAATTGTTCTTTCAGTGCATCCCACAACTCCTTTGCGCTGTTATAGTGTAACAACCCAGCATATATATCATTGGGTAGAGCCATGGCCACAATACTGAAGGCCTTAGCATCTAACTCAATTTTCTGAAAATCCTGGTCGGAGTAGTTTTCAAGTTTCTTTGGCTCAAAAACCTTGGGATCTTCAGTACTCGGCACAGTCGGAACATGTGGTCCGAAGATAACCGACTTCCAACACCCAGTGTTCTGTTGAGCTAGAACATGGCTCATCCGACGTTGCCAGATATTGTATTCAGATCTGACAAGCATCGGTGGCTTGTTGTTCGTGCCAGTGTTATGTGGATCGTGATTGATTGAAGCCATTCTCTGATTTTTCAAAAAACAAAGTCTGTTTAAAAACGGTTGAAACGAAATTAAACTATTACTCTGTTTTCAATCCAACAGACAAACGATATCAATAATTGTGAGCTGATCTGTTTATATTAAATTGATTTGTTAGATCGAATTTAATTGACCAAGCTCTGATACCAATTGTT
Organism: Ambrosia trifida; assembly: GCA_028751855.1. Classification (NCBI taxonomy): domain Eukaryota; kingdom Viridiplantae; phylum Streptophyta; class Magnoliopsida; order Asterales; family Asteraceae; genus Ambrosia; species Ambrosia trifida. The sequence goes on from CM054122.1 coordinate 28,998,141, forward strand.
AGGATCTGAGTTTGATTGTTTTGATTATGTTTAACTAAATATGATCAAAGTGAAACGAATATAGAATGAAAGTGCAGCGGAATAATAAACTGTTAATCAAAACAAGAGAGTAATTGTTTTCAGATCGAATGCTTTCATTTATCTAAAAGATTACAATCATACAAGTACTCCCCCTCAGCCTGATCACACAGTGATTGTTTGTCTGAGAGAATGTTTGTGTGTGTGATGCAATAGAACAGTACAAGCACTGTTCTATTTATAGACAAACCTAAACCACTGATGACCTAGGCTGACGTCACCTAAGACAGTGACCTCTAACAGAATAACAAACATAAAACATCTGCCTATTACAAACTACTGTTACATTGAAAGCACTGATAGTAAACTACTGTTGTAGGAAAACTCTGATGGTCTTGTATCCTCTGCTGAAGCCTAAGTGCTGTTGGCTCCAGCAGTGCTTTAGTCTTCAGTACTTGAATCAGCAGTTGTTCTTCATCAGACCTTTGGTCAGCAGTTGTTCTTCATCAGTTGTTTATTCAGCAGTCCTTTGTATCAGCAGTTGTCATAGCAGTTGTTTGGATAGAACAGTTGTTAGAGTCAGCAGTCTTTTGGGAGAAGTAAGTTGTAAAGACTGTTTATTGAGAGGATCAACTGTTAGCATATTTTGGCTTTCCAATCATCTGTTCTTCTCCAGGTCAGCAGACCCAACATTTTGAACCAAGGACCTATGTTGTAGAAGGTGGGGGACTTAACCATTGAGCCACTCATGCGATATAGCAATGGGTTCATGCCAATTTTTCTTATGGGTTCATAGCTCATTTTTAATGTATATATTTCTACTAAAAATCGAAAACCGAATGGGTTCGCCTGAACCCATACCCGCCTTACTAAATCCGCCCTTGCTTGAACATGTTTAAGCGTGGGGCTTTGGGTACCCACGTCATCATATATGTGTGTGTGTGTATATATATATATATATATATATGAGCCCAATACCTAATAAGATATGTATTCTAACTCATTTTAATATTATAATTTTTTTTTAAACCACATAAATTAAAATTTTACTACTAATAATAGAAGTAGATTCATTAAAACCAAATACGAAAGTTACATCACAATAGAAGGTAGACGGGCAACAAGCTGCGCCGCCACCGCTTTCTGAATTGCGAACCCTAGTCTACAAAAGACAAATCCTTGCCCCTCTGGAGATGAACTATTGCTGTGGACGACCCGTTGGACCCTGGTCAAGAAACGAATAGCTTCTGGCGCTAGGGAGCCTAAGGTATCAAAGACCAAAGGGATAAAGACATGTTGGTTCTCTGCACAAGCTTTAGCATGCTTATCTACTTTCTTCGATTCCGCCTTTCTCGATGCTTGCCCAGCTACAAACCCTGTTTCCCTTAACCCAACCAAAGGAGATACCCCTGTGAGGTCCACGCAAGCATGTTTCCCCCTTTCCCAACCAAAGACAAGCAGATCTGCAGGTCGCAGGGTGGATCTCCCTTCCGCAGGGTCTGTGAGAAAATTTACAGGGGCCTCCTTTTTGGCAGAAATCCCAGCTCTTCTTAGGATGTCCCACAAAACGTCCCTCACCCAGTCATGCCGGTATTTGAATCCAGGGAGCTCTTTGCAATGAATTGCGTGCTCCCCGTATTTATCCATGCAAGCTTTACGGCAGATGGGGCATGTTTCGTCTTCCGGATACATAGGGATCATCAACCGGTACTTGAGTATAGCCCTGTATTCCACTGCAGACATGCATTGACCCAACCCCTCAATCGGGATAACGGTCAAAAAATCCTGAGCATGAGGGCCCTTTAGGCATTCAATCACTGCCTTCTGGCGGGAGGACAACTCAAAAACTTCTCCCAGGCTCTGAGCAGTTTTGCTAAACAGAGCATTCGCCAAAGTTTTTTTGTGGCTTTGAGGGGGCGGTGTCCTTATTAGAAAAACCACCAATATCAAAGTCCGAGAGATAGACATTTAAGCGTTCGAGCGCCTGTTGATAGTCCGGGTCTAGCCCGATGACCCCACTGTTTCGAAGGATATGATCCTGAAGTTCCCAAGACTGAGCTCTAGATGCCACAAAGGCATAAACCCCAACATCTCGAGCTGAAAGGAGGCCCAAACCACCTAAGCGCATCGGCAAGGATGCCAAGCGCCACTGGAGGTTCCCAAAGAAGGGGCCACCACACACAACTATATCTTCAATAGCCTCCCGGAGGCCATCATCGAAAAGGGATACCGCATCCACCATTAAGTGGGGTTGACAAGTTCGCAACCCAAAAAGTAACTTAGCAACCCCCATGCATGACCTAAGCAGCAGGAGTTCACTTTGGGGGTCCCTAAGGCGGGGCAGGAGTTTCATAAGGGCAACCGCACTGGTGGCCCGCCGCCCTGCCAACTCCCCAATAAAGGTAGGATCTCGGCTGACAGCCCTACCAAGGAGCTTAACCCCCTTCTCTGGTCTACCAAACCCTTTTGGGAAAAGCCCGTCCTGACCTTTTAACCCGTCACACGTCGGCCAAAAGACTTCAGTTTTCTTAATATTAAAATGAAGCCCCATAGATGGCCCATGCACGTTGATAATGTCTAAAGCCTTAGCAACCGCAGCTGCGTTGCCTATAATCGTCCCATCATCCAAATACCAAGCATGAAACGGGAGATTACAGTGTTCCTGAACCCGCATGATGAGAGGATGTAAGGCAAGAGCAAAGAGAAGGGGCCCCAAAGGATCTCCTTGCTGCACTCCGGTGGTAGCCCCAATACAATCAATACCCACATACAGCCTAGCAGGCTGGGCGTAAAGGAACTGGACCCACGGATAGATAGTGTAACATTTCGCATTAAATACATGTACATTACAATGACAAGCCTTATTATTATTATTTTTGGTGATATTTTGAACCCTAATACAATGATAATTATTCATATATATATATATATATATATAAGTTTATAATAATAATAATAATAATAACAATAATTCTAGAATAATAAAAATCAGATTTTATTTATTTAGAATTATTTTCTTTAAACCATAAGTTATCTCCAAACCAAACCCAAAGCCCACCCCTCATTTCCTTTATTTCGGAGGCCAGATACATCCAGCCCAAACCGAACGCGGCCCATCACTGGCCAGGCCCAAAAGCTGAGCCCACACCCCCTTTTCTGCTTTGTTTAAAAAAAAAAAAAAAGAATGCTTACAAATTATTTCTGAATATTTAGAACAGAAATATAAATTTTAAACTTATTTAGAACAGAAATATCATTTTTTGTTAGTTTTATTCATAATTAAATCATAATAAATCCAATTTTTAATATTTTTGCACCAAAATTTTATACAAATTATTTCTGAATATTTAGAACAGAAATATAAATTTTAAACTTATAATTCTTTAATTTTAATATTTTTAGATATTAAAGTTAAATTTTGACAATTTGTTATAAATAGAATTTTAAAGAAAATAATTTTGTAAAAATTATTTTTACACTTTAAACACATTATTGTGACCATCTTAAATTTAAACTTCATAAAAAGATTTTTGGTTATTTATTTACTAATATTCTCTCAATTATCAAACATTTTTGATATTAATCAAACGAGCATTTATCCCCAAATTCGAAGCCCTAGAAACTTATACATTTGTAGACTTGATAGACTTAGACATATTTATTACCTTATTATAGGGTGATACTTGATACATTTGGACAACACCATTATTCAATTTTTCAACAGAGATAACATTTTGCTAAGGTGAGTTTTACATAGCCCCTTTTCTATTTATCACCATTTTTGGGGTGAAACATGTTACAACATTATTTATGCAATTCAATCATCAATGTGTCTAAGTGTATTTCTATGTTGCATTATGTCTTGAACATGACTAGGGTAAGCACAATTCTAGCATAAACATTCATCAGCCAAACGGTATACATTGATAGATCTATTGGACTGACAATCCCACCCGGATACGTGCCTTCTACAAAGGTTGCGTGGGTGTTTGTTACTGCAATATAAACGAGTGAACCATGAGCGTATGGGATGTACCACAATACAACAGTCACAATGGTTGATTATGCACTCGATTTACTTCTAGTATGTTTTCGCATATGGACTGGATTGCCATGACACGAATTGCACAACAATTTCATTTGATTATTAAAACCTATGTAATTCTCACCAACTTTTGTTGACCCAAAATTTTTTCAACTTAACATGTTTCAGGTTCTACTTGCTTGAAGATTAGAGTTAATACTTGAAGATGCGTAGCTAGTATTTATTCATCTTGATGTACAAATTTTGGAGAACAATTGTATGTAATGTATTTAAATCAATTAATGAAACTTATTATTTACCATGAGCTACTGAACAATCATCAATACGTGACATCCCGATGTTTCCGCCATCGGTTGGGGTGTTACAGATTGGTATCAGAGCCATGGTTATTGGGAATTAGGTTATTAGAAAAATAATCTAGTCTATAACCATAGGATTTAACCAGTACTTGCTTCTTTTACTTGCTATACTCTATCTCCCTCCTACTTCTTATCCCTACTTTCATCCTTACAAGAAGGTTGCTTTCCATCACTGGGTCTACTCTTAGATTAATAGGGCAAAATCCTCAGGTTTAACCTGAACCCCTTGAGATCTCGTCGAAGTTCTAGGTTTTAATAACGAACACGTGCAATCTGGAAGGGTGAACGCCTGTATTCTGAGTCTTCTGTCTAGGCTGGCATTGCGCATATATCCCAATCAGACGAGGGACCCGGATGCCTACCTGGGAATTCTCGGGATGAGTGTTCACTTATAGGCTAAAGCATGTCTTCATATGTTATTGGAATTTAGAATCTTTGATAAGTCAACGTTTTCGTTTATTCGTTTTAATTAATGAATAAATGATTACACTCCTTATATAATCTCATTTATTTCACTGTGTCTCTTACAGATCATGCCTCCACGTCGCAGTGCTCGTCTTAACAGTGGTAACAATCATGATGAAGGGAGTAGCAATCACAATCATAACCATGACACTAACCACAACAACAACAACAACAACAATAATGGTGTCGATGCTCAACTGGCTGCGCTCATTTCTCAACAAATGGCGCAGCAAATCGCAACTCTGGTTCCCAACTTACTAGCTCAAGTCATCCAGTTGAACGGCAACGGGAACGGCAACGGCAACGGGAATGGAAATGGAAACCACAACGGGAATGGGAATGGACTTCCAGCCTGTACCCTTAAACACTTTAATTCTTGTAATCCCCCAAAGTTTAGTGGTGAAGAAGGAGCTACGGGACTCCTACAATGGTTTGAGGGTATTGAGAATACCTTCATTAACAGTGAATGCCCCGACAACTTTAAAGTCTGTTATGCCATGAGTGTTCTTCACAAACGAGCACTCACTTGGTGGAATGAAGAAAAACGCACTCGCGGAGCTGAAGCTGCACTAGCCTTAACTTGGGATCAAGCTAAAGACATTATGAAGGCAGAGTTCTGTCCTCGTAATGAAATTAAGAAGCTGGAAGATGATGTAACACCCCGCCCCTCTCATCACCAATATTGTCCGCTTTGCCCATCCAGAGCTCACGGATTTGTTTTTGGTTGCCCAAGTGGAGACTTCCCAGGAGGTCACCCATCCTGAAATTTCTCCCACCTGAGCACACTTAACTGTGGAGTTCTCCTCTCATCCACTAACATTAAGCCCTAAAACGCGTTGCTGATTTAAGAGGCAAGACATTACTTATGAACCAAGGATCTCTCCTGGCCACGGCCGATGTGGGATTTTTCTGAGGTGTCACATTCACCCCCTGTTAGAGTCTCATCGTCCCTGATGAGGTGTGTTCCTGGGGTGTCACATTCACCCCCTGTTAGAGTCTCATCATCCCTGATGAGGTGTGCACCCACCATCCCGAACGGCACAGGAGTGGCTCTGATACCATCTGTAACACCCCGCCCCTCTCATCACCAATATTGTCCGCTTTGCCCATCCAGAGCTCACGGATTTGTTTTTGGTTGCCCAAGTGGAGACTTCCCAGGAGGTCACCCATCCTGAAATTTCTCCCACCTGAGCACGCTTAACTGTGGAGTTCTCCTCTCATCCACTAACATTAAGCCCTAAAACGCGTTGGTGATTTAAGAGGCAAGACATTACTTATGAACCAAGGATCTCTCCTGGCCACGGCCGATGTGGGATTTTTCTGAGGTGTCACAGATGAATTCCATGATCTTGCTCAAGACAGTGGGGAAAACCTTGCTTAAAACACTCGTTTTCACGAAATTAGCTTACTGCTACCCCACAAGGTCACCCCCTTGCCCATTGCTATCGAAAAATACATTGGTGGCTTACCGATGCAGATTCAAGACACTGTGTGGGGAAGGAACCCTGCTACTTTGGAGGAAGCAAAGCGTTTGGCTGCCACCCTAACAGATAACCATGTGAAGGCAGGAACCCTGACACGTAAGGGGGAAAAGAAAAAGGATACTCCCCAACCTACCGTTGATATCAAAACTGAGGCCTCAACCAACGGGAAGTGCAAGGTCAGGAATTTTGCAATAGACACCACTGCCCCACCCAACAAGAAACAATACAATGGGAAGCTACCTAAGTGTGACACCTGCCAGTATCACCACCCAACTCAAGTACCCTGCCGACAGTGCACCAATTGTCAAAGGTATGGGCATCTTGCAAATGCTTGTCGAATCCCTGCTACAAACGCTCTTGATGCTCCAAATAACCCCGCTTGAGACCCTCCAGCTACTTAAACCTCACCATTTGAATGATATCTATACTATGTATTGACACTTTTGATTCAAGTAATAAATTCAAGTATTATCATAACATCTGTGTGCATGCTTGTTTGAATGTGAACTAATTGCTATATCTATAATCATACTTGCTTACTTGTACAACAATTAGTTGACTACCAAACAATCTACTCAACGATTGGTAGAGGTCATCATGTCTTTCCAACAGTCGGGAGAGGCCCTACCACCTGCTCAACGACTGGTGGAGACTATCGAACCTGCTCAACAATCAGTAGAGTCATAAAAGGACGCAAAACCTTAATGTAAGGTAAATTGGTAATTACGGTCTGGAACGTAATCATGAATTTACAGGTACATTAAGGTAGTGAGGAATTTTATCAAGGTTTTCGGTAGTCGACCAATTGTAAACTTGGTGTCTTTCTTTAACTTCGGGACGAAGTTCCTAAAAGTAGGGGAGACTGTAACATTTCGCATTAAATACATGTACGTTACAACGACAACCCTTATTATTATTATTATTTTTGGTGATATTTTGAACCCTAATACAATGATAATTATTCATATATATATATATATATATATATATATATAAGTTTATAATAATAATAATAATAATAACAATAATTCTAGAATAATAAAAATCAGATTTTATTTATTTAGAATTATTTTCTTTAAACCATAAGTTATCTCCAAACCAAACCCAAAGCCCACCCCTCATTTCCTTTATTTCGGAGCCCGGATACATCCAGCCCAAACCGAACGCGGCCCATCACTGGCCAGGCCCAAAAGCTGAGCCCACACCCCCCTTTTCTGCTTTGTTAAAAAAAAAAAAAAAAAAAAAAAGAATGCTTATGCCGGGTTTCGAACCGGCGCCGAGCCAACCCAACGCAACCACCCAACCAACTGAGCCACATCAATCCTTTGTTTCTATACGAACTTAATTATTATTTATATCAACTCTGTTTTGTGTCTGCTTCTTCCTGTCACCTCTGTGCAGCGATCGAATCAAGTCAAGATCTTTTCTTGACTTTTGATTGAACCCAATTATGGAAATAGTTGACAAAATTTCTTCGTGACATATAAATGACGGGTATTACGCATATTATACACCAATTAACGCAATTAAAACAACCAAATTGAAGCTCATCACGCGTATGGTTTAAAACCAAGTCAAACTTGCCAATTCATCGTTCCAGGCATCATCCCTATAAATTGGACCTCATACCACATCCTCATCTCGCCGAACAATCTCTCTCAATCCCCAATTCCACTTAAAAGTTCTCTGTTCTTGGTTTTAGATCGCGTTTTGATTTTTCACGTTGACTGATCAATCGTATTCGTATCAACTTTGTAAGTGTAATTTTTTCAGTGGGTTATGATCATCGGAATCCACACATCAATAGCCCTATGATTAATTGGGCTATTGATGTGTGAATCAAACAATTGCAGATTTAGGGTTCGTGAGGTTTAATTTGGGGATAAACATGTTTCGCATAATATATTTATTTTATATAAAACGGGAATGATCACAACCACTGGTCTGGACCAAGTGGTTGTGACTGATGCTTGCCTCCTGAGCCACCCGGGTTCGAGTCCCGGCAGTGGCGTCTTTTTGTCTTTTTTTTTCATTAATCCTTTTTAAACAAATCAAATATTTATATATAATACATTTAAATTTTATAAATTCGTTTTTAATTATTAAAATCCTTTTATAAATTCTAAAAAAAATACTTTTAGTTAATCTAATATAAATGTTCCACCTACAATTTTTAGTTTTCAAAATTTAATTTATTTAATATATTTAATAATTAAATCAATTTTATTCTATTATATTTATAAAATTCCATTAAAATATCGAAACAATTTTATAAATTTCCACAAAAATTATTCTGAGTTTATTTAATGATAAACTTTTCTGAAATGATTTTTAATTCTGAAAAATCATTTATTTAATATTTTTAATCAATTTTTGTTAGTTTTATTCATAATTAAATCATAATAAATCCAATTTTTAATATTTTTGCACCAAAATTTTATACAAATTATTTCTGAATATTTAGAACAGAAATATAAATTTTAAACTTATAATTCTTTAATTTTAATATTTTTAGATATTAAAGTTAAATTTTGACAATTTGTTATAAATAGAATTTTAAAGAAAATAATTTTGTAAAAATTATTTTTACACTTTAAACACATTATTGTGACCATCTTAAATTTAAACTTCATAAAAAGATTTTTGGTTATTTATTTACTAATATTCTCTCAATTATCAAACATTTTTGATATTAATCAAACGAGCATTTATCCCCAAATTCGAAGCCCTAGAAACTTATACATTTGTAGACTTGATAGACTTAGACATATTTATTACCTTATTATAGGGTGATACTTGATACATTTGGACAACACCATTATTCAATTTTTCAACAGAGATAACATTTTGCTAAGGTGAGTTTTACATAGCCCCTTTTCTATTTATCACCATTTTTGGGGTGAAACATGTTACAACATTATTTATGCAATTCAATCATCAATGTGTCTAAGTGTATTTCTATTGTGAGCGTTGGATTTTATCTAAAACAGGATATTATGATCATACAAGTCACAAATCTAGGTGCGGAAACCCTAGATCTGAACAAATTGATAAGATGCTAATCACGACACAATCAAGATCATTTTCAATATCATTTTCATAGATTAACTTTCAATCAATAAGCATTTACAACGTTTATGTTAATCTAGAATCACAAAGACACTTTCTCAAAAACACTCCTAGACCTGAACTGAACCTGGACACAAATGATAACTCTCTTACATAATCAAAAACTCAAAATCTATATATAGCCTCTGCACATTCGCCCCTTTCAACAGGTCGAATGTGAGCAAATTCCACATTCGCCCACTAAGAGTGGTCGAATGTGTTCTTCAGTCCATGATCAATCTTCCTTCGTCCACTTCAGTTCTACCTTCGCCCCATTATCTTCACCTTCGCCCTTCCTGATCTACATTCGCCCAGTCAAAATTACATTCGGCTATCTACTAACATGTGTTAATCAAATATATCCAATCCTTAGTCGCAAAATGCATCAACAAACTCCCCCTCGACTATTGATTGGATAGTTTTCTTTGATAGTCCATCGTCCTGTTCATCAGCTTGATTCTGAGCTGCTTCTTCTGCTCATCAGTCATTGGCGGCTCGAATGTTTTCTTCACAGGCTTTGAAACATTGGCGATCTTCACAGTCTTGCCAAGTTTACCCTCCAAGTTGCTTCCTGCATTTATGTCATATGCAAAACAAACTCCCACAACTTGAGTGTACTTCCTCGCTTGAGCAAAATCATTTGGTTCATAATAGATCGGATTAAAGAACAACATGATGATGTCTTCGAATGTGCAGTTTATCAGCCACATAGGATCAAATACATGAACATGCTTGTATTTGTCCTTCCCATCCCTCAACACAATCACTGCTTCTGCCTTCCTCCAATCGTAATACCAGAATATGAAATCAGCACTAAAATGCTGTGGCATTGGCATCAATGGTATCTTTCTCATCACATTTGGTGCTTTGTAGATTAAAGTCACACGCTTCATATTGGTTTGAGGATCAATATCCCTATGCTGTTTTCTTCTGGGATATTGAGGCTTAAACCTGTTCCATCTAGTGCGACTCTCCCAAACCAATTTGTCTGCGCACCAACCGACATGCGATCCATTTACCTCGGCACCTGACATTGGGAATCTGCACAAATCTCTCACCGCCCAATATGGTAGAGTAAGCAAATCACAGAATCTGTTAAAATACAGAATTCCGGTTTCCCATTTCGCAGCAATACACTTCAATCTGCCAAGATAAGTCCACCCGAGAGCTCTGCCTTTGAACTTGGCATTATGAAATCGATAGAAATTACCTTGAGCTTCAGGTTTAGGTCGGTTCTCATCCATCTCCTTCAACTTCTTCAGATAATTCTTCAACTCATCAGACTGGTTGGAAGAATCTTTCTTTTCATCTCCAAACACTTTCTCAACAAACTCTTCGCTTCTTCTCTTCGCTTTCTGTTTCGCTGACTTGTTTGGTATCTCTGTGAAGTCAGGAAATACTTCATTTTCATCTTCTTTTCTGAAATACTGGGGAAACTCCTCATGAGTAATATCTTCAATCTCAACTTCATTGTTTTCAGGAGTCTGTACATCATCTGAATGACTTCCCATATCCTTTTCAGGAATATCAGGAATCGATTCATCCATCATGAACTCCTCAAATGTCTTACCTACCCTCTGTGCGAGACCATCTAAAATTTCTTTCGCCACAGATGCAGGTAGTTCCCCTTCTTCAAGATCTGGATCTTCATATTCCAGCTCATATCTCAGATCATCAGTCTGGAATATTTCAGCGAAGCATCCAGTGAACTCAATGGTCCACTCCCTCTTCTCCAACATATTCTTGTATATCTGTTTAGCATCATCCGACAGAGATCGCACCTTTTCGTTCCAAAAGATACTTTCATCCGAATCTACATTCCCTCCTTTCTTCTTGGAACTCGATTCTCCAGTATCTTTCTTCTTCTGCGATGTTCTCTTCTCATAACTAAACTTAGAAGTATCATCTCCTCCTTCATGATCACTTCCACTGCTAAACTCATCACCCTTCTTCTTCCCTGTACCCTCAGCACCATCATCATCATCATCATTGTCATCATCATCATCATTGTTGTCATCATCACTTTTATCCGAACCATCATCATCCTCTTCATCATCATCCTCTTTCTCAGATTCAGAATACTCATAATCAACTTTCTGCTCATCTTCTTCTTCATCTTCTTCACCCTCTTTCAATTGGGGTGCTCTGCTATACAATTCTTCAATCAAACCACAAAGGCGTTTGTTTTCCTTCTTTAACTCTTTGTTATCAGCCTTGATCAGTTTGATCTTGTTCTTGTTTCTATCACATCTCCTCTCAAGCTTCTCATTCTTAGCTTCTAACATCTGAATCTTTTCATTTATCTCATCCTGATTCGATTTTGAAGCAACTACTATTTGGAGCATCTTCTCCTCATTCTGCTTGAATTTTGTGATTTCAGCTTGTTGAGCAATCAGCATTTTCATCATGTCCTCCATCTTCTTATTGACTTGTTTCATAACATCATCATCAACAGTCACTTTCTTTGACTTTGATCTGGAGGGCTCAACTTCAACAGCTTTCTCTTTTTGAGGCTTCCTAAACATATCGAGCACTTTATCCATATCAATATTAAACTGATCGATTGGTAAAGTCTCTGCCTCCTTTCCTTTCTTCTGCTTCTTAGCAACTGGTGAAGATAACTTGGAAGGTGTTCCAGCATCAGGTAATCTTTTTCCTTTCAGCAACTGAGCCAATTCTTTCTCTCTCAGTTCTTTCACACTTGACTTCTTTGCCATAGTCTTTTGTTTCTTTGTCTTCTTTGGCAAATTCACAACTACAGTATCTCCAACACTCAGCTCAGCTAAATCAACTCCCAAACCTTCATCTTCAACTGATTTCCTTCTTCTTTCAGACTCTTCAATCGACTGATTCAATAATTCAGACTCACCAACCATAGTGGCCTTACGTTTGGTGGTCCTCACGTTCTCTTCATCAGAATCCCACTGTTCATCAACCTCAGTCTCTTCCGAATCCACAGACTCTTCATCCACCAAACCCGAACCTTTCTTTGCAGTCGATTTCTTTCTAGCAGTCTGTTGCTTTGTGCTTCCCTGATCAATAGCCTTTCCTTTGCCCTTCCCTTTGGCTCCAGGATTGACTACTTGACGCTTCCGCTTAGTGCTTGAATCAGCATACACTAAGGGATCGTCGTTGTCTGAGTCACTATCATCATGTCTAGCTTTGTTCTTGCCTGGATCAGTGTAATCCGGACGAGCCAAAGCGCCAAACAATCTCCTATTGGGTGGTTTCTCATTGTCAGCTACACCCTTATAACCTTTCATCCTCATCAAGGTTCTAATATTCATGTGATCTTGCCCTAGAATCATTGTCGGATCCTTCTTCAGCATTGGATACTTGTAATCAAAGATCATCATTAGAAACCTTGGATACAACATGAACTTCTTAAACTTTATACCCTTCAGCATCTCCAACATGTGGTCAAGTATCATTCCAGACACATTAAATGGTTTGTTGAGTGTCAACGCAACCATTAATGAACTCAAACTCTTTCTCATCACGTCATAACCACCACTAACACATCCAAAGACATGGATCAGAACATGTGCAAAGTACTTGTACTGCACTCCCAGCTTCCCTTTATACATCGATCCGTCAGTGATAGGACCTTTGTATTTCATCCTTAAGAAGCACGCCTTCTGTTCTGTCCAAGACAATTCCCTGGGATCTTCTCTATCTTCGAACTTAATCTGTAAAGCTTCCCGGATGTCGGCTTCAGTCAAGAACATATCTATCTCCTGAATCTTGCTCTTGATGATAGTTTGATTATCCCAGTAATCATACTTAGCGTTCTGGTAGAAATCTTCTATTATGTCTTTGTAAATGATGGTTGGTGTGGCTAGAGCATGTACAATCCTGCTCCTCTTCAGAAACTCAATAATGCCAGTAAACTCTGTGTTCTTCTCCACGTCTCCTAGATACGCGCAACAGTTGTGCGATCTTTCGAAAGACCAACTGCTCGGTGTAGATGTTTCAGCTACGGGGACTGGATCTTGAACAGTTATTTCTGCTGGAGTCTCAACATTCACTGCTGGAGTGTCAATATTCTCTGGTTGTTCAGCCATCTGCACATAAAAATCAATAAAACGCGTCAAAACACAAAAACGACAAAAATATAAAAATTTTTGGTCAAAAACATCTGCACGTTCGCCCGTTTAAACACGGCCGAATGTGGAAATTATTGGTCGAAAGTAAACATAAATGGACGAATATGAAAAAGTTTCTGTTTAAAGACACATTCGTCCGGTTTGAAAGTACGTTCGCCCAAAGATTTTCACCTTCGCCCGGTTTTTCAACCGAAGGTGAATCCTGATTTCCCCCAAAATTCAAAAATTTGCCATTTTTGTATTTAACTTGTTATTTTGATTCTAATGTGTACTAACAATGCCGAATAACACTTGTTTATAATCAATTTTATCAATATATCAGTTTACATAGGTTTTCAATCGGAATTAGGGTTCATCGTGTTCAATCGATCAAAATTATCAACTAAACAAGTTTTTATCCTAATTCCTTCCATCATCTCCCCCTAAAACCTATGTGAAATGATCGACAATCAAAATCATTCATCAATAAACATTAAAAATCCCCAGATTGAAAACCCTAGGTCGTGTTCTTAAACAATCAATTCAGAACTGTTTTGTTGTCCATTACCTGCAACAGTATGGTTAAAATGATCAGAATGAACAAGGGAATAATATGCACAATCACAGAAAAACACAGCAACAAGGTCTGGTACTTAAGAATTTTTTTTGAAAAATTTTTCGAATGAAAGACTCGAAGGTGACTGGTCTATATATAGGGTGACACCTTCGACCGGTTAGGATGGACGAAAGTGGGAAATAATCACATTCGCCCGTTTTAATGGCACGAATGTGAAAGTGGTCCACCTTTGCCCCTAATGAAAGACACGAAGGTGAAACTTGGTACCCGGAAGTGGAAATCACACCCGGAAGTGAAAAATCCACCTTCGCCCAAAATAAAAACGGCCGAAAGAGATAGTTTTTCCACATTCGACCCAATTAAGGGGCGAATGTGAAATGGAAAAATCTGAAAATTTCGCCAAATCACGAATTCGAATCCCGTTCAACATTTTTCAATCCGTTAAGCTTCCAAAACTCAAATTTTCACATTTTTGAATGTCACAAAGTCCAGATGGTGTTATCAAATCTCAGAAATCGACCATCAAGCATCCCCGGATATCAAAAATAAAGCATAAATGCAAATCTTTTGGATTTTCTGAAATTTATATCAAAACACACCTAAAATCTTTTTGGATTTTGTAACTTTTTGACAATAAAAGTAAAATGCAACAAAGTAAAATGCATTAAAGTAAATGAAAGCAGTAAACATTTTTGTGATTTCCGGTAAGAGGATCATATCAGTTTTCTGAGAAATCTGAACACAGCGTTGATCAATTTTAATATTATCATTAGAGAACAATATGTGACACGGCAATTGCTGATATTGTTGTCCACATAAGCTCACATGCAGACAATTACGCAATGCTTTAAAATGATACGAATTAGATGTATTAGACTAACACATTGTGGTTCCCACACACACGACATACTCCCGTATCAAGAAGTAATCTGCACAAAGACTCCTTGTAAAGCGTGATTATGCTTTCGTCGTCTGTAATTGTTCAAGATATAATGCATAGAGGTATACAGGTCAGCAAATTAATGCAGCAAAGTAACATATGCACCATACCAGGTTGAGGACTGATATTAATCATGATTTGCATCAACGATCAATACGATATTATAGATAATCTTTGATCATCATATAACATGGAAAGTTCCTCAATTCGGTAACTTTAGGTTTTGGCATAAAGCTCTTTTATAAAGACATCCTGTCTGATCTAGGTCCGTAATGACTTACAGCAGAAGATCAGATAGGCTATCCCCAGACAACTAATAACATAACGACCCTAAACCTCCGAGTTTTGTACAAACACCCTATCAAACGAAATTACGGTACTAAGACCATATGCCCATGAGGTGTTCATCCACAAACGCGTAGTTTGTTATGTTTGTATCACTAATGCACGCAATATAAAGTCTACGAAGCCTATCAGCATATCACACGTAATCAACATACGTCGCATTAAAACTATACAATTCTTTAGCCTGTGTCAGATCCCCACTGATGTACTATCATTTCCTCTTTTTATCCAGGAAATCATTTTGGGTTTTTCTAATTTTTAGGTATTTTGAAAATTTTTCAATGTTGTTGGTTTTTCTGATAAAATGACTCCCCTTAAAATAAAGAACATATTTTTGGGTTTTTAATTTTTCTGAAAAACAAAACAAAACAAAATTTGAAAGAAACAATCCACTTGAAAGCATCAACTTCTTTGAGGATTAAACAACCCCCTCAAAAGCATCAACTTCTTTGAGGATTATGATAGTAAAGAGAAATTCCCAATTAGCAAAGAGAAATTCCCAATTAGCAAAAATTTAAAACTAAAACTAAAAACGAAAAAAAAAAAATTGATAAACCGAGGAGCCGATTAGTCCTGTTTTTCTTTTATATTGTTTACTTTCAAAAGATATTCAAAGCGGGATCTGTCAAAAGCTTTTGTAAACAAATCTGCACGTTGGTAGTCAGTATGGATTTTGACCATGTCAATCAATTCCTTAGCATAACAGTCACGGATAAAATGATATTTAATCCGGATATGTTTAGCTTTAGAATGATTTTCAGTATTTTTAGTTAAAGCAATTGCGGCTTCGTTGTCACAGTGTATAGGGGTTTTAAGAAACTGCAAACCGTAATCGACCATCTGTTGTTGGATCCAGAGCACTTGCGAACAGCAACTCGAGGCTGAAATGTACTCGGCTTCACATGTAGATAGTGCGACGGAAGTCTGTTTCTTGCATTGCCAGGTAATTAACCTGCTCCCTAAAAACTGGCAACCGGCTGTTGTTGATTTGCTGTCTTTGTCACAGCCGCCCCAATCTGCATCACTAAAAGCAATAAAATCAAAATCATCATCATTAGGGTACCAAAGTCCTTTTGATGGACAACCCTTCAGATATCGAAGGATACGCTTGACCGCCGTCAGATGACTTTGTTTCGGCTTCGATTGGTAACGCGCACAGAGACACGTTGCATACATAATATCTGGTCGAGACGCTGTCAAATACATCAGAGATCCGATGATTGCTCTGTATGTAAATGGGTCTGTCAGCTCCCCCTTAGCGTCCACTCCAATCCCGTGATTGGGTTGTATCGGGGTATCCATCGGCTTAGAATCCTCCATCTGGAATCGGCTCAAGATGTCGGCAACATATTTCGTCTGGTGAATGAAGATCCCGTCGGGTCTTTGATCCACCTGTAAGCCGAGGAAAAACTGCATTTCTCCCATAGCACTCATTTCGAACTTCTCCTGCATAACAGTTTCAAATTCCCTGCACAAGAGTTCGTTAGTTGAACCAAATATAATATCATCAACGTAAATCTGTACTAGAAGCAAGTCATCTCCCGTCTTCTTCGTAAAGAGGGTACAATCGACGAGGCCGCGCTTGAATCCTTTGGAGATGAGGTATGTGCTTAGCTCCTCGTACCACTGTCTTGGAGCCTGGTGCAAACCATATAAAGCTTTGTTCAGCACATAGACCTTGTCCCGGTGGATTGGGTCCTCAAAGCCCGGTGGTTGCCCGACATAAACCTCCTCCTTGACTTTACCATACAGAAATGCGCTCTTGACGTCCATTTGATAGACTTTGAATTTCTTATACGAAGCAAACGCAAGGAACATCCTAATAGCTTCCATTCGAGCTACTGGTGCATAGATTTCATTGTAATCAATTCCTTCAATCTGATGGAAACCCTGCACAACCAGTCTGGCTTTGTTCCTTACAATAACCCCACGATCATCTTTCTTGCACTTAAACACCCACTTAGTGCCAATTTTCTTTCGTCCCGGCGGCAAATCTGTGAGCGTCCAGACTCCCAATTTCTGGAATTGCAGTAACTCTTCCTGCATTGCCTCAACCCAGGCATCTTCTTGCAAAGCGTCTTTGTATGTCCTTGGCTCTACCTGGGACACATAACATGCAAACGACCAATCATTTTGGTCACCAGATTTCTGAATTTTGGCATACAATGCTAAAGCACCAAAACTCTCTGGCGTATTAACGCTTTTAAGCTGCCCTCTGGTCATCACTCCACTACCAGGATCTCCGATCACTTGCTCCAGCGGGTGAATACGATGAATCCGAGATTCCGGATTAACAGGTACGATCACTCCCGTCTGAGCAGTCAAGTTCTCTACAGCATCCTGATCATTACCCGTGTTAGATGATGAAGCAACATCTGGATTTGGAGTTGGGTTCACAGTTTGCTCTTCTAAGTCTTCTGCATTTTCAAGAACAGCTTCTTCAAATTGTTCATCTTCAGATTCTGAAGTGTCTAATGAAGTTGAAGCTTCCTGAAACAACTCTTCTTCTTGTGTAGGAGCACTGGTATCACTAGAAGCTGGTGGGGGGTTTACGGTAATTGGACGCATCAACGGTGAAGTTGCCGCGTTTTCACATTCGTAAAGTAATCTGATCACAGCTTCTTCAACCAGGCTATCTAGATTGAATGACTCAAAGAAATCTTTGTAATCAAACATCCAATCAGGGCCCGTGCCTTGCAAATTTTGAGTGTAACGTTGAACTTCCACGTTAGCCCAATCCTCCACTTGACGAGTTCGCTTGTTGAATACCCGTTTGAGCGGGGTTGCATATCCAACAAAATATCCCTCCTCAGCTTTAGGACTAAACTTCTCGCTTGGATTCAACATCGTACATGGCGCCCCAAATGGTTCTAGATACTCTAGATTGGGCTTTCGTCGGTGTAACAGCTCATAAGATGTTTTTCCAAACTTCTTCACTGTCATAACCCGATTTAATGTATAGTTTGCTGCATAAATCGCCTCGTTCCAGAACATTACTGGAAGATTTGAGTCAGCGAGCATCGTTCTTGCAGCCTCAATCAGAGTCCTATTCTTTCTTTCAGCAACACCGTTCTGTTGCGGGGTATACGGAGCTGAATATTCATGATGAATTCCTTTGCTTTCACAAAGTTCATCCATCTTTGCATTTTTAAACTCCGTCCCGTTGTCACTCCTGATTCTTTTTATCTTCAAGTTGTAAATATTCTCCAGCCGAGTGAACAGAACTTGTAAGTTTGTAAAAGTGTCGCTTTTGTTCTTCAAACACATCACCCATGAAAATCGTGAATAGTCATCAGTGACGACTAAACAATAAAGCTCTCCAAGATGACTTTTGCGCTTGACCGGTCCAAAAAGGTCCATGTGCAATCGCTCAAGCGGCATCTCAACAGAGTTAACCTTCTTCACTTTATGGGATTGTCTGTGTTGTTTGCCTTTCATGCAGCTCACACACTTGTCGTTCAGATGGAAATGTTTCACGTTTACTCCATCGACAAGTCCATTTCTCACTAACTGATTCATTTTCCTCAGATGAATGTGCCCCATCCTGCGGTGCCACATTATTGATTCTTTTTCAGTCGCCTTGGATAGAAAGCATGTTATCTGTCCCTGTGGTGTCATCGCCTTGGACATATCAAGAATGTAAAGATTGTTGACTCGAGGTGCCATCAACATAACCCACTCCTTTGGAATCTTGAAGCCCGGTTTGAGGATGTAGCAGGATTTGTCATCAAAATGCACAGAAAATTGTTTATCGCATATTTGACTGACGCTCAACAGATTATAGTCTATCTGTTTGACATAAGATATCCGCTCGAAAGTCACAACCCCGTTACTCACACTACCTTCCATCGTGATATAACCTCCTTTATTTCCCGCGAACGCAACATATCCTCCATTAATATTCTTCACATCGAACAGCAACGCCAAATCCCCCGTCATGTGGCCTGAAGCTCCACTATCAACAATCCAGAGACTGCTAATAGGGCCAACTGAAGCTCCCTGCACACAAAAAGTAAACAATTAGTTCTTTCGGGGGACCCAAGCCTGAGTCTTGGGCCTTTGAACTTTGGCTTTCAAAGAATCATTCTCAATGACTTTCTCAACAACTTTTTGTTTTGAATCAATCGTTTTCTGATTTTTCAAAACAGATTCATTCTTATCACTCACCTTTGATGTAGAGGCTCCTGGAGAACCATTAGGTGTCCAAGATTGTTCAGACCTTTTGAGAATACGAATTTGAGATTTTGGTTTCTCAATAGGTTTCTGAACATTGTTACTGAAAGTAACTTTCTTAGCAACCTTATCCGAATTAACAGACTTAGGTCCAACATTTGACTTGACAATTGGTTTTTGTGGAACCTTATGTCTATCAGCTGTTGTGTTCACCACTGGTTTTCTCCAAGATTGTTCCATTGCAATCCGATTCCTCCGATCATAATGAAATGGACGGTTGTTCCTCATTTGAAAATTGTTTTGATCATAAAAATGTTGTTGTTGAGGAACATTCCGTCTATGCGGTGGGACATAATGATCAATCGGCTTTTTGATGGAATTCTTAACCTCAATTTCATGTCTCTTGTGCCTTACATATGGACACTGAGCAAGTAAATGCCCGCGTTCTCCACATTTAAAACACTTTCTATATTCCTCAAACACATAATGAGCATTTGGTGAAGCAAATGATCTTACAGGAAATTGATCATTATATTGTTGATTTCTTAAACTCTCAGGAAGTGGTCCTTTCGAGTAAGAAGGTTCATGAAAACCATTTGCTTTATCATCAGGTCGAATGAACTCAGTGACATGAATTTTTGGCTCTTGAGGAACTTCTGAAAACAGTTTCTTTAAAATTTCTGGTGGAATTTCATTGGTTCTTTCATGTTTTGGAAACCAAATTGTGCTTTCTTGCCAGATTTTATCAAGTTTAGAATAGTTAACATTTTTAATCGGAAATTCCTCATCAGCAATGATTTTATCGGATCCTTCCATCCGATAAAACACCTTTACAGGTTTGTCACTGGTTTCATTCAGCTCATTCTTTTCAATCACATTCTTAACAACATTCTTTTTCTTAACATCAACTTTTTTTAGACTTTTTATCATGAATAGCCTTAGCCATCGGATGTACATGATCAGATGGTGATACTGGTTCGGTAGTAATGATGTGATTTTCTTTTGGAATCTCACATTCATTATCAGATTTATCACTACCAGTATCATCATTATCTGAATCTGAACTATCACTCTCAGCATAAACACCCTCATTGTTCAAGCCCAAAATCGGTCTCACATCTTCAGGATATGGTTTACCAATACTCGAGGTATTAGATTCCATATCTGATGATGAGTCTGATTTCACCGAACTCTCCGGTATAACTTGATGATAGTTATGGTTCTCAAAAAGAACCGGAGATGGTACAGACTTGTAGTTGGTGGTGTTATCATCAATGATATGATCCACGACATAAGCAACATTCTTATAGCTTTCTAACTTCTTGTTAACCTTTTCAGCAAAGCATTTAATGGCAGCCATTTCTAACTTGGTGTTTTCAATTTCATTGATGTAGTTATTTATGGCCAATTGTTTCAATGACAAAGTGTTTTTCAAGTCAGAAATGTCCTTTTTATAGCCATCTAATACTTTGTTAAAAGCATTTAACTCTTTGCGAGTAGATTGACAGTTTTGAATAGCACTATCACGTGAAATTCGGAGTTGTTTATTCTCCTCTGTCAACCTATCACAAGTCCCACAGTATTTATCACTCATGACATCAGTGCTAGATTCAGAACTTACAGGTTTTGGCGGTTCGGTCATGGCCATCAAAGCAAAATGAGCTTCCTTTCCAGTGAAAAACTTTGAGTAGTCGATCTTGGTGAAAGCATCATCAGCTATGCACGACTTCCTCGTCATCAAGAAATCAGCTTCTGCCAGCAACTGGTCAATATCATCATCCAAAGAATCAACACTTCCCTCTGTGTCTGATTCGCTCTCACAATCTGAATAGACTGATTTACACTCCTCGGGAACATCAGAGACTGAATCAATTACAATCCCAGAACTCTTCTCCTCAGCCTTAACCTCAACAGGTTCACTCTCCACTTCCATCTCAGTCTCAGAATCATCACTCTCACTCTCCTCAGTTTCTTTCTTCTCATCAACTACCACTGATTCTTCCAAATCAACCTGATAGGCAACACAAGCCACATTCCCACCAGTAGTTACTTCTTCAACCCCTATTTGCATACCCGACCAGTCAAACCTCTCATCCTGCTGAGTAACCAAAGCTTGGTTTTGACCCGCATTCTGTTGAGTCTCAGTAGGTGTAGTGATCGGTACAACTGTTCGGTTTGGGTGATTAGGAGATTGGTTTTGAATCTGGTTTTGAGTGTTTGGTTGTCTGTTTTGGTTGTTAAAGTTTCGGTTTTGGTAGTTGTTGTTGGTTTGGTAAGAAACTTGGTTTTGTTGACGGTTCTGGTAGTTTGCATTGAAAGGGTTTCGGTTACCTTGTTTAGGTGGCTGGGTGCATTCCCGTTTGAAGTGTCCTTTCTCTCCACAATTAAAGCATGTAACCTTCTCCTTATTGAAACCATAGGTTGTGTTGGGAGAAGTTGCCAAGTCAGTCCTTCCAGTTTTCTCTATGAACTCTGTTGCTCTCCTCATTATACTCGCAAAAGCCCATTGAATGTCTATGAGTTCCATCTCTTCTTTATCGATCTGTGCGTAGTCTTCGTTGGTCAAGTTGTTGTTCCCAATCTGACTAGCAACCAATCCATTGTAGGATGAAACCATTGCAGAGACTAATGCAATGTGTTGCTGAGCAACCTCCACAGTCACGTTTCCTAAGTTGGATGTATCCAAAACCACCGGTTGTTTATGTTGAGTAATTTGGTTTGATGGTTGTTGTGTTTGGTTAGCGGTGTAAAAACTAGCTTGTTGCATTGGAGAGACTGGTGAAATGTAGGAAGTATATTGTGGTGGTGTGTATGATGGTTGTGTGTAGGAATTGTATTGTGGTGGTGTGTAGTTGGTGGTTGGTTTTGATGAATCCATGACATTGGAAATGCATGCAACATGTGGTGCAACACTTCCAGAGCTCGAGTTTCCAGCTGAAACTGAAGTACCTCCAAAATACAGACTCGGATTCTGAGGAATCTGCGACCTTCTAGCTTTCCTCCTATCCTCCAGCTCTTTGTTCTCCAACTTCTCAATAAACTCTGAAATGGTCCAGAATTGATAAGCATCCTTCTCTCTAAGTACCTCCACATGCTGATCCCATTGTGGTGGCAAAGCATCTGCAAACTTATCCACCTGCTTAGTCATGGGAATCTGTACACCATAGCTAGACAATTCAGACAATAAATGCATATATCTCGGTGTTAGTTCTTTCAAAGTTTCATTATTAATGAAAGAAAAATTATCAAACTCTTTAACCAACTCCTCCATTCTCAAACTCCTGGTTTTTTCGTTACCATCATGCTTCCTCTTCAGCTTATCCCAAAGCTGCTTCGACGTTGTACATGTCCCAAACTGATGCAACAGGTCACTTGTGATCGCCTGTGTCAGTTGAGAGAACGCCTTCTTCTCCACCACGTATTTCTTCTTTTCATCCTCAGCCAAGCTCTCCAGAGGAATCAACTCACCGGTATTCTCCAGAATCGGTGCTGTGTATCCTTTGACGATCATGCTCCATGCCTCAGCTCCTTCAACTCCCATGCCCTCCAGATGGATCTTGAACATGGTGTGCCACTGGTTGTACTCTTGCATATCCATGAGCTTAGGTGGCCGAGTTCCACTACCTGTAGACAAATCCTTAATCAAGGTAGAGATAGCGTTAGTGGTTTGAGTATTTACCGCCGCTGCAGCTACTCCCCAGTAATCTGATTGTAATGCCGGATGTGCTACATTCTGAGGCATCGTGCTCGATGTTGTCATGTAGTTCAGTGGTTGTGAGGATTGCGTGTTCGTCTTTTGAGCTGCCACAGTCCATGGGTCCATTGTCTGCTGTTGTGGTTGTGTTGGTGCTGATCCCTGAGTAGTCTGAAAACGCCACATGATTACAATCTGAAAAACTCAACACTTAGAAAATTTTTCAGCAAAAATACTACGTTCGCCCTAAAAGTACTACTTTCGTCCAAAATTTTCTAAGTTCGTCCAAACTGACACACTTTCGTCCCTTATAACTCACTTTCGTCCAAACAGTGATACCCGAAGGTGAATATGACCAGAATGTAAATCACACAAACACAATTTCCACTTTCGTCCGAAGCAAAACGGTCGAATGTAGAATATACCACCCGAATGTGAAAAATGTCAAACAAGTTTTCAGGTTCGTCCACTCAAACTCTCAGGTTCGCCCACTTTTATGTCAGGTTCGCCCACAAACTCAGTCCAGGTTCCAGGTTCGCCCCATATCAGCAGATCTCACTTTTGAAAAACGGTTATTGTTTGAAAAACGGTTATTTTGAGCTCAGATTTTCAAAAATTCATGGATTTCAATGATCTCAATCAGGTTATGTTTCGGATTTGATTTGGAACAACTTTTAGTCTTGGAAAACTTGAATTTGACCACAAAATCACCTTTAAATCGATCAAAAACTATGTTTTATAAGAGTTTTTGTAAAAACAGATGATAATTTGTCTAAAACATGTCCAAATCAACTCTGATCTTATCAAACTTGTTGTTGTATGATCCTCTATGCTCTGATACCACTTTGTGAGCGTTGGATTTTATCTAAAACAGGATATTATGATCATACAAGTCACAAATCTAGGTGCGGAAACCCTAGATCTGAACAAATTGATAAGATGCTAATCACGACACAATCAAGATCATTTTCAATATCATTTTCATAGATTAACTTTCAATCAATAAGCATTTACAACGTTTATGTTAATCTAGAATCACAAAGACACTTTCTCAAAAACACTCCTAGACCTGAACTGAACCTGGACACAAATGATAACTCTCTTACATAATCAAAAACTCAAAATCTATATATAGCCTCTGCACATTCGCCCCTTTCAACAGGTCGAATGTGAGCAAATTCCACATTCGCCCACTAAGAGTGGTCGAATGTGTTCTTCAGTCCATGATCAATCTTCCTTCGTCCACTTCAGTTCTACCTTCGCCCCATTATCTTCACCTTCGCCCTTCCTGATCTACATTCGCCCAGTCAAAATTACATTCGGCTATCTACTAACATGTGTTAATCAAATATATCCAATCCTTAGTCGCAAAATGCATCAACATCTATGTTGCATTATGTCTTGAACATGACTAGGGTAAGCACAATTCTAGCATAAACATTCATCAGCCAAACGGTATACATTGATAGATCTATTGGACTGACAATCCCACCCGGATACGTGCCTCCTACAAAGGTTGCGTGGGTGTTTGTTACTGCAATATAAACGAGTGAACCATGAGCGTATGGGATGTACCACAATACAACAGTCACAATGGTTGATTATGCACTCGATTTACTTCTAGTATGTTTTCGCATATGGACTGGATTGCCATGACACGAACTGCACAACAATTTCATTTGATTATTAAAACCTATGTAATTCTCACCAACTTTTGTTGACCCAAAATATTTTCAACTTAACATGTTTCAGGTTCTACTTGCTTGAAGATTAGAGTTAATACTTGAAGATGCGTAGCTAGTATTTATTCATCTTGATGTACAAATTTTGGAGAACAATTGTATGTAATGTATTTAAATCAATTAATGAAACTTATTATTTACCATGAGCTACTGAACAATCATCAATACGTGACATCCCGATGTTTCCGCCATCGGTTGGGGTGTTACATATAGACGGGCATCGCTGGTGAACCTCTTGAAGAAAGGCTGTGCGGTCAACCATGTTGAAGGCATTGGAAAAGTCTACTGTAAGCAGAACCAAGGACCCATCCACATGAAAAGAATTGAGGAACCTGTTGGCACTGTGAAGCACTGCCTCTGCCCCATTTGGTACCCCTACTCCAAATTGAAAATCTCCTAGGTACTGGGCAATGTCTTTCCGAACCTTCTTCATTGCCACCTTAGAAACCAACCTTCGCCAAATGCCCCCCACAGCAATAGGCCGAATTCCATTATCGGGCTTCAATAAGGGGGTGAGGGGGGCGAGGCAACAAACTCAGCAAGTGTCTTAGGGCAGCCCCCCCCAAGCCATAAGTTGACAACTTCAGTAATGGCCGCGAGCAAACCCGAGGAAGTCACCGAGCCTTCGCCACCAATAGCATCCAACAGGTGTTGGGCCCGTATCCCGTCCCTGCCGCAAGACGTCCCTTTAGGGAAAGATCGGATACATTTGAGCACACAATCCCATCTACAGATAGAGCGGGTTGGGCGATAGGGTTAGAAGGAAAAGATGGAGGCGGCACCACTGGGTGTTTATCAATGAGGGCTTTCATGGTCGATTCACATAGAGGGGCAACCCCACTGGAGCACAGAACCTTAACCGCCGCCGTGAAATGCCCATCCTTGACTTTTCAAAGACATTGCTTTATATTCGGTTCCGTTTCATTGTCCTCTTCCCTTCTGACTTCTCCTCTAGATACCACCACATCCCCCACGCTATCCAAGAGGGAAGAGACCAAGACCGCAAACCCAGACCCATCTTTCCATACTGCAAGCGCTTGCATTATGCTACTACACTGCAGAGATTTCCTGTTCCCAGATCTTCGCTCTTGCCTGGAGGACGGTCTGACCACCCTCAGGGTTAACCGCGGGAGCAATAGCAATTGGACCCAATTTTCAACCGAGCCTGCCGACGCCGCCACTTTGCGTAAGGCACTTGTTAACACTTGAGCAAACGTCAGACGACAACTGGGGGGAATGCTTTTAACAGTTTGAATAGGGAGGGAAAAAACACGCTCGAGGAGGGCAACATCCCCAACCATCCCGGTTTGGTGACGTGGGTTTGCGTCGTCTAACGCTTGACATGGCTTCCGTATCCCAACAATGAAATCTTCGACATCTTCCGAGACCATGGCGAACGATACGACCTCATCGTCATGCTTGTATCCCCTACTGAGAGCATGTATCACCATGCACCTCCCACATAACCATTTATCTCCTGCCCTTAGAGCTTCCCCAACGTCCAAGAAAAGGTCCCGATCCTTCGAGACAGCCTCCTTCATAGATAACCTTCGGTTTTCTGTCTTGAGATGAGTGTTTTGCATGTGTTCAATAAGGCGGAAAAATCCGCCAAACCGCTAATTGTTATGTTTATTGATATACTATTGACCGTACATAAAATATAGTTTAAATTATATATTTCGTTAAAGCCTAAGGAGGCTAAGGGGCATATTTTTTTTATGATTCAAGTGTCGGTTTTGCAGTTCATGTTTTATTATGTGTCAACGAAGAGACCTGAAAACTGCTAGAAAAGCGTAAATGTTGCCGGTGAGTGGTTAAGGAATTATCATCTCTAGCTCTTGTTCAATGTGGATCTTTCTCTTGATTTCACTGTTTGTCTCTCTTTGGAAATCAATCTTATTTGATGGATTTAATTTAATGGTGTTTCTAAGCCACCTACCTGTGACAAGCCTGCAATTCCAACGGTGATGTGGCTTTGACACAGCAGAGGTCAAGGATCAAATCAAAGGGGTTGGTAGTTCATATTCTTATTTAAAAAATAATAATAAAAAATAACTCTTGTTTAATAGAGGGGTGAAATTGTTGATTTACATAAAATCAACAAGTTACTATTGAGTGAACAGTTGGAATGAAAGGTGTGATTTCAGGTGATTCGGAGCCAAAACCGAAATTTAAATAGCGTAACATATTTAAGCCTACAACACATACATAAAGGTTCAGTATTTTGTTACACTTGCCATGAACTCAAAACAGGTTCAGGATACAGAATACATGTAACAAGGGGAACTAAAATAACTGTAGAAATAATGGAAGCACTATACTTCATCATAGTCTTCATCTTCCTCATCCAACCTCGAGTTGACTTGCGTAAGATGAGGATCAATGGCCATCCTGTCGATTTCTGAAACCGACCACCCAGGGTACTCACTATTTGCCACCGCTGCTGAGGCAGCAGACACTTTATCTATACTCTCATCAAGACCAGCATTCAGATCAAAGTCTCTGCCACCGCTACTTGGAACAATGTCGACTGCAGTATCACTCTTGATGGGTTCTGAGCGGTTGTCGGTTAGGGCCTGAATGGGCTTGCTGCTCTGATGAGCAGATAATGTGGAAGATTCGGGTTCAGTCGGAGGATCTCGTTCTGCAGATACTCTGCCTCTGCCACGGCCTCTTCCTCTACCCCGACCTCTGCCTCTACCACTGCCACTGCCACTGCCACTGCTGCTTGTATGTCCGGCTTCATTCTGTATCAAGAAAATATGATTGTAACGTAGGTACGTACGAATGTCGAAATTAATTCTTACGTAGGCATGAAAATGAACCGGCTTGTTCCTGTAACTTTAACTGAACAAAGGTTAACCCATAAACATAAAAGATTTTCTTTTTGTGTTCATTTGTTAAGAAAATGAACGTGTTAGTTTATTTTCGAAACGTACAGAAACATAAACAAACTTTTTTTTTTTTTATCAAAAAAGTTCCAAGTTGAACTTAAATTTTAGCTTCAGATACTAAAATATAATTTCAAAAACCTTGAACAAGAATTACAGGTGAGGCATGAAAATGAACAGGTTCTAAGTATCTAAAGATTAAATTGGTTCTAAGTTGGTAAGAGTAATAAAAAAAATATGAACAGATGTGTAAACGATTATAAATGAACGAACGGGACATGTATTCATTAATTAAGTGAACACTAATAGAATTATTACCAACCGATTTTTCTTCGATTCGTCATCGCTTTCATTCATTTCATCAGCAGCAGCAGCTTTCCTGGAAGAAAACATAGGTGCATTTTTAAATTTGTTAAATAAGGAAATTCCAAGAAACCAAAATCAGTTTACTTTCTCTTTGCCATGGTACGGTCATCACCACCAGCTTCTGAGTGGCCATAGTCAGGGACCTTGCTGACAACTTCCCTCAGAAAATCATACACATTGTAGCTTTGAACACAGTGCTTTCTGAAATATATATATATATATATACACGGTTAATTAATTTCACTAATGTTTTTTTTCACATCAAACAGATGTCAATATATTAGTTTAAGAAATGAAAACAGTCCGCTCACAAATAGCTCGAAGGAAGCCAAGCTTAAACGAGATCGAGCCTAATTTGAGCTCATTTAATAAACGAGCTCAAGCTTTTTAAATTTATAAAAAAAAAAAAAAAAAAAAAAAAAGTAAAAACTATAACAATACCATACTCAAATTAAATAGAATGAAATGCTTGTTTTTATGGTGTAAAGAGGAAACAATATGTTTTTAAAGGGATTGCACCATATATTTAAGAAGTCGAATTACTTAATCTCTTAAAATTATGTAAGATTAATTTTTTGTCCTCCTTATAAGTATTATAACATAGTACAGAAATGAATAAGAATAATATTATTATTATCATAGAAATTAATAAATTATTATATGCATGAATAAATTAATTAAATATAATCGAGCTTTAGACATCAAACTCAAAACGAGGAGAGCACGGGCTCAACTCAGCTTGTTCACATCCCTAGGCAAAACAAAGGCAAGGAAATATGTGGGATATAATTCAAGCTAAATCCATGCATGCTTGAGGGGCCAAGATAGAACTCTTTGCAGATTAAAACATGTAAATAAAGAAGTATGTGGATATGAATGAATGAATGAATGATTTAACCCTAACAAGAGTAACTTATAAACCGTACTTGGTATTCTTGCTTTACAAAATTAATATTCTGTTTGAACTAAATTTGCCATATTAAAGCTAATTTCACAGAAAAAATTAACATAGAATCAATAATACAGTGAAATGAGTTGAATTACAAATACATTTAGCACCTCTCCTCTCATTCAGAAAAATTAGCAGTAACATCGATTCTTTACTTACAAATGCAGTGAGTTAACAGTCTTTGCTCCTCTACGAAGAGTGATGTCATATGTACGATCACAAAGATCCTGCAAGAACAATTCCAATGCTTTGGCTGCATAAATATTTGACAAACACAAAAGTCACACATAGAGGAAAAATACCTATAATCAGAGAGGTGGCAGGTTGGGTAACGGGTCAAAATTGATCCCAGTTGACCACAACTACTTTTTTATCGGCTATCCAAACAATTAATGTGCTATATGATTACAACACAATAATATTACAGTAGTGATTAAAATCTTGAACAAAACGATTTAGGTGGTTGATTCTGAATAACTCTAAACCCCTTTCACCCATTGTTTTTTGAGCTAAGCTTATTAGTTTTACCGGTTCGAGATAAAACGCAACCCAAAAGTGATCTATTTATAAGCAAATGAGCTGTGATTTGGCTAACAACTCACAAACTAAGACTGGCACGGCCATGGCAATCTTTCCAACATCCTCATCAGCCTGCATTATCTTTTTAATCCGAGCCTGCATATAATATCCAAAAAGAATTCAGATCGTCTCTAAAACATAAACAGAAAGATTTAAGGTCCAATGATTTAAGTTCTAAATTCTAATGTGGCCACTAAATTTTATTTTTTAATAAAATTGCATGCATAGTTAACAACATAAAGTGTAATACGCAAGATCTCCTCTACTGGCTAGTCTTCTGGATAAAACTCATTAAATCATATTTAAATATCCAAGATGTTGAATTCATTGACAAACTCACTAACTGTAGGCCTCTATTGTCAAGGCTCACCCAAGCGCGGGCCCTGGGCCCACTTTTAGCACAGCCTTCTCGCTTCGCTTCAAAAGCCCCACTTTCAGGCCCTTAGGCGGGCCCATCTTTCAGGCCAAGTTCGGAGGAAACTCAGGGAAAAAAAATCATTTTCAACAGGTCTGAAACAATTATACTATACGCCTAAAACATGTCTAAAACTCATAAAAGTTGTATTTGTTGTATACTATACGCCTACCTAAAATAGCCATGGCTTTTTAAGCGCCGAGGCCCAAGAGTCTTAAAAAGCATGAGGCTCTCTGAAGCGTTTACATCCCAAAAGCCAAGGCACGAGACAAGAGCTTCACGTACGCAAGGCTGTTATTACATGTACAAACAAATAAACATTATGTACAACAATAATCTACCTCTCTGATCATTTTTAGATACTAGCTAGCTACTTTATCAAGTAAACCATTCATAACCTCTTCAACACCTCAGATCTTTTTACATAACAGCCCCTAAAGGCCTGAAACGTTTACAAGAAACACACTTTTTTTTTTCTAACCAAAGTCTGTAGCATCTACTTGTATCATCATACCATCCTAATTTGAGCTCAAAACCAATTCCTTTAATAATACATGTTCCACAACAATCACTGTCACCTTCCATGTGAGAATCATTATTTATAAAATTGGTCAAATTCCTCTTCAGAAAAATACAAATATGAAACAAAGAAACAATTTTTTTAAGACAAGAGTGAAAATTATCATCTGGGTAATCAATAAACCCCCTTAATTGAGCTAAATGAAGTATATTACATGAATTAAAAAAAAAAAAAAAAAAACTGAGATGAGAAGTGGTTGTAATAAAGGAGAAACGTACAGCAGGGAAACGGGTATCGAGCTTTTTCTTCATGGCTGTAATAGAATCGAAGGAATTAGAGGATGCGGATGGATGGATGGATGGATGGTAAAGAAGAGGGTGTGGGTCAAATATGAGTTGCACTTTCCCCCCTTTAGGATCGATACCGTATCACTTGACTCTGATGCAAAACAAACAAACCCTTGTTTGTTTTTAGCGATTTAAAAAAAAAATAAAATAAAATAATCGGAGACGAGAATTAATTGGGTACGAGCCAGGTTAAATTTGGGCTCGGCTTGGTTGTAAATCGAGCTGGTTTGGCTTGGCTCGGATTTAAACCGAGCTGAAAATCAAAGCTCAAACTCGGCTTGGTTTTAAACCGAGCTGGCTCGGCTTGGTTTGGCTTGAATTTAACAAGAAAAAAGAAATATAACCTTTCAAAATTCAATAGTTTAACATATTATTCAATAGTTCAAAATTGCACTTTTAAAATAACTTCGACCTAATACATTACAAGCTAAAATTAAGTTCAAACAAATACAAAATAAGTCTCAAATTTCAACAAAATACAGTATAATTTCATCAGCATACGAATTAACCCCATAAATAAGCAATAGATGTCTTATTAAACTCCTAAATATTGACCTCTTTGAAATCAATAGCACTATTGAGTTTGATAACTTGAGTATTTGTACAATTATCATTATGCATGCTACAGTTTATTAAAATAACTTAATTAGTTGTAAATTCAATCCTAAGCACACACAATCTCTATGCTACGATTAACAAATATTAAATATGTACATGTCCCCCCTGTCATACCCCGCCAAGGCGGAAACGCAAAATGTAACTTCAAAAGGTTTTTCAAGCACACAAGTCACGCAAGCATCGTATTTATAAATTAAGAGATATAATAAAAGACGTCATTGTTTAAACATACAAACCAAAATATTGTCTTAAGAACCACACTTAAAATGATATTGTATAAAATCATTTAATCAAAACAAGGTTCATGATATCCCTAGATGCTCATACGTGACTCCCAGTTCCATGTTGCACAATTAATTACCTGAAAAACATGCAAATAAAATATATCAACAATTAAGTTGGTGAGGTCACGGGTTTTGAGTTCTATGTAAACCATTGGTGACTGGAACATTGTCTAACTAAGACAATAATCATTATGTGACTGTCATCAGCCCGTAACCAAACCTTGACAAATGTTGTGTCTCGCCTATTGTACACTAAAGACAATGAAAGTAATGTGAAATACAATAATCATTATGTAAACCATTTGTGATTGGATCATTGCCTAACTATTCCAGTGTTTCATGGCTAAGTCCCCCAAAAAGTATGAAAACTATAAAAATGGGGCCGTGAGAACTCACCTGATGTCTGAGTGCTAACTACTGACTGAATCTGGCGTGAAATGTCCGAACAAAAGTGCCCTAGATTCACATAAGGACAACTTAAGTCTATGTATTGTACTATTTACCATGCAATTGCTCACCCGACTTGTACTTTTATGGACTGTGTGTTTATGTACGACTGTCCATATGTGTCACACATTGTATGTGATGGAAAAGCTTGCTTTTGTCGTTATTTATGTCTATGATTAACCATTTGTGGCAAAAACCAATGTCTTGGTTTTCTACATGTTATCATATGGTACGTGTGCCATTTATTTGTACCAAATAAGGCGTGTTAACACATGTTTGGGTCTTTCTTGTATAAAAAATGTTGTTTTCCCATGTTTTACCATAGTTCACATAAATGTCTATGTTGTTAACACGTGTTTTTTCTAAAAGCTTTGATTTAAACACTTTTATCATATGTTTTCTTAGGTTTTAACGTATGTTCCAAAAGCACCATTATGTATATATGTCAAACTTTAAGTTCCAAAAACGATTTTTGTGGCTTTATATCGGTCCTATACACACACGCATACACTCGTGTGTATGTGTGTGAGTATGTGTATTCGTACAAATATGTTTATACGTGTGTATACATACCATATGTAGGTGTTCACATAAGTTCTTATTTGACAATCATTTTGGCATTTTAATTACTATAACCAATTAATAACAACTTGTCATGATTATATATATGCATGCGAGTGGTGATACTAGTCGAGTGAGTGAATTGTGGGCCGAAACATATATAAAATCGATGCATAGATAGTTAGTTTACATACCACACTAAAATGACTTAGAATGAAGATGAGAGTGATCTATAGTCGTTTTTCCATCCACCTTCGACTTCCTAGAGCTTGGAAATGGATCGAATGAGTCATGGTGAGGGTGTTTGGTCGACGAGGGGTTCGGTTTTGGGAGGTTTGGGATCGTCCGAGAGGTATCAAGGGTGGGGGCTGTTGTTCTCAAGTGTTGGATGTTCAAAGGTGTTGTGTGGTGTGTCTTGGCCCCCAGTCAGTTATATATACATGAGAGGGAGTGGAAGAGAGTATGGATAAGCATAGTTTATGTTGTGTAAAGTCAACTCTCCTAGAACTTGATTATATAAAGTTGTTGTGACAAATTAGGCAATGTATAGACTAGTGTGATCATGCTCACTCTTGGGACTGACTCTAAGGGCCGATCCATGCATAGTGTTTTTGATGGTTTTGGAAGTCAAAATGGTATGGATCAAAGGGATGGAATGTCAAAGCTCTAATTTGGTGAAATGCATGAGTTTTTTGTGAGCATGTGATCAAAGGGTGAATGGTAGCCGATTATGGGGAAAGAAGGTCTTTAGGATGTCAACTAGTGTAAGAACTAGTTTTAGAGTTGTCCAACATCTTATTTTAGTGACATTTATGGGTAATTGGAATGGGAATGTGGGAATGTAGATATATATATATATATATATATATGTGTGTGTGTGTGTGTGTGTGTAAATAAGGTGTGTGTGGGTTGATATGTGTCGTATGTACGTATGTATACATTGTGTTCATGGTGTGTTTTGTCCATAATAATATTTATGTATGTATGTAGTGTAACACCCCAACCGATAGCAGAAACATCGGGATGT
Organism: Ambrosia trifida; assembly: GCA_028751855.1. Taxonomy (NCBI): domain Eukaryota; kingdom Viridiplantae; phylum Streptophyta; class Magnoliopsida; order Asterales; family Asteraceae; genus Ambrosia; species Ambrosia trifida. Next base: position 29,032,180 of record CM054122.1, read on the forward strand.
CACGTATTGATGATTGTTCAGTAGCTCATGGTGAATAATAAATTTCATTAAATGATTTAAATAAATTACATACAATTGTTCTAAGAATTTGTACATCTCAAGATGAAAAATACTAGCTACACATCTTCAAGCATTAACTCTAATCTTCAAGCAAGTATAACCTGAAACATGTTAAGTTTGAAAATATTTTGGGTCAACAAAAGTTGGTGAGAATACATAGGTTTTGCATATAGTTGAAAGCAATATGTTGTATTGCAATCATAGTTGAAGTATAATAATGAGTAATGATAGAATATGAGTCCGACATGTAACAATGCGTCTTTGTACAATCAAACCTTGTGTCGACTGAGACCTAACTCGCAAGTTAGTAAAAGTGTAACTGTTATCGATCATCCCTGAATTTATGCGGGGGGGTGGGTTTGTCAGACCTATAGCGCTATAATCTAAACAGGCGGCTTGATCAATGTTAATGACTGTACTGTGTCTTTTTGTTACAGTCAAATGATAGAATGAGTAAATGATAGTGTAATTGAATCACAAATTTCAATAATGTAAGAATGAGTAAATGATAGTGTATAAAATGTTTAAACATGTTTCACCCCAAAATGTAAAACAGAAAAAAAGGGGCTATGTAAACTCACCTTAGGTGCATAATGAGTTCGTGCGTTTTATTGAGCGTGCAAACACTTAGTAATAATGCCTTGGAAAACTCGAAACTAGCTAGAGGAGATAATGACGGATGAAAACTTTAGTATATGGGAGATGGGATAATAATGTTTTTTTTTTTTAATGGTATCAAGAGTTGAATGGTAGGCTAGTGTATTTATAGTGTAAAATTTGGAGTTGTAATTAGGGACTACTTTGACTAGGCTAGAATTTAGGAACAACTTTGACTTGACTAGAAGACCATATTTACTAACACTTTGACTTGACTAGGAGACCATATTTACTAACACTTTGACTTGACTTGACTAGGAGACTACGTTTGACTTTTCAGGTTTGACTAAGGGACCTTGAAAGGGTTTAAGTTTAATTGGTTTTAATTAACATCACAAAACACCAAATGGTGTAGTGGTTTGTGTGGTGTGGTTAAGGTTTAGCCCGCCAGGGACTCGGGTTCGAATCCTGGCACAGGCAAACATTGTTTTTTAACGTTTTTAAATCAGAATTTAATACAATCCAATTTAATATTGATTATACGTCATTATTTAAACAAAAAAATTAATAAAATGGATGGTAAAGATACTGTAAACATGAATCGGATGAATAAACGAGGGAGTTCTATATATATATATATATATAAAGAAAATTTGTGTGATGTTACATGTAGGGTCGTGTATGTATATGTATGCATGTGTAATGGTTCATCAAACTCATATATATATATATATATATCTGTGTGTGTGTGTGTGCGTGCATGTGTTTATGAGTGTGTGACCGTGTATGTGTATACATATGTATATATTGTGTTTTTCCATAATAAATTCCAATAATATACACATATGTGATTTGTGTTTACACATGGATGTTTATTTTTGAAGCTTTATCATGATCCATCTCATATATATACATATTAGCCGATTACACATATGTATAATAGGTATTTGAAATCCATCAACTTATGTATGTATAAATCGATTGATATGAGTTTATGTGTATGTATTCTTGTGTTCTGACATGGTTAACACATGTGTGATTTGTGAAACTTTATTGGTATGGTGTAATTCACATAATATGTCACGTGTTAATTCGTCTTTAAACGTGTGTTGAACCAACGTGTTACTCATGTTACATATGTGTTAAGGATTCAATTAATGGTTTGTGGTATTCTATGATTTTTCATGTGTTAAGTATTCGCAAAATGTCTCGTGAATGTCCGGGTTTGCATGGGTAAACGGGACTCTGTAATGGATTCCTGAACTATCCTAGGCCTTGCTAGACTCGTGGTGACACATGTTTTGTAATAAAATGTCTAATTCATAACTGCAATGGACAAAATGGTAAGAGTAAATGTAACACCCAACCGATGGCGGAAACATCGGGATGTCACGTATTGATGATTGTTTCAGTAGCACATGGTATATATTGAAATTTTAAATAATTTATTCATAACATAAATATCCAAATGAAATGATGTCTAGAAATCCCAAATGCATAATATCAAATAAAGCAAATAACTTCAAATAACTTCATAGTATTTCCTCATGCATACTCTAAGCCTCAGCTTCATTGTTACCTGAAACATGTTAATTTTGAAAATATTTTTGGGTCAACAAAAGTTTGTGAGAATTACATAGGTTTGGATAATCGAATAAAGCTTGTACAATTCAAGTGTCATGGCAAGTCTAGTCCATATGTGAAAACATACTATCAGGTAAATCGAGTGCATAATCAACCCTTGTGACTAGAATATTGTGGTCCATCCCATACGCTCATGGTTCACTCGATTATGTTATGCGATAACAATCATCCACGCTACCTATGTAGGAGGTACACGTATCCGGGTGGGATTGTCAGTCCAATAGATCTATCATTGTATACCGTCGGCTGATCAATGTTAATGATTATGCTAGAATATTGTGCTTACCCTAGTCATGTTTAAGACATAATGCAACAAAGAATAACACATAGACACTTTATGATTGAATTGTAGATAGAATGTTGTAACATGTTTCACCCCAAAAATAGTGAAATAGAAAAAGGGGCTATGTAAAACTCACCTTAGCAAAATGTTAAGTCTCGTGAAAATAGAATAAGTGTAGCCCAACGATGCCAAGTATTACCCTATAATTAAGGTAATAAATATGTCTAAGTCTTTCTAGTCAACAAATATTTTCTAGGGTTTCGAATTTGAGGATAAGTATTCGTTTGATTATTAATTATATTGTTTAATAAATAAGAGAATTTCGATAAATAAATAAACAAAAGTCTTTTTGTAGACTTTTAGATTTAAAGATGGTCACATTATAAGGTTTTAAGTATACAAATAATTTTTATAAAATTATTTTCTTAAAAATAGAATATTTAGTCTATTTATTTCTATTTTGCTAAAATATAACTTTAATATCTAAAAATATTAAAATTAAAGAATTTTTAAATTAAAATTTGTATTTCTGTTCTAAATGGACAGAAATAATTTATATAAAATTTTGGTGCAAAAATATTGAAAAATGAATTTATTATGATTTATTTATGACTAAAAATAACAAAAATTGATTAAAAATATTAAATAAATGATTTTTCGAAAATAAAAATCATTTCAGAAATGTTTAATGTTTTATATACTCAGAATAATTTTTGTGGAAATTTATATAATCGTTTTGATATTTTTATAGAATTTTATAATTATAATGGAATAAACTTGAAATATTTATTATATATAATAAATAAATAATTTTTGGAAAACTAAAAATTGTATGATGAACTTTTCTATTAGAATATCATAAAATAATTTTTGTAGAATTTATAAATCGTTTTTAGTATTTTAAAATCATTTTTAAAAAAAATAAAGAATATATAAGTAATAAAGGTTTTTAAAAAAGGTTTGTGTGTGCTAAGGCTCGAACCCGCGTCAAACCCGGGTCGGGGTTTTAAATCACAAGCCCAGACCAGTTGGTCTGGACCCTGAGAACGAATATTCTAGGTTAGAAATTAATTATATAGTTATTCTTGATTCAGATTTATAATCATTTTAAAGAAAAGATAAAAAGCCACGTGATAAGGGACTCGAACCTTGGCCTGTGGCCGGTTCGTGTTCTAGACAGAAGAGGCCACACCAACTGATCTGTTGATCAGTTGGTGATGAACTTGGTTCTGCAATAATTATATACTAAGGTCTGCAGAAGGTTTATCCCCAAATCAAGCATGTCGAGCCCTAGCTTTTTACAATCAACAAGATTGACGAACAATAACCCGATTAAATATGGGGTTATTGTTGTTAAAGGGCCGATGAACAAAACCATACAAAAACATTACACTTACAAACTGAAATCGTGATTATGAGGCTCGGTCAAACTTCTAGTCAAACGCGAACCCAAAGATGATCAAAATGAGTTTTTCAGAGGAAATTGAGGGTAAGGAGAGAGTTTTCGGCGAGTGTAGGTTGTAGTGAAGGCCTCAATTTATAGTATTGCACACGTATTGGACGAATTGGAAAGTTGACTCAAGGCATTGATTATAAACGCGTGATTGATACAGATTTGGAATGTTATAATAACTAATTGGCGTGTAATAGACGCAAGTCAGTCAACCAATCATGAATATTACCATATCAGGGATTAAAATCGCGAATTGTTTTGTTAATTTTAGAAGATTATCATCACAGTTGACTTTTCAAGTCAACTGTTATGATTTATTAATCTTATATAATTAATATGCATGAGATATAAAACAAATAAGTTGTGTGGATCAGATGGTTGGGCTGTTTGTGTGTAAAACTGAACCGGCCTAGGGCATGGGTTTGAATCCCGGCCCAGGCATATTTTTTTTAAACAATTATTTCACTAATATAATAATAATATATGCTTATAGTATGGTTATAGGGGTCCAAACGTGTCACGATACATTTTTAAAGGGCACGATAGTGATAAAAATTCGATGTTTTATTAATAATAGCCGTAACGTACAAAGAATTCAATGCGAAATGTTACAGTAAGTACGGATCTTGACCTGGAAATCTGGCGGTGTCACACCCCCTCTTTTTTAAACATTTTTATAGTATATTATATATATATATATATATTAAAAATTAGAATTATCCAAGCTAAACCGAGCCGAACTAGGCTCACTTTCTAACCGACCCGAGCTGACTCGGCTCACTTTCAAACCGAGTCATATCGAGTGAGCTTTTTTCGAGCTAAATCTGAGCGAGCTCCGAGCCACAAGCTTTTTGGACAGCCCTAGTATGAGACAGATAAAAAAAGAAGGATGTTTTGAGCAATGTTGTAGAACTCACTAGGTGCTAGTCGGTCGGTGGGGTGGGGACTAGCGATTAATCAGATTGGGATTTTTATATGTAATTTCCATTTTTTATATATATACACACATTTTTATAGGCAAACATTTTAAATAGACAAGTTTTAACCCCTCATCGACCCATTTTTTTAAGTATGCACGATTAATCCTCATAATCAACATGGTTTGGTTGGAGATTTGCCAGAATTTACAGGTTTTGGCTAGAATTTGGCCTAAAGATAGCCGCAATTTCAGATTTTCGCCGAAATCTTGCTTGAATATGTAACACCCTGACCGGTGGCGGAATCATCGAGGTGCCACGTAGTGACGATTGTTCAATAGCTCATGGTACTAAAGTGTAAATATTGATATTGTTGGATCTGTATAGCTTTAACAGGTTCTTATTCTAGAACACTTGTTTAGATTTATCAAAGTATTTAGCACAGCGGAATAAGTATAAGTGTTCCAAGTTAAGACTTCACTTTTTAACAGGAGTTATTACTCCCCCTCAGTTAATGAACTAAAGCAGTAAATGAGAATCAAGGTAATGAATGAATATAACAGTAAATGCTTTGAATGATATGATTCTCAAAATATATTAGAAATGTTAATTACAAAAGCTTGTCTAAAATAATGGGATAAACCCATCTATTTATAGACTGGATGATACGTACATGAGAAGTATTCAAAACAATATAATAATACTACAACAAGCTGTAGTATTGGAACTTGTACAAAGACTTTAACAAAAGTAATATAATACTAAACTACTGAAGTACAAAGGCGGTGGGAAGCTTCCAAAGAAGTACTAATGAGTGACAAACTTCTGATGAGTAATCTTTAGGAGTTTGTCTTCAGTAGTTGTTCTTCAAATGTTTGTCTAGTTCATCTTCAGAACTTCTGATCCTTACTCTTCAGCACTTGTTATCAACTTCTTCTTATACTTAAGCAGTTTCTATACTTAAACAAAATATGCTGAGAATATAAGACTAAGGTTTATACTGACTTGTCAATCCTCTTTGACCCAATAATCTCCCCCTGGATTAATGAAGCCAAAACCTTTGTCCATCTTTATTTATAAGATCCTCTTTTCTTGCAGTCAAGAACTCTCCAAATTTCTTTGATCATTGAATATTTGAGTTCTTTGACTTATTGTTTTGTAAGGAGTCATTGGTTTGGTATTATGTACTGAATGGCTTGAAGATCTTCATCTGAAAGTTTCTCTAATTCAGTCCTGTGATGTAGGACCTTTGAAGTGAAATCTTTTCTTTCTAGAACAATGGAATTGGACTTGTGGGTGAAGTACCATTTGACAATTGGTGATTTGAAGTTGAAAAAGTTGTCATTGCATAGTACTATTTGTTTAGTTGAAGATAGGTCTGATTTTTGTTGGTTTTCTACTTCAGTTGTGATCAGATTGGATCTCCTTCTTTGTTCAACAAGTGCAAAACACACCACTGCGGTCTGGTTTTCCTGTTTATAATCGCAATATACACCTAGAAAAACTAGCGAGTTATAGAGAGATGATTTGTGTAATTCGGTTGGTTATTTGAAAAACAAAATCACTATAATCACTCACTAATTAAAAAAGAATTAAAAATAATAAATTAATTGATTTGTGTATAATTACTTAGTTAACCTTTATCTTAATCTACACTAGTGCCACATGTCGCCTAGAGAGTCCTTACCCTTCTCACAATTTCAACCCCTTTGTACCGGAACCCTTATATATATATATATATATATATATATATATATATATATATATATAGGCTAAGTATATAAAGAAACCCCTTTTAGATGAGAAAACCGAAATAAACTCATCCATTGGTCCACAATTATCTGTGTCACCCACTTCAAAATAATATTTTTATAGGGCCAAGGGTATATTAGTCATTTTATATTTCCCCCCTTTTGAATCTCTCTTTCTCTCTTATATAAACCCATCAACTCTCTCTCTCTCTCTCTCTCTCTCTCTCTCTCTCTCACAGACACACGCACATAAAAGCTCTATACAAGTATCCAGCCACCACCACACGATTAAGACGAATACCACCGACCACTACTAACCCCCCCCCCCCCCCCCCGCTTCCACATGTTGATGCACTTTCTGTGGACGTCACTGTCGAATAGACTAGGGTTGAGTCTTAGTATAGTGTTACATGAGATTGTGGTGATCCATAAGGGCATTTTATGGATCTGACGCATTTGTAAATATAGGACAATACACTGAGCCAAGTTTGACCAATATAAACCGGGCGAATGTGGAAGTTTTCCACATTCGACCATCACAAATGGGCGAATGTGGAAATACTCCACATTCGACCATCATAAAGGGGCGAACGTGGAACTGGTGTATTGGACTATAAATAGCAATCTCATGTGTTATTGTTCATTTGGTGATTTGAGTTTGTACTTTGAATGCTCTCAAGGGGAAGGTCATGCCCGACCTCCCCCGGCCCCGAGATAGATGTTTATCCTACTGATGACAGTGTCTGTAACCGTTTCTGAATTAATACGAATCTGTGATGACATTGTTATCGTGTATTTCTGTCTCGTCTCGAATCTCCCGTCTGAAACCGAGTTGTTTTCGCTTAATCGATCCATGAATTCGGTTTTTAACCGGATTCTCAAATTGAGAATCCGGTTAAAAACCGAATTCATGGATCGATTAAGCGAAAACAACTCGGTTTCAGACGGGAGATTCGAGACGAGACAGAAATACACGATAACAATGTCATCACAGATTCGTATTAATTCAGAAACGGTTACAGACACTGTCATCAGTAGGATAAACATCTATCTCGGGGCCGGGGGAGGTCGGGCATGACCTTCCCCTTGAGAGCATTCAAAGTACAAACTCAAATCACCAAATGAACAATAACACATGAGATTGCTATTTATAGTCCAATACACCAGTTCCACGTTCGCCCCTTTATGATGGTCGAATGTGGAGTATTTCCACATTCGCCCATTTGTGATGGTCGAATGTGGAAAACTTCCACATTCGCCCGGTTTATATTGGTCGAACTTGGCTCAGTGTATTGTCCTATATTTACAAATGCGTCAGATCCATAAAATGCCCTTATGGATCACCACAATCTCATGTAACACTATACTAAGACTCAACCCTAGTCTATTCGACAGTGACGTCCACAGAAAGTGCATCAACAATCTCCCCCTTGGACGTTGCTGGCGAATCCACAAATCTCTTGCACATCAACACATTCTCCTCTTTGAAAATTCCTAGCATCTTCAGTCAATAATTGTTGAAATATCAGACACATTATTACATCAACAATCTCCCCCTTGACTGATGCTTCACCAAGTTTCTCTGAGATCCCGTATGATAAATCAATCATGTTCTTGAGTAACTTCATCTGTTCGACAGAATACAAGCCGTAGACGAGTGGAACAAGCAATCAGAAGCTTTCATCAGGAACTACCAGTACTAATTGAAGGACTTGAAATGCTTCAGAAACTGAAGTTTTCGGCGGGCCAACAATATCTACCAATAGCTCTTGAAATTCTTCAGGACTGTGATCTTGAAACTTTCGTTGAGCCTACGTGCCACATGACTCCTACTAGGATACCTCATTACTTTCAGAACATTGAAATCTCAAACTTGATTTCCTTCTTCATAACAACTCTTTAGAACAAGTTCCTTTAAACACACAGGAACTGGGTTGACTGTTCTCATCATGCGGAATAAAATCTGTCTATTTTCTGGCCCATAATAGTCATTTGAATCTGATTATCATACTGTTGATTCTCATGACTACCCCACAATAAAACTGTTTCATCATCATCAATTCTTCAACAAGTTTGGGTAAACCTCATCACCATTCTTCCGAAAATCTTCAAAAATTGCCTTACCCAAATTTTCGATAGAAAATTTTCGAAATTTTTTAGGCCTTAAATTCTACATTCGCCCCTGGGAACTCCACTTTCGCCCAAAATAGAGACTCGAATGTAGAATATGAATAATACTTTTCACTTTCGCCCATTTACACTCACGTTCGTCCACTTTCTATCCACCTTCGCCCGCCCGATGAACCGAAGGTGAAATAAACACCCGAAAGTGAAAATCCACATAACAAAATTCCAGGTTCGCCCAAAACATGCTACATTCGCCCAGTAAAATTCCACATTCGCCCAGTGGAATTCCACGTTCGCCCGCCCGACTTTATAAAAGGGGCGAATGTGCAGACTGATCGTGTTCTTGTTCAATATTTTCTTCAAATCAGTCCAAAATCACTCTAATTCTTTGAATTTGATGATGATACTTGTTCAGAAAGGTGCGGAAATGAAAACCTAACCCTCGAATTCACAAAAACATGGAGAAATCACATGATTTCAGGTTCAATTAAGAATCTAGGGTTTCTAGGGTTTCAACCTTTCAATTTTAATCTGAATTTAACGTCTGAAAACAGTAAAAACGAGCTGTGATTGATTCAAACGACTGTTAGATCGTTCAAATCGGTACCACGGCTCTGATACCAATTGAGAATCCGGTTAAAAACCGAATTCATGGATCGATTAAGCGAAAACAACTCGGTTTCAGACGGGAGATTCGAGACGAGACAGAAATACACGATAACAATGTCATCACAGATTCGTATTAATTCAGAAACGGTTACAGACACTGTCATCAGTAGGATAAACATCTATCTCGGGGCCGGGGGAGGTCGGGCATGACCTTCCCCTTGAGAGCATTCAAAGTACAAACTCAAATCACCAAATGAACAATAACACATGAGATTGCTATTTATAGTCCAATACACCAGTTCCACGTTCGCCCCTTTATGATGGTCGAATGTGGAGTATTTCCACATTCGCCCATTTGTGATGGTCGAATGTGGAAAACTTCCACATTCGCCCGGTTTATATTGGTCGAACTTGGCTCAGTGTATTGTCCTATATTTACAAATGCGTCAGATCCATAAAATGCCCTTATGGATCACCACAATCTCATGTAACACTATACTAAGACTCAACCCTAGTCTATTCGACAGTGACGTCCACAGAAAGTGCATCAACACCACCATCCTTGTACAATCTAAAATAGAGCTCTGTACAATCTAAAAACAGAGCTCTGTACAATCTCATCACCTGCTTCCACCATAACCTAAAAACAGAGCTCTGTACACGCTCATGAGCTGCTACTGATCGTGTACCTCTAATGGCAGATTCAGGTACCATTTTTGTATCTAATTACTTAAATGCCACAAAGCACTGTTTTTTAGGGTTTCAAGATTTTGTGTTAATAATTTGGATAATTTGATCAGTGTTCAAAAAAATAGCCCATATCACAAAAGGTTGAGTTTCTTGCTGTTTTGTTATTAATATTATTTAAGAAACAAGAAAAAGAAACATGTTTATATGAGGATTTCAGCCTTTTTTTATGTGGATTTATTATGAATTTTTATTTTATTTTTAAAGTATTGTTGGCTGTTTTTTGGCTAAAGAATAACGTGAATGCTGATGAATTTGTTATTTATATGATTTGAGCCTAATTTGGACTCTATATATGTGTGTGAATTTAAATCTGAAAGTATGTTATGTTGATTAGAAAAAAAAATTTGGAAACAGATTTGTAGCGTTATTTGAAATTGTTGATAAAATGGTTAGTGTTTGATTATTGTTGGTGATTTCTTGTTTTTGATTTGAATGTGTTTTCATACAAGTTTGATGTAGTTTTATTGATTGAATAGTTTATTGAGTGAATGATAATTTGGATTGATCCCATTTGCATATGTAAATGGGAAGAGGTTGGTAATGTAAGTTATTTGATAAATATTTTTTTCACTTTAATAAACTTGATTGGGAACCAACATGTTCATACAAGTATATAACTTTACAATTGTTTACTTGCATTGATGTGAAAGTTATGTTTTAATTTAGAGATGTTTCATACGTTACAGTTGCATATGTTTGATAAGTTATAAGTTAGGACGAAGTTATGTTGATTCTAGTGGCATATGTTAAATGGAAACAAAAGTAAGTTATGTTGATCCCAGTTGCATATGTTAATAGGAAGAGGTTGGTAATGTAAGTTATTTGATAAATATTTTTTTGGCTTTAATAAACTTGAATGGGTTCCTTAAATGCATTATGTGTTCAACCAACATGTTCATACAAGTTTATAACTTTACAATTGTTTACTCGCATTGATGTGAAAGTTATGTTTTAATTTTGAGATGTTTCATACGTTACAGTTGCATATGTTTGATAAGTTATAAGTTAGGACTAAGTTATATTGATTCTAGTTACATATGTTAAATGGGAACAAAAGTAAGTTGTGTTGATCCCAGTTGCATATGTTATTGAGAAGAGGTTGGTAATGTAAGTTATTTGATAAATATTTTTTGGCTTTAATAAACTTGAATGGGTTCCTTAAATGCATTATGTGTTCAACCAAGATGTTCATACAAGTTTATAACTTTACAATTGTTTTGCTCGCATTGATGTGAAAGTTATGTTTTAATTTTGAGATGTTTCATACGTTACAGTTACATATGTTTGATAAGTTATCAGTTAGGACTAAGTTATGTTGATTCTAGTTGCATATGTTAAATGGAAACAAAAGTAAGTTATGTTGATCTCAGTTGCATATGTTAATGGGAAGAGGTTGGTAATGTAAGTTATTTGATAAATATTTTTTTGGCTTTAATAAACTTGAATGGGTTGCTTAAATGCATTATGTGTTCAACCAACATGTTCATACAGGTTTATAACTTTACAATTGTTTACTCGCATTGATGTGAAAGTTATGTTTTAATTTTGAGATGTTTCATACGTTACAGTTGCATATGCCTGACAAGTTATAAGTTAGGACTAAGTTATGTTGATTCTAGTTGCATATGTTAATGGAAACAAAAGTAAGTTATGTTGATCCTAGTTGCATATGTTAATGCGAAGAGGTTGGTAATGTAAGTTATTTGATATATAGTTTTTTGGCTTTATTTAATAAACAGTTTATATTTAAGGGCCTGTATTTTCTACTCGCCTCAGGCCCAAGAATAATTTGGGATTCTCGGGGACAACCTTGGTGCTTTGTATCACAAATTAAATTGAATGAGTATTTTATGCCAATTTTTTAAAATTGAAAGGCAAATGTTATAAGGTTTATTTTAAATGTAACTTCTTCGTACATACTTTTGGCTTTATATTTGTACTTTTAGAGTATTAAAAGTCCCAAGATTACGATTCACATTTATGTCAATAGTCATATTCTTGATCCATGCGTCTATAATGATTTTGAGTTTGACAACAAGGTTGTTTTGAACAAAGTTCAAGGCGATGCAAGTTGCAACTGATGGGAAGTTGCTTCTGATAGAGAAGTTGCTAGTGTTGAATACAAAAGTATAATGTGCCCTAATGACACTTTACCATTGACTTCAACCAACCACTAAACGTACTACTTTAATGGGTGAACAAGCCAACCCTTGCAACATACCACAACCCCAGTTGGCAAAGAGCCGACATCAAAATGCCAAACCTTCTCAACGATGTGAGCTATTGGCGATGTGAGCTATTGGGTAATATCAACTACGTCCGTTAAGAAAATGAACATGTTGGTGTTGGTTTATATTTGTTTGCTAATAGGATAAATGACCAGTTCACGAACGTCAACGAGCAAATTATCCTCTAACTTATGCTTCCATTCTTCATCAAGTTGTTTACACAACAGTCTACCTATATTTGAAATTGAAATGCTCTAGAAAAGAGAAAAATCAGTAAAAATAACATAATATATACATGGATCTTCAAACTAACAAGAAAATATCTTTATTTGCAATGTTAATATGCTATAAGCTATAAGGCATAAGCCAACATAAGCACCAACTTTTATTGCTTCATGCAGGTGTGCAACAAGTATGTCTCCATTGACCATCCTTAGTTAAGAGTTTCATCACTGCAGCCCAGTACTTTAGGTTTGTGTAACCAGTACTCTTGAAACCTCTGTTTTGCGTACTCCATGTAGTCAAAATCAATTTCATTAACATGTTCCTGGAATAAACAAAATTAAAAATATTAATGAATTTCAATTTTTTTAATAAGAATGTTGTTCCAATCAATTATAAGACTTCTGAAAGGAAAATGAAACAGAAAAAAAGAAAGTTAAAAAGAGCAAATAACTTTTTAGAAAGGCAAAAAGGAACAAATAATGGTGTCAAATAATATAGGAGGTGATTTAGACTCAACAAGGCAACGCGTAAAAAAGAAGACATAATAAGAAACGGGTCTAAAGTCACCTGGTGATTCTTAAATGTGTAAAGCTACACCATTATATTAAAAAAAAAAAAAAAAAAAAAAAAAAACAGATTCTTATTTAACTAATATAATTGTTGTAATCATCTTTGAACACTAATTATCAATACAAAAAATAATTAATATTTTTGATAAAAAGGTGTTTCGTTTCGACCTGTTACATGACCTGATCATGTTTCCATCTCTACAAGCTAGTATTATTGGAACTGAGGTTCAGCAGCTAGAGAAGGTGGATGTTCTATCCTAGCTTAAAGATAGCCTGCAGTTCTTTTTAGGGAGCTTATTTGTCCTGTTTATGAACTTGTAAACCCTATGAGCCCCAATGACATCCAATTAATCCTTTTGAATATGAAACAATTGTCTGAATACGAAGCAGTTGTAGGACGCAAAACAAACATTTTAGTCTTAAACAGAGGTTATAAAACCACTAATAAGCTTTAAAGATCATAAATCACAAATTCCAAGCCTATTTTTCTGTGGGTATTCCTCCAACACATCATCGGCAAAGTCTACAGGCTAAAAAGAAGATACAGTTCCTATATATATTTATATGATTGTGGAAACTAAAGACAAATACCACATGCTTAATTGCTTTGGAACAAAAATGCACTTATTTAACATAGCATATAAAAGGTGGCAAAAGTACCGATATTACTCCCCATAAGCCCCACATTAGATGACTTGCAAGGGTATACTTCTCCACGTCTTCAAGTATCTTGTCAACTTCTGAGTCGACGGGTTGATTACCTGCACCATAAACTCAAAAGTTAGATTTAATGTCAGCTCTGTTTATGTTCAGTATTAGCTTCAAACATAATGTATTCCCTCCTATACTTGTTCTAGTCCTAGGGTTCGAGAGCCTGGGGGAGGGAGTAATTGGCCCATCGGCCCGTGTCTCCTTCTTTTAAGCATAACATACTAATATTGGCATATTGGCGGCGATGAAACAAATAACAGATTAGTCCTACTTTAGGCATTATTTTTGATTTATTATGTAATTGTGTAAGGCCCATGACTACTGTTGTGTTGGGATATTTTTTTTTTTCATTCTGTAGAAGCCTAGAATGTTTGTAGAGTTGCTTGGATATCTTCTTTTATGTCCAAAAGCAGATAGTCTGATCACTAAAATTATATTTCATCTGAAATCATGGCATTTACACCTCGTAGGTTCCCATTATCCAAGGGACCAAGCTATATATGAATATAACATTTGCACTCCGGTGAAACATCTGGTGCATCTTATGCTGTTTATTCAATCACCAGATACTGGTTTAGATGAAATCATTGAATTAGGAAATAACAACACCTATATCTAGGTGTAATAGTGAATAAAGGGAGAAAGATATTCTAATGTTCAACAAGGTTGCTAGTTAGTGACTCACATGGAAACTCAATTGTTGGCTAAGCATTTTTTAATTTATTATTGAAACACCCTATGTGTCAAAAGGATACGTCTAGGTGCTCAAGCGAGGCTACTGCGAAAACGCAACCAAGGCACACACCTTTACCCTTTTGGATGGTGATGATGAACATTGAACCTTGCTTATTTTTTGTGGATTGTTATTAGTTTTGAAATCTGGTATGAATTTCATATTCTAATTGCTAATTCTATTAGATTTTTTTTTAATTATAATTGTAGTATGGTCTTAATTTTTAAAATTTTCTCTTATTGCATTTGTGCCTCAGGCGTGCTATTGTTGTTGTTGTTGTTGTTGTTATTATTATTATTATTATTATTTTATTGTGACTAGGGAACTGTTGGGGCCTCAAGTGCGTCTTGCAACTTCGTCTAGCCAGGAAACACCTATTCCAACATAGGTAACTTTGTTAAAGATAACAAACTTAAGCTCACTAGGTTTATTTTCATTACAAAAACACTACATTACGTAACTATAATTTTGAACAAATATATTATGAGTGTAACAGTGTTACAATAAAAGTACACAATTAGCCCGCTGTTGCAGAAAAAAGAACACACACACACACACACCCCATGTTAATGTTGGTTGGTACCTGAAGAACTCAAATATACATGTAGAAATCGCCGACGCTCTTCAAGATCTGTTTCAATTGCAATTCATAAGAAGCTGAAGGGTTTTTGTACGGTATATCAGAAGATAAACAATTAAGAATATTCACCTACCGGGGTATTTACTGTAGTCCAACACATGAGGTGTTTCTGTATGATAATCAGCAGCCATCTCACTAAAGTGATTTGCAATATCAAACTTGAAAGGGTTGTAACAAGCATACTCGTAATCCTGTAAAAATGCAAGCATTAGGAACAGAGGTAATGAAAGCTGAAAGTGCAATGGCATCCTGTAATATACAATTAGCATCCTGTATTTATCATTATACCTAGCAATTTACATAAAAAAAAAAAAAGAAAGAAAAAACTATGGACTTGTTCTTGCCATTGACATATTTTTATTTTTTTAAAAGACGCAGTTTAATCAGCCAAGCTTTACGTTTGAGCATTCAAATCATTCTTTAACAGAAATAGAAGACCACTGCACTAAAACCATTACTCAATAAAGATAAATACATCTTCTCTAGCTATAAACCATTGGACATATCTATAATCTACTACCTTTGTCCTAGAGTAGGTGTCAACAGTCTAAGATGCACACGGTTTTAGGAAATGTACAAGTAATGTAGTTTTGTGACAATGTAATTAAGGGTAATGAGAAACTTGGTAAATTATCTTGGAAGTCGACATTCTTTTTGGGATAGCTAAAAAAGGAAAGGTGGACAAATTTTTGGGAACACAACACAATGAATTTACAGAAAAACTTTTTTGGTTTCAATGAATAACATTTATACAGATTTCTGAAAATAGCATGTGGAAATCAATATACTATTTCTCTATAAGTTATATTAATATGATGAATTCATATACAAATGTCACATGGTCTTATACTGAGCTACAGAACTTGCGTGCAAGTTTTTTCATCCAATCGAACACTTAATAAGTTAATAATACTATACGTCTATACGTGCTAGCTTCTATCATTAACTTATTAAGGGCCAGCCCTAATCCTAACGGGACAAACCAACAGATTAAGCTAAAAGCCTAAAAGAAAATCAATCAAATGGGCTGAAAGTCCTCCAAAGTATAATTTTATTGTTTACAACTTCCTAAATCATTAAAAAGTTACATCGTAGTAACATGGTTTTTGTAATCAGAATTCACAAATAATGCATTAGCTATTCAACTAAAAATAGAAAAGAAAAGGTTTTTGTGGGTCAACTCAATCCAATTAGTTAAAAGCTTATATCAACCCAGCCGATATTGACTTGTTACTCAATCTGCCCTATGTGCCCATCTTTCCACCTCTAAATAGTACTTCCAATATTCATTAGACATTGTATTTAGAACATTTCAATGAGTATAAAATATATCTTGTAAACTAGGATAGTAATAGAGTATAATACAATGGAATCACACGTAGAAATTCAGCACAAAAACCTATCACATATATAATGCAATAATTGGAATTTGGAATCTGTGGCCTCAAAGTGGTTGAACACATAGGTTTAGTTGATTTGGGTAAGCTACTCTAGCTGACTTGTAATAGTTAACATGCTTTAGATGTGACACCGTACCATGTAAAGTAAATGCTAACCACTAAATGGAACCTCAGTATAAACCTTAATAGCATACCAATAATACCCCAATAACCAGCCATAAAAAACCTAATTAATCTAACACATACACAAATCTCTCTCAATGAGAACAAGGAAAGTCGACAATATGTGTGCTCCACTATGATGCCTTAGAAATATGGTACCATGTCTTATTAACCCAAACCGAACAATCTTAAAACTAGTGGGTTAAATAAAATTACAAAAGAACAAATATTATGACAAGATTTTTTAGGAATTGTGCATTTGAACACGCTTTAAAACCATTTTCAACCCTTGACTTATATCTGTTTTAGTTACATCTAGCTCAATCCGGTTTGATCCATTATTGAGAAAATGACCCAAATATCACATTTATAAGTAAAATGGTTAAACATGCACAAAAAGCTTCACTCAAATCTCATATGTTAAACTGCAACCCCACGTTGTCAACCTCATGCTGAGCATTGACAATCATGAGATCATAGTATAGGGTTGCAAAAGAGATATCAACCATAGCATCCTATCAAGCTGAAAATTAATAAAAGTTGAAACAAGACGGGTCACATATGCAAAGAAATTAAAGGGGAAAACAAAAATAAAAATTTCTTAAAATATAGATCATAGAGGTGTCAAAACGGGCGGAAAGGAGGTTTGGGTAACAAGTCAAAACGGGTCATTTTTGTATCAGTGTAACCAGACCGGGCCACGTTGAGGTTGACCTGAAACACCATTTGTCCAAAAATTATTCCTTAAAAAGATATATTATTTCAGTGGCGATCTATTTTCTAATAAAAGGGTTTGGGGGTTTCAGGTTTGTATGCATTACATAAACACATTGAGCAACTTTTGACCCCTTTGACCACTTTCCTTCTGAGTTACTTTTACAGATCAACGGTTCAACTAACTCAAATCTACCCATTCATATACAAACATGTTAAAATTGGCCCGACCTAAGATAGAATCTTATGTGGAATGTTCATGTCCATTAAGTGAAACAGTCTAAGTAAATGCTCACAATTATGGTTATGGATTGTGTGTCTTCATCAATCATTATGTTCCCATACTGTAAGTCATTGTGGCAAAATGCTATGTGTTGATCTGCTGAAAGACACTTGTATAAAGTTTCTATCTCTTCCTCAAATGCATCCAAACGGAGGGCCCTTGTTTCTTCTGCAGAGCACATACTTTTAGCTGCACTAAGCCATTTTCTAAAAGAAGAAAAGAAATGTCAATTTACAAATTAGAAAACATACGTTAATCTGATTTCATGTAAATTAACTAGCCATGCAACCTCAATCCTTTGTAGGTGAACCTAGTGAGATCTCAACTTGAAAGGATTAAAAGAGGTATTATACCGTAGTCTATCCCAGATATATGCCTTCTTTGGACCAGGCATGTCAAGGTCATGGAACTCCTTTAGCTTAGACGCTATAAGTGCAGATACATCAGGATCCCTCATATCACAAGCTGACAGTGTCTGGTTTCCACAAGCCAAAAAAACTGATAATTAGTTTCTTGAAAATTTTACAACTATTAAGTAAAGGTGAAAATTTCAACCCATTTACCTTGGAACAGGCTCACACGATCAAATAAGTTGAAAGGAACCCAATTAAATGCTAACAAGTTACAACCTCTTAATAGCTTTATTAAGAAAGATTAGAATCATTAGATTTTCATGCTAGTAATTAACCTTTCTACTCAAATTTTGATACATTAATTATTAATAACTTTCAACCGAAATACGGAAAAGAAGCTTTGTGCGCTAACCCGAGCAGGCCTATTTCAACCATCCACCCTTAACAAAAATAGCTCGTTCTGTCCCGAACTCATTATAGCCGGTTAACACACCCATTGTACCACCTCTACTCTTAAGACAACCCAGTCTAACTTTTAAGTTTCAACCTAATATACAAAAAACTACAACTCAACAACACACACAAAAAATAATAATAATAATAATAAATATGATAAACAAACAGTGAACTCAATAGCTATTGACTAGTGAAGACGCGGGACTTCAAATAGGTGTTTTTTCATATGCATCTTAAGATGTATTAATTAAATTTTTAATTATTACTCAAATTCATATATAGTAGGACATGAGTCATGTGCCAATGCTAGGAAAGATAATACAAAACCAACAGTTGTACCATTAGCATACACTAAGGTATAAACAAGCAGACTTTGTATATGCCTTGCCTATGACCTATGATGTATCTTACATGTCAAACATCTCCTATGACGGAAAATGTTTGAAAATAACATACTCAATCATGCACATGAAACACATAAAATCAAAGCGCGTAAAATAACAAATACCCGTGCACGAATAAACTCTTCAATCCGCCCATTTGGAAACCGGCCTAGTAAACGAGGCCCTTGCCCTTTTTTAGACATAAACTCAAACGTCTTGATCTCCAAATCCCGATCAAAAAACACATCCACTCCCTCACCATAAATCCTCACTAAAACCTTCCGAGACCGTTCTCTGTTTGTCGGCCACTTGATCTGATAAACTTCATTCGTCATAGCACCTTTCAGCCCTATCACCTGTAAACCATCCACATCAATCACATCATCCCAATGAGAAGCCAATGACTGTAGTATCTTCATCGCCTCCACCGGTAGCCGACTTCCTATCGCATCCACTTTCTCCCCAGATTCCATCACCAAATACTCCTCCGTAAACGCAACCGCCCGTTTATAACAAACACGCGTAGAACTTAACCTAAACAACGACTTCTGCAAAAATAATATTAACAAAACAACTTATTTGACATCAAATTATCCATTAAATTACAGTCTTAAGCATTTACAAACTGAAAGTAATATACACTATGTAAATGACAACAGAGTGAAATTTTTATAACGAAATGGTAATATTACGTATTTAGAAATCTAATAATAATAATAATAATAATATATAATAATTTAAGCATGAACTTCAGATTGGGAATTTGAGGAATTGAATAAATCGTAAATTGATGAATAAATAAGCAGTGAAATATCAAATCATAAATTAAAGTTTATAAAAAAAAAAAAAAGGATGAAAGAAAGAGTTACCTGAGAAAGAAATGGATGAAATCGAGTGGAATCAGAATTGGGTGTTAGGGCACAGGGGCGGTTCTGAGAAGGAGAAGCAACGGTTACGGGGATTTTGATGTGCATGCTTGCTTTTTCAAAGTTATAGTTGAGGTCCCCGGACATTTTGTATAAACTATTTATAAACCCATGTTTGTTGATTACATAAATAAATAGTTTTTTAAAATAGTAACAACTTTCATGCCGGTTTGGTACGACATCAACACTTGCTATATGCCTAAGATGATATTCTACATGTTTTATACTGATCGAAAACTATGAAAATAAATTTGCATCGCGCAGTATTGTTTTAGCACGTAAAGAAACAATAGTCTAACCTTCAATTAGGGAGGCTAAACCACGTCACTATAAGTTTAATCCTTTGCTAGAATTAATGACACGTTGAACGGTGAGAGTCATTAACCTGAAACAACACAATAATCCGATGTGGGGCGACCGCCTCGAATCCCGAGAGATTCTACTTAGCAGACAAGGTGTGATTGGCTAATTCTCTTTCCCAAGTGTACTATTGTCCCCTCCGTGGTTACATATTAGTGTAGATCATCGCTGAGGTGGCCTCATGCGGTCTTATTGGCTTACGCGAATGAGAGGTGTACTTGTTGTCCTCTTCGGCGGATCCGCAGATACGTGCATCATCCTGATTGGTTGATTGTGCAGCATGACCTCTGCCACACGTCCTGCTACCGTGATTGGTCCGTACAAGATTGATCATCACTTCGGTTTATCCCTTTTTAGTTTTAGTTTTTACCATTTTTCAGAAAAATTCAAAAACCCAAAAATATGTTTTTCATTTTAGGGGGAGTTTATTTTTTGAAAAACCAAAAACATTGAAAAAGTGAAAAAACCATAAAAATTAGAAAAATCCAAAATGATTTCTAGGGGAAAAAGAGGAAATGATAGTACATCAGTGGGGATCTGACACATGCTAAAGAAGTGTAATGCAATATAAGGCGTGTGTTTGAGTCTGTGTGATGTGTTGATAGGCTTCGTAGACCTATTACTGCGTGCCTGATACATACATATCAAACGAATTGTTATGTGGATAAACTCCTCATAGGCATATGGTCTTAGTAGCATAATTTCGTTTGATAGGGTTTTTGTACAAAATTCAGAGGTTTCGGGTCGTTATGTTATTATTTATCTGGGGATAGCCTATCTGATCTTCTGTCGTAAGTCATTACGGACCTAGATCAGACACGGTATCTTTATAAAAGAGATGTAAAGCCAAATCCTAAAGTTACCGAATTGAGGAACTTTCAATGTATGACGATAATCAAAGATTATCTAATGCATCGTATCCAATCATTGATGCAAATCATGATTGATATCAGCCCTCAACCTGGTAGAGTGCACAAGTTACTTTGTAGCATTGAGTTGCTGACCTGTACACGTCTGTGCCTCATACCTTGTAAATTACAGATGACGAAAGCATAATCACGCGTTCAATGAGTCTTTGTGCAATTATTCCTTGATACGGAAGTATGTCGTGTGCATGGGAACCACAGACAATTGAGTTTATACTACAAATAATAGTATCAGTCTAAAGCACTGCACAACAATCTGCATGTGAGCTTATGTGGACAACAATATCAGCAATTGCCGGATCACACATTGTCTTTAATGATAATATAAATCAAAAGATCAATGGTGTGATCAGATTTCTCAATAACTGATATGATCCTCTTACCGGAAATCACAAAACATTTACTGCTTTATCTTTACATTTCTGCATTTTAAATTTTTCGTCAAAAATCACAAAAACTCAAAAAAAAATTTAGGTGTGTTTTAACAAATACTTTCAGAAAATCCAAAAGATTTTACATTTCTATATTCTTTTTGATAGCCGATGGTGGTTGATGGTGATTTTCTGAAACTTGATGGACCATTTGAGTTTTGTGATCCTTAAATGACAAATAATGAATGTCGGATGCTTAAAAGTTAAGAAAAATATTGAACGGGACTCGATTTTGAGATTTGGTAAAAAGTTCAAAAATTCCAATCTCCATTCGCCCCTTCGATGGGTCGAATGTGGAATTTTGCTTTTACATTCGAACTTTCTAAACAGTCGAATGTGAGTGTTCTTATGTCTGTTGCACATTCGATAAATATTTCCTCCTTCGAACCTTTAAATAGGGTCAAAAGTGGAAATATTTTCACATTCGCCTAACTAAAAGGGTCGAATGTGGAGCCTATATAACCTTATCTGCACCTTCGATCCTTCATTTCAAAATTTTTCAAAAATCTGAGATTACCACCCCTTGTTGCTCGTTTGTTTTAAATCATATCATTGTGTTCCTTGTTCTTTGCTGATCATTTCAAGCCTAAATTTGCAGGTATCCATTCAGTATTCAAGTCTGAATCATTGATTTTATGATCGAACCTTTGATTGAATCAATCCATGATTTCTGGACTATAATAGATATAATTGTTGATTGGGATTCAATACTTAAATGTTTTAGGGGAGAGGATATCAAAATCAAGGGTTAAATCACATCAGATTATTGAATTGATCATTAAAACCCTTCGAACCCTAGATTTTAGGGAAAAACACTTAAATATTGAACAATCATAACAATTGGTTGTTGATAAAGGTTAATCGGACTTATTAGAAGCTTAACAAATCAAAATGGCATGTTAAAACATTCAAAATCAAAATCTGTGATTTTTGAAGATGAACAACCTGATTCGACCATTTCAAAAGGGTCGAAAGTGGCTTGATCAAACGGTCGAAAGTGGACAAAACGGTCGAATGTAGATTTTTAATTCAACTTTTTCACATTCGAACCTTATTTCCACATTCGAACTTTTTATTTCCCACATTCGAACCCACGATTTGGTCGAATGTGGAATTCTAAAATCAAAAATTTCAAATTTTTGTTTATTTTGTCCGTTTTTAATGTGTTTTTGTGTTTTGTTTTGCAGATTAACAATGTCTGAACCTCAAAGTTCTGATATACCCACAGGTTCATCAGAGAAGGCAGCCGGGAAAAAGCCGGAAGAAGAACTACCATTTGAAGAGGCACATAATTGCTGCGCTTTTCTTGGCTACTTGAAGAAACATACTGAATTCACTAGTATTGTTGACTTTTTTGAAGAGGAGTAGAGTCGTTGATGCTATTGCCACTCCTTCTATCATCTATAGAGACCATCAAAAGGAATTATGGACGAATGCAAGAATCGACTTTTGGAATAATGAAACTGCTATTGTTAGTAAGATTCAGGGGGAGTTGGTTATAGTATCTGAAGATGACATTTGAAAAGACTTGAAGCTGACTGACAAGAAGACTGATCCGAGAGTCTTATCTTGGATTGAACAGAGGAAATGCTTCTTAAGGATGAAATACAACGGACCGATCACAGATGGAGCCTTACACAAAGGTAAACTGTGTCCACAGTTTAAATACCTGGCTCACGTAATGTTGCATGTATTCGGGTCTGTGAGTGGAGGATACGATGTGATGAGGAAGAGTATTAGCTCTTTAATGGTTGCCCTGATTCTGAACAAACCATTCAATGTATCCGGGATGATACTTGACCACATGCTTGAACCATTTAGAGGATTGAAGAATAAGAAGTTTTTACTGTATCCAAGATTCCTGCAAATGATATTCGATCAGAAGTACAAGAAGTTGAGGAAAGATCCTACTCAGATTGTGGTGCAGGATCATATGAGTTTCAGCACATTGGTGAGGATGAAAGGATATAAAGGTGTACTGGCAAATGAAAGACCACCTTTGAAGAACTTGTTTGGTCATCTGATCAATCCAGGTTATGAAGATCCAGGAGTTGATAAAGCTAGGAATGCTAACAGTGTTTCCGATAAAGATAATCCATTATGTCCTGTTGATCCTGAAGCCAAAAGAAAAAGATAAGTTGCTAATGTTGGTGCAAAGAGTGGTAAAGGAAAGGGTAAGGAAAAAGAAGTTGAAGCAGAACCGCCTAAGAAAATTTTTCGTAGAAAGAAAAGTGTTGTAAAGAAAGGGATACACTTGGTTGATGAGGAGTCTATGGATTCTGAAGAGACTCAGGAGGAAGAGAGATGGGATTCTGCTGACGAGACTGTCAAGATCACCACGCCCAAGGCCACTGTGGCTGGTGAATCTGAGAGTCTGAATCAAACCTTGGAAGAACAAAGAATGAAGAGTCCGATTGTGATGGACGATATTGACGAGAGTCTTGGTATGGGTGGTGAGGATTTTGGTGGATCGCCAAAGACTGGAGAAAAACAAAAGAACCCAACATACAAGATGAAAGCTAAGGCTGTTGAAATTGAAAAGCCGATGAAAAGGAGAGCTAAGGAAATTGAAAGCTTAATTGCAGGAAAGAAAGTTCCTGTTATGTCTAGCTCTAAGTCTCCAGTGACATCCCCAGCAGCTAAGAAACAGAAAACATCTGCTGCTGAGCAATCTAACATTCCAACTGATGATTTTAATGCTGCGTTGGATAGAGTCTTGAATAAGTTTAAGAAAAAGACTCCAGTTGCTGAGGCTTCAACTCCTAAGGTTACTGTATCAGGAGATATGATGGATGCAGTTAATCAGAAGCTAACTGAAATGATGAAAATCATTAACCAGCAACAAGCTGAGATTGAGCAGTTAAGAAAGAATGATAGGAAGATGTTGGATGTAGTTGAATCTTCACAGGAGAGCCAGGAAGAATTAGCAGCTAAGATCAAATTACTACAGAAAGAAAATCAAGAGTTGTTATTCCATGAACAGAGAAATACACGAAGAATCATAACTTTACGACTTGAGAACAAGAAGATGAGAACTAACAATAAAAGTATGAAAAAGGTTATTGATGATTTGTATGAGAGAGCTCCACAATTGAAAGAAGGAGAAGAGGATAAAGAAAGAGAGGAAGAGCTTGTTGATTATGAACCGTCTGAGTCTGATGAAGAAGATGACGAAGAACTTGATTAGGATGCCGGTGATGCTCCTGAGAAGAAGAAAGATAGTGATGATGATGGTTCAGGAGATGATTCTGGAGATGATAATAGCTCTGCGAATGATGATGATGATGACGATGATGATAACACTGATCAGTACAAGTATGAGAAGAGAGAATCAGGAAAAGATGCAGGAGAGTCTAGATCGAAAGCTCCTGGTGGCAATACTAACGATGATGATATTTTCTGGAATGAGAAGATCAGATCTTTATCTGAGGAGGATAAGAAGCTATATCGTCAGATGTTAACCAACAAAGTCTGGACGATTGAGATGAAAAGAAGATTTCCAGAAATATTTGAGTCAGATGACATGAGATTTGAACTCGAGTACAATGATCCTGATCTTGAAGATGGAGAAGTTTCTGCAGCTGTTTCTAAAGAGATACTTGAAGGACTGGCTAAACAGGTTGGTAAATCTCTTGGAGAGTTAATGAGTGAAAATTACATTCCAAATATTCCTGAGAAAGAAGCAGGAAATCACTCTGATGATAGAGATACTCCGGTGTTTGAAGACGTTGAAATGGAGGATATTACAAGTGAGGAATATCCAGAATACTTCAAAAATGATAAAAATTCTGGATTTCCTGAATTTTCTGAAGAACTGTTGAGCCAGGCTGAGAAACTTGATCGTGAGAAAAGCAAGAAGTTCGTTGATGAAGTTTTCAAGAACTCAGATTGTCAGAAACCGAATGTTGAACAATCTGATGATCTGAAGAACTTGCTGAGGAAGCTTAAAGAAAAAGATGCCAACCGTCTGTTAGTGCATGTTCGTGTGACAAACGCTTCTCTAGATTAGTTTTGTTTTGTGTCGGTTGATAGTTTAATTGTAACATACTTAACGGAGTTATAAGTCAAGTATGATAGTCTTTTGTTTGAATCCTAGCTAACATTGTTGATGAACGAAGATAGCTTAGGAAAAGATACCTTTGAGTATCTTCTCCTGAAGGAGAAGATAGAAAAAGGAATCTTTTCCATCTTCTTCTGAAGGAGAAGTTAGGCCATCTTTTCCTCAAGGAGAAGATAGAAAAAGGCATCTTTGAGGTGGGCTTCTTCGTTCAGCCCATGCACTATATATAGGTGCATAGGGTGTAGGCTAGGGTTAAGAGTTTTTGGTTAGCAAGCTTGTAATTGATATTTGTTCCCACTGAAATAATATCAATAGACAAGCCGGTTTTATATTATTCATCGTGTTCTTCGTTCGTGTTGATTCTTAGTTTGCATAAACATCTATCAAGGGATTCCGCACCTTGATAGATCTGATCTGGCTTGTAATCGAACCATTCAAAGGACCTACAATTGGTATCAGAGTGTTTACGCTCGATTGTACGGTTCAAGCTTGATTTTTGCAAAAATTGAATCTACTGTGACTCTTCACCAAAAACTATCTGGCTTAATAATCTGTTTAAAATTATCCTCCTTAAATAGAATTCAAAGAAATAACCACTATGAAAATAATTAATTATTGATTGATTCTATTATCGTGATAATCGGAACATTTGTTTGATTTAGTTACAGAAGGCAACAGCGACATCTTCACCTATCTTCTCCTTGTCTCACTCATCTTCTCCCTCCATAAGATTCCCTTCTAACCCATCTTCTCCATCCCTTCTAACCCATCTTCGCCATTTTGACATCTTTGCCATCCATATTATTCCCTCACCCATCTTCTCCTTCCCTTATAACCCATCTTCTCCTTCCCTTATAACCCATCTTCTCCTTCCTTTCCTTTGCTATCTCCGCCTCACTCTCTCACCACAAAAAAAAAAACCCATATCCGCCTCACTATCTAGATTCCTCCAACCCATCTTCGCCGCCTACTTCTTCCACGCAACCAACTCTTCCATCCCCACCCTAATCTGCCAAACCCTCTCTCCGTCGCAACCCCCACATACAACCAACAACCACCAAACCCTTCTGCCGCCGACACCTAACTTCACCTTATTTTACTTCGTGGCCCATCATTGTTGACTGGTCAAACGAAGTTGACCAGTTTTGTTTCTTTGCTGATTTACATCTTCGCCTTTATAATTATTAAAGGTGCTCAACAATTGAAGTTCTTATAAATTACATCTTCACGTGACTTTTAAAGTCTTGACAAAACAAGACATCTTATTAAATCATATTAAACAAATTAAAAATGTCAACTCTAAACAAGATGTTAGAAATGGACCATGAAGTAGGCAAGTCAAACTCACCACCTAAAATGATTTCAGTTAACGATTATTATTGGTGGAAGGACAGGTTTGAAGAATGGGCAAGGTTTTATATGATGAGAGGATGGATTTGCATTAGAGATGGATATTTCAAACCATCTAGAAATGTAGAAGGTAGAATTGTGGAAGTGGCCTTTAAGGATATGGAAGAAGAAGATAAGCTTATGTTTGAAGCTGAAAACAAAGCTCATGCTGCCATCACAATGAGTCTACCTCAGGAGATTCTGCATACCTTCAAAAAATGCCATGAGGCAAAACAATTATGGGATGCTCTCGCGAGAAGATTTGAAGGAAACGATAATGTCAAGAAAAATAAGACCGATTTACCGAAGAAGCAATTTGCTGTCTTCAGGGGAATGAAAGGAGAAACTCTTGAGGAAATTATAACACGATTTTATCATCTTGTGACTGAATTAGGGAATCACAGTATAGCGTATACTGAGGCTGAACTGAGTACAAAAAATCTAGATTCTCTACCCTCAAAGTGGGAGGTTTATACTCTTCTAATAAAAGAGAATCCAGAGTTTGAAAGTGCTACTCTTGATGATATGATAGGGAAGCTGAAGGCTTATGACTTGGCCATACAGAGAAAGGATGCCGGATATGATCAGGTTCAAGATCCGGGAGTTTACTAATGCAAAACCGACATCCAAGGACTCGTCCAATAGCAGTGGGAATGCAACTGGATTCTTCTCAGGTGATAACTCGGGAAATATTATTTTGGACTCTGATGGTGAAGTTTGTTTTGTTTCTGTTTCAGGTGAGTCTACGAAAGTGAAGGATATTCCCTCAGGAAAAGACAAGGGAAAGAGCACTGACTCCAAATGTGTTCACAAGTCATGCAAGTCTATGCCAATGAGTGTGAAATCAGCAGAAGAGCAACTTGCAGTTTTGTCTTCCTTTGTAGCTTCCTACGAAAACTACATACAAGGGAAGATAAATGATCTGGCAGTTTTTGATGACGACTATGATCAAATAGATCCGGATGACTTAGAAGAAATGGATTTGCAGTGGAATCTTGCTATGATCTCCAGAAGAGCAAAAAGGCTCATGGATAGAACTGGAAGAAAGCTGGTGGGAGGTAGAGCCGGATTTGACAAATCAAAGGTGAAATGCTACAACTGCTACAACTTCGGTCACTTTGCAAGAGAATGCTCCAGACCAAAGAACCAGAACCAGAATCAAAATAATACTGTCTGGCAAAGCTCGTCAGTGGGGCAATCTCAAAACAACACTAGCCCTAAGGCTCTAATGGTAGCAAAACCTGATGGTACGTATGACTGGAGTTGTATTCTTGATGGAACTGATGGATCAAGAAATGAGGCATTCATGGCTGAGATTGTGGAAGAAAAGTCTGAAAGTGATGGAGACTCTGGTGTCGAAACTGAAGAGAAAGAAAGTACAACTGAAGAGGCTGAGGCAACCAAGATTGAAGAGGAAGAAGTTAAGGAGTCAACTGCACAGGTGCTGGATCTGACAGCACCAACTGAGGGTATGTCTGCTAAAGAATTCATGGCTTACATGGCAGACTTGTCCTCCAATGAGAAAAAGGTACTCCTTCCTCTACCTCCAGTTGTAGAAGCTTGTAATAAATGTGTTGATTATGCTGAGCGTATATTGTTACTTGTGAAAGAAAATGATAATGTAGCTGAGCATAATAAATCATTAGTTGTGCTTCTAGATAAAGAAAAGGAGTTTAACATAGGCAATAAGATTAGAGAAGGGAATCTAAAAACTTCTCTTACTGCTGCTAAGAAAGATCTAAAAGAACTTAAATACACTCTTAGTGAAAAGATAGATTATCTGAATCTAACACAGTTGGCTCTAGTTGATTAACAAGAAGAAATCGCTAAGAAAAATGCAGAAATAGACCAACTTAAGATTAAGGTAGTCGATCTGAACAGGCAAATAGATCAAGTTCGCAGCTCAAAATATCTTATAAGTGCTCTAATAGACTCTGGAAGAGACACCAAGAAGTTTATTGATGAAAATGGTGGCTTAGGTTACCAAGATGTGCCTCCTCCTCTAACAGGAAACTATACGTTTCTACCAACTGAGAAGGAGGTAAATGAAGAAATCTGTAAGCCTAAGAGAGATGAGAAGAAAGTTGATGTGAGTGAAAATGAGAACAGTACTGAGAGTGGTAGTTCATCCAGTGTGTCTGGGGATGAAGAAATAAGTGAAGTGTTCAAGAACAGTACTAGGTCGGGGGTTAATAAAACTAATCCAGTTAAAACTAACCCAACTGAATCAAAGACCCAACCCAATAAGGCTGAACCAAAAATTATTTTGAAAAATCCTAAATTTGTTAAACAAGGCGAAGCCAAAACTGAAGAAATCAAACAGGGTAATGCTGAATGTTCTGGTAACACTTCTCCTAAATCTGCTAGCAATGAGGGATCGACTTCAAGGGGACCGTACAAAAAGCCCCTTGAGAAACGATCTTGTTTTAAATGTCATAAAAAGGGTCATGTAGAGTAAACGAGTTGAATTAATACTTAAAATGAATGATGTAAGAATAACTGCTAATAAATAGTATGAGAATAACCACAATTAATACGTAAGAATAACTACTAATAAAAGAATAATGTGAGAATAATCATAAATAAGATAATGCGCGAACATAACTAATAAATAAAATAATGTAAGAATAGAATAATGAAATTTGCTGCAAATAAAAGTGCGCAGAATAGACGCAAAGTCTACTGGCATGAGGATTTAAATTTAGTGGTTTTGCATATATACACGATAAAAGACATTTAGCAACATTCCGATGAGGATATGTCCAATATTTTGTTAGAACAAAGTTTTGCGACTGAGAGAGTGCAAGTGTAAAAAGATAAATTTCGTTTATAAAAATGTAATTTATTCGAACTTTGTGATATAGTTGAAAGGATAGTAGTAATGCATGAGAATAACTTTTTTTAGAAATCACAGAATGTTTTAGATTCAAAACAGGTTCACATGAAAACACTTTGTAGGTACACACTTTCATGTGTTTACGAGTTGAAAATTAATATAAAGCATATTATCAGTCGCAAGTTTCTTTTCCCGAAAATGTATATTGGATCCGTTATATGAAAACAAGAAGGTTTACATTTGACTTGTAAATATGCAAAACGAGTTTATAAAATGCAAGAGGAAAAAAAACGTATAAATCAAATGTGTTTCAAGACCAAGATTTAAAAATGACGTGAATGATAAAAGCCAAGGTGTATGACACGAATGAGTTCCCAAATATTTAAGAAAGTTTGAGGCTTCGAAATGACGTGGATGAGAAAAGCTTAATATCATATTTCTGAAAATAGACTTTAAGTTTAAAAAGGATGATCGAGTCACAGCAATGGAAATGCTAAGGTTTGTGAATAACGTGTAGGGTTCGTGTTCCAACTATCAGCTGGTAACCTATCTTCAAAAACCCAAATCAACGTTAAAAGTCAAGGCGCACAAATTTCTCGTGTTGCGTTGATTGAGTGAATCAGCTCGGTATTTTTGATAATATGGTAGAAGTTTATGAGTAATTTGAAGGTAATGGAAAATCTGGTTTGGTTCGGGTAGATTCTCCTTGTTAGTATTTGGAAAGTGTGGGTAGGACACATATGAGGTTGTGAATGATCCCAGATGCCTTGACGAATTTTGGAAAATAGGATTTTGAACATTTCTTTAACTTGTAAGTTAAATTTCACTAAGCTTGAAAATTTCCAATTTTTGTGAAATGTTTTGAGAAAATCCAAGTGTTACTTGAAAACCTTGAAAGTTTTATGAAATTTATACGTTGAAAGACCGGTTGCTTGTAAGGATCGTTAAGGCATCTCTTTGGGGCTCATAGTGCGCTATTTGCTTCAAGGTACACGGTGTATATTAGGTGTACTAATCTAGTGAATAGGCTCTTCCAAAACTAGGTACTTTGTGCTCTTGTGAAAAGAAAACACACGAAAAAGTTGCTAAGTCAATAGATTTAGAGAGTAGTGTACCGGTGTGTATCGTGTAGATAGGCATTTATGTATGAATTTATTCTGGCCAAAAGGAGCTAACTAATGGTAGTTGACTATGGCTTAGTAGGCTGGGTGTAGGTGTGTAGCTATATTGATAAATTAGTATTGAGTAAATGAGGATATATTATGTTGAGAGTATTGTGGATGCACAAACGGATACAAAAGGTCATAGTTTAGGAATATACTGTGACATTGATCAAATGAGTTTATAAACATGATGATATAAAACAGGTTGATTAATAAGTTTGGGAAACCATGTTCATTTTTTTTTACAGTGTGATGACGCAACACTCCCAAAATCAGGATGTGGTCGAAGTTAAACATAAGGTTTAAAATTTTTGAGTCATTGGTAGAAATGTTTTAACTAAATGGAGAAATACTTTATAGTGTAAAAGTCACAAAACATGAAATAATGTAAAACAAAAGTTTTAATAATGATGATGAAGAATCCAAAAGCGAATGATTAATGAATAATAGCATATGAAACAGCAAGCGATGAAATTGAAACTTCAAATGATAAACAAGACATAAATATCAATAACATGAGACATTAGAATTGTTTCCATAGGAAACTTTGACTAACCCAAATATTTGAAATTTCCTAGTGACTTGTGGGGGCGTACTTTAGCCTATAAGTGAATGCTTATCCCAAGAGTTCCCATGTAGGTATACGGGTCCCTCGTTTGATTGGGATTTATACGAAACACCGGGCCTAGACAGAAAACTCAGCATACAGGCGCTCACCCTTCCAAATTGCACGTGCCCCATCACTAGTGAATTCAAAAACTTTAGCGAGATTAAAAACGAGATGCAGAAATAGATCCTTGAGACGTGGATTTCACTCCTAACTCAAAGATGTATTTCAAAATTGAAAACTACGGTGGAGTGAAACTAGTCACTAAGTTATGGATATCACTCCCAGCTAAGTGGTTAAGTTTCTTTTCAGAGGAAATACTCTTTGAGGTGTGGAGGTCACTCCTATCCCAAAGGTATATTCCAAAGATGTATAGCATATAGAGGAGTGAAATTAATCACCAAGGTATGGATGCCACTCCTAACTTGGTGATATCGTTTCG
This sequence comes from Ambrosia trifida, assembly GCA_028751855.1. NCBI lineage: Eukaryota > Viridiplantae > Streptophyta > Magnoliopsida > Asterales > Asteraceae > Ambrosia > Ambrosia trifida. The sequence continues at coordinate 29,064,368 of CM054122.1, forward strand.
TTTGTGAAATGCGAGTGTCTTCTTCTCCAAGCAAAATATCAAAAGAATAACGGAAAAGAATCATAGCGAAAATATCTTGAAAGAAAATATAAGGATAAAGAGAAATATACATGAGAGGACTCGTAAATGTAAGATTACTTATAGACTAGGCTAAAAGGCAATCTAATAGCCTAATTCCCTATCACCATAGCTCTGATACCAATCCGTAACACTCCAACCGATGGCGGAAGCATCGAGGTGTCACGTAGTGACGATTGTTCAATAGCTCATGGACTAAAAGTGTAAATAATGATACATTGATTAAGTAGTTTATTACATTGAAAGAAAAATACAAGATACAATAATTCTAATGTGACAGCTAAAACTGAAATACAATGAATTCAAAATCTAAGTAAAAATTCTAAAAGCTTAAAAGTCAACTCATAAATAACCCGAAACATGTACAAAAATAGTATATGGCAATACAAAAATGTATTGGTGAGCATACCCAGTTTTGAATACATATAGTATAAAAAATGTTTCGCAATTCATGTGTTGTAAACCGTTTGCAATTATGAAATAAGCAGTATCAGTCAAAACTAATCCTAATAGAATGAGATTACCACATGAAAACCATTTTTAGTATAATGAATCACAAGACAATGACCAAGGTCTCTCAACAGAGTCACAAGGGTTATATACCATAGTACTATTCATTGAAATGCAAGGCCACAGAACGGTTAACGATTTTGACTAAGCATAAATACATACAAATTCACATAAAGAAAGCACACATGATAATTGCATTAACTATAAGAATAACATTTGATAATAGCGTACATGAATAGCCCCAAAAAGAGTAAAACATGAAAAGTGGGAAAGATATATTCACAGTTTTGTTAAGCGCGATAAATCCAAACAAAACTCGTCACAAGATAAATTGGGAATTCCAAAGAATTCAACCTATGTGTATAAAAATACTAATGAGAAAAGTGACTTAAAAAGTCTAAGGCATTAGGGTTTGCTAAGTCGATTTGGGGAAGTAGGGTTTTGTGATAAATTAAATTGATATTATATTTGTATATGAAAATAGTATATGATTAAACTCTATGAATATGATATGATAGTCTAAATATTTCCAATCGAATATTCAGATAAAAATATGTTTTGAATAATTAAGACAAAATAATTTAGTTAATTACTTTACCTAAATTATTATAAATAAATACAATAATCATAAATATTTGAACAAATAATTATGAGTTACACAATGATCCAAACAAATGAGGATAAAAACTTTCAAACATAAGAATATTTCTGTTTTATAAGAAAAAGTATTTATAAAACAAATGTTAAATAGTGTAAATAAATAAATAATTAATTATGTCTAATTAAACATAAATAAGACTAAAAATACAAGAAATAATCCAAAAGTATTATTTTTATAGAAAATGAATGCATTCTGATGTAAATTAACGAAAATAATTTTTCCATAATTTTTCTAAATTTATTTATATTTAAAACTGATTTAATGCATTTAAATCATATTTAAATGATTAAAAATAGAAAAACCAATAAAAATAATTGTATTTTAGACCAGTAATTTTTATTTCAGTTCATGATGACTAGAAATAATTTTTCAAAAAGTTTGAGATTAAAATCATTAAAAATGAAATTTTAATCAATTAATTATGATTAAAACTATTTAAATTAATAAAATACGAAAATAATAAGTTTTTCAGAAAATAAAAATATGATAATTTGTTTTAGGGTGTCAAGATGTTACACCTAATGTTTCATAATTTTTGAATCAAAAATGAAATTACTATGAATATTATAAGTTTTTATGTTTATATATATATATATATATATATATTTATTTAAAATGATAACAAAAATAGAAATAATAAATATAAAAAAAATGGAAATTAATCTGGGGCTGGGATGGTTCGAACTCGGGTCTATCCGAGTGCAATCACACAAACAAACCACTCCACCACTAACCTACCATGTTTAATAATTTCGAGATAGAAAATATTTATAAGATAGTAACTACTTCATCTTCTTCCCAAAAATTGCTTAAAACCCTAAACCTAACCAAGAATTTAATTACCCGATTGTAGAATAGTTTAGTCATCGATTTCATATGGGAAATGATCGGCTATATCTAACAATCAAAACGACATCAATTAAACGCACTTACAACATAATTTGGGGATCGAAAAATAGGTATGCAGGTCCATAAAATAAGAAGGCCGATTATCATGAATCTGGACTCGATTCAGATAGTTTTTGAAGTGGGTTTAAGATTATAAAGATCTGGAAAAGTTTGGGAGCGATTAATTTATATTTAACAACACGTTACAGAGGCTTTGGGGTTATGACCGGACCTTATGCGACTGTTACAAAAATCGAATTCATATTGGGTTTATAAGATGTATAATGCACGAAATAAAGCTAGGAATCGATCGTTAAGGATGGAGAAACGCATTGGGGTAGTTATGGTTCGTCAAAGGCTTTAAATGCCCATATTAAGTCTCGCCGGAAAAAGCTCCGGTGCCGGAATTTTTTCGCCGGAAATGCGTGGGTGCAGAGGGGAGTTTTAGTTTTTTTTGAAACTTTCACGTATTGACACATTAGGTCCCTCAATTATAACTTGGTTAGTTCTTATTATAAATAAGTTAATTTTTTCCTTTTTTTAAAACATAACAACTTAACAAAGTTTTTAAACTCTAACTTTAATAAAAAAATTTGAACTTTAATAAAATCATACAATTATGGCACATTTTATATGTCAACACATACGTATACTAAACGTATAACTACACCATTTTAAAGGAAATTTTAAAATAAAATAAAATGATATTTAATGAGGACTAGAGGTGAAACTTCAAAACAGACGGAGGGCTAAAATTGACAGCTTGTTAAATAGTGAGGGTGACGGATGTCACAGTTGGTCATATTATTTTTTCAGCCATAGAGTTGCGAGAGAGGGAGAGAGCCGAATCCATATACATAATCAATTATACTCATTGTTAGCAAGCTAGGATTACAAGTTCGGTTGTGGTTCTTATTGTAATGGTTATCTGTGATTCGTTCAATAGGAATAGCATTTAAAAGTAATCTTGTGTGTTCGTTGTTTGATATCCACGAGTGCAAGATATTATGCGTCTTGTATTCGTGTTAGTTTGATTCTTCGATGTGTGAAGATCTCAAAGACAGGGGCCTACAAATGGTATCAGAGCACTCGGGCTAGAGAACATTCAAGGAACGTGTTCAGGGTTGCTTTGGATTAACAGGTTGTTTATTTCTCTTGGTTCGTATTTTCGGTTTTTATTAGTTCTTACGACAATTTTAGAGTTTTGTAGGTTATTCTCGTTTTCACCATTGAAGGTTTCGGTCAAGAACATCAAGAACATAATTTATTTATTTTTTTAAAATGCAATTTTTTAAAACATAATAGTTTATGTTATGTTCTACTTTATGCTATTCTCGGTGGTTGTATTGTGTATTCGGTATTGCTTTCCTTGATTAGTGAGGTTAGAAAACTCCAAACGGATGACTAACTTATCTTTAAAGATTTGCATAAGATTATATCAATAGGTCGCTAATGAAAAATTTTAGGTGGTTAACGTGTGTTCATCGTGTTAGCTTTCCGAATAGTTGTCATGTTCGGATTCCTGAAAGGGATACTAATTGTCTAAAAATGAGAATGTTGATCTCGCGCCTTTATTTCATATGTTATGTAGTTGACATGTGTAACATTACGCATTTAAACTTGTACGTTACACGACGATTATTAATAAAAACGTCAAGTTTTATCTTTTACATTCGCATTAATTATTTTTGTCGCATGATTGGAACCCTAATACATTATATATATATTATATATGTGGTAGTGTGTAGAAAATATCAAAAAAATAAACGCTTGGGCCGGGAATCGAACCCGCGCCCAAGCCGGCCCAACCACACCATCAAGCTTAAACCAACTGGGCTAGCCATCAACTTGGAATAAACCCATACGCGTTTTAACTTTATACCCTTTTTAAATTCATCACAGTTGACTTGGTAAGTCAACTGTGATCACGCGTATGCATAATCAAGCCATATTAACTCGTGATTGATCCTAATTTGGCAAACTTATGTGATTATCGGCCTCATCTGACTAAGATACACGTCAATTACAAATCAATTGACCAACAATTAATTATATTACGCGTATGAATTTCAATTCGTGGTCAACCTTGCCAATTAAACGATCCAACGAACCACACTATAAATTGACCTCCTACGAATCATTTCAACTCGCTCACACATCTCTCTTAACCTCCAATTGTTCTGAAACACCTCTAATAATTATCATTCTGTTCGCTGTTGACTTTTGTCTTTGACCAGACAATCTTACACGAATCCACACTGTAAGTAAGATGTTTTTATGTGGGTTTTGATCACCGGCGTTCACACATCAAAAGCCCTAACATCAATTGGGCCAATGATGTGTGAATCGTGTTATTGGAAAAACTAGGATTCGTGCAAAATGATTTGGGGAAGAAACTGTTTCAGTATATTGTATTTATATTTTTTAAACTGAAATGAATCACAACCACAGGCTTAGGCCAAGTGGTTGTGACCATTGCTTGCAACCCAGAGCACCCGGGTTCGAGTCCGGCTGTGACCACCTTTCCTTTCCTTTTTCTTTTTATAAGCAACAAACTAAATAAAATATATATATAATACATTTTAATCTTATAAATTCATTTTTAAATATTAAAACTATTTTATAAATTCTAAAAAAAATTATATTTATTAAATCTGAGTCAAAAGTTTTATTCACAATTTTTATTTTTCAAAAATTCATTTATTTAATATTTATAATAATTAAATCAATTTTATACTATTATATTTATAAAAATCCATTAAAATATCAAAACAATTTTATTAAATTCTACAAAAATTATCCTGAGTTTGTATAAAGTTAAACTTTACTGAAATGATTTTTAATTCTGAAAAATCATTTATTTTATATTTTTAATCAATTTTTGTTAGATTTAATCATAATTAAATCATAATAAATTCAATTTTCATTATTTTTGCACCAAAATTTTATACAATTTATTTTTAAATATTTAGAACAGAAATATGATTTTTAAAAAAGAAATTCTTTAATTTTAGTATTTTTGAATATTAAAGTTAAATATTGGCAATTTGTAATAAATAGATTTAAAAATCTATTTTAAAAGAAATAATTTTATAAAAATTATTTTTATACTTCAAACACATTATTGTGAACATTCTAAATTCAAATTTTATAAAAAGACTTTCTTTTATTTAATTATCAAATTTCCCTTTATTTAATTAACATTTTATTTTAAATTCAACAATTGGATATCCCCAAATCGAAACCCTAGGATACACTTATAAACTAATTAGACTTAGACTTATTTATTACCTTATTATAGGGTGATATTTGGCATTATTTTGGGCAACACTATTATTTCATCTTTTCAAGAAGTTTAACATTTGCTAAGGTGAGTTTTACATAGCCCCTTTTATTTATCACCATTTTTGGGGTGAAACATGTTATAACATCATTATTGCAATTCAATCATCAATGTGTCTATGTGTTTTCTATGTTGCATTATGTCTTGAGCATGATTAGAGTAAGCACCATTCTAGCATAATCATTAACTCCGTACAAGCCGACGGTATACATTGATAGATCTATTGGACTGACAATCCCACCCGGATACGTGCCTCCTACAAAGGTTGCGTGGGTGTTTGTTATCGCATAACATATTCAAGTGAACCATGAGCGTATGGTATGTATCATATTATAACAGTCATCAGGGTTGATTATGCACTCGATTTATTTCTAGTATGTTCTCACATATGGGCTAGATTGACATGACACATGAATTGCACAACATTTTTATTCATTTATCAAAAACCTATGTAATTCTCACCAACTTTTGTTGACCCAAAATATTTTCAAAATTAACATGTTTCAGGTAACAATGAAGCTGAGGCTTGAGTTAGCATGAGGATTTTACATGAAGTTTTATTTGAAGCTATTGAAGTTTTGTTATTTGATATTATGTATTGAATTCCTAGACATCATTTTATATTTGGATATTATGTTTTGAATAAATTATTTAAAATTCAATTTATACCATGTGCTACTGAAACAATCATCAATACGTGGCACCCCGATGTTTCCGCCATCGGTTGGGGTGTTACAACATGTTTAGGTGGTTATTATAGTGTATTTGTATATATATTTTCTATTTGGAGTCTTATATATATATATATATATATATATTTGCTATGCTTTAGATTAAAATAGAGTAATTTAGTTAAAACAAACATTCACTATCTTTCTTACCGGTAAATCAGTGACAACGGTTCAGTACAATCGCTCCCCGCGTGTCCATAGATCGATACTTGGTTCTTATCTATGCTTACTACATATGTGACAGGGTGCGTTTGCCCTTTAATGTGTGTTCTAATGTTAAGATTAAAATCGTTTTTATAAATTTAAAACCCAAGTTGTGCGTACGTATTTATATGTGCATTTCACACACATCAACTTGGCCTTCCAAATGGACATCTTATGTTAAATGCCTCCACCATCGGTTTCCAATGTTTACAAAGGTTCATGTTTGCGCCCACTTGAGGACCCAAATATTTAAACGGAAGTGATCTGGGCTGCAATTCAAGAGTACAACCTTAGTCTGTACCTCATGTTCCTCTACCCCCAATCCATAAACACTACTTTTCGTTAAATTTACTTCGAGACTCGACACTAAGTAAAAGCACTTCATATTACGCTTAAGATTCAACGCGTTAATCTCAGACCATTCCCACAAGAAAACCACATCATCCGCATACAATAGATGAGACAACACCAATCCACCCGAACCGCAATGTAATCCACGGAACAAACCGAGCTCACACGCGCGCTTCAAAATACCCGTGAACGCCTTCATAGCAATCACAAAAAGGAAGGGAGAGATGGGATCTCCCTGCCTAAGGCCTCGGCTACATATAAATTCGTTGGTTGGTAAACTGTTAATTAAAGCCGACTCACGTGCTGAGGAGACGATAGCCATAATTCACTTGCACCAACGCTACGGGAAGTTTATTAGAGCCAAGATAGACGCCAGAAAACCCCAGTTGAGAGAATCGTAGGCCTTTTCAATATCCACTTTAAAGATTAGCCCTTGTCTTTTAAGCCGTTTCATCCACCCAATAATCTCATTAAGCATTAGCGGGCCATCCGTGATATTCCTCTAGGTCAGGAAAGCAGACTGTTTAGGGGATATCAACTTGTCAATTACAAGCTTTAATCTAGCCTCCAACACCTTTGAGAGCACTTTATTAACACACCCAACAAGACTAATGGGATGATAATCCTTGAAACCGGTCGGCTCCTTCTTCTTTGGTATGAAGGCAATGAAAGAGTATGCGTAACCAACCCCCAATGCAGCCCCCTCATATAATTCCTCAAAAAACATGACGGAATCACCTTGAAGCACATCCCAACACCGCTTAAGAAATTTAAAGTTAAAACCGTTCGGTCCGGGAGCCCGGTCACCATCACAAGCCCACACAACGTCTTTACTTTCCTGCAAAGAAAATGGTTTTACCAGTAAATCGGCATCATTACTAGATAACTTACGAAGATGAGGACAATCGATAGTAGGCTTCATCAAAAGTGGCTCCCAAAACTTGTCCTCAAAATATACAAACGCGAAGTCTTTGATAAAAACGGAATTAGTGAGCCATGACCTATCCACGTGTAAGCCATTAATTTTGTTAATGGTTAAGTTGGCCCCCAATACCCCGTGAAAGAACCCGGTATTCTCATCCCCTTCGACCATCCACCGTACTCTCGCCTTTTGTCTAAGGTCCATATGTTTACGCCGATCAAAATCCAAAGTGAAGGCCTTGTACTCATTCCTAATATTCAAATCGAACGCAGATAAGTCTCTTGACTTGGACAATAGCTCTAACCTCTTAAATTCCCCCAACTTTCTGTTATACTCACTTTCGGCCCTTTTCTTATCCGCTTCAACCCATAGCTTGATTCTAGTTTTTAAAATTTTTAGCTTAGTGGCAATCGCCAAATCTACGAGTCCCGAGAACCTTTTCTTATCCGCTTCAACCCATTTATTGTTTTTTTAGTTTGCAATTTGATTAACTATTAGAATTGACTCGATGCTATGTCCGATTATCCGAAATGTTCGAAAAGGATCAGAAAATATCCTAAATATCTAAAACAATATCCGAAAAATTATATATAAAACATATAAAATAAAATATATCATAATAAAATCGGATGTTTGGTTATTCGATTCATTATCTGATCGGATATCCGAATTTCGGATACGGATTCAGATAGTGAAACTGGCTATCCAAAAGTCGGCTATCCGAAAATTCGGATATCCGAAATTCGGTTTTGAACACCCCTAGTTTTTTTCTATTTTTGTTGTCAAAGAAGTTGAAATATAAGTTTCTTAAAACATCACTTTAACATCCATTTAGTCTTAACAATTTCATTTATTCGGATGCACGAACAAAAAAACTTGAACCAACATTAATATCCAGTAATAATTGCAACGGGCCCATCTCCTCACGTATCAATGCAAGGTAATTCTATAGATAATGTTCCTAAAAATAATACAATGCTTTTTAGGACCGTCAGTACAAAAGGAAGTATATAATCTATTGTTGGATTTAGTCGGCAATTTTATATTTTAAACATTTGATAAACAGTTAAGTAACATAATATTATTACAAATCATATTAAATATTTTTATTTTAATTTAAAAAATATAATACATTTGATAAACTGTTAAATAACTTCATATTATTATATATAATTAATAACTAAATTATACCCCGGGAGCGTCCCGTGGTTGAAAATTTTAATGTTAGTAAACAAACGAAAAGTGTAAAAAACTTAAATATACCATTGAGTAAAATAACTATGTAGGCATCAAATTAAGTAATATATAACCATTTGACCTAATGACTTTTAGATGATGGTATGTATGAACATCCAGCTGGCTCTACTTCCACAGCAGGAATAACAATAGCCTTATTAGAAACCTATCAAAACCATTCACAACATATGCAGTGAGATAACTAAAAACTAACAACAACAACAAACGGGAATACAATATAAACTGCTCGATATTTTCTGCTACAACGGTGTCTTTTATATAAGCTTTTGGGTTAGTTCTCCTAATTTCTCTAATAAGAAAGATGCATAGACTCCAATAGTAACAGAAAATAAACACTAATCAGTATAATGAAATTAATTATCATAAATCGCCTAAGCATTAAGATATGAAAACGGGTCAAATGGGCTCGAATAACTTAAAGTTTAGTTATCATAAAATGTAACCTACAAACATAACAACTAATTACTCAAAATCTAAACTAATTAAATATGCTATATAACAAAAAAATACCATATAAATATATAGGTAAAATTGCAATATGACGCATATAAAAAGAAACTTACCATGCATCCCATAAGACCATACAATAGCTTCTGCAAATAAGGCATTGTTACAAAAGTAACATTAACAAAGATAAAAATGTATAATTTTAGTTATAAACATATAAGATGTGTATATACCACATTCAAAAACCCAATTCAAAACCTAATGTTCTATCTTCACCTCTAATCAATAACCAATAACAAATTTTCATTCTTTCTTTCTCCTCTATAGTATCATTCAGATTCCTTCAAGATCCGTTTGGTGTGTAGTCCCATTGGTAACAACATACATAAATAGCAATTAATCATAGAACTATATTGAATGTATCTTAGAGGTTCTGTTATCTTTGCAAAAATTGAAAGCATCATGATAATACAAAGCTATAAAAACAAATACAAATAACAAAAACAACTCAAATCAGGTCATAAGAGTCCATATGAAAGAAGGAATTTAATTATATAGGAATACTTAGATAAGCTTCCTACCTTTTCGAGCATTGGTCTCAAAATTAAAGATAGTTGAAATGCAATGTTGGTGCAAACGGGTTCTTTGGGTGTAACACCTGCAAAAAGTACAGACTTACATATATCAAAAGATTGCTACTAAGCATATACATAAAAGAACTAAATGCATTAAAAGGATTTTGAAATAACTCACCACTATTCCATTGAGCTTTAGTTTGTAAGAAAGCCTCTTCGCGGTTAATGCAAGCAAGATGATATGCTTTCGGACAATTCCTGCAATCATAACCCCACTTAATCAAAACCAGCAACAAAATCCAAAACCCAGTTAACCGAAACACAACTTAATCATTAACCAAAACACTCACCGCTTATCACATATCACAAGGTCCCCATCATCATAGCACATGAAACAAACATCCTCCTCCTCAACTGTCTTCCGCCCTCACCCAACATTTAATAGTAGTATATTATTTGGAACACACAATTCTATTCAGAATCAACATAATGCTGGTAATGCATGTAAATCCATCCATAAAAGCACTTAATTCTATTCAAAGAACAATAGAATTATTTAAACTGTGGAATGTATTCAGAATGAACATAATGCAGGTAATGCGTGTAAATCCGTTGATATAGCACTTAACCTTTCGGAACTCATCGACAAGATGCTGAATTGAACCAGGCGACCATTGATAAAAACTATGCAGCACCATAACCGCCTTCTTCCTAACAACCTCCTTGCGATGTCCCAACAACTCAACAATAGACTGAACAACAGTGGGAACAGTCTCCTAAATAATCAGTTCACAGCACGCGTTCAGCGCAGCGCACACCACTAAATATTTATCAAACTTCAAATCCTTTGAATAGTATTAACAATTAAGATAATCAAATCAAATCATGATCCTCATTCAGAAACAACGTCACGGCCGTTGGTGGTGTGGAGTCTGTGGGGATGGTTCTAATAGTGATGGATGGTGGTAATTGTTGGTATGAGCCTCTTTGATAATCACAACACACACAAAACAAATAACTAACAATTGATGAACACTCAAAAGCACTGCACGATTTCTTATTGTGAATAATTGAGAGTACATAAGAAATAACCAAAACAGACTCAACTTAAATAGAGGAAATTACAATGGCTAAATGAGAAAGACTAGGACTTGCCATAATACCCGGACAAAGTAACAAACTACTAACGGTTTATTGAATTCAAACTTAGTAGACTCACGTGCATGCATGGGACCATAGGGAACTTGTATTACTTTTCAACACCCTCCCTTAATCCAAGTTCCCTAACACCTAACATTCTTCTGAACTTGAAAACCTTGTCTTTTGTCACTTCTTTAGTCAATACATCAGCCAATTGTTCTTTAGTACCATAGAATTCCAATTTAACTTGATCTTGTGCAACCATGTCCTTGATAAAATGATGCTTCAATTCTATATGCTTGGACTTCCCATCTAACATTGGATTCTTTGATAATTGAATTGCTGAGCGGTTGTCACACCAAATGATTGTTCCCCCCTTTTGTTTAACTTCAAGATCATCCAGAATTCTTCTCAACCAAATTCCCTGACAGGCTGCAGTAGTAGCTGAAATGTACTCAGCTTCTGTGCTAGACAAAGCTATAGAATTTTGCTTCTTTGTACACCAAGTAATAGCACCACTTCCCACATTAAAAACATTTGAAGAAACTGTATGTGCTATAAGGATCGATAAAACAACAAAGAATGATCAAACAAGTTTGTTTTAGGTGCGGAAACCCTAAAACAATCACAAAATGATAATCAAACAGATCAAAACAAGTAAATCATCATTTCAAAGCTTTTTCATTAATTACGAACTCAATTACACGTTTACAAATTGAAAGCAACAAGGTATGAACGTGAATTAATCTAAATAATATCCTAGAGAGAGAATCAGAAAGTGGAGGGAACAAAATGACTCAAAGTTACATTCAAAAAATCAGCTTGACTATATATAGACTGCATATTCGCCCACATTGTTCGTGCGAATGTGCAGGTTCGACCACATTGTCCGGTTGAACCAAGCCATACATAAAAAGTCTATTCTACCTTCGTCCAAAACCACTCCTTCGCACCTTCTGAGTCTCCTTCGCACTTTCTAAATCTCCTTCGCACCTATCAAAAACCTCCTTCGCCCATTCGACAATTAACAAAACAAGTTTATTGAACAATCCGAAGCACTAGTCGCATAAATGCATCTACAAACTCCCCCTCGACTATTGCTTGGATTGCTGTCGACGTTCTTCGTCCATTCTGATGTTCATCAACTTGATATGTCGCTGAATCTTCTGTTCCTTAGTCAACACCGGTTCATGAAATGTCTTTGGCTTCGTCTTTTTAACTTCAGGCACTTTCTGTATCTCTACAAACCTCCCGAGCTTCTTGTCATAATCACATCCAGCATTTATATCATACGCAAAGCACATAAATACCACACGTTGGTATTTGCCTGCTTGTTCAGCATCTTTAACCTCAGAATACATCGGATTATAGAACAACATTATTATATCCTCATGTGAACAGTTAATCAACCACATGGGATCAAAAATGTGTATCTTCTTGAAGTTCTTTTCACCATCTTTCAGCACGATCACAGCCTCTGCTATCTTCCAATCATAATACCACCAAATAAAGTCTTTGGCGAAGTGTTGTGGATACGGCATCAAAGGAATCTTCTTCAACACTCGCGGTGGCTTATACTTCAGCGTCACTTTGGGCATTCCAGTAATCATATCAATATCCTTTTTATGAACGATTCGCTTTGGATATTGAGGTGCAAATAAATCCCACTTAGTTCGGCTCTCTCTTGTCATTTTCTCAGCAAAGTATGTAATTTGATTATTTGACGCTCCCGTTAAACGGTGATGACAAATATCACGAATAGCCCAGTAAGGAAGAGTCTTCAAATGATGGAATTTATCAAAATATAAGATCCCCTTCTCCCACTTTACTGCTACACATTTTAATTGCTTAACAAACTTCCAGGCCAATCCACGACCTTTGAAAATTCCACTGTGAAGTTTGTAGAAGCTACCTTGTATCTCAGCTTTAGGACGGTTATTCTCCTTCTCTTTCAATTTCCTCAAAAGTTCTTTCAAACTATCAGATTGCTCGAACTGTTGTTTATCATGCCCTTTGAATATTTCGTCTTCAAACAATTTGCTCTTTTCCTTAGCAAGTTTCTCGGCTTGGTTTAGCACTTCATCAGAAAATCCAGGAAATCCAGAATCTTGATCATTCTTAAAGTATTCTGGATATTCCTCACTTGTAATGTCTTCCATCTCAACTTCTTCAAAAGCAGGAACGTCACGGTCATCTGAATGATTACCGGCTTCCTTTTCAGGTATCTTTGGAATGTAATTATCAGCAAGTAACTCTTCCAAAGTCTTTCCAACCTGTCTAGCTAAACCTTCAAGTATTTCCTTAGAAACCGCCATAGAAACCTCTCCATCTTCTAGATCTGGATCATCAAACTCCAACTCAAACGGCTTATTAATAGACTCAAATATTTCTGGAAACCTGCTTGTCATGTCAATCGTCCAAACTCGATCTGTAAGCATCTGGCGATACATGTGTTTGTCTTCTTCAGATAAAGACTGCAGTTTTTCATTCCAGAAAATGTCATCATCTACATTTTCACCTGGAGTCTTAGAGCTTGACTCTCCACCTTTGCTCGAATCACGCTTCTCATACGTATATTTACCAGCGTTGTCATCATCATCGTCATCATCACTATCAAAAGCAGAGCTGTTTGCATCACTCGATCCACCATCTGAACCACCATCATCTCCATCATCTTTCTTCTTTTTCTTTTGAGGATCATTACCAACATCTTCATCAAGATCTTCATCCTCTTCATCGTCAGATGGTTCATAATCAACTTTCTCTTCTTCTTGTTCTTTATCTTCTTCACTAGCTTGAAGTAGAGGAGCTCGAGAGTACAAGTCTTTTATCAGATCATCCATGTTCTTGTTACTCTTCTTCAGCTTTTTGTTCTCCTCTTTCAAGGCTATTATCCGTCTGGTGTTTCTTTGCTCGTGCTTCAGCAACTTTTTGTTTTCTTTCTTCAACTTCTTGATTGTTTCCTTCAACTCTTCACTGTTATCATGAGATGTGACTACAACTTCCAACATCTTTCTATCATTCGACTTCAATTGCTCAATCTCGGTTTGCTGTTTGTTGATAATGCTCATCATTTCAGATAGCCTTTGGTTCACAGCAGTCATTACGTCACTATCAACTGTGACCTTCTTCTTAACAGGCACCTCAGCAACTTCAGGCAGTTTGCCTTTCCTCATCTTTTTGAGCACATTGTCTAATGCTTCATTGAACTCATCAACAGGTAATTCATCTTCCTGTTGTGTGCTAGAAGTAGTTGCAGTCTTTTGTTTCTTTGATACAGGTGCAGTAACCGGTGACTTGGAACTAGAAACTGGTGGTAGTTTCTTACCAGCAATGAGTGTCTCAATCTCCCTCAATCTCTTCTGACTTGGTTTCAATACATTCTCTTGTTTCTTGTACTGAGGCTTCTTCTTTGATTTCACAGCCTGTACGGGTGAACCAGGAAAATCTTTTTCTACATTCAGACTCTCTTCATCTTCATCAACAGGAATTGGGCTCTTATTCCCTTGATCTTCAACAGACTGACTAACAGACTCACCAGCCACAGTGGCCTTGGGCGTGGTAGTCTTTAGTGTTTCAGTTTCTGAATCCCAATGTTCATCTTCTTGCGTCTCCTCAGAATCAATCGACGCCTCATCCACAATATGCAAACCCTTCTTAGCCATCGTCTTGTTTCTTCTCGGTGTACTCTTCTTCTTAGCAGGTTCAGGTACAACCTCTAACCTTATCTCTTTCTCCTTACCCTTTCCACTCTTTGCACCGACATTAACAACCTGTCTCTTGCGCTTCGCATCTGGATCAACAGGATGTAATGGGTTATCTGGATCTGAATCACTGTTAGCATGTCTTACAAGCCCTTCACCTGGATCCGTATAGTCAATCCTTGCTAGATGTCCAAATAAACGCCTTACAGGTGGACGTTCATTTACTGACAATCCTTTGTAAGCTTTCATCCTAGCAAGAGTATTGATCGACATATGTTCTTGAACAACAATGTGCTTAGGATCCCTCTTCAAATCTTTGTATTTATTATCAAACACCATCTGGAGGAATCGAGGATACAACAAAAACTTCAGATTCCTCGTGCCGTTCACAGGCTCCAATAAATGTTCCATTAGCATTCCTGATACATTGAACGGTTTGTTCAGTACCAGTGCCACCATCATTGAGCTAATACTCTTACGCATCAAGTCATATCCTCCAGCGGCTGATCCAAACACGTGTATCAAAACGTGTGCCAAGTATTTAAACTGTGGACACAGTTTTCCCTTATGCAATGAACCATCAGTGATCGGTCCATTGTACTTCATCCTCAGGAAGCACTTTCGTTGATCCATGAAACTAAGCTCTTTGGGATCCGTCTTCTCATCTTGCAGATTCAATGCTTCTCTAATATCCTGCTCACATACTATTATCATCTTCCCTTGGATCTTGCTAATCACAGATGACTCGCAATTCCAGAAATCTAACTTCGCTTCTGTCCAGAATTCTTGCATCATATCTCTGTAAATAATGGTAGGTGTAGCAATCGCGTCTATCACCCGACTCCTCTTCAAGAATTCTATGATCTCGATAAACTCAGTGTGCTTTTTAACTTCTCCAAGATACGCACAACAATTATGCGCATTCTCGAAGGTTAAAAGCTCTTCAGTAGCTTTCTTAGCAGGTTGTGAGGATGATCCGGCTTGCTCAGTAGTCTTCTCCTGCTCAGACATGGTTTGATCTGCAAAACAAAACAAAGAAACATGTTCCAAATCAACAGTTTAAAATCCATAAACCAAGGATTCTAAAACAACAATTTTATCAATTGCACATTATATCAGTGTTTTCTTATTAAACCTAGGGTTCGAAATAAAATGATGATCAATTGATCAATCTGTTGTTTTAGAATCCTTGGTTTTTGGATTTCTCCCCCTAAAACACAGATATAATGAATCCCCAACATCAAATAAGGTAATGAACATGTTTTCAGCAATATTAAAAAAACTAGGGCTCAAAACTGAAATCAACGATTATAAGATCCTTCTGTGTTGTTAACCTGTAAGATTGAGTGGCAAATGATCAGTAAAAGTAGACGAGCACAATGATATAAAGCAAATGATCAGGGCAACAAGTGGACTTAGTGCAGAAAATTTGATTTTTTTTTTGTAATGGGTCGAATGAGGCTGAAAGGTTATATATAGGCAAGCTCCTTCGACCGTTCTTACCGGTCGAATGAGATACTTTTGTCTCCTTCGACCCTAGTTAAAGGTTCGAATGAGGCAAAAAGGGTTCGAATGAAACAAATGTTCAAGAACACTCTCATTCGCCCGTTTTAAACATACGAAGGAGCATGAAAAATCCCACGTTCGACCAAACGAATGGGCGAACGAGAACTGGGATTTTTGATAAAGTTTTCAAATCTCAAAAATGAGTCCCGTTCCAATTATTTTTCAACTTTTAAGCATCCAACATTCATAGTTTCACATTTAAAAGATTATAAAGCTCAAATGGGTCATCAAGGTTTAGAAAATCGACATCAACCACCATCAGTTATCAAAAAGAAGATAGAAATGTAAAATCTTTTTGGATTTTCTAAAGTTTATGCTAAAACACACCTAAAATCTTTTTGAGTTTTGTAATTTTTGACGAGAAAATAAAATGCAGAAATGTAAATGAAAAACAGTAAATGTTTTTGTGATTTCCGGTAACGGGATCATATTAGTTATTGAGAAATCTGATCACACCGTTGATCTTTTTGAATTATTATCATTAAAGACAATGTGTGATCTGGCAACTGCTGATATTGTGATCCACGTAAACTCTCATGCAGACTTTTGTGCAGTGCTTTAAACTGATACTGTTATTTATAGTATAAACATAATTGTCTGTGGTTCCCACGCACACGACATACTCCCGTATCAAGAAGTAAATGCACAAAGACTCATTGTAAAGCGTGATTATGCTTTCGTCGTCTGTAATTTACAAAGTAGAATGCACAGAGGTATACAGGTCAGCAAATTAATGCAGCAAAGTAACATGTGCACTTTACGAGGTTGAGGACTGATATTAATCATGATTTGCATCAGAGATTAATACGATGTAATAGATAATCTTTGATCATCATAAAACATGGAAATTTCCTCAATTCGGTAACTTTAGGATTTGTCATAAAGCTCTTTTATAAAGACACCCTGTCTGATCTAGGTCCGTAATGACTTACAGCAGAAGATCAGAGAGGCTATCCCGAGACAACTAATAACATAACGACCCTAAACCTCTGAGTTTTGTACAAATACCTTATCAAACGAAATTACGGTACTAAGACCATATGCCAATGAGGAGTTCATCCACACATCAATTCATTTGATATGTATGTATCAGGCACGCAGTAATAGGTCTACGAAGCCTATCAGCACATCGCACAGACTCAGACACACGCCCTAAAAAGCAGTACATTACTTAGAATGTGTCAGATCCCCACTGATGTACTATCATTTCCCCTTTTACTCCAGGAAAACAATTTTGATTTTTCTGATTTTTATAAATTTTTGAATTTACTGTTCCCAAGAATAAGCTGGAGCATTTCAAATATGTAACTGCCCAGATATCGTTTGTTCACAGAAATCTGACGGCATTAATCTAAGGGAAGAAGATATAGCAGTCAGCAAAGAAATTTTCTAATTTTTATGGATTTTGAAATTTTTCAATGTTTTTGGATTTTCGAAATTTTTCTGAAAAGCAGCAAAAATTAAACTAAAAAGTGATAGATTGAGGTGGTGATCAGTCTTGTTTTTCTTTAATACCATTAGCTTTTAAAAGATAATCAAATCTGGATTTGTCAAAAGCTTTAGTAAAAAGATCTGCGCGTTGGTAATTAGTGTGGATTTTGACCATATCGATCAACTCTTTAGCATAACAATCACGGGTAAAATGATATTTAATCCGGATATGTTTAGCCTTTGAGTGATTTACTAAATCTTTTGTTAATGCGATTGCGGCTTCATTATCACAGTAAATAGGAGTTTTAAGAAATTGCAAACCGTAATCCACCATCTGTTGTTGGATCCAAAGAACCTGTGAGCAGCAGCTCGATGCTGAAACGTATTCTGCTTCACATGTGGATAGTGCAACTGCGGTCTGTTTCTTGCATTGCCAGGTCACGAGCCTGCTCCCCATAAACTGACATCCAACCATTGTGGATTTGCTGTCTTTGTCACAACCGCCCCAATCTGCATCACTAAAAGCGATTAGGTCAAAATTATCATCATGAGGGTACCAAAGTCCTTTCGATGGACAACCCTTCAGATATCTAAGGATACGCTTGACAGTTGCAAGATGACTTTGTTTCGGCTTCGACTGATATCGTGCACAAAGACATGTTGCAAACATTATATCCGGTCTAGACGCGGTGAGATACATCAGAGATCCGACGATTGCTCTGTATGTAAATGGATCAGTCAGCTCCCCCTTAAGGTCAACTCCAATCCCGTGATTAGGTTGTATCGGGGTATCCATCGGCTTCGAATCATCCATCTGAAATCAGCGCAAGACTTCAGAAACGTATTTGGTTTGGTGAATAAAGATCCCCGTTGGTCTTTGCTCCACCTGCAAGCCTAGGAAAAACTGCATTTCTCCCATTGCGCTCATTTCGAACTTTTCCTGCATAACTTTCTCAAATTCCCTGCACAGAAGTTCGTTAGTAGACCCGAAAATAATATCATCAACATAAATTTGCACAAGAAGCTAGTCATCTCCTGCTCGTTTCGTGAACAGTGTGCAGTCTACCAATCCGCATTTGAATCCTTTCGAGAGAAGATACGTGCTCAGCTCCTCATACCATTGTCTCAGAGCTTGGTGCAACCCGTAGAGAGCTTTGTTTAAGACATAAACCTTATCCCGGTGAATAGGATCCTCAAAGCCTGGTGGTTGACCTACGTAAACTTCCTCTTTGACCACACCGTAAAGAAATGCGCTCTTTACATCCATCTGATACACCTTGAATTTCTTCCATGATGCAAACGCCAGAAACATTCGTATAGCTTCCAAGCGTGCAACAGGTGCATAGATTTCATTATAGTCGATTCCCTCAACTTGATAAAAACCTTGAACGACCAAATGAGCTTTGTTTCTCACTATAACTCCTCTATCATCCTTTTTACACTTAAAAACCCATTTGGTTCCGATCTTCTTTCTTCCCGGGGGCAAATCTGTCAGCATCCATACTCCAAGTTTCTGAAATTGTAACAACTCTTCTTGCATCGCTTCCACCCAAGCATCATCCAAAAGAGCTTCCTTGTACGTCCGCGGCTCGACCTGCGAAACATAACAAGCGAAAGACCAGTCATTTTGAAAACCAGATTTTTGTATTTTGGCATATAAAGCAAGATTGCCAATATTCTCTGGTGCTTGAGCATTTCTCAACTGCCCTCTTGTCATAACGCTGCTACCAGGATCACCAATAACCTGTTCAAGCGGGTGTATCCGATGTATCCGAGATTCCGGATAATCAGGTACTTGCACTCCCGTTTGAGTCGTCAAATTCTCTGTAGAAACCAGATCATTACCCACATTCGATGTTGAAGCATCAGTTGTAGTTGGGTTCACTGGTGGTGTCACTGTAGCATTGTCCAGAATAGCTTCACTTGTAGCATCATCGTCTTCATCTTCTGAATCTGATGAATTAAGAGTTGTTGAAGCTTCTTGGAACACTTCTTCTTCCATCACAGGAGCAGTGGTATCATTAGAAGCTGCTTGAGGATTTACAGTGATCGGACGCACCAACGGTGAAGTCACTGCGTTTTCGACCTCGTAATATAAACGGAGTATAGCTTCTTCAACCAAGCTATCTAGATTGAATGATTCAAAGAAGTCTTTGTAATCAAACATCCAATCTGGACCTCCTCCCTGTACATTTTGAGTATATCTTTGTACTTCGACGTTAGCCCACTCCTCGACTTTTCTAGTTCTTTTGTTGAATACCCTTTTCAGTGGGGTTGCATATCCAACAAAATAACCTTCTTCAGCCTTTGGCGCGAACTTCTCCGAAGGATTAAGCATTGTACACGGGGCTCCAAATGGTTCTAGATACTCCAGATTCGGCTTTCGTCGGTTCAACAGCTCATAAGAAGTTTTGCCAAACTTCTTCACTATTAAAACACGATTTAGAGTGTAACATGCTGCGTAAATTGCTTCATTCCAGAACATGACTGGAAGATTTGAGTCCGCAAGCATAGTTCTCGCCGTTTCAATTAGAGTCCTGTTCTTTCTTTCTGCGACACCGTTCTGTTGGGGTGTATACGGAGCGCTGTATTCATGATGAATTCCCTTGTTTTCACAAAGATCATCCATCTGAGCGTTTTTTAACTCCGTCCCATTATCACTCCGGATTCGTTTGATCTTTAGACCATAGATATTCTCCAGACGTGTAAACAGAACTTTCAGGTTGTCAAACGTGTCGCTTTTCTGGTGTAAGCACATAACCTATGAGAATCTTGAATAATCGTCAGTCACCACAAGACAATACAATTCCCCGGCATGACTTTTACGCTTGACTGGACCAAATAATTCCATGTGCAAACGCTCAAGCGGTAGTTCAACGGAATTGACTTTCTTTGGTCTATGGGTCTGTTTGTGCTGCTTTCCCTTTTTACAGCTAATACACTTGTCATTCAAATGGAAATGTTTCACATTTACTCCCATGACAAGTTCATTCTTCACCAACTGGTTCATCTTTCTCAAATGTATGTGTCCCATTCTCCTGTGCCACATTATAGATTCTTTTTCTGTAGCCTTAGAGAGGAAACACGTGACTTGGCCATGGGTGGTCATGGCTTTGGACATATCGAGAATATACAAGTTGTTTACTCTCGGTGCCTTTAGCATCACCCACTCTTTTGGAAGTTCAAAACCCGGTTTCAGGATGTAGCAAGATTTGTCGTCAAAATAAACAGAGAATTGCTTATCACAGATTTGGCTGACACTGAGTAGATTGTAGTCTATCTGCTTCACATACGATATCCGCTCAAATGTCACGACCCCATTGCTAACACTACCCTCCATAGTAATGTAGCCTCCTTTATTTGCTGCAAACGCTACGTATCCTCCATTTATGTTCTTGATATCAAAGAGTAGCGTGAGATCCCCTGTCATGTGGCCAGAAGCTCCACTATCAACAATCCAGAGACTGCTAACAGGGCCAGCTGGAGCTCCCTGCACATATCAAGTAAAGCAATTAGATCTTTCGGGGGACCCAAGCCTGTTTGGTCTTGGGTCTTTGAACTGGTTGTTTCAAAGAGTCATTAGATTCACAAACATCTTGGGTTTTATCAACCCCTTTCTTCTCACACTCAACTTTCTTTTTCTCAGATTTCACATTCTGTGAAGATGAAGCACTCTCAGACTCCTTTGATGACCAAGACTGTTCAGACCGTTTCAAGATCCGGATCTGAGATGTTGAGGTCTCAGCCGGTTTCTTTACTTCGTCTTTGAATGCAACCTTCTTGGTTACCTTCTCTGATTTAACAGAGACAGGTCCAACTACTGATTTGGCATTAGGTTTAGCAGGAACCTTTTTGTTTTCAGCAGTTGTGTTCATCAATGGTTTCTTCAATGGATTCTTAGTGGCTATCCGGTTGCGTTTGTCATAAGTCATCGGACGATTTTCCCATTTGTTGTAAAAATTGTTTTGGTTATAATAAGGTGCTGGCTGAGGGAAAAACCGTCCTTGTGGATAACTGTAATTATCAACCGGATAATCATGTCTTTGCTTCATCTCCACCTCGTGCCTCTTGTGTCGTACATACGGGCAGGTGGCAAGTAAATGTCCCCTTTCCCCGCACTTAAAACACGCACGATATTCTTCATAGTTCTCTTTGATGTGCGACTTGGAAAAACTCGCAATGGGATATTGATCAACCATGCACTGTTTCCTTAAACTCTCAGGAGCTGGGTCCTTTGAGTAAGTTGGCTCAATGAAACTATTTGACTTGTCAACTGGCTTAACGAATTGTGTGACATTGACCTTTGCGTCTTTAGAATTATCCGAATAAATTTTCTCTAAAATGGCTGGAGGAATATCATTGGTTCGTTCATGTTTTGTGAACCAAATTGTACTTTCCTGCCAGATCTTTTCAATATTGGAATAGTTCACAAACTGAATCGGATATTCATCATCAGACATAATCTTATCGGAGCCTTGCATCCGATAGAAAACTTTTACAGGTTTATCACATGATTCGTTGCTCATTTCATTTGGTTTCTCAGTTTTAGTTTCAGTTTTCTTTTCAACAGATTTAACCACATTTTTCTCAACTTTCTTAACAACTTTCTTTTCGACATTTTTATCAACAGATTGCTCAGCTTTCTTAGCAACATTCTTTGCTGGTTGATTCTTTCTGTGAGCATTAGCCATTGGATGGACAATCTGAGATGGTGAGACTGGTTCAGTAGTGATTATATGATTTTCATCAGGAATATCACTTTCATTCTCAACAACTATCTCAGACTATTCATCTTCTTCATCAGAATCATCTGCAGCTACCACACCTTCATTATTTCCCAATACAGGTCTCACATCAGAATACAGGTCTCCGACACTGGAAGTATTGGACTCGTTATCTGATGTGGAGTCAGATTTGACTAGATTCTCCGGTGCTATCGCATGTAAATTATGATTTTCGAACAACACCGGAGATGGGACAGCTTTGTAGTTTGCACTACTCGACTGTGAAGGTTCTTCGATGATGTGGTCAACTTCATAAGCAATGTGCTTATAGCTTTCTAACTTTTTATTCACTTTTTCAGCGAAGCACTTGATGGTTGCCATTTCTAACTTTGTGTTTTCCATTTCATTTATATAGTTGTTAATGGAAAGTTGCTTTATAGACAAAGTCTTTTTCAGTTCAGAAACATCCTTTTTATAACCATCAAGTATTTTGTTGAAATCTTTTGATTCTTTTTGATAATTTTGACAGTTTATTTTGGCACTCTCAAGTTGTACCTTGAGATGCTTATTTTCTTCTGTCAATTTATCAAAATCAGAACATTTAACACAAACTTTAGATTGAGATTCAGTACTTACCGGTTTAGGTGGTTCTGTCATTGCCATCAGCGCGAAATGAGCTTCCTTCCCTGCAAAGAATTTTGAGTAGTCAATCTTTGTGCAGGTATCATCCACCATGCACGACTTGCGGGTCATTAGGAAATCTGCTTCAGCTAGCAACTGATCAATGTCATCATCTAGTGAATTCACACTAGCTTCCTGTGACACCCGGCAAATTCTGGTTAACAACGTTGTCTAGATTAAAGTCTACCTTAGCGAGTCACGCGTATGTTATACTTAACGAGGGTTAGCTAGATAGCTAGATAGGACATACGTGCATTGTTGTGAGTTTCACTACTCTTTTCTCAAAAGCATGCGTCTCGGGTTTGAGACAACTTACAAAACGTTTTCTAGTCCGGTTTGGGACTACTTTCACATCTCGGGTTATGAGATGCTTTGACTCCTTGTGTGGGTCGGGTTTTGACTCCTTGTGTGAGTTAATATGTGATTACATGATTAGTGAACCTCGGACGTTGGTGAATAATAAACTTATGTGTCTCGATGATATCTGACAAACTTATGTGAAAACCATACGTGATTATGTGAACCTAAACCGAACACGTTAATAAAAATCATTAAAAGTGGAGCATGAGGTTGATTAGGGTCTTAATGCATGGGGTTACACTTGTTACGGTCCGCGATAACGAAAACGTCGATGGATAACGCGTCGGGAGGCGAAACGAAGCAAAAGCGCGCGCCTCGGACCTGTGAGCGGCCGCTCGAAACTACCTGACGGGTTTAAACCGCCTCAAACTCATATTTAAACATCCTTAACCCCCATGCAACCCCCATACTCAACCCTAATCGCCCCCTTACTGCCCCACACGAATATTTCACTCCAAAAACTCCTGCTAAGGCTCAAGATCATCAATTGGGAGGCTCCAAGGCGCGCGATTGATTGATTTGAAGAGCTAAGGGTATAACTTATGATTTCTTACGCTCTTACCTTATGTTGTTACTATAAAAATCATATAACAAGTTTGTCCAGGTCTGAAAGTATTTTATAAAAGTTAAAACATGAGGATTACGAAGATTAAAAGGGTCAACCACATTGTTACATAATGAATGTTATATGTTTTGCATGATTATGCATGTTCTTGATGTTCTAGACTTCTAGGGTTTGTGAATAATGATGGTTGTGATGTATAATTAGGGTTTTGATCAGATGTGATTCTTACTAAAGTTGTATGATGATTATTAGGTATTATTGATTGATAATATGCAACTAGGGTTTGATATAATTGATAATATTGCACGATTAGAATCTAGACAGATTCTGAATGTCGACTTGTAGGGTCTGTTTCGTGGCTTGAAAATAATTGGTTTGATCGATTCTTTGCATGATTGTAACGTACAAGGTCTTAGCTTTTCATAATGGGCAAAACCATCGAATTTGGACATCGTTTGAGTCGTTTTTGGAATTTTAATTGATTAGGGGTCATATCAGATTTTCGGATTTGTAAATTGGGCTAACTTTAAATGGTCATAACTTGAGATTTACAAGGAGTTAGGTTATGAAATTTTTACAGTAGGTCAATACTGGAAAAATAGAGTTTTTCCAAGTGGATTCATCTCGTTTGGATGAATACACAATTTTTAAGAATTTTCCTACTAAACTGACCTGTTGAGGAGATTTTCTGGACATAGCTGTGTTGTACGAATTTTCATAATTTTTGTGTTTGGAATTAAGACAAAACAAAAATAGGTATTGTCGAGTGTATCCCAAAGAAAATTCAGTAAAAATTTGGGAGGTTAACTCACTGATTTGCTATTTTAAATAAATTCGTTTTGATGGCGCACAATCTATCCTGAAAACACAGATTGTGTATTATGTGCTTCTGTGATTAATTGAGGTCATAGGTGGTATGGAATTGACATGTAACTGAAGTACACTTGTCTGAGACACATACGGAATGTAGAAACTAATTGTAACCAACGTATTCACCAACGGGTCCGTAGGGTTTACTATTGCATGTAGAATCACTAGGCGTCGCATACACACTTTTGAACATTTAAAACGCCTTGGACAAACGAGTTATATGGTGTAATGATATTACGCCTATACTCACTTAATGACACTGTTATTAGGGTGTCGGTAGCATATATTACTTGCTGTTCGGATTCTTTGCTTGCACGTTAAGGTGAGTTTACGGCCCCTCTTTTAAACTGGTTTCATATTTTCGGGGGAGAAAACATATGTTAAAACGATTATTTGGTAACTACTGTCATACTATGGGTTTCTATTGTGTACTACACGATCTTTGGAAGTCCCGGGGGGAACCATGAATGTGCGGGTTTGCACAACGGGGAAATGTGAATAGCGCTATTGGGAGTGACCAACCCCACTTGTCGGCTTGGAGGGCCGGGCGAGTGCATATTGTCTCAAACAGGAACAACAGGAACAACTGGTTTACTTTTCAGGCACAACAACTGGTATGCGTGTTAGTAATGGTTTTCCAATCGTGGTAGTAACAAAACATACGCCTAGCTAGCGTACACTGGTTTTCGATTTGTTATAGTATGGACAGGTTGACTTGGTACTTGGATACAAAACCTGTAAACTCACCAGCATTTTTGTGCTGACGTAAACTTTTACATGTTTTCTCAGGTCGCTAAGGTAGCACAATGGAACTAGGGCGCACGCGTCTGCACGGCGTCTAGTTAGAGTCGCATGGTTTTTATATGTTGAACAATTGGTTTACTTTTGAGATACTGTTTTGAATAAGCTTCCCCTGTAAACGGGAATTTTAAACTATGTTTTGAAATTGCATTATATTCATTTAGACTTGTTTATTGTGATCGTTGGTTTGGATCCTGGTTTGTCATGCGCCTCGCGGTAAAACTCCGCAGGTGGATTTTGAGGGTGTGACAGATTGGTATCAGAGCCAATGGTTATAGTGAACTAGGACTGCATGTAGAGTCTAGTCTATAGCCGAGTCGCACACACTAGACGATCACATGGTACTAAACATTATGGTGATTTACATATGGTCTTGTCGGGGTGTCTCTAAATCATTTGGTCTTTCTACGTTACATCATCCGTTCTATCTTAGGTCGAGTTACGTACTTTCTAGGCGGTGTAGTATATTGGAGTGAATCGTGTACTCTTGAGATTTGTCCAAGGCTCGGACATCTCCCTTTCCTACTCTAATAGAAACACTTGCCATAAACTACCGTAGTATTACGGTGTATAGCTAAGAGTCTATGTTCGGTGATTTGAACTTTGAACTAGGAGAACACTTGGAGGACCATGTAGAGCGGTTTATCATTTTGGGTGCACACAAAATCATAAACCGAAATGCATGGAAGCCCTGGTGAGCTCTGGGTTTGAAGGGATAGTCCTGGATTGGATCTAGCTTTGATCTTGTGAACATTAGTGGTTATCTTTATCTGCGAAACTAAATTTTCTCGCTCTTTCTGCCAGAATCATGTCTGGAGTACGAGGAGGACGTGGAGGTGGTCGCAATGGTGGACGTGGTGGTGGTTGCGGTGGTGCTGGTGGTCGTGGAGGTATTAACCTATCGCAGGATGATCTGAACAACTTGCTCCAAGCTGCCTTTCAGTTAGGGCACAACGGTGGTGGTGGTCCTGTTAACCCACCCCCACCCATGTGTACCTACAAGATGTTTCGGGACTGTAAGCCCCAGGAGTTCTCTGGCACTGAGGGTGCGGTGAGCTTACTCAGGTGGTTGGAAAAAGCGGAGTCAGTGTTTCTGATGTGTAACTGTCTCCCAGAAGATCGGGTTAAGTATGCTGCTGCGTTATTCCAGGATGTTGCTCTGACCTGGTGGAATAACATCACCCAGAATATGGGTATTGGGGAGGCATATGCTATGCCTTGGGAGAATTTTGTGCAGCTGCTGAAGCGTGAATACTGTCCGAGGGAAGAAGTGCAGAAGCTAGAGCACGAGGTGTGGAACCTCAAGATGACTGGGTCTGAAATTGAGAAGTATACTGTGAGGCGTAACGAGTTGGCAGTGCTGTGTCCTGATCTGCATGTGCCAGAGTACAGGAGGATTGAGCATTATGTCTCGGGGTTAGTACCAGAAATCGCAGGGTTAGTGGCTGCGGGAAATCATCCTACATACGCAGAGGTGGTCCGATCGGCTCATAGGATGACCAACTTGAAGGTGAATGAGGGTATTTTGCCTGCGAAGGGTTCGACTGTTAAGGCCCCAGAGAACAACAAGCGCAAGTGGGAAAATGACGGGAAAGGATCTGGGCCAACACAGCAGGGTAAGAGGTTTGATAATGGGGGTTCTTCTTCTTCGGGTAACAAGCAGGGTGGTTATGCGGGGAAATTGCCCAAATGTAACAAGTGTGGACGTCATCATCAAGGGAACTGCGACAGTAACCGTTGTCATCGCTGCCAGCGAACAGGGCATTATGCTAAAGATTGTCGGGTTACACTTCCATCGACCCAGACCCCGACTACTAACTCAGCTCCTACTACTCAAGGGACTACAGGAAGACAAGGATGTTACAATTGTGGTGAGACCGGGCATTACAAGAAGGATTGCCCAAAACTGAAGCAGGGCGGGAACAACGGTAATGGGAACAACGGGGGCGGCGGCAGAAATGCACGTGCCTTCGTCATTGGAGCCGCTGAGGCTAGACAGGACCCTGACACAGTTACCGGTACGTTCCTTCTCAATAATCGTTCTGTTAGTGTGTTATTTGATTCTGGTGCCGACAAGAGTTTTGTATCCATGGAGATTAGTCGACTGTTAGATGTAGTACCCGTACCATTAGAGACTAAGTATATTATTGAGTTGGCTGACGGTAAAAAGATTGAAGCTACTAGTGTCCTTCGGGAGTGCCAATTAGAGTTGTCGGGTTTATCGTTCCCCATCGATCTTATGCCGGTACCTTTGGGTAGTTTCGACGTGGTGGTAGGTATGGATTGGTTGTCTTTGTATCGCGCGGAGATTGTCTATTATGACAAGGTTATTCGGATTCCTCTCCCTGATGGAGGATTCCTTTCTGTGTACGGTATCAAGGGCGGTGTTCCGCTAAACATCATCTCTAGCATGAAAGCCCTTAAGTGTCTTCGAAAGGGTTATCCAGCCGTTTTGGCACTGTTATCTGTTTCCTCTGGTGATGAGAAGAAGATCGACGATATTCCAGTTGTACGCGAGTTTCCTGATGTTTTTCCCGATGATTTATCTGGTCTTCCTCCCCATCGTCAAGTCGAGTTCGGTATTGATCTTGTACCAGGGGCTGCTCCTATTGCTCGGGCCCCCTACCGTCTTGCACCTCCCGAGATGCAGGAATTGTCTAGTCAGTTACAGGAACTCTTGGACAAGGGTTTCATCAGGCCAAGTTCTTCCCTTTGGGGAGCCCCGATTCTATTTGTTAAGAAGAAGGATGGAAGTTTCCAATTGTGTGTGGACTACAGAGAACTGAACAAATTGACCGTCAAGAACCGTTATCCTCTTCCACGTATTGATGATCTATTCGACCAGCTCCAGGGTTCTAGTTATTATTCCAAGATTGACTTGAGGTCCGGTTACCACCAGTTGCGCGTAAGGGAAGCTGACGTTGCAAAGACTGCCTTTCGTACACGTTATGGCCATTTCGAATTCTTGGTCATGCCTTTCGGTCTCACGAACGCACCGGCGGTTTTTATGGACTTGATGAACCGCGTTTGCAAACCATATCTGGACAAGTTCGTCATTGTGTTTATTGATGACATTCTGATCTACTCTAAGAACAAGACCGAACACGAGGAACACCTACGTTTGGTTTTGGAACTCTTGCGACGGGAACAACTTTACGCTAAGTTCTCAAAGTGTGACTTTTGGTTACGCGAAGTTCAGTTCCTAGGACATGTGGTTAATGAACTAGGAATTCATGTCGATCCAGCTAAGATCGAAGCGATCAAGGACTGGGGAGCACCAAAGACGCCAACTGAGGTGCGGTAATTCCTAGGCCTTGCGGGCTACTATCGTCGTTTCATTCAAGGGTTCTCGAAGATCGCTCAACCCCTGACCACTCTTACTCAGAAGGATAGGAAATTCGACTGGGGTGAACCACAAGAGTCAGCGTTTGAAGAACTGAAGTCCAAACTGTGTTCTGCTCCTATTTTGTCTTTACCTGAAGGCCCTGATGATTTCGTTGTTTACTGTGATGCTTCTATTCATGGTCTCGGTTGTGTGTTGATGCAACGCGAGAAGGTGATTGCGTATGCTTCTCGTCAACTCAAGGTGCACGAGAAGAACTACACCACCCATGACTTGGAGTTGGGTGCAGTGGTTTTCGCGTTGAAAATTTGGAGACATTACTTGTACGGTACCAAATGCACCATCTACACCGATCACAAGAGTCTCCAACACATTTTCGACCAAAAACATTTGAACATACGGCAGCGTCGTTGGATTGAACTTCTGAACGACTATGATTGTGCTATTAAGTACCATCCTGGCAAGGCGAATGTTGTAGCAGACGCCTTGAGCAGGAAGGAATCAACTAAACCTCGTCGTGTTCGGGCGTTGCAGCTCACCATTCATTCATCCCTACCTGATCAACTTCGTTCTGCCCAGTTAGAAGCTTTGAAGGAGGAAAACCTTAAAGCTGAAACCATGCACGGTGCCGACAAGCACCTCGAGCAAAGGCCTGATGGCCTGCACTACTTCGCAGAACGCATATGGGTTCCTTTATTCGGGGGACTTCGGGAGCTTGTCTTAGATGAGGCTCATAAGTCCCGGTATTCTATTCATCCTGGTTCGGATAAAATGTACCAAGATCTGAAGGTGCTTTACTGGTGGCCAAACATGAGGTCGGATATAGCCTCATACGTGAGCAAATGCTTGACCTGTGCTAAGGTCAAGGTGGAATACCAGAAACCGTCGGGTCTCTTGCAACAACCTGAAATTCCGGAGTGGAAATGGGAACGGATTACCATGGATTTTGTCACGCAACTTCCTAAATCACCAAGCGGGAATGACAAGATATGGGTGATTGTCGATCGGTTGACGAAATCAGCCCATTTTCTCGCTATTAAGGAGACCGACACCATGGATCGTTTGGCTCGTCTTTATTTGAAGGAAGTTGTTTCTAAGCACGGGGTGCCAGTTTCTATTATCTCGGATCGTGACTCCCATTTTACTTCTCACTTCTGGAAGTCTTTGCACAAGGCTTTGGGTACCCAACTAGACATGAGTACAGCTTACCATCCACAGACTGACGGTCAAAGTGAGCGCACGATTCAAACTTTAGAAGACATGCTGCGGGCATGTGTGATCGATTTTGGCAAGGGTTGGGAAGCTCATATACCGTTAGTAGAATTTTCGTACAACAATAGTTATCACACGAGCATCAAGGCGGCTCCGTTCGAGGCACTGTACGGACGGAAATGCCGTTCTCCTCTTTGTTGGGCTGAAGTAGGTGAGAGTCAACTCACTGGGCCTGAGCTAGTGTACGAAACTTCGGAAAAGATCGTACAGATTCGTAACCGGTTGGCAGCGGCACGGGACCGGCAAAAGAGTTATGCCGATCAGCGTCGCAAGCCATTGGAATTCCAAGTTAATGACAAAGTACTTCTAAAGGTCTCACCGTGGAAGGGCGTCATACGCTTTGGGAAGCGTGGCAAACTCAATCCGCGGTATGTCGGTCCATTTACGATCCTGGAACGGATTGGACCGGTGGCATATCGTCTTGATTTACCGACGGAGCTCGGTAACGTACATAACGTCTTCCATGTGTCCAACTTGAAGAAGTGTCTGGCTGACGAGTCTCTCATTGTTCCACTGGAAGAGATCAAGGTTGATGATCGTCTTCGGATTGTGGAAGAACCTGTGGAGATCCTTGATTACAAGATTCGTAGCCTACGTCATAGCAAGATTCGCATCGTTAAGGTTCGCTGGAACTCGAACCGGGGACCAGAGTACACTTGGGAACGGGAGGATCAGATGAAGTCTAAGTATCCTCATCTCTTTCCTAAGGAAGCGTTCGAGTCGAGATATGTCTCTTCTGCAGCTGAATGAATCTCGAGGCGAGATTCCTTTTAACGTGGGGATGATGTGACAACTCGGGTAAATCTCTCTCTTGGTTTCTATCTTTTGTCTGTTTCTGTTGATATTCCTTTTGGTACTTGTGCAATTTTCGGGACGAAAATTCTTTTAACGTGGGGATGATGTGACACCCGGCAAATTCTGGTTAACAACGTTGTCTAGATTAAAGTCTACCTTAGCGAGTCACGCGTATGTTATACTTAACGAGGGTTAGCTAGATAGCTAGATAGGACATACGTGCATTGTTGTGAGTTTCACTACTCTTTTCTCAAAAGCATGCGTCTCGGGTTTGAGACAACTTACAAAACGTTTTCTAGTCCGGTTTGGGACTACTTTCACATCTCGGGTTATGAGATGCTTTGACTCCTTGTGTGGGTCGGGTTTTGACTCCTTGTGTGAGTTAATATGTGATTACATGATTAGTGAACCTCGGACGTTGGTGAATAATAAACTTATGTGTCTCGATGATATCTGACAAACTTATGTGAAAACCATACGTGATTATGTGAACCTAAACCGAACACGTTAATAAAAATCATTAAAAGTGGAGCATGAGGTTGATTAGGGTCTTAATGCATGGGGTTACACTTGTTACGGTCCGCGATAACGAAAACGTCGATGGATAACGCGTCGGGAGGCGAAACGAAGCAAAAGCGCGCGCCTCGGACCTGTGAGCGGCCGCTCACAGGCTCCGAGCGGCCGCTCGAAACTACCTGACGGGTTTAAACCGCCTCAAACTCATATTTAAACATCCTTAACCCCCATGCAACCCCCATACTCAACCCTAATCGCCCCCTTACTGCCCCACACGAATATTTCACTCCAAAAACTCCTGCTAAGGCTCAAGATCATCAATTGGGAGGCTCCAAGGCGCGCGATTGATTGATTTGAAGAGCTAAGGGTATAACTTATGATTTCTTACGCTCTTACCTTATGTTGTTACTATAAAAATCATATAACAAGTTTGTCCAGGTCTGAAAGTATTTTATAAAAGTTAAAACATGAGGATTACGAAGATTAAAAGGGTCAACCACATTGTTACATAATGAATGTTATATGTTTTGCATGATTATGCATGTTCTTGATGTTCTAGACTTCTAGGGTTTGTGAATAATGATGGTTGTGATGTATAATTAGGGTTTTGATCAGATGTGATTCTTACTAAAGTTGTATGATGATTATTAGGTATTATTGATTGATAATATGCAACTAGGGTTTGATATAATTGATAATATTGCACGATTAGAATCTGGACAGATTCTGAATGTCGACTTGTAGGGTCTGTTTCGTGGCTTGAAAATAATTGGTTTGATCGATTCTTTGCATGATTGTAACGTACAAGGTCTTAGCTTTTCATAATGGGCAAAACCATCGAATTTGGACATCGTTTGAGTCGTTTTTGGAATTTTAATTGATTAGGGGTCATATCAGATTTTCGGATTTGTAAATTGGGCTAACTTTAAATGGTCATAACTTGAGATTTACAAGGAGTTAGGTTATGAAATTTTTACAGTAGGTCAATACTGGAAAAATAGAGTTTTTCCAAGTGGATTCATCTCGTTTGGATGAATACACAATTTTTAAGAATTTTCCTACTAAACTGACCTGTTGAGGAGATTTTCTGGACATAGCTGTGTTGTACGAATTTTCATAATTTTTGTGTTTGGAATTAAGACAAAACAAAAATAGGTATTGTCGAGTGAATCCCAAAGAAAATTCAGTAAAAATTTGGGAGGTTAACTCACTGATTTGCTATTTTAAATAAATTCGTTTTGATGGCGCACAATCTATCCTGAAAACACAGATTGTGTATTATGTGCTTCTGTGATTAATTGAGGTCATAGGTGGTATGGAATTGACATGTAACTGAAGTACACTTGTCTGAGACACATACGGAATGTAGAAACTAATTGTAACCAACGTATTCACCAACGGGTCCGTAGGGTTTACTATTGCATGTAGAATCACTAGGCGTCGCATACACACTTTTGAACATTTAAAACGCCTTGGACAAACGAGTTATATGGTGTAATGATATTACGCCTATACTCACTTAATGACACTGTTATTAGGGTGTCGGTAGCATATATTACTTGCTGTTCGGATTCTTTGCTTGCACGTTAAGGTGAGTTTACGGCCCCTCTTTTAAACTGGTTTCATATTTTCGGGGGAGAAAACATATGTTAAAACGATTATTTGGTAACTACTGTCATACTATGGGTTTCTATTGTGTACTACACGATCTTTGGAAGTCCCGGGGGGAACCATGAATGTGCGGGTTTGCACAACGGGGAAATGTGAATAGCGCTATTGGGAGTGACCAACCCCACTTGTCGGCTTGGAGGGCCGGGCGAGTGCATATTGTCTCAAACAGGAACAACAGGAACAACTGGTTTACTTTTCGGGCACAACAACTGGTATGCGTGTTAGTAATGGTTTTCCAATCGTGGTAGTAACAAAACATACGCCTAGCTAGCGTACACTGGTTTTCGATTTGTTATAGTATGGACAGGTTGACTTGGTACTTGGATACAAAACCTGTAAACTCACCAGCATTTTTGTGCTGACGTAAACTTTTACATGTTTTCTCAGGTCGCTAAGGTAGCACAATGGAACTAGGGCGCACGCGTCTGCACGACGTCTAGTTAGAGTCGCATGGTTTTTATATGTTGAACAATTGGTTTACTTTTGAGATACTGTTTTGAATAAGCTTCCCCTGTAAACGGGAATTTTAAACTATGTTTTGAAATTGCATTATATTCATTTAGACTTGTTTATTGTGATCGTTGGTTTGGATCCTGGTTTGTCATGCGCCTCGCGGTAAAACTCCGCAGGTGGATTTTGAGGGTGTGACAGATTGGTATCAGAGCCAATGGTTATAGTGAACTAGGACTGCATGTAGAGTCTAGTCTATAGCCGAGTCGCACACACTAGACGATCACATGGTACTAAACATTATGGTGATTTACATATGGTCTTGTCGGGGTGTCTCTAAATCATTTGGTCTTTCTACGTTACATCATCCGTTCTATCTTAGGTCGAGTTACGTACTTTCTAGGCGGTGTAGTATATTGGAGTGAATCGTGTACTCTTGAGATTTGAAATTGCATTATATTCATTTAGACTTGTTTATTGTGATCGTTGGTTTGGATCCTGGTTTGTCATGCGCCTCGCGGTAAAACTCCGCAGGTGGATTTTGAGGGTGTGACACTTCCGAGTCAGAATCACTTTCCATATCCGAATAAGCTGAATCATATTGCTCTCCAACATCTGTGACAGAATCAAGAATCATTCCAGACTTCTTGTCTTCACACTCAACATTCACATCCTCATTCAACTCTTCTATTTTCAACTCCGACACTTTTTCTATCACAACATCCTCTTCAATCTCCACATGTTCATCCAAACTCATCTTTTGTGCCACACAAGCCACATTTCCAGCAGTAATCTCTTCCACTCCTAATTGCATACCCGTCCAATCAAAACCTTCATCTTTTTGAATCACAAGTGCTTGGTTTTGATTTTCAGTTTGGGTTTGGGTTTGAGTGTTAGGTGTAGAGATGGGAACAATGGTTCGGTTTGGATTCTGTTGTGGTTGGTTTTGAGATGTGGATTGTCTAGTATTGGTATTTTGTTGTGTGTTTTGACGGTTCTGGTAGTTGGTTTGAGGTTGAAAGCTAGAGATGTTGGGACTGTTGTATGATACCTGATTCTGGTTTTGGTTTTGTCTGTTTTGGTAGCTTGAGTTGAACGGGTTTCGATTACCTTGCTGAGCCGGCTGTGTACACTCTCTCTTGAAATGACCCTTCTCACCACAATTAAAGCATGTAACCTTGGCTTTGTTGAAGCCGTAAGTGGTGTTTGGAGAAGTCGAAAGGTCAGTTCTACCTGTTTTCTGGATAAAATCAGTGGCTCTTCTCATGATGCTAGCAAATGCCCACTGTATATCCATAAGCTCCATTTCCTCTTTATCGATTTGTGCGTAGTCCTCATTGGTTAGATTGTTGTTTCCAATCTGACTAGCAACTAAACCGTTGTATGATGCAACCATAGCAGATACTAATGCTACATGCTGTTGAGCAATCTCAACAGTAACATTGTTAAGATTAGAAGTCTCTAACACAATCGGACTTTGATTTGATTGTGTTTGAGTGATCTGCATTTGGTTCATGTGAGGATTATATGGTTGTTGTTGAGGTTGACTTGTTGTGTAACAGGCAGCTTGTTGTAAAGGTGAAAAAGGTGGAATGAAATTTGGTGTTTGATAGGGTTGTGGTGTGTATGATGAAGTTTGGGCAAGATAGTTTATTGGTGCTTTAGTGGGTTCAACAACATTAGATACGCAAGCAATATGAGGTGCAACACTTGAAGTAGAGCTAGAAGTAGAAAGAGAAGTAGATGTACCACTCACATACAAATCTGGGTTCTGTGGAATCTGTGCTCTCTTTGCTTTCCTCTTCTCCTCCATTTCTTTGTTCTCCAGTTTTTGTATGAACTCATTGATAGTCCAATACTGGTATGCATCTTTTTCTTTCAACACTTCAATGTGTTGGTTCCAATATGGTGGTAAAGCATCAGCAAATTTATCCACCAGTTCTGACATCGGTATGCTAATCTCGTAGCTCGTAAGCTTTGTGAGCAAGTGGCAATACCTAGGAACCAATTCTTTTAGAGTCTCATTACCCATGTAACTAAAGTTCTTGAACTCTTTACGAAGCTCTTCCATTCTCAGCTTCCTAGTCTTTTCATTACCATCATGTCTGTTTCTCAGCATATCCCACAACTGTTTTGAAGTAGTACACGATCCGAACTGATGCAGCAAGTCAGTGTTGATCGCCTGAGATAACTGAGAAAACGCCTTTTTCTCGATCGCAAACTTCTTTTTCTCATCATCAGCCAAATTCTCCAATGGTATAGGTTCTCCAGTGTTTTCCAGAATAGGAGCAACATAACCTTTCACTATCATCTGCCATGCCTCAGCTCCCTCTAAGCCTTGTCCCTCCACATGTATCTTGAACTTTGTCTTCCATGTGTTGTAATCCATCATATCCATGAGCTTTGGTGGACGATTGCCACTACCTGATGATAGATCATGAATGAGTGTAGATATGGCATTGGTCGTCTGTGAGTGAACTGCAGCTGCTGCTACTCCCCAATAATTGTCAATTGGTTGCTGTAACGGTTGCACAACTTGCTGAGGAGTAGAACTAGTCATAGCCATGTAATTTATTGGCTGAGATGGTGGACTAGTCTTCTGGGCTGCAACTGACCATGGATCTCTTGTTGTCTGCTGCTGTGCTACTTGATTAGGTCTTGGCGTAGTTGGAAAGTTCCACATCCTAACCTGTAAATGTTCAAACACGAAAAGTTTAGAAAAAATTAAAAACAGGTTTCTCTTTCGCACTTACGGATGGTCGAATGAGAAAAATCCTTCTCCTTCGACCGTTTGGAAGGGTACGAATGTGGACCGTTATAACACACAAACTCTTTCGACCGTTTGTTCTCTCTTTCGACCGTTTTGTCCCTCCTTCGACCGTTCGATCAGTCGAATGTAACTCAGACGGGCGAATGTACACAAATAAGCTATGAAAGTCTACGTTCGACCACAAAATCAACACCTTCGACCACAAATTCACTCGTTCGACCAAATGAATTCACACCTTCGACCGTCTCTCTAGGTTCGACCCCTGGTAATTCAAAAACGGCTATTCTTTGAAAATCAGTTAATTTTGATCATGTTTATCAAATGTTGATAGATTTTGATGATTTTAATCAGGTTTTGAATCGGAATTGATTTGGAACAAGTTTATCAAAGAGAATTATCCATTTTAACCATGAAAACAAGTTGTAATCAATCAAAAACTCATCAAATCAGTTTGTTCTATAAAAATAGAAACTTTTTGACCAAAATTGGGTCCAAATCAACTGAGAAACTATCAATTTGTGGTTGTTTGATCCAGAATGGCTCTGATACCACTTTGTATGTGCTATAAGGATCGATAAAACAACAAAGAATGATCAAACAAGTTTGTTTTAGGTGCGGAAACCCTAAAACAATCACAAAATGATAATCAAACAGATCAAAACAAGTAAATCATCATTTCAAAGCTTTTTCATTAATTACGAACTCAATTACACGTTTACAAATTGAAAGCAACAAGGTATGAACGTGAATTAAGCTAAATAATATCCTAGAGAGAGAATCAGAAAGTGGAGGGAACAAAATGACTCAAAGTTACATTCAAAAAATCAGCTTGACTATATATAGACTTCACATTCGCCCACATTGTTCGTGCGAATGTGCAGGTTCGACCACATTGTCCGGTCGAACCAAGCCATACATAAAAAGTCTATTCTACCTTCGTCCAAAACCACTCCTTCGCACCTTCTGAGTCTCCTTCGCACCTCCTAAATCTCCTTCGCACCTATCAAAAACCTCCTTCGCCCATTCGACAATTAACAAAACAAGTTTATTGAACAATCCGAAGCACTAGTCGCATAAATGCATCTACAGAAACACTTTTCCTATCATCTAAGCAACCTGGCCAATCACTGTCTGTATACCCTTGTAGTATAACTTCTTTATTTCTTTCATAAAATAATCTATACTTTAAGGTACCAGCCACATACCTTAGAATTCTTTTACCAGCACCAAAATGAATTTTGCTAGGCATTTGCATATACCTTGACAACACATTCACAGCAAAACATATATCAAGCCTAGTTTGCTGAAGGTACATCAAACCTCCTACCAATCTCCTATAAGTTGTTTCTTCAGCAGCAGCTTCACCATCTTCTTTCCTGTGTTTCTCATTAGCATTCATAGGGGTTTCTTCTATCTTGCATCCAACCATTCCAAACTTCACAAGAAGATCTTCTGCATACTTACTTTGGCCAACAAAGATCCAGTTCTTATTCTTATTCTGATGGACTTGTAACCCAATGAAGAACTTTAGAAGCCCCATATCTGACATCTCAAACTTATTCATCATTCTTTCTTTGAACTCTTGTAACATCACCTGGCTTTCACTTGTATAAATAATATCATCAACATAGAGACACACATACATAATACCTGTCCTTGTCACCTTCTTAACATACAAAGTTGGTTCATTATAGCTTCTAGAGAACCCATGAACAATAAAATAAGCATCAATCCGAGAATACCAAGCCCTTGGGGCTTGTTTAAGCCCATATAAAGCCTTGTGCAACCTGTACACCTTCTGTTCTTGTTCTACCACTTCAAAGCCCCTTGGTTGTTCAACATAGATTTCTTCATTAAAGTTACCATTCAAGAAGGCTGATTTGACATCAAGTTGATAAATCAACCATCCTTGAGCAGCAGCTACAGCAAGTACAGTCCTTATTGTTTCAAATCTTGTCATAGGGGCAAAAGTGTCCTGGAAATCTATGCTTTTCTTCTGAGAATATCCCTTGGCTACAAGTCTGGCTTTGAACTTCAATATCTTGTAGATGCAAAAGTGCGACTAATGCTTCGGATTGAACAACACATATGTTTTGGTAAATATCGTTGGTGCGAAGGAGAGATTCAGTAGGTGCGAAGGAGGCTTTTTGTAGGTTCGAAGGAAGATGAAAGGTGCGAAGGAAGAAGACTTGGACGAATGAGATTTTACTTTATTGTAGAACTTGGTTCGACCAATCAATTTGGGCGAACCTGCACATTCGCACAATCAATTTGGGCGAATGTGCAGTCTATAAATAGACAAGTTTGATTTTTGAATGTAACTTTTGGTCATTATTATTCCCTCCACTTTCTGATATTCTCTCTAGTGTTTTGTTTAACTCTTTTAACGTTCATACCTTGTTTGTAATCATATTTCAACGTGTAATCGAGTTGTTAATTAATGAAAAGCTTTTGAAAATGATGATCTGTGTGTTTTAATCTGTTTGACTATTATTTTGTGATAGTTTTAGGGTTTCCGCACCTAAAACTAACTTGTTTGATCATTCTTTGTTGTTATACGATCCTTTCATGCACATACAAAGTGGTATCAGAGCCATTCTGGATTAAACAACCATAAATTAATAGCGCATTTCTTTACGGTGTGGTCAAAGAGGAAGTTTACGTAGGTCAACCGCCAGGCTTTGAGGACCCTATTCACCGGGATAAGGTTTATGTGTTAAACAAAGCTCTCTACGGGTTGCACCAGGCTCCGAGACAATGGTATGAGGAGCTGAGCACGTATCTTCTCTCGAAAGGATTCAAACGCGGACTGGTAGACTGCACACTGTTCACGAAACGAGCAGGAGATGATTTGCTTCTTGTACAAATTTATGTTGATGATATTATTTTCGGGTCAACTAACGAACTTCTGTGCAGGGAATTTGAAAAAGTTATGCAGGAAAAGTTCGAAATGAGCGCAATGGGAGAAATGCAGTTTTTCCTAGGCTTGCAGGTGGAGCAAAGACCAACGGGGATCTTTATTCACCAGACGAAATACGTTTCTGAAGTCTTGAGCCGATTCCAGATGGATGATTCGAAGCCGATGGATACCCCGATACATTCTAATCACGGGATTGGAGTTGACCTTAAGGGGGAGCTGACTGATCCGTTTACATACAGAGCAATCGTCGGATCTCTGATGTATCTCACAACGTCTAGACCTGATATAATGTTTGCGACATGTCTTTGTGCGCGATATCAATCGAAGCCGAAACAGAGTCATCTTGCAGCTGTCAAGCGTATCCTTAGATATCTAAAGGGTTGTCCATCGAAAGGACTGTGGTACCCTCATGATGATAATTTTGACCTAATCGCTTTTAGTGATGCAGATTGGGGCGGCTGTGACAAAGATAGCAAATCCACATCGGCTGGATGTCAGTTTATGGGGAGCAGGCTCGTGACCTGGCAATGCAAGAAACAAACCGCAGTTGCACTATCCACATGTGAAGCAGAATACGTTTCAGCATCGAGCTGCTGCTCACAGGTTCTTTGGATCCAACAACAGATGGTGGATTACGGTTTGCAATTTCTTAAAACCCCTATTTACTGTGATAATGAGGCCGCAATCGCATTAACAAAAGACTTAGTAAATCACTCAAAGGCTAAACATATCCGGATTAAATATCATTTTATCCGTGATTGTTATGCTAAAGAGTTGATCGATATGGTCAAAATCCACACTGATTACCAACGCGCA
The DNA here is from genome assembly GCA_028751855.1 of Ambrosia trifida. NCBI lineage: Eukaryota > Viridiplantae > Streptophyta > Magnoliopsida > Asterales > Asteraceae > Ambrosia > Ambrosia trifida. The sequence goes on from CM054122.1 coordinate 29,104,730, forward strand.
GATCTTTTTACCAAAGCTTTTGACAAATCCAGATTTGATTATCTTTTAAAAGCTAATGGTATTAAAGAAAAACAGGACTGATCACCACCTCAGTCTATCATTTTTTAGTTTAAATTTTTACTGTTTTTCAGAAAAATTTCGAAAAACCAAAAACATTGAAAAATTTCAAAATCCATAAAAATTAGAAAATTTCTTTGCTGACCGCTATATCTTCTTCACTTAGATTAATGCCGTCAGATTTCTGTGAACAAACGATATCTGGGCAGTCACATATTTGAAATGCTCCAGCTTATCCTTGGGAACAGTAAATTCGAAAATCTATAAAAATCAGAAAATTCTAAAATGATTTCCTGGAGTATAAAGGGAAATGATAGTACATCAGTGGGGATCTGACACATTCTAAATAATGTACTGCTATATAGGGCGTGTGTCTGAGTCTGTGCGATGTGCTGATAGGCTTCGTAGACCTATTACTGCGTGCCTGATACATACATATCAAACGATTTGTTGTGTGGATGAACTCCTCATGGGCATATGGTCTTAGTACCGTAATTTCGTTTGATAGGGTATTTGTACAAAACTCGGAGGTTTAGGGTCGTTATGTTAATAGTTGTCTGGGGATATCCTCTCTGATCTTCTGCTGTAAGTCATTACGGACCTAGATCAGACAGGGTGTCTTTATAAAAGAGCTATATGCCAAATCCTAAAGTTACCGAATTGAGGAACTTTCCATGTTATATGATGATCAAAGATTATCTATTACATCGTATTGATCACTGATGCAAATCATGATTAATATCAGTCCTCAACCTGGTATAGTGCATATGTTACTCTGCTGCATTAATTTGCTGACCTGTATACCTCTATGCATTATATCTTGTACAATTACAGACGACGAAAGCATAATCACGCTTTACAATGAGTCTTTGTGCATTTACTTCTTGATACGGGAGTATGTCGTGTGCGTGGGAACCACAGATAATTGCGTTTATACTATAAATATCAGTATCAGTATAAAGCACTACACAAAAGTCTGCATGTGAGTTTATGTGGATCACAATATCAGAAATTGCCAGATCACACATTGTCTTTAATGATAATAATTCAAAAGATCAACGGTGTGATCAGATTCCTCAATAACTGATATGATCCCTTTACCGGAAATTCCAAAAACATTTACAGTTTTTCATTTACTTTTCTGCAGTTTATTTTCTCGTCAAAAATTACAAACTCAAAAAGATTTTAGGTGTGTTTTAGCATAAATTTTAGAAAATCCAACAATATTTTTCATTTTCATCTTATTTTTGATAACTGATGGTGGTTGATGTCGATTTTTCTAAACCTTGATACACCATTTGAGCTTTGTAACTTTTAAACTGTGAAAACATGATTGTTGGATGCTTAAAAGTTGGAAAATAATTGGACCGGGACTCGTTTTTGAGATTTGGAAAATTTTCAAAAATCCCATTTCTCATTCGCCCATTCGGTTGGTCAAATGTGGGATTTAACATGATCCTTCGTATGTTCAATATGGGCGAAGGAGAGTGTTCATGCACATTTATCTCATTCGAACCCTTTTGCCTCATTCGAACCTTTCACTAGGGTCGAAGGAGACAAAAGTTTCTCCTTCGTATGTATAGAATGGGCGAAGGAGTATGCCTATATAAACCCATCTGTCTCATTCGAACCCCATTCAAAGTTTTTCAGATTTTTCACTCTAACCTCACCTTGTTGCTTGATTCTTTTGAACCATTTCATTGTGTTCGACACTTCTTACTGATCATTTTGCACTATATTTCACAGGTTAACATCATGGATTACAGGATTAAATCCCCGTTTTATTTTCAAGCCCTAACTGTTTCAATCTGTTTAAAATCAATATCATTGTAACAATTGATGATTAGGTTTCATTAAATATGTGTTTTAGGGGGAGAATAATCATTAATCATAGATTTAAAACTAACAGTATGATCAATTGATCAACTGTTATGGTTCGAACCCTAGTTTCAATTGAAAACACATATATAATGAACAATTGATGTATTTGTTAGTTTTGAAAGGTTAATCGGCATCATTAGGATCTGTTTCAATCAAATGGACATGATCAGAAACACTTAAAATCAAAATTGAAAATTTAAAATTAGAACAGTCACCTTCGACCATTACGAATGGGCGAAGGAGAAATTCAAACGGTCGAATGAAGAATATGTGGGCGAATGAAACTTTTATTCAAAATTCATACATTCGTACCATCTATGTTTCACATTCGTACCTTGTTAATTCTCTTTCGTACCCCCGTTTAGGCGAAAGAGAAGGTTTGTTACCAAAACTTTCAAATTTGAAATTTTGTCGATTTTTTAACATGTGTTTTTTTTGTTTGTTTTGCAGATTTAACGATGTCCGAACAAGAGAAGATGACAGAACAAGCTGGATCATCATCACAGCCTGCCAAGCTTTTAGACTTCGAAAATGCGCATAACTGCTGTGCGTATCTTGGAGATGTTAAGAAGCATACTGAGTTTGTCGGAATCATAGAGTTCCTGAAGAGATGCAGGGTGATAGATGCTATTGCTACACCGACGATTATTTATAGAGATATGATACAAGAGTTTTGGTCGAATGCAAAGCTTGATTTCTGGAAGTGCGAATCATGTTTGACGAGCAAGATTCAAGGACAGAGAGTCATTGTTTGTGAAGAGGATCTGAGAGAAGCGTTGAACTTGAATGATGAGCCGACAGATCCAAAGGAGTTTACTTTTATGGATCAGCGAAAGTGCTTTCTCAGAATGAAATACAATGGACCAATCACTGACGGTTCATTGCATAAGGGAAAACTGTGCCCTCAATTCAAGTATCTGGCACACGTTTTGATTCATGTATTCGGATCTGCAGCTGGAGGATATGATTTGATGAGAAAGAGCATCAGTTCTATGATGGTTGCCTTAGTATTGAACAAACCGTTCAATGTCTCAGGCATGCTGATGTCTCATTTACTAGAGCCTGTGAACGGCACGAGGAATCTTAAGTTTCTACTTTATCCTCTTTTCCTCCAGATGGTGTTTGACAACAAGTATAAGGAGCTGAAAAGAGATCCTAAGCACATTGTTGTTCAGGAACATATGTCGCTGAATACACTCGCTAGGATGAAGGCATATAAGGGATTGTCAGTTGATGAACGTCCTCCAGTAAGACGTTTATTTGGACACCTAGCTAGAGTTGATTATACAGATCCGGGTGAAGGGCTTGTGAGGAATGTAAACAGTGATTCTGATCCTGATAACCCTTTACATCATGTTGATCCTGATGCGAAACGCAAAAGAGAAGTTGTGAATGTGGGCGCAAAGAGTGGAAAGACAAAGAAAAAGGAGATAAGGTTAGAGGTTACTGAGCCCGAAAAGAAGAAAAGCACGCCAAGAAGAAACAAGACGATGGCGAAGAAGGGTTTACATATTGTGGACGAAGCGTTAGTCGATTCAGAAGAGACGCAGGAAGATGAACGTTGGAATTCAGATGCTGAGACAGTAGAGACCACCACGCCCAAGGCCATTGAGGCTGGTGCGTCTGCTAGCCAGAACATTGAAGATCAAGGGAACAAAAGTCCTATTCCTGTTGATGAAGATGAGTTGATTATGAACTTAGATGAGACTTTTACTGGTTCTCCTGTGCAAGCTGCCAAGAAGAAGAAGAAACAGGAGAAGCCGAGTATCAAAAGAAAGAAAGAGATTGAATCATTGATAGCTGGTAAGAAACTACCACCGGCTACTAGTTCTAAGTCACCGGTTACTGCACCAGCACAGAAGAAGCAAAAGACTGCGACAACATCGAGCACACAACAGACTGAAGATATACCTATGGATGAGGTTAATGAAGCATCGGATAACGTACTTAAGAAGATCAGAAAAGGCAAACTGCCTGATGTTGTTGAACCACCAATGAAGAAGAAAGTTTCGGTGGACAGTGACATTATGAGTGCTGTGAATCAGAGATTGTCTGAGATGATGAATCTAATCAACAAACAACAAACTGAGATTGAGCAGTTAAAGTCGAATGATAAGAAGATGTTGGAGGTCGTAGTCACATCAGCAGATGATAATGAAGCTTTGAAGAAAACGATTAAGAGGTTGAAGAGAGAAAATAAGAAGTTGCTGAAGCACGAGCAACGAAACACCAGGAGAATCATAGTCTTGAAGGAGGAGAACAAACAGTTGAAGAAGAGTAACAAGCATATGGATGATTTGATCAAGAACTTGTACTCTCAGGCTCCTCAACTTCAAGCTGGTGAAGTAGAAAAGGAAAGAGAAGAAGAACAGGTTGATTTCGAACCATCTGATGAAGAAGAAGATGAAGAACTTGATGAAGATGCAGGAAACGATACGAAGAAGAAGAAGAAAGATGATAAGGATGATGGAAGTTCAGATGATGGTTCAAGTGATGGAAACGGCTCTTCTTTTGATGATAGTTGTGATGATGATGATGATAACGCTGATAAGTTTACATATGAGAAGCGTGACTCAAGTAAGGGTGGAGAGTCGAGCTCTAAGGCTCCTGGAGAGAATGTGGATGATGATATATTCTGGAACGAGAAACTGCAATCGTTGTCTGAAGACGATAAGAACATGTATCGCCAGATGCTCACTGATCGAGTCTGGACGATCGACATGACCAGCAGATTTCCAGAGATATTTGAATCAAACAATAAACTATTCGAGTTGGAGTTTGATGACCCTGATCTTGAAGATGGGGAAGTTTCTGCGGCAATTTCGAAAGAGATACTTGAGGGTTTAGCAAAGCAAGTAGGAAAGACTTTGGAAGAATTACCTGCTGACAATTTCATTCCGAAGATACCTGAGAAGGAAGCCAGGAATCATTCTGATGACCATGACGTTCCTGCGTTTGAGGATGTTGAAATGGAAGATATTACGAGTGAGGAGTAACCACAATACTTCAAGACTAATCAAGATTGTGGATTTCCTGGATTCTCAGATGATTTGCTAAACCATGTCGAGAAACTAGCGAAAGAGAAGAGCAAAGCGTTTGAAGACGAAATCTTTAAAGGGCATGACAAACCACGGTTCGAGCAGTCGGAGAGTTTGAAAGAATTCTTGAAGAAGTTGAAAGAAAAAGAAAATAATCGTCCGAAAGCTGAAATTCAAGGAAGCTTTTACAAACTTCATAGTGGTATATTCAAAGGTCGAGCTTTGGCCTGGAAGTTTGTTAAAGAATTGAGATGTATTGCAGTAAAGTGGGAGAAGGGAATCCTATACTTTGATAAATTTCATCATTTGAAGACTCTTCCCTATTGGGCAATCCGTGATATTTGTCGTCACCGTTTAACGGGAGCGTCAAATAGTCAGATTACCTACTTTGCTGAGAAAATGACTAGAGAAAGCCGAACCAAGTGGGATTTGTTTAAACCACAATATCCTAAACGAATTGTTCACAAGAAGGATATTGATCAGATTACTGGTATGCCCAAGGTGACGTTAATGTACAAACCACCGCGAGTGTTGAAAAAGATTCCTTTGTTGCCTATCCCACAACACTTCGCCAAAGATTTCATCTGGTGGTATTACGACTGGAAAATTGCAGAGGCCGTGATTGTGTTGAAAGACGGAGAGAAGAACTACAAGAAAGTACACATTTTTGATCCTATGTGGTTGATAAACTGCTCACATGAGGATATAATCATGTTGTTCTATAATCCGATCTATTCTGATGCGAAGGATGCTGAGCAAGCAGGAAAGTACCAACGTGTGGTATTTCTGTGCTTTGCGTATGACATTAATGCTGGATGTGATTATGGCGATAAGCTGGGAAAGTTTGTTGAAAAGCAAAAGGTGCCTGAACTGAAAACGAAGAAGCAAAAGCAATTTCAGGAACCGGTGTTGACGAAAGAACAGCAGATTCAACGACACATCAGACTGATGAACATTAGAATGGACGAACAACGTCGACAACAATCCAAGCAATAGTCGAGGGGGAGTTTGTAGATGCAAAAGTGCGACTAATGCTTCGGATTGAACAACACATATGTTTTGGTAAATATCGTTGGTGCGAAGGAGAGATTCAGTAGGTGCGAAGGAGGCTTTTTGTAGGTTCGAAGGAAGATGAAAGGTGCGAAGGAAGAAGACTTGGACGAATGTGATTTTACTTTATTGTAGAACTTGGTTCGACCAATCAATTTGGGCGAACCTGCACATTCGCACAATCAATTTGGGCGAATGTGCAGTCTATAAATAGACAAGTTTGATTTTTGAATGTAACTTTTGGTCATTATTATTCCCTCCACTTTCTGATATTCTCTCTAGTGTTTTGTTTAACTCTTTTAACGTTCATACCTTGTTTGTAATCATATTTCAACGTGTAATCGAGTTGTTAATTAATGAAAAGCTTTTGAAAATGATGATCTGTGTGTTTTAATCTGTTTGACTATTATTTTGTGATAGTTTTAGGGGTTCCGCACCTAAAACTAACTTGTTTGATCATTCTTTGTTGTTATACGATCCTTTCACGCACATACATATCTCACTACTTGGTCCCAACTTTTTCTTGTACAGCCACTTCAGACCAACAATGTTCTTGTCAGCAGGAGCATCAACCAGCTCCTAGGTTTTTTTCTTATCAATACACTTGATTTCTTGAGTCATAGCTTCTCTCCATTCTTTCTTCAAAACTGCATCTTCAAAAACATTGGATCACTTATATTCAATGTAAACTCACATACCATATATTCTTCCATAGGAGTAGTTTGCTCATAGATTTCATTTAGGGCCCTTGTCTTTATAAGAGATGAAGCAGCATCAACTGTAGCAGCAGGACTAGCATTCATTGTACCTTCAGAACTAGTTGCAACACTATGATTACTTGAACTTGAAGGACCTTCATTGTTGTTCACAGCATCAGAAGGTTGAGGTTCAGCAACAGGGGCAGAATTGTCATTGTCTAGATCCAACAACTCATCAAAAACACTTAAATCCCACAAGTGTTTATTCTGATCATTCTTAACTTTAGACCAATCCCATTCCATACCTTCAAAACACTTGATGTCTCTTCTGGTAATGATTTGTTCAGTCAAAGGATTATACAATCAGTATCCTTTGGTAGGAGTAGAATTGCCAATCAAAATACACTTTGCAGATGTGGCTTCAAACTTAGGCTTCAATTGCCCTGGTTTAAAGCCATAAGCAATGCTTCCAAATACTCTTAAGTCTTCCACTTCTGGTTTTTCTCCTGTCCACATATGAATTGGTGTCTTAGCATCAAGTGCCTTTCTGGAGACATATTCAATATGTGGACTGCATTTGCCACTACTTCTGCCCAGAAGTAACTAGGCATATTCTTACCCTGCAACATACATTAGGCTTTCTCTACAACTATCATATTCCTTCTTTCACTTACCCCATTCTGTTCAGGGGTGTATGGGGCTGTCAAATGCCTTTTAATACCATGCAACTCACAAAAAGTGTTAAATTCATTTGAACAATACTCCCCTCCCCTGTCACTTCTTAACACTTTTATAAACATTTCACTTTGCTTTTCAACTAAATATTTGAAAATCTTAAATTTGGAAAACAATTATGATTTGTTTTTAATAAAGTACACCCAGGTCATTCTAGAGTAGTCATCAATAAAGAGTAAGAAGTACCTGCTGCCTCCTAGACTTTTGACAGGCATAGGGCCACACACATCAGTGTGTACAAGTTCCAAGGGCTGAACAACTCTCTTTGAACTGGTTTGAAAAGGAAGTTTATGCATTTTCCCAAGTACACACCCCTCACAATCACCATAATCTTTCATCACAGGCAGTCCTACCACCATTTGTTTATTATGCATCTGCTGAAGTGCTTGTGAGTGAATATGACCAAGCCTGCAATGCCATAGTCTGGTTTCTTCATGACACTTGGTTGTCTCACTAGCTTTCACTTTAGTTGCATCAAGAGGGAACATATTATTAGCTGCCAACTTCACTCTCATCAATTCTACTTGAGTTTCTTTGTGCACTATAGAACAGGCTCCATCATCAAAGATCAATGCATAACCTTTCCTCATTATGTTGGATCAGTATTGCTCTTTTGTATGAACTTGCTAGTTAACACTTAGGTGTTTAGCAAGTTCTTGATCATTGATAGCACAGCGGAATGTTATGAGTTTAAAGCTACACTTATCAACAGGAGATATTACTCCCCCTAGATTGAGAAACTAATAAATGATAAGTATTTATTGAGAATCTAAGTATTGAATGAGAATGAAACACTTAGACAGATTCTCAATAAATATGAAATGGAAATAACAAGAATATGAGTTGAAGGATTTCTGTATTAAAATCAATGTCTAAAACAGAGGGATGAACCCTTCTATTTATAGACTTTACAAATACATGAACGTTGCCAAAAAGCAAGTTCAGAAACAAGTTGCAACCAAGTTGCAGTCTTGGAACTTGTACATAAAGCAAAAGTAATACTAAAGTAATAAACTACTGATACAAAGGCGGTGGAAAAGATCTTCTCATAAGTACTGATGAATGACAAACTACTGATGAGTAGTTTGTCTTCAGCAGTTCTTCAGAAGAAATGTCTGGTTTGAACTTCAGAACTTCTGATGACTTTTCTTCTTCAGTACTTGTGGAATCTCTTCTTCAGCAGTTTGATCTTTCTTCTTCAGCAGTTCTATACTTAGAATATTTTGACAGAAGTGAATTAGACTAAGGTTTGCAAAAGTGGTTTCACCAATCCTTTTTGTCCTAACAAACTCCCCCTGGATTGATGAAGCCAAAACCTTACTAATTCCTTATTGTTCTCTTATGTCCTTCACAATTTTCCATATTCCTTTGAACATGGAATTCTTCAGCTGGTTCAGCTATTCATCAGTGAGAGACCCTTTCTGTGGTTCTAGATGCTGGATTGTAAGCAGGTCTTGAGTTGATAGCTTCTTCAGATCATTCATCGACTTATAGGCTCTGCTTGTCTGATCTCTTCTTGTCACAAGTACTGAGTTGTTATCAGTAAAGGACCATTTGATGATAGGTACTTTAGACTTGTCAAAGTCTAAAGTATAGGGAACCATGGTGGTACCCTGGGATTCTCCTAAGTGTTGGATGTTTTCAACTTCAGTGACTCTCAGGTGGGATTCACTTCCTTGTTCTTGTTGCATCACATTAGGTAGTTGAAAGGTTGGCAAATGATGTTCAGTAACTACCTTAGTGTGTAGTTTTTCTTTGATGGTTTTTCTGAATTTGATAGGCAAAGGTGGAAGGATCCCTGAATTGTGTGATCAGAGGTTTTTCTTCTATGTCAAAGTCAGAATGGACTACTGTACTTCCTTCTAGTAGTACCATTCTGAAATCAGTCTTCACATTCTCCTCTGATTTCTTCTTTTGAGTAGCTGGTCTTCTTTGAACACCAGAAGTTCTAACTACTGAAGTTGGTACTTCATCAGTTTGAAACTTCTCTGGATTTGCAGCCCTTGCAGCCTTATATTTTCTATATGTGTCCATTAATCTTTCTTCTTTCCATTTGGACACAGAGGCTTTTGAACCAAAACCATTAGCTACTAGTTCTTCTATCATCTAAGCTCTCTTGGCTTTTGCATCTTTACTTGTTGCAAGTTTGTCTGCAATAAGTTGAGCTCTTCTTGTCAGCTCTTCCATGGAGAGTCTCTTTAATGTGTGGGCTTTGATCTTGCTGTTCTTAGTAATATAAGACATCAGTTGATGTCTTTTATCTTCCTCAGCAACTCTGTCTAGGCTAGCCTGCCTTTGAAGTTCAGCTTCATAAGCCTGTAGCTTTTCATCTAGGCTTAAGTCCAAGTCATCCCTTTCTTCCAGAGTTTTCCAAATCTGGTCTTCCCTGGCTTTCTTCAGAGCTGCCACTAAACTCTTCTCAAGAAGTTCTGCTGATTGAGAGATTGGAGAAGGGTTTAGTACAGTCATTGTGGTAACTGTTGTAATAGGCCTTGGTGGAACAGGAGTTGGTTGAATAGGTTCAGTTGATCTGGAAGGCTCTTGTTCAGCAGTTTGAGTGTTGGAAGTGTTAACATCTGATGGGTTGACAATTACTGAAGGTTTGTCAACTACTGAAGGATTGTCTTTAGTACTTTCTGATTCTTCATCAGAACTTTGTCCATCAGAGGTTTCTTCATTGTGGCCTTGGGATTCATCAGACTTTTCAGCATCTTCTACTTCTTGAATAGAGATACCAAATTGTTGAGCCAGTTTTTCTTTTCTGGCTTGGTTTCTTTGATCTCTTTCTTGGATAGCCACTCTTGCCTTTTTCCTGGCTTCAAGTGACTCCATAGGTTCCTTAATTTTCTCCCCCTTTTTGGCTTCATCAGGCTTTGATGTTGAAGGTTGGGAGAACTGACCTGTAAGATTAGCAATCTGTTTGCTGTTGAAGTCAATCTTGTTGGACAGATCATTCATCTTTGTCTGTATCACCCCATATTGGTTCTTTATGGACAGCTCCAAGTTAGCTGTGTATGTTTGGAAGTGATTTTTGATGAGGGTGTTCATCATATGGTATAAGGGACCATCTGGGCTGCATAGCTGGTTCATGTCTATGCTTGATTGCCCAAGGAATTGGGTAGGCATTTGTAGTGAGGGGTGTGTTTTTGGTTGATCTTCTTATTGTACAGAAGATGCCACTCTAGGGGAATCAGGGATTAAGTGGACTTTAACCTGATCTGGTGTGACTAGCTTCTTTAGCATAGATACACCAGGTGCAGGACCTTCACTTGTAGCCGTCAATTCAGTAGTTTGGTGTTTTGAAACATCATCCAAGTCAATGGAATCATCTGAATCCCTGATTACATCCTCAATGAGGACTGTATCAGTTACATCATGAGCTGAGCCAACTCAGTTGTCTCATGTACCTCTTTTTCTTGGTTCAGAGGATTTCCTACCTCAAGCATTAAGCCTTCATCAGTAGTTGCCACAGTTGAGGTCTTAGCTATGTTGCTTCTTTCCTCAGATCCACCACTGGGTGGTAAATGAGTAATAGCAGCCTCAAAAGTACCAAGAGTTTCTAAGTTTGGGCTTAGAGACCCTGGTTCATCCTCATCTCTTTGGTTAGGGCTTTGAGTGTCCACATCCATGTCAAATTCTGAGGCTATGTCCCCTGTTTGATGTGGTTGTTGGGGACTGACATGTGTAGATGGGACTTTCTCTTTTAGCCCAGAGAGAAGTTTGGCTATTTCAAAATCAGGTTCAGAAAGTTGGGGTGCTGGTTCAGTAGTTTGGCCAATGGGTTCAGCAGTTTCAAAAGAAGCATCAATAGGAATGGTTTTCTTAAGTCTTTTTTCTTTTGAAAAGAATTGTGATTGGTGCTCTTGGTGGGGTTTGAGATGGATGAGACTGAGAGGATGTTTCAGTCACATCTTTAAGAAGTGCAGATTGCACAATAGGTTGTTCAGGCATCTCAACCTCCTGAACAGCTTTTCTTTTTGGTTTGGTGGGTTTTTGTTTTTGTACCTTGGGTTTCTTGGCCTTTGGGGGTGTAGGTTTGGAAGATGAGGGTTCCATGGGGACTGGTTCTGGTTCCCCTTGGTCATCTTCTGGCCAGGCAGCCTGTTTGTTGTGCCTAGAGTATGCTTGTGAGGTTAAGGGTTTTAAAATCTCAGTTTTACCCACAAGCACCTCATCACCCAGTTCTTTGATTATGCATTGCATAATGAACCTTGGGTATAACAAAAACTTCTTTTTAGTGTTATTATGATGTAACACCAACTCATTAAAGAAAAGTTTTGATGCCCTGAAATTTGTTTCATTCACAATGGAATGAAAAATTGGTTGAAAGGTTGAGGGCATCTGGTCATAAGACCCTGTTTTAGGACTCAAACACATAATTATATAATGAAACAAAAGTTTGTATTTTGGTTCAAAATACTTTTTAAATATGGTAGCTTGTGAGAGGGTACCTTGATAACCACATTCAGTCATGGTTAGGTGGATTGCAGAGTTTTCAAACTTTTCAGGGGCATTCACATCATTCAACCCCAGTCTGTTTGCAAGTGTGGCCGGTGTGATGGCCATTTGTCTCCCTTTGATTGTTGAGTTGAGAGAGATAACCTCATCATCCACCATCACTGTCTCAGCATTAGCCCAGAACTCATTGAGAGTTTCAGGATGTATTGGTGGGTCTATTGTGAGAGCGGTGAAATATTGGGATTTGACGACAAGATCAATGATCTCATCGTATTGGGACCAGCCTTCTTGTTTTTCTTAGTAGGCTCTAAGATTGTGTCCCTGTTTAAGAACTAAAGCCATGTGGTTTGTGTGTGTATGAATCGAACAGTGTTTTTGCAGGTTCAGGGTTTGAGAGCTTTCTTGAGAGAGAAGGAGGGAATTTTTGCTTTTTGAATGGATAAGTGTTGAAAAAGGTATTTATCAGAAGTTTTAAACCGCCTAGAACTTCTTTATCAGAAGTTTTAAACCGCCTAGGTCAAACTTCTGATGTGAGAAAAGTTTGATTTGCCCTTTTTGACTAAACTGCTGATGAAGAATTATTTTCATCAGTAGTTCCCACTTTCTCTTCAGTAGTTTTGAACAGCTGATGAAAAATACTTTATAAATACTTTATTCATAACTTCTGAAGGTTGTTTTATCAGCAGTTAATCGCTTTTCAGAAAATATCCCCATACTGATGTTTTGTTCATCAGTAGTTTCTCTCTTGTTTGTTTTTCAAAAGTTTTTCAATTTTTGAAAACAGATGTAAGTGAAAAATAAAAAATATGTGCAGAAAAGTAAAGAGAAACACTTAAAATTTAGCATCCCTAGCATGGATACTAACTTCTGAAATGTTGATGTGTCAAGGGGTTTAGTGAATATGTCAGCTATTTGATTAACTGTTGCTACATGTTTCACTTCAATCTTGCCTTTTTCATAGCAATCTCTTATGAAATAATACTTGATTTCAATGTGTTTAGTCTTTGAAAACTGAACAGGATTTTGAATGATGCTAATGGCAGATTTGCTGTCTACAAGCAATGGTGTCTTGGTCTCTTTGATTCCATAATCAAGAAGTTGATATTGGAGCCATTGTATCTGTGATGTACAACTTGCAGCTGCAATGTATTCAGCTTCAGCAGTTGAAGTTGCAACAGATGTTTGTTTCTTTGATTTCCAGGACACTAGACAGTTTCCCAAGAATTGACAACCACCAGATGTTGATTTTCTTGACATTTTACACCCTTCATAGTCACTATCAGAAAAAGCTGATAACTTGGTATTGCTTGAAGCAGGATACCAAATTCCAAGTGTTGGAGTTCCTTTCAGATATCTGAAGATTCTTTTGACTGCAATGAGGTGTGATTCCCTAGGAGCTGATTGATATCTAGCACAGACACATGTTGAAAACATAATATCTGGTCTAGAAGCAGTTAGATATTAAAGGGAACCTATCATACATCTATACATGGTTTGATCAACCTGTTTTCCTTGATCATCTGGTTCAACTTGTGTGGTTGGTGTCATGGGAGTGGAACATGATTTACAGTCTTGTAAAGAAAATTTGTTTAATAATTCTTTAACATATTTTGATTGATGTATAAAAGTTCCGTTTGATTGTTGTTTAATCTGCAGTCCCAGAAAGTACTGCAGTTCTCCCATTGTACTCATCTCAAATTTTGATTGCATGAGTTTCTTAAATTCATCACACAATTTTGTGTTTGTTGAACCAAAAATGATATCATCAACATATATTTGAACAAGTAAGACATGATTTCCAACATGTTTTATGAAAAGAGTTTTATCAATGGCACCTCTTGTGAAGTTATTTTTTAGTAAAAAAGGTTGAAAGTGTGTCATACCAGGCTCTTGGAGCCTGTTTGAGCCCATAAAGAGTTTTGTCTAGTTTGTACACCCACTCAGGATGAGAAGGATCCTCAAACCCAGGTGGCTGACAAACATACACTTCCTATTTTATCTTTCCATACAAAAATGCACTCTTAACATCCATTTGATAAACTTTTATTTTGTTGGAAATGGCATAGGCTAGAAATAACCTGATGGCTTCAAGCCTTGCAACTGGAGCAAAGGTTTCATCATAGTCAATTCCTTCTTCTTGAGAGTAACCTTGTACTACCAGTCTTGCCTTGTTCTTTATTATTATACTAGCTTCATCTTGTTTGTTTCTGAAAACCCATCTTGTGCCAATTGGTTGCTTGTTTGGTGGTAAGGGACAAATTTCCCAAACGTGTTGCTTGTTGAATTGAAGCAATTCATCTTGCATTGCTTGCACCCAATTGTTGTCTTTGAGGGCTTCCTGGTACTTCTTTGGTTCCAACTGTGAAATAAATGCTGAGAAGAGACAAAAGTTGGAAAGCTGGTTTCTTGTAAGAACACCTGATGCAATATCACCCATGATTTGATCAAGTGGATGGTTTTTGTGTTCGATCAGTTGTTGTAAACCACTGACAGGTGTTGGTGGCTCATGTTCTTCAAACAAACTACTGAGGTCTATTATATCTGGTTCAGCAGTTTCAGTGTCTTCAGTAGTTGCAGGTGCTGAAGCAGATGTTTGAGTTTGTTCCTCAGTATTTGTTGAATCAGAAGTTTAAACTTCTGATGATTTTGAAGTTGACTTAATGACTGTTTGAGGAGTCCATGGTGCTGGATCCTCATCATCAAACCTTTGATCACCATAATAAGTAGGTTTGGATGAAATGACAGTCTTTTCAGGTACAAAATGGAAGCTGTCAAGGTCAAAAAGTTCAGCAGGATGTGCTGGAATGAGAGTGTGTTTTGACTCATTGAACTTGACATTCAGTGTTTCTTCTACTATCCTGGTTCTTGAATTAAAAACCTTGTAGGCTTTTCTAGTTGAAGAATAACCAAGAAAGTAACCTGAATCAACTTTGGCAGCAAGCTTTGAAATAGATTCCTTGATGTTCAAGATGAAACATTGACACCCAAAAGCCCTGAAAAAGGAGATAAGGGGCTTCATGCCATGAAGAACTTCATAGGCAGTCTTTGAATGTCTCTTGACAATAAGGACTCTATTTTGAACATAACATGATGTGTTAACTGCTTCTGCCCAAAAGTATAATGGTAGGCCAGAATCAGCTAACATTGTTCTTGCTCCTTCTATTAAAGTTCTGTTCTTCCTTTCTACCACACCATTTTGTTCAGGAGTTCTGGGAACACTGAATTGTCTAATAATCCCTTTAGACAAACAGAATTCATCCAGAGTTTTGTTCCTGAACTCTGTCCCATTATCACTTCTAATGGTTTTGACAGGTAGAGAGTATTGCTTCTCTACTTGTAGAATGAAGAACTTGATGATTTCAGCAGCCTCATCCTTGGAAAATAAGAAGAATACCCATGTAAATCTTGAGTAGTCATCAATGATGACTAAGTAGTACTTCTTCTTACCAAGGCTCATGATTTTTACAGGCCCAAATAAGTCCATATGGAGTAGTTGAAGACATGCAGTTGTTTTTGATTCTTCAATAGACTTATAGGAGGACTTATGCTGTTTTCCCTTTAAACAGGATACACGGTGTTCTTGACACTGGTATACTTTCAAGGGTAGACCTCTGACCAAGCCCATTTTTGTGACTTTATTTACAGTTTTAAAGTTCACATGGCCAAGTCTCCTGTGCCAGAGATCAGTTTCTGAAGTTGATGCCTTTGAGAAGAAACAGGCAGTGTTGTTCATTACTTTGTCTTTTTCAATGTCCACTGCATAGACATTGCCACATCTTTTGGCTATTAACAAAGTGTGATCTTCAATGATCTTCTCTATCAACTTCTGGCCTTCTAGTGATATGATCTTGCATGCTGTCTTTGTGAAAAAGGAAGAATATCCTTTATCACACATTTGTGACACACTTAGCAAGTTGTACTCAAGGTTTTCAACCAGATTGACCTTGTCAAACTGTATTTTGCCAGAGGAGACATTGCCATGTCCTAGCACATATCCCTTAGCATTGTTCCCAAAGGATACAGATCCATCTCTTTGACTGATAAAATTGTTTATCAGGTATCTGCATCCTGTCATGTGCATTGAGCCTCCACTGTCTACATACCAACTGCTATTTAAGCCTCTGGAAACTCTCTGCACAATATAGCAAATTAGTTAGATTTAGAAACCCAAGCCAGTTTGGCTTTGGGTTTGCTCTTGAGAACATTTACAGTTTGTTCTTGACCAAGTTGAGAAATCCATGTCTTTTTCGCAATGGATTTTTCATTAAGAACAATGGTGGTATCCTTTTGAGGACCACCATCAACTTTGGTCATCATTAGTTGTACCAAGTTTATGAGATCTTTAATCTCAGCAATTTGTGAAACTGCTGATGATTCAGGTCTAACTACTGAAAGAGAATTTTGAGAAAAAGATCTTTGTTGAGATTGTGTCTTTTTCTGAGAAAAGGTGTTTACTGGTTGTTGTTTCCTGGGAGAAAAAGTTTTTACAAAATCATTTTTGATTTGTTTTCCCACAACCAGTTGTTGATTTTTCTTGTTGTACTGAATACCTTTCCTATATCTGCAAAATTCTGTCTTGTGGTTGAACAGACCACAGATTTCACATTCTTTTGTCTTTTCTTTTAAAGACAAGTTTCTGACTGTTTTGATTGGTTTTAAGTCATCAGTAGTTTTCAGGTTCTCAACTCCTGATGTAGTTGAAACTACTGATGGCTTAAAGTCAGAATTAATCAGTACTTCTGAAGAACTTTCTTTGTGAGTTTTTAGAAAGTTCTCATGGAAAGATGTGCATTCTTCCTCTTCAGAAGTTTCACCTGAAACAATTTTTCTCCCATCTTCAGTAGTTTTGGGGGAAAAATCTGTTGGTGTTTCAGTGTGATTGTACCCTATGCCAAACCTAACATTTGAAGCACTTTGTTTGTTTAGCAATAATTGGTACCCCTTACAAGATTCAACCCATTTTTCACATGTGACCTTGGTGTTAGCAAGCTCTTGTCTGACATTTCCTAGGTCATTTATCATGATTTTAATTTGTGCTTGGGTTTCAATAGCAGTGTTAGTTAATTTAGAAACTTCTTTTGTTTTTGCAGAAAGTTTTCTTTCTAAATCACATTTCATCTGAGTGAATTTTCTCTCAGAGTCATTTGCTTTTCCTTGTAAGTGCACATTAGTCTCTCTTATGAGAGCAAAAGATTCTTTGCAAGAATTTGAACACAGTTTTGTCAAAGATTCTTTTGATACCTGTGACAAGGCAGATTTTGAGGTGCATCCCTCAAATGCCATTAAGGCAAAGTTCTTTCTGCCATTGTCAGGCTCTCCCCAGTTGATGTCAAACATCTTGTTGTCTGCATCAGGATTACACTCTATGGTGTCAAAAGGAAGACTGCTCCAGTCAACATACCCTGAAGTAAATAAACTTTGTTGAGAGGGTTGCTGAGGCTGTGGAGGTTGTTGAGCAGCTGGAAAGGGAGGGATTGATTGTTGGCTCTGCATCTGTTGAGCAGGCATCTGTACATATTGTACTTGTGGCACATATTGGTGTTGTGGAGCTTGTGCCTGTACAAAATGTGCACTCCCTTGTGTTCCATTATTCCTGTTATAATTGGGGTTAAAATTGTTTCCAGACTGAGATTGGTTAAAACCAGAGCTTCTACACTCTCTAGCAAAGTGTCCCAACTTTTGACACTTGTGACATCTAAGTTTAGATTTGTCAAAACCAATTTTTGTTGAACTGTTGAGTCCTGGAAACTTCCTTCCTGACCTTTTGTAAAATTTATTTGTTTTTAAACTTAACATGGCCAGTTGGTGCAAAATATCCATTTCTTCTAAGTCATCACTGCTGAAATTATTTAAATCATCCATGATAAAACACATGTTATCAGCAGTTTGACCAAAATCATTATTGTCATAACCTGGGAATGATCTTTCAGATGAGATCCCAGCAGTTATGTCAATATGGTCAAAAGATCCAAAACTATTTGAACAAGTTAGTGAGTCTTGTCCCAATAGTGTTGTACTACCTGGTAGATAGTCATCAGCAGTTTTGCCAGAACTTTGTAACTTTTTCTTTTTATCAATTTCTCTTTCAAAAGTAAGTAATCTCCCATGAAGTTTTGTAAGAGTGAGGGAGCTAAAGTCTGGTGAAGATCTTAAGACTATAGAGTATGTTTCCCATTTTTCAGGTAAAGACCTTAAAAATCTATGAAGCATAGATACAGTTGTGTAGGTCTGACCATTTAGTTTTAGCTCAGATATTAATGAGGAGAATCTTTCAAATTGTTGAGTTAAAGTTTCCCCATTAATGTGAGCAAAAGTTTCATATTGTTGAGCCAGGATTTCTCTGGTGTTGGCAATCACCTCTTCAGTTCCTCCAAACTGTTCTTTGAGGCAGTCCCAAAGCTCTTTGGCACTATCACAATGTAATAGGCCAGAGTAGATTTCATTTGGGAGTGCCATTGCCAACATAGAGAAAGCTTTAGCATCAAGCTCAAGTTTTAGGAAATCATCATCAGTATAGTCTTTTGGGTCTTTTGGAATCTCTTCTTTAGTTTCAAGATTAATATTTACTGGTTTATGAGGACCATATATCACAGATTTCCAGCAACCTGTGTTGGTCTGTGATAAGGTATGTGCCATTCTCCTTTGCCAGATGTTATATTCATTTCTTACTAGCATAGCAGGTTTATTGGCAGAACCAGTATTATGAGGATCCATTTTAAAGAGTATTGATTTGTAAAATATCTCTTAAAGTGATGGATGTTGATAAAAGTGAGCTAATAATCCTTTATTGAATATCAATAAGAGCCTGTGTCTGATTCTCAATGTGTTAGATTGATATATGATCAGATAAACCAGTGCTCTGATACCAATTGTTGGATCAGTATTGCTCTTTTGTATGAACTTGCTAGTGAACACTTAGGTGTTTAGCAAGTTCTTGATTAGTGATAGCACAGCGGAATGTTATGAGTTTAAAGCTACACTTATCAACAGGAGATATTACGCCACCTGGATTGAGAAACTAATAAATGATAAGTATTTATTGAGAATCTAAGTATTGAATGAGAATGAAACACTTAGACAGATTTTCAATAAATATGAAATGGAAATAACAAGAATATGAGTTGAAGGATTTCTGTATTAAAATCAATGTCTAAAACAGAGGGATGAACCCTTCTATTTATAGACTTTACAAATACATGAACCTTGCCAAAAAGCAAGTTCAGAAACAAGTTGCAACCAAGTTGCAGTCTTGGAACTTGTACATAAAGCAAAAGTAATACTAAAGTAATAAACTACTGATACAAAGGCGGTGGAAAAGATCTTCTCATAAGTACTGATGAATGACAAACTATTGATGAGTAGTTTGTCTTCAGTAGTTCTTCAGGAGAAATGTCTGGTTTGAACTTTAGAACTTCTGATGACTTTTCTTCTTCAGTACTTGTGAAATCTCTTCTTCAGCAGTTTGATCTTTCTTCTTCAGCAGTTCTATACTTAGAATATTTTGACAGAAGTGAATTAGACTAAGGTTTGCAAAAGTGGTTTCACCAATCCTTTTTGTCCTAACACATTAATTGACCTACACTCATAAGGTTATACTCAAGATTGGGTGCATAATAAACATCATCAAGATACCTGAACTTCCCATTTGACATCTTTATCTTGATAGTTCCTTTGCCTTCAACAGCCAGGTTCTTTTTATCACCAAGTTTCACTCCAAGTTTGAACTTATCATTAAGATTCACAAAACAACTCTTCATACTAGTCATATGATTTTAGCATCCTGAATCTACAAACCATAAACTAGGATTTTCTACTTCTTCTTCTGAGATCATGGCCATAAATAAATAAGGAGTTTCCTCTTTACTATCATCTTCTTCTTCTTCATTGTTAGCAGCTACACGAGCTTGACCTTCATCAGCATACTAGCAGTCTCTCTTGACATGTCCAAACCTATTACACTGGTAACATTGGGGTCCTCTGCCTCTATCATCAGATGTTCTTCCTCTTCCTCTATAATTACCACGATCCCTTCCTCTATTACTTTGATCAAAGGTCAACCTTCTATTCGGCTGATATACTTGGAGGGCTTGTTCATCAGATTTCTCCTTCTCACTTGTCTTGATATCTCCTGATCTACCATTCATCCTTTCCTCCTGAGATTGTAATGATCCCATTAATTTGGCAGGTGTCAAATTACTAATATCATAAACAAATTCAATTGAAGGAACAACATAATCAAACTTAGTTGTGAGGCTTCTCAATATTTTCTCAACAATTTTCTGGTCAGGAACATGTTCACCTGCATATGCTCTCTGTTGACTAACAATAGCCATGACCCTTGAGAAGTAATCTCCAACCACTTCTCCTTCCTTCATACAAAGGTTTTCAAACTCTCTCCTCAAACCTTGCAACTTGACTGACTGAACCTGTGAATCTCCTTGAAATTCCATACGAAGAGTTTCCTAGGCTTCTTGAGATGTTTCAGCCCCAGCTATTCGTGAGAACAAGGTGTCATGGACACCTTGTTGAATCACAGCCAAAGCTTGTGCATCTCTTTTAGCCTCCTTTCTTGTTTCTTCTATATTGTCACTGTGTTCAGCCATTCCCAGATTCGCCATCTCCCACAGCCCCTTTGATTTCTTCTAATGCTCCAATACTCATACCCTTCTCCCTTAAACATGGGAAGAGGAGTGTGAGTTGGATTCGTAATACTTTGTAGATCAGCCATGAACACAAGCTCTGATACCACGTGTTGGCATGAGCCTCTTTGATAATCACAACACACACAAAACAAATAACTAACAATTGATGAACACTCAAAAGCACTGCACGATTTCTTATTATGAATAATTGAAGAAATAACAAAACAGACTCAACTTAAATAAAGGAAATTACAACGGGTAAATGAGAAAGACTAGGACTTGCCATAATACCCGGACAAAGTAACAAACTACTAACGGTTTATTGAATTCAAACTTAGTAGACTCACATGCATGCATGGGGCCATAGGGAACTTGTATTACTTTTCAACAGTAATGGTGTTGATAGCGTTGGAAGGTGGTGGCAGGTGGGGCGGTGGTTGGTGGTTGTCGCGGGTGGGGTTGCAAGAGAAAGAGAGAGAATGGGTGAAGAGAGTGTTTTTTCAGGGTTTAGGACGGGGAAAAAGTTTTATACGAATGCGTTTTTTAATGCCTAGTGTCACCTGGCACATTCTAAGTAGAGGTGTACAAAAAAACTGGTTTAAAAAACACCGGTATTATAACCAAAACTGGTTTAAAAAAAAACGTTTTTTTACAACCGATTTTAAAAAACAAACCGCTTTAAAAACCGGGTTTTTTTCCAGTGATTCATCACCAAGGAAGAAACTGGTTTTAAAGCTAATTGTTTTTTAAAAAAAAAAGATTTTTTTAATATTAAAACCAGATTTTTTATGATAACCGGTTTAAAAACCAATCCTAACCAGTTTTACCCGTTTGGGTTTTTTGTAATATAAACCGGTTCAATTAAAAAAAGGGTTTTAAACTAGACCAAAAAAACCGGTTTTCTTAAAACCGGTTAACACAAAAAAAAAACCGGTTTTCTTAAAACCGGTTAACTAATTTGTATACGTCTAATTCTAAGGAAGAGGTTGCCACTTTAAGTGCACATATGATTTGATTTAAGTGCAGATATGATTTGATGCTTTGATTTATTTAATATACATATAGATGTTTGAATAGAGGGCCTGTTTTCTTATTTATATTATGGATTAATAATTAAATGAGATTGCAAGTTGTAACACAGTTATTAAGGACATCAATCAATGGCTTGCACAGTAATTAAGGATATTTTACTTTTTTATTTGCGTATTAGATATACATGATTTATTGTTTTTTTTAGTTTGCAATTTGATTAACTATAAGATTCAATTATTACCTAATGTAATTTAGAATTATTAATTTCGTTCTTTGTTTTCAACTGAGTTAAGATGTAAATAAATATTTATATTGTATTGGCCCTTAGATAAATATATTTTTCTTAATAAGTTAGACAAAAATTATTTTAAATACCAAAAACTAATACTAGAAGAGTTCGTGAATGTCAATCCCCTTATGGTGTAGTGGCACCCTCCTTTATGGGGGGTGGGGAGTTTGAGTCCTACCGACACTAAAATATTACTGGTGAATTCGAGTTACTCTTGGAGTACTCTTTTATCTAGTGGGTACATCGGGAGTGTGTGGGATTGGTTTGTTGACCTTAAAAAAAACTTCCTGAATACGATAAATCTTGGAAGTCTTTCCACGTGTTGGGATACAACGTTTACTTCTTACAAGTAAGGGCCAAGATATGCAGTTTTCTTTTTATGGTTGTGCCGACTGATTTTTTGATCTCAGTTATCTATTATTTTAATGTTATCGAAGCTCTTGTTTTCAAAGAATAGTTGGTGGATGCAATTGCACATGGGTAATAGATCAACTTATAAGACAAGGAGTAGTACATCTTCATCTTTCATCCAATATCTTATTATTCTTCCACTCTAATGGCTCCCTCAAGCTCTTCCATCAGCAGCGACATTAACGATGATACTGCCCCTGATCCTATCAGCACCGCCACCAAAAAAAGAAGTATGTTTTAATCCCTCTCTCTCTTTGGTTGATTTTTGATGAATATTTAACCGTTGTAATATTTTCATATATATGGCAATAGATGAGGAAGAGTACGTCCCACTATGTAGAGCTATCCAAATAGGAGACTGGGAGAAAGCTGAAGAAATTTTTAACGAGGACAAAGATGCATTGACCGATATACTCAACATTAGAGGACACTGGACCCTTCATGTTGCAATTGGTAATCCTGAAAATACCGTCTTTCTTGACAATCTATTAGAGCGGCTAGACCCCGAGTCACTTCCAACTCTAGTTAATTATAAGCAGCAAAACGGGTTGCACTACGCGTCAATACTTGACAACACTATAGCAGCAAAGAAATTGGTTGACAGGAAACCGCATTTGTTATTCGCCGTCGACTACCTGAACTTGTTGCTTATCCAGCTAGCTATTTATAATTCTCACCGGACAACTTTTCTTTATTTGCTTCAAATGTGCAAACAAAATATTGGGCTCAGCGAAAAGGAAGGATATCACAACCCCTTTGAGGGAGAAAAAGGTGTTTCACTTCTCTGTTATACAATCTTGTCTGGATTTTTAGGTGAGCTCTTTAGTGTCCCTAATACAAAGTTGACTTTTTATTTGATATACAAATTTGACTTTGAGTTGATGTATATCCTGTTTTTGTAGATGTTGCTTATGAGTTGCTCAGGGATTACCCTAAACTAGCTTCAACAAAGGTCCCTGGTATTATGCCTCCATTATGGTGTATTGCGCAAATGCGGGATGTGTATGTGCGTATTAGGATCGATAACAAACAAAGATTGATCAAACAAGTTAGTTTCAGGTGCGGAAACCCTAAAACTATCACAAAGTAATAATCAAACAGATTCAAACACACATATCATCATTTTCAATCAATTTCATTCATAAAACACTTGTTTACACGTAGAATAATGATTACAATCAAGGTTTAAATGTAAAACAAGTTTAACAAAATCTAGAGAGAGTTTTCAGAAAGAGGAGGGAATAATAATCATCAAAGTTACATTCAAAAATGAACTTAACCTATTTATAGGCCTGCACATTTGCCCAAATCATTCATGCGAATGTGCAGGTTCGCCCATATCAACTGGTCGAACCAAGTTCTTCAATAATCTATTCTTCATTCGTCCAGATCCACTTCCTTCGCACCATTAAATCCTCCTTCGCACCCTCTACATTGTTCCTTCGCACCTTCGATATTTACAAACCAAAATGTGTTTTACAATCCAAAGCTCTAGTCGCACTTTTGCATCTACAAACTCCCCCTCGACTATTGCTTGGATTGTGTTCGTCGTTCTTCGTCCAACCTTTTGTTCCACATTCTGATATGCCTTTGAATCATCTGTTCTCTTGTCAATACCGGTTCTTGAAATTGTTTCTGTATCTTCGTTTTCAGCTCTGGCACCTTTTGCTTCTCCACATACTTTCCCAACTTCTCATCATAATCACATCAGGCATTAATATCAAACGCAAAGCACAGAAATACCACACGTTGGTACTTTCCTGCTTGTTCGGCATCTTTAGCATCTGAATAAATCGGATTATAGAATAGCATGATGATATCCTCATGTGAACAGTTTATCAACCACATGGGATCAAATATATGCACTTTCTTATAATTCGACTCTCCATCTTTCAACACGATCACGGCCTCTGCAATCTTCTAATCATAATACCACCAGATGAAGTCTTTGGCAAAGTGTTGCGGAATAGGCATCAAAGGTATCTTTTTCAACACTTGCGGTGGTTTGTATTTCAAAGTCACTTTGGGCATACCGGTTATCAAATCAATATCCTTCTTATGAACGATTCGCTTTGGATATTGTGGTGTAAACAAGTCCCACTTGGTTCGGCTTTCACGAGTCATCTTCTAAGCAAAATAAGTAATCTGACTATTTGACGCTCCCGTTAAACGGTGACGACAAATGTCTCTGATTGCCCAATACGGAAGGGTCTTCAAGTGATGAAACTTCTCAAAATACAAAATCCCCTTCTCCCACTTTACTGCAAAACACTTCAACTCTTTAACAAACTTCCGGGCCAATGCACGACCTTTGAAAATCTTATTGTGAAGTTTGTAAAAGCTGCCTTGAATGTCAGGTTTCGGACGATTATTCTCCTTTTCTTTAAGCTTCTTCAACAACTCTTTTAAGCCTTCTGATTGCTCGAACCGTGGCTTGTTATGTCCTTTAAAGATTTCATCTTCAAAGACTTTGCTCTTATCTCTTGCAAGCTTCTCGGCGTGGTTTAGCAGTTCGTCTGAGAAAGAAAATCCACAATCTTGATTTGTTCTGAAATATTGTGGATATTCTTCGCTCGTTATATCTTCCATTGCGACTTCCTCGAATGCAGGAACATCACGATCATCCGAGTGATTTCCAGCTTCTTTTTCAGGAATCTTAGGAATAAAGTTATCAGCAAGTAATTCTTCTAACGTCTTGCCCACTTGCTTTGCTAAACCTTCCAGAATTTCTTTCGAAATAGCCGCAGAAACTTCCCCATCCTCAAGATCAGGGTCATCATACTCCAACTCGAAGAGTTTATTGTTAGATTCAAATATTTCTGGGAACCTGCTAGTCATGTCTATCATCCAGACTCGATCGGTTAACATCTGACGATACTTGTTCTTATCTTCTTCAGACAATGACTGCAATCTTTCGTTCCAGAAAATATCTTCATCATCAACATTCTCACCAGGAGCTTTCGAGCTCGATTCACCGCCCTTATCCGAGTCACGTTTCTCTTATGTGAACTTATCAACATCATCATCATCGTCATCACTACTATCAAACGCAGAGCCGTCTCCATCACTAGATCCATCATCCGATCCTCCATCATCCTTATCATCCTTTTTCTTCGTCTTTGTATCGTTACCAGCATCTTCATCTAGTTCATCATCTTCCTCTTCATCAGACAATTCATAATCAACTAACTCTTCTTCTCTTTCTTTTTCCACTTCACCAGCTTGAAGTTGAGGAGCCTGAGAGTACAAGTTCTTGATCAGATCGTCCATATGCTTGTTACTCTTTTTCAGCTGTTTGTTCTCCTTCTTCAAGACTATTATCCTTCTGGTGTTACGTTGCTCATGTTTCAGCAACTTCTTGTTTTCTCTCTTTAGCTTCTTGATAGTTTTCTTCAAGGTCTCATTGTCATCTGCCGATGTGACTACGACTTCTAACATCTTCTTGTCATTTGACTTTAACTGCTCAATCTCCGTCTGTTGTTTAGTAATCAAATTCATCAATTCAGAAAATCTCTGATTCACAGCAGTCATGATGTCACTGTCCACCGATACTTTTGTCTTCTTTGGTGGTTCAACAGCGTCAGGCAGTTTACCTTTCCTGATTTTCTTCAGCACATTATCCAATGCTTCATTCACATCATCCATTGGAATTTCTTCTGTTTGTTGTGTGCAAGATGTTGCTGCAGTCTTCTGTTTCTTATGAGCAGGTGCAGTAACCGGTGATTTTGAACTTGTAGCTGGTGGCAGTTTCTTACCAGCAATCAATGATTCTATCTCTTTCTTTCTCTTTATACTTGGCTTCTCCTGCTTCTTCTTCTCTTTTCTAGCAGCTTGCACAGGAGAACCAACCAACGTCTCTTCAGCATTAAAACTCAAGTCTTCTACATCAACGGGAATAGGACTTTTGTTCCCTTGATCATCTTCTCTTTGGCTAGCAGACGCACCAGCCTCAGTGGCCTTGGGCATGGTCGTCACTACTGTCTCAGCATCAGAATTCCATTGTTCTTCCTCAATTGTCTCTTCTGAATCAATGGAAGCTTCATCAACAAGATTCAATCCCTTTTTCGCCATTCTCTTATTTCTACCTTGAGTACTCTTCTTCTTCTCAGGTTCAGCAACCTCAATCCTTATCTCTGGTTTCTTGGTCTTACCACTCTTAGCGCCTACATTCACCACTTGTCTCTTGCGCTTAGCGTCAGGATCAACATGATGTAAAGGATTGTCAGCATCAGAATCACTGTTCGCATTCCTTACAAGCCCCTCACCTGGATCTTTATAATCTGCCCTAGCTAGATGACCAAACAAACGTTTAACAGGAGGACGTTCTTCAACAGACAAACCCTTATAGGCTCTCATCCTAGCTAGTGTGTTCAGCGACATGTGTTCTTGAACAACAATGTGTGTAGGGTTTCTCTTCAGCTCTTTGTACTTATGATCGAAAATCATTTGAAGAAAACGAGGATATAATAGAAACTTCAGGTTCCTCGTTCCATTCACTGGCTCTAATAAGTGAGACATCAGCATGCCAGAAACATTGAACGGTTTGTTCAATACCAAAGCAACCATCATCGAACTGATGCTCTTCCTCATCAAGTCATAACCTCCCGCAGCAGATCCGAATACGTGGATTAAAACATGTGCCAGATATTTGAACTGTGGGCACAATTTTCCTTTATGCAACGAACCGTCAGTGATAGGTCCGTTATATTTCATCCTAAGAAAACACTTCCTTTGATCCATGAATGTAAACTCTTTTGGATCTTTCGGATCATCATTCAGATTCAGTGCTTCTCTCAAATCTTCTTCGCACACTATGACTCGTTGTCCCTGGATTTTGCTCGTCAAACAAGACTCGCATTTCCAGAAATCTAGTTTAGCGTTAGACCAGAATTCCTGAATCATATCTCAGTAGATCACTGTCGGCGTAGCAAAAGCATCTATTACTCTGCTTCGCTTCAAAAACTCAATAATCCCGACAAATTCTGTGTGCTTCTTCACGTCGCCAAGATATGCGCAACAGTTGTGCGCATTCTCAAAATCAAGCTGCTTTGCGGGCTGTGATGAGGATCCTGCTTGTTCTGTAGTCTTCTGTTGTTCAGACATTGTTAGATCTGCAAAAACAATCAAAAACAAAAGTTAAAAATCGACAAAATAACAAAATTGAAAATTTTTGGTCAAAACTTCCTTCCTTCGCCCAAACGGGGGTACGAAGGTGTAATTGTATAGGTACGAATGAGAAACAGATGGTACGAATGTGATGATTTTAATAAAAAGTTTCATTCGCCCATCAAATTCTCTTTCGCCCAATTTATGTTCTTCCTTCGCCCATTCGAACTGGTCGAAGGAAGCAGTTCATATTTTTTGAAAAATCAATTTTGAATTTTAAAGATCCTGAACATGTCCATTTGATTGAAATGGGACCTAATAGTGCCGATAATTAATCCTAGACTAACAGATTCATCAATTAAACATTGTGTTTGTGTTTTCACCCAAAAACTAGGGTTTAAACACTGATTTCACAATCTGAACTGTTTTAAACTCTAATTTTGATTACTTCTCCCCCTAAAATACACACACAATGAACCCTGACCATCAATTGGTATTATTATGTTGATTTAGAACAGTTTTTAGACATTTAGGGCTCGTAATAGAAAAACAGGGATTAAGAACTGATCCTTTGATGGATACCTGTAAAAATGATATGAAAATGATCAGTGATAAAGCACGAACACAATAGAACAATTTAAAATGAAAAATCAACAAGGTGAGGTTACGAGTAAAAATCTGGAAAAATATGAATGAGGTTCGAATGTGAGACTGGATATATATAGGCCTGTTCCTTCGCCCGTTTTGTTCATACGAAGGAGAAACTTTTCTCTCCTTCGACCCTATTGAAAGGGTTCGAATGAGATATGTATCAGGAACACTCTCCTTCGCCCAACCAAAACATACGAATGAACAAAGAAAATCCCACATTCGACCAAACGAATGGGCGAATGAGAATTGGGATTTTTGAAAATTTTCCAAATCTCAAAAACGAGTCCCGGTTCAATTATTTTCCAACTTTTAAGCATCCAACATTCATGTTTTCACATTTTAAAAGTTACAAAGCTCAAATGGTGTATCCAGGTTTAGAAAATCGACATCAACCACCATCAGTTATCAAAAATAAGATGAAAAAGAAAAAATCTTTTTGGATTTTCTAAAGTTTATGCTAAAACACACCTAAAATCTTTTTGAGTTTTGTAATTTTTGACGAGAAAATAAAATGCAGAAATGTAAATGAAAAACTGTAAATATTTTGGTGATTTCCGGTAAAGGGATCATATCAGTTTTTGAGAAATCTGATCACACCGTTGATCTTTTTGAAATTATTATCATTAAAGACAATGTGTGATCTGGCAACTGCTGATATTGTGATCCACATAAACTCACTTGCAGACTTTTGTGCAGTGCTTTATACTGATACTGATATTTATAGTATAAACGCAATTGTCTGTGGTTCCCACGCACACGACATACTCCCGTATCAAGAAGTAAATGCACAAAGACTCATTGTAAAGCGTGATTATGCTTTCGTTGTCTGTAATTGTACAAGATATAATGCATAGAGGTATACAGGTCAGCAAATTAATGCAGCAAAGTAACATATGCACTATACCAGGTTGAGGACTGATATTAATCATGATTTGCATCAATGATCAATACGATGTAATAGATAATCTTTGATTATCATATAACATGGAAAGTTCCTCAATTCGGTAACTTTAGGATTTGGCATATAGCTCTTTTATAAAGACACCCTGTCTGATCTAGGTCCGTAATGACTTACAGCAGAAGATCAGAGAGGCTATCCCCAGACAACTAATAACATAACGACCCGAAACCTCCGAGTTTTGTACAAATACCCTATCAAACGAAATTACGGTACTAAGACCATATGTCCATGAGGAGTTCATCCACACAACAAATCGTTTAATATGTATGTATCAGGCACGCAGTAATAGGTCTACGAAGCCTAGCAGCACATCGCACAGACTCAGACACACGCCCTATATAGCATTACATTATTTAGAATGTGTCAGATCCCCACTGATGTACTATCATTTCCCTTTATACTCCAGGAAATCATTTTAGAATTTTCTGATTTTTATAGATTTTCGAATTTACTGTTCCCAAGGATAAGCTGGAGCATTTCAAATATGTGACTGCCCAGATATCGTTTGTTCATAGAAATCTGACGGCATTAATCTAAGGGAAGAAGATATAGCAGTCAGCAAAGAAATTTTTCAATTTTTATGGATTTTTAAATTTTTTCAATGTTTTTGGATTTTCGAAATTTTTCTGAAAAACAGTAAAAAGTTAGACTAAAAAGTGATAGACTGAGGTGGTGATCAGTCCTGTTTTTCTTTAATACCATTTGCTTTCAAAAGATAATCAAATCTGGATTTATCAAAAGCTTTGGTAAAAAGATCTGCGCGTTGATAATCAGTGTGGATTTTGACCATATCGATCAACTCTTTAGCATAACAATCACGGATAAAATGATATTTAATCCGGATATGTTTAGCCTTTGAGTGATTTACTAAGTCTTTTGTTAATGCGATTGCGGCCTCATTATCACAGTAAATAGGGGTTTTAAGAAATTGCAAACCGTAATCCACCATCTACTGTTGGATCCAAAGAACCTATGAGCAGCAGCTTGATGCTGAAACGTATTCTGCTTCACATGTGGATAGTGCAACTGCGGTTTGTTTCTTGCATTGCCAGGTCACGAGCCTGCTCCCCATAAACTGACATCCAGCCGTTGTGGATTTGCTGTCTTTGTCACAGCCGCCCCAATCTGCATCACTAAAAGCGATTAGGTCAAAATTATCATCATGAGGGTACCACAGTCCTTTCGATGGACAACCCTTCAGATATCTAAGGATACGCTTGACAGCTGCAAGATGACTCTGTTTCGGCTTCGATTGATATCGCGCACAAAGACACGTCGCAAACATTATATCAGGTCTTGTCGATGTGAGATACATTAGAGATCCGACGATTGCTCTGTATGTAAATGGATCAGTCAGCTCCCCCTTAAGGTCAACTCCAATCCCGTGATTGGGCTGTATCGGGGTATCCATCGGCTTCGAATCATCCATCTGGAATCGGCTCAAGACTTCAGAAACGTATTTCGTCTGGTGAATAAAGATCCCCGTTGGTCTTTGCTCCACCTGTAAGCCAAGGAAAAACTGCATTTCTCCCATAGCACTCATTTCGAACTTTTCCTGCATAACTTGTTCAAATTCCCTGCACAGAAGTTCGTTAGTAGACCCAAAAATAATGTCATCAACATAAATTTGTACTAGAAGCAAATCATCTTCTGCTCGTTTCGTGAACAGTGTGCAGTCTACCAGTCCGCGTTTGAATCCTTTTGAGAGAAGATACGTGCTCAACTCCTCATACCATTGTCTCGGAGCCTGGTGCAACCCGTAAAGAGCTTTGTTTAACACATAAACCTTATCCCGGTGAATAGGGTCCTCAAAGCCCGGTGGTTGATCTACGTAAACTTCCTCTTTGACCACACCGTAAAGAAATGCGCTCTTTACATCCATCTGATACACCTTAAATTTCTTCCATGATGCAAACGCGAGGAACATTCTGATAGCTTCCAAGCGTGCAACCGGTGCATAGATTTCGTTGTAGTCGATTCCTTCAACCTGATGAAAGCCTTGAACAACCAAACGAGCTTTGTTTCGTACTATGACTCCTCTGTCATCCTTCTTGCACTTGAACACCCATTTGGTTCCAATTTTCTTTCTTCCAGGAGGCAAATCGGTTAGGGTCCATACACCAAGTTTCTGGAATTGTAATAACTCCTCCTGCATTGCTTCCACCCAGGCGTCATCCAAAAGAGCATCCTTGTATGTCCGCGGCTCGACCTGCGAAACATAACAAGCAAATGACCAGTCATTCTGAAAACCAGATTTCTGAATTTTGGCATATAAAGCAAGATTGCCAATGTTTTCTGGTGCTTGAGCATTCTTCAGCTGCCCTCTTGTCATCACACTGCTACCAGGATCACCAATAACCTGTTCAAGCGGGTGTATCCGATGAATCCGAGATTCCGGATAATCAGGTACTTGTACTCCCGTCTGAGTTATCAAATTCTCTGTAGAAGCCAGATCATTACCCACATTTGATGTTGAAGCATCAGTAGTAGATGGGTTCACTGGTGGTGTCACTGTAGCATTGTCCAGAATAGCTTCGCTTGTTGCATCATCGTCTTCATATTCTGATTCGGATGAATTAAGCGATGTAGAAGCCTCTTGGAACACCTCTTCTTCCAATACAGGAGCAGTGGTATCATTAGAAGCTGTTTGGGGGTTTACCGTGATCGGACGCACTAACGGTGAAGTTACGGCGTTTTCGACCTCGTAGTACAAACGAAGTACAGCTTCTTCAACCATGCTATCTAGATTGAATGATTCAAAGAAATCTTTGTAATCAAACATCCAATCTGGTCCTCCACCCTGTACATTTTGTGTATATCTTTGAACTTCGACATTAGCCCACTCCTCGACTTTTCTAGTTCTTTTGTTGAATACCCGTTTTAATGGGGTTGCATATCCAACAAAATAACCTTCTTCAGCCTTTGGTGCAAACTTTTCCGAAGGATTCAGCATTGTACATGGGGCACCAAATGGTTCTAGATACTCCAGATTCGGCTTGCGTCGGTTCAACAGCTCATAAGAAGTCTTTCCAAACTTCTTCACTGTCAAAACACGGTTAAGAGTATAACATGCTGCGTAAATAGCTTCGTTCCAGAACATGACTGGAAGATTTGAATCTGCAAGCATAGTTCTCGCCGTCTCTATAAGAGTCCTGTTCTTTCTCTCTGCGACACCGTTCTGCTGGGGTGTATACGGAGCGCTATATTCATGATGAATTCCTTTGTTTGCACAAAGATCCTCCATCTGAGCATTTTTAAACTCCGTCCCATTGTCACTCCGGATTCTTTTGATCTTCAGACCATATAAATTCTCCAGACGTGTAAACAGAACCTTCAAATTGTCAAAAGTGTCGCTTTTCTGATGCAAGCACATTACCCATGAAAATCTTGAATAATCATCAGTCACCACAAGACAGTATAATTCCCCGACATGACTTTTACGTCTGACTGGACCGAATAAATCCATATGCAAACGTTCAAGTGGCAGCTCAACAGAATTAACTTTCTTTGGTCTATGGGATTGTTTGTGCTGCTTGCCCTTCTTGCAACTGATACACTTGTCATTCAGATGGAAGTGTTTGACATTAACTCCCGTGACAAGTTCATTCTTCACAAGCTGATTCATCTTTCTCAAATGGATGTGTCCCATTCTCCTGTGCCACATAATGGATTCTTTTTCTGTAGCCTTGGAGAAGAAACACGTGACTTGGCCATGGGTGGTCATTGCTTTAGACATGTCGAGAATATACAAGTTGTTAACTCTCGGTGCCTTCAGCATCACCCACTCTTTTGGTAGCTCAAACCCAGGTTTCAAGATATAACAGGATTTGTCATCAAAATACACAGAAAATTGTTTATCACAAATCTGACTAACACTGAGCAAATTATAGTCTATTTGTTTCACATAAGAAATCCGCTCAAATGTTACGACCCCATTGCTTACACTACCCTCCATAGTAATGTAGCCTCCCTTATTTCCAGCAAATGCCACATAACCTCCGTTAATGTTTTTAATGTCAAAGAGTAGCGCGAGGTCCCCTGTCATGTGACCAGAAGCTCCACTGTCAACAATCCATAGGCTGCTAACAGGGCCAGCTGGAGCTCCCTGCACATTTAAAGTAGATCAATTAGTTCTTTCGGGGGACCCAAGCCTGTTTGGTCTTGGGTCTTTGAACAGGTTGTTTCAAAGAATCTTTTGAATCACAAACATCTTGGGTTACTTCAACCCCTTTCTTCTCACTAACAACTTTCTTTTTCTCATTCTTCTCACTCTGTGAAGTAGAAGCTCCTTCAGATTCCTTAGATGACCAAGATTGCTCAGATCTTTTCAAGATTCGAATCTGAGATTTTGAAGTCTCAGTCGGTTTCTTTACTTCTTCTTTAAAAACAACCTTCTTGGTTACCTTCTCTGATTTAACAGAGACAGGTCCAACTGCTTGTTTACCATTAGGCTTAGGAGCTACCTTTTTGGTATCAGCAGTTGAGTTCATCATAGGTTTCTTACCAGATTTATCAGTGGTCATCCGGTTGCGCTTATCATACGTCATCGGACGATTTTCCCCCTTGTTGTAAAAATTGTTTTGATTATGATAAAAATCTTGTTGGGGAAAATGCCGTCTCTGTTGATAGCCATAATTGTCAACCGGATACTCATGATATTGCCTCATCTCCACCTCATGCCTTTTGTGTCGTACGTACGGGCAGGCGGCAAGTAAATGTCCACGTTCCCCGCACTTATAACACGCACGATATTTGATGTGCTCAAAGTGGTTTAATAAAAACTAACTAAATTAACCTAAACTAGACACTCTAAGTTTTAAATTTATAAACTAAGACTCTCTAAACCTAAACCACACAACCGGCAAGTGTACCGGTCAGTGCAGTACAGCTAAAGTAAGTCCGAGTATCGAACCCACGAGACTCGACTTGAAAACGTAAACTAGACTCGATTACTTATCTACAACCTGACTAAATAATGTTTTGTTGCTTAAAGGGGGGTTTCTAATAAACTAATGCAAATAAATAAAATATAACTTAAATAAACTATAGACACAAACTGGGAACTAGAACTAAAATCAGGTGATGGGGAGGCACTACCTAGGCTAGAATCCTACACATGCATGATAAATTTCTAATGGCTATGGAACTGGTGTGGAACCGGGATCTTAAAATACTAAACATCAAGAATAAACTAGACACCCTCGACCCTTCTCAAGGGGAAACCCTAGAATATTGTTGTGCTGTTAAACCACCGGTTGAGAGGTTACCCTCACAGGCTTACCTACTCGAATCTTAAAGTACCCGCTAGACAGTCTACCTCACAGCGCGAAAGTCACAATACACCCGAAAGTGCAAGGGGTAACTACAATATTTCTGATAAGACTTGGCCTACAAGGAATGCTAGGGAAACTAGGAAGATCTTCTCACAAAGCCTCTAAATCTAGCAATTTAACACCCTAGACAGACCAACAATCTCGCACCTCACAGCTATTGAGAATTGGTAGAATACTTAGAATTATCTAACTAACAATTACAACTCCTATGGAAAATCCTAGGCAATTAACCATAAACTAGTTGCTAACACCAAGTCCGCAACCTAACCCGCATTCATACATGAAAGACATTCACAAAAACGCAAGTGGAGTTTATAAAAATTAATTAAACAAAACTAAATACGCATATACATCAAACCAGAAAATAAAAAGTTCTTTACTCTAAAATTCAACCCACAACCAAAAATTCCAAAACCAAAAGAAAATAAATCAAACAAGTGCAATCATCTTTAACCTAGGTAGCGTTAAGGTTTAGCCAATAAAAGTCATGAGAAAATCAAAACCATGGAAACTAAACATATTAATGGTGTTCACAACGGGTTAGAATAGATAAATAATAAATACTTGAATTAGAACCGACCCGTGCTGGCACCTATGCTTGAACCCTGGACCTTCAAAAATAATATTCTCTTCTTCTCTTGAAATATGCTCCTCTTCCCAAAGAATTTATTCTGCGCAGCCTCCAGCCAATTAGTGGCTCCTTCCAAAAATATTATCTCCGCCGCTCCTTCCTCTAATAAGATGTAGCTCTTCCATTTTAATAATGCCCTACCAAGTGTTGACTTTTTGGGCCATGAGCCCTCACACCAAATTCACGATTTCCCTTCTTTTTTTTGTTATTAGTTTATTATTATTATTATTATTATTATTATTATTATTATTATTATTATTATTATTATTATTATTATTATTATTATTATTATTATAGTATTATGACTCGGCTCTTTAGACTCGGGTGTTCTTGACTTGACCAAATTTGTTCGTTTACGCTTCAACGTCCATGAACACCTACAAAATATAAAATAAATACATAAGTAATAAAAATGACACAAAACTAATAAAAATCTATAAAAGACCTATACTACATAAAATAGACCGGTACAAGCCTAAAACTAATAAAAACACTATTTAATCGACTCAAAAATTATACAAACTTTACATTGGAAATAGATGTATTTTACAATACATCAATATTCCTCATAGTTTTCCTTGATCGGCGACTTGGAAAAACTAGCAATGGGATATCGATCGACCATGCATTGTTTCCTTAAACTCTCAGGAGCTGGGTCCTTCGAGTAAGTCGGTTCAATAAAACTATTTTCTTTATGAACAGGCAAAACAAACTGTGTGACATTGACCTTTGCTTCTTTTTCCGAATAAATTTTGTCTAAGATCTCTTGAGGAATGTCGTTGGTCCTTTCAAATTTCGGGAACCAAATCGTACTTTCCTGCCAGATCTTTTCGATTTTTGTGGAATTGACAAACTTAATCGGAAACTCATCATCAGATAAAATCTTATCGGAGCCTTGCATCCGATAGAAGATTTTGACAGGTTTATCACACACTTCATTGCTCACATCATTGGTTTTCTCAGATTTTAACTCATTTTTCTTCTCAACCGGTTTTACCACATTTTTCTCAGTTTTAATTTCAACATTCTTTTCAACCGGTTTTCTCACGTTTTTCTCAACCTTCTTTACCTCTTTCTTTTCAAAACTCTTACCAACAAACTTATCATTTTTCTTAACCTCATTTTTGCGATGAGCATTTGCCATTGGATGAATGATCTGAGACGGTGAGACTGGCTCAGTAGTGATTATATGATTTTCATCAGGGATATCAGTATCACTTTCAACCGTCTCAGATGACTCATCTTCTTCATCTGAATCATCAGTAGCGACCACACCCTCACTATTTCCCAGTATTGGTCTCACATCAGAATATGGATCCCCGACACTGGAAGTGTTAGGCTCATTTTCTGGTGTGGGATCAGGATTGATTAAAGTCTCCGGTGGTATTGCATGTAAAGTGTGATTCTCAAACAATACCGGAGATGGAACTGACTTATAGTTTGCACTATTCGTCTGGGAGGGTTCTTCAATGATATGATCAACTACGTATGCTATGTGCTTGTAACTTTCTAATTTCTTGTTAACTTTTTCCGCAAAGCACTTGATGGTTGCCATTTCCAATTTAGTGTTTTCCATTTCATTGATGTAATTATTAATGGCAAGTTGTTTAATAGATAATGTCTTTTTCAGTTCAGACACATCCTTTTTATAACCATCAAGAACTTTGTTGAAATCTTTTAAGTCCTTTTGATAAATCTGACAGTTGAGTTTTGCACTCTCAAGTTGAACCTTGAGAAGCTTGTTCTAATCAGTCAGTTTTTCAAAATCAACACATTTATCACATTTAACACAAGATTGAGTTTCAGAACTTACCGGCTTAGGAGATTCTGTCATGGCCATTAGAGCAAAGTGAGCTTCCTTTCCTGCAAAGAATTTGGAGTAGTCAATCTTGGTGCATGCATCATCCACCATACATGACTTGCGAGTCATCAGGAAGTCAGCTTCAGCTAGCAGTTGGTCAATATCATCATCTAGTGAATTCACACTAGTCTCTGAATCAGATTCGCTCTCCGTATCCGAGTAAGCTGAGTCGTACTGATCTCCAACATCAGTGACAGAATCAAGAATCATCCCTGATTTCTTGTCTTCACCTTCAGCAATCACATCATCATTCACTTCTTCAATCTTCAACTCCGACACCTTTTCAATCACAACCTCTTCTTCAACTTCCTCATTCTCATCCAACCTCATCTGCTGTGCCACACATGCAACATTCCCAGCAGTGATCTCCTCCACCCCCAATTGCATACCAGTCCAGTCAAAACCTTCATCCTTTTGGATAACAAGTGCTTGGTTTTGAGTATCAGTTTGGTTTTGGTTTTGTGTGTTAGGTGTAGAGATTGGAACAATAGTTCGGTTTGGGTTTTGTTGAGGTTGGTTTTGGGTTATGGATTGTCTGGTGTTGTTGTTTTGTTGACGGTTCTGATAAGTGTTTTGGTTTTGTGGTTGAAAGCTTGAGATGTTGGGATTATTGTAAGACACTTGATTTTGGTTTTGGTTTTGTCGGTTTTGGTATGTAGAATTGAAAGGATTTCGGTTACCTTGTTGTGCTGGTTGTGTGCACTCCCTTTTAAAATGTCCCTTCTCACCACAGTTAAAGCAAGTAACCTTTGCTTTGTTGAATCCGTATGTGGTGTTGGGAGAGGTTGAGAGATCAGTCCTACCAGTCTTCTGAATGAAATCAGTGGCTCTCCTCATAATGCTTGCAAAAGCCCACTGAATGTCCATCAACTCCATTTCCTCTTTGTCGATTTGAGCATAGTCCTCATTGGTGAGATTATTGTTACCAATTTGACTTGCTACCAAACCGTTGTAAGAAGCAACCATGGCAGATACTAGAGCAACATGCTGTTGAGCAATTTCAACAGTCACATTGTTAAGGTTTGATGTCTCTAACACAATCGGGTTTTGACTTGATTGTGCTTGAGTAATCTGCATCTGGTTCACTTAAGGAGGATATTGTTGTTGTTGTTGCAGTTGACTTGATGTATAGCATGCGGCTTGTTGTAATGGTGAAAATGGTGGAATAAAGTTTTGTGTTTGATAAGGTTGTTGTGTGTATGATGGTGTGTAGGATGAAGTTTGTGCAAGGTAGTTAATGGGTGCTTTTGTTGGTTCAACAATGTTAGACACACATGCTATGTGAGGTGCAACAGTAGATGTGGTGCTTGAAGCAGAAAGAGAGTTAGATGTACCACTCACATATAAATCAGGATTCTGTGGAATCTGAGCTCTCTTAGCTTTTCTCTTTTCCTCCATCTCTTTGTTTTCCAGCTTTTGGATGAATTCATTAATGGTCCAATACTGGTAAGCATCCTTCTCCTTTAACACTTCGATGTGTTGGTTCCAGTAGGGTGGTAAAGCATCAGCAAATTTATCAACTAATTCCGACATTGGAATGCTGATCTCATAGCTCGACAATTCAGTGAGCAAATGGCAGTACCTTGGAACCAACTCTTTTAGGGTCTCATTACCCATATAACTGAAGTTTTCAAACTCCTTTCGAAGCTCTTCCATCCTAAGCTTCCTGGTCTTTTCATTTCCATCATGTCGATTTCTCAGCATATCCCATAGTTGTTTGGATGTAGTGCACGATCCAAACTGATGTAATAAATCAGTGTTGATCGCCTGGGATAGCTGAGAGAATGCTTTCTTCTCTATAGCAAACCTTTTCTTCTCGTCATCCGCCAAATTCTCCAAAGGGATTGGTTCTCCAGTATTCTCCAGAATAGGAGCAACGTAACCCTTCACAATCATTTGCCATGCCTCGGCTCCTTCAAGTCCTTGTCCCTCAACGTGAATCTTAAACTTCGTCTTCCAAGTGTTATACTCCTTCATGTCCATTAACTTCGGTGGACGATTGCCGCTTCCAGAAGATAGATCATGAATAAGAGTGGATATAGCGTTGGTCGTCTGGGAATGGACTGCTGCTGCTGTGACTCCCCAATAGTTGTCAATCGGTTGTGGTAATGATTGAACAACTTGTTGTGGTGCCGAACTAGTCATTGCCATATAATTGATCGGCTGTGATGGTTGACTAGTCTTTTGAGCTGCAATGGACCACGGATCTTGTGTTGTCTGCTGTTGTGGTGCTTGAGTAGGTCTAGGTGTTGTTGGAAAGTTCCACATCTTGTCCTGCAAACGATTAAACACGAAAAGATTAAAAATGTTTCAAAACAGGATGTTCCTTCGTATATACGGACGTGCGAAGGAGAAATAAAGTTCTCTTTCGCCCGTTTATGATTGATACGAATGTAAACTAAACAACAATAACTCCTTCGACCACTTAAAACTCTCTTTCGACCGTTTATCAACTCCTTCGACCGTTCGATCAGGCGAAGGTGAAACAAGGGTACGAATGTGAAAAATAAGCACTCAAAGTCTTCCTTCGACCACTAAAACACCTCCTTCGTACAGAAAAACACTCTTTCGACCCAAATGAATTCCTCTTTCGACCAAACTCTCTCGTTCGACCCCTGTGATTTCAAAAACGGTTATTCTTTGAAAATCAGTTAATTTTGATCATGTTTTTCAAATGTTGATGGATTTTGATGATCTTAATCAGGTTTTGAATCGGATTTGATTTGGAACAACTTTAATAAAGAGAATTATCCAATTTAAACTCGAAATCAAGGTGTAATCGATCAAAATCTTATCACATCAGTTTGTTTATTGAAAACAGAAACTTTTTGACCAAAATTGGGTCCAAATCAGCTGAGAGATTATTAATTTGTGGTTGTTTGATCCGAAATGGCTCTGATACCACTTTGTATGTGCGTATTAGGATCGATAACAAACAAAGATTGATCAAACAAGTTAGTTTCAGGTGCGGAAACCCTAAAACTATCACAAAGTAATAATCAAACAGATTCAAACACACATATCATCATTTTCAATCAATTTCATTCATAAAACACTTGTTTACACGTAGAATAATGATTACAATCAAGGTTTAAATGTAAAACAAGTTTAACAAAATCTAGAGAGAGTTTTCAGAAAGAGGAGGGAATAATAATCATCAAAGTTACATTCAAAAATGAACTTAACCTATTTATAGTCCTGCACATTCGCCCAAATCATTCATGCGAATGTGCAGGTTCGCCCATATCAACTGGTCGAACCAAGTTCTTCAATAATCTATTCTTCATTCGTCCAGATCCACTTCCTTAGCACCTTTAAATCCTCCTTCGCACCCTCTACATTGTTCCTTCGCACCTTCGATATTTACACACCAAAATGTGTTTTACAATCCAAAGCTCTAGTCGCACTTTTGCATCTACAGGATGCGTATTTGAGTGCCAAACAGTACAACTTCTATCAGAGATTTATTTATACTCGTATGTTTCTTCATTTACACTTTTTTAAAATATCATTGTGTAGATGTGTTATGTCTTTTTTAAGATGCAATATTGCTATAGTTACTTGTCCACAATTACACCCAAAAAATTAAGATCTTAGTAGTAATTCAAGATCCAATGTTTATGTGTTTAACTTTACAAAATAATTTCAAAAACCTTACGCGTTTTTAAATTTGTTGTCATCAAAATCTTTGGATGTTTTGATTTAAATATGCAGAACATCCATCCTCTTGTTAAGATTTAGTTATTTATTTATTTTTTATTTTTTGAAGATGTGCCGAAGAAGAATTACGAATTAGAGGATAGATGTAATATTCATGATATTGAGAACCAAGAGACGTATAGGGACAATCTTGTTGCCAGGTGCATGAAGAGCTACATCTACCCTGGTTTGTGACCCACAACTTATATTTTTATCAATCACAGAGATAAATTCAAAAGGCTATATCATATTAGTGACTTGATCACCAAAGTGACAACATATCTATCGTCCTCAACATACACTTTATCAATGAGAAACGTACGCTATTATCATTAAGTTTTAGGAAAATGAATTGTGTAGTGGCCCGTTGTGGGGGTGTTTTAGCCTCCCATAGCGCTGGGAACACCGCCCCCCAGGCGCTATGGGGGCGTTTTAGGCCATTTCAGCTTTGCTCATAACGAGCGTTTTGATTTCTTGGAAGAGGATATGACCGTTGAACGGTCATATGATTTATAAAAAAAATCATCTCTATATATATATATATGATATCCATATACTACACACACATTTACACACATACAATACACACATACAAACTATAACCCTCAAACAAATTCGACACACAAACAAATCATCAAAATGCCGTCCCCTCCTCACTCCGATGATTCGTTTATCGATCTATATAATCGGTTTTTTAAAGATGACGGCGTGGAAGAGGAGGCGGCCGTTACGAGTGCGGTTCAACTAGCGTGTAGCACGGTTGAAGTTGTAGGTACTTCCGTCCCACGGCCGATATTGTCTAGGCAATATATAGAGCGAGACCGTGTAGCCGCCAATGAGCGTTTGATGAATGACTATTTCAATGCCAATCCGGTTTACGGCCCCGATTTGTTTAGACGAAGATTTCGGATGCGTAAAAACTTATTTTTGCGCATCACCGGAGATTTAGAGTCCGCCTATGACTACTTTAAGCAAAAACCCGACGCTAGAGGGTGTTTAGGATTCACCGCAATTCAAAAGGTGACTTCCGCAATACGTGTACTCGCCTACGGGAACACATATGATATCAATGATGAGTATTTGAAGATGGCGGAGAAAACCACACGCGATACTTTGGAGTATTTCTGCTACGGTATTTACAAATATACATTTGATTTTTTTATATATACATATAGTAGGTACATATTTTTTATATATACATTTGATTTTTTTAGGTATATGCCAATTATACGGAAAAAGATACTTGAGAAACCCAACATGGAGCGACCTTCAACAACTATATGAAGCGCATATTCAAAAACATGGATTACCCGGT
This sequence comes from Ambrosia trifida, assembly GCA_028751855.1. Taxonomy (NCBI): domain Eukaryota; kingdom Viridiplantae; phylum Streptophyta; class Magnoliopsida; order Asterales; family Asteraceae; genus Ambrosia; species Ambrosia trifida. The sequence continues at coordinate 29,146,578 of CM054122.1, forward strand.
ATGATTGGTAGTATAGATTGTCGTCAATGGCGATGGTATGCTTGTCCAACCGCATGGCGAGGTCAACATACACGCGGTGACCAAAAGGGACCAACGTTGGTTTTACAAGCAGTTGCCTCACAAGACATGTGGGTTTGGTCGGCCTTCTTTGGTCTAGCCGGGTGTATGAACGACATAAATACTTTTCAGTTTTCGCCATTGCTAGAGTCTTACATTGGCGGAACAATACCGAAATGTGGGTTTTATGCAAATAATAATTACTACGAGCATGGATACTACTTGGCGGATGGTATATATCCGGAGTATTCAATGCTCGTCAAAACGTTTAGTCAGACACGAGATGAAAAAAGACAATATTTTAAAAGAGTTCATGAGTCTGCAAGAAAGGACGTTGAGAGGTATTTTGGCTGTCTTCAAGCACGATGGCATTTTGTAAGAAATCCTTGTCGTATGTGGGAAAAAGAAAGGATTAGAATGGTGATGTATGCTTGTATCATAATGCATAATATGATACTTGAAGACGAAGGAAAGGCAATATGCCCAAACTATGTAGCAGAAGAAGATGTTCCAGGGACGCAAGCGACACAGCAGGAGAGATTCCAAAATAGTGCCATGTTGCGTTCCAAGGATATACATAACGCGTTGAAGGCGGATTTGGTGGAGGAAGCATGGTCGATTCGCTCGATTCATCAGAGCCAGGGAGAAGAAGAAGAAGAAGAAGAAGATGAATTTTATGTAGAAGAAGGAGAAGAAGAAGAAGCAGAAGAAGAAGAAGGAGAAAACGAAGAAGGAGACGATGACGACGAGGAGCTCGAGAGTACAAGTCTTTGATCAAATCATCCATGTGCTTGTTACTCTTCTTCAGCTGTTTGTTCTCCTCTTTCAAGACTATTATTCTTCTGGTGTTTCGCTGTTCGTGCTTCAGCAATTTCTTATTCTCTTTCTTTAACTTCTTGATTGTTTTCTTCAATACTTCACTATCATCATGGGATGTGACTACAACTTCCAACATCTTTCGATCATTCAACTTCAATTGCTCGATCTCTGTTTGCTGTTTGTTGATAATGCTCATCATCTCAGATAGCCTTTGATTCATAGCAGACATCACGTCACTATCAACTGTGACCTTCTTCTTAACAGGCACTTCAGCAACTTCAGGCAGTTTGCCTTTCCTCATCTTCTTAAGCACATTATCTAACGCTTCATTGAATTCATCAACAGGTATATCATCTCCCTGTTGTGTGCTCGAAGTAGTTCCAGTCTTTTGTTTCTTTGATACTGGTGCAGTAACCGGTGACTTGGAACTAGAAGCTAGTGGTAGTTTCTTACCAGCAATAAGCGATTCAATCTCTATCTTTCTCTTCTGACTTGGTTTCTCCTGTTTCTTCTTCTTTGACTTTGCAGCCTGTACAGGTGAACCAGCAAAATCTTCATCTAGATTCAAAATCACTTCATCATCACCAACAGGAATTGGACTCTTAGTTCCTTGATCTTCAACATTTTGACTAACAGACTCACCAGCCACAGTGGCCTTGGGCGTGGTGGTCTTTAGCGTTTCAGTTTCCGAGTCCCAATGTTCGTTTTCTTGCGTCTCCTCTGAATCAATCGACGCTTCATCCACAATATGCAAACCTTTCTTTGCCATCGTCTTGTTTCGTCTTGGTGTGCTCTTCTTCTTTTCTGGTTCAGACACAACTTCTAACCTTATCCCTTTCTCCTTAACCTTTCCACTCTTAGCACCGACATTAACAACCTGTCTTTTGCGCTTCACATCTGGATCAACAGGATGTAATGGGTCATCTGGATCTGAATCACTGTTCGCATGTCTTACAAGCCCTTTTCCTGGATCTGTATAGTCAATCCTTGCTAGATGTCCAAATAAACGCCTTACTGGTGGACGTTCATTGATAGACAATCCTTTGTACGCTTTCATCCTAGCTTGTAGATTCAATGCTTCTCGTAAATCCTGCTCACATACAATAACCCTCTGTCCTTGGATCTTGCTAATCAAGCATGACTCGCAATTCCAGAAATCTAGCTTTGCTCCTGACCAGAATTCTTGCATCATATCTCTGTAAATAATAGTAGGTGTAGCAATCGCGTCTATCACCCTACTCCTCTTCAAGAATTCAATGATCTCGACAAACTCAATGTGCTTTTTAACTTCTCCGAGATACGCACAGCAATTATGCGCATTCTCAAAGGTTAAAAGCTCTTCAGAAGCTTTCTTAGCAGGTTGTGAGGACGATTCAGCTTGCTCCGTAGTCTTTTCTTGCTGGGACATGATTTAATCTACAAAACAAAACAAAGAAACATGTTAAAAATCGACAAAAAATCAAACTTTGAAAAATTTGGAAATAAACCTTCTCATTCGCCCAAACGGGGGTGCGAATGTGAAAAACATGGTACGAATGAGAAAATTTAATGGTACGAATGTGAAAATTTTGATAAAAAGTTTCATTCGCCTACATTTTGTTCATTCGACCAGTTTATCATCTCCTTCGCCCATTCGAAAGAGTCGAAGGAGTCTGTTCATATTTTTTAAATTTTCAATTTTGAATTTTATGGTTTCTGATCATGTTCTTTTGATTTGTATTGCTAGTAACAATGCCGATTAATCTTTTTAAACTAACAATTTCATCAGATGATCATTATATCAGTGTTTTCAACTAAAACTAGGGTTCGAAAGACAACTGATGATCAATTGATCAATCTGTTGGTTTGAATCCTTGATTTATGGTTTTTCTCCCCCTAAAACACAGATATAATGAAGCCTTAATATCAATTGCAACAATGAACTTGTTAAAATCAGGTTTTAAGAATTAGGGCTCGAAATAAAAAACAATGATTAATCCATGAATCTGTGGTGTTAACCTGTAAAATTTGATGAAAAATGATCAGTGAATATAGACGAACACAATGATATAGCACAAATCAACAAAGCAACAAGGTGAAGTTACTGAAGAAATTTTGAAAATTTTTTGTAAAGGTTCGAATGAGAGTGAAAGTGTATATATAGGCATACTCCTTCGCCCGTTGTGACCGTACGAATGAGAAGCTTTTGTCTCCTTCGACCCTAGTTAAAGGTTCGAATGAGCCAAAAGGGTTCAAATGAAACAAATGTTCAAGAACACTCTCCTTCGCCCGTTTTAAACATACGAAGGAACATGAAAAATCCCACATTTGACCAACCAAATGGGCGAATGAAAATTGGGATTTTTGATAAATTTTCCAAATCTCAAAATCGAGTCCCGTTCCAATTATTTTTCAACTTATAAGCATCCAACATTCATATTTTCACATTTAAAAGGTTACAAAGCTCAAATGGTGTAACAAGGTTTAGAAAATCGACATCAACCACCATCAGTTATCAAAAATAAGATGGAAATGAAAAATCTTTTTGGATTTTCTAAAGTTTATGCTAAAACACACCTAAAATCTTTTTGAGTTTTGTAATTTTTGACGAGAAAATAGAATGCAGAAATGTAAATAAAAACAGTAAATGTTTTTGTGAATTCCGGTAAAGGGATCATATCAGTTATTGAGAAATCTGATCACACCGTTGATCTTTTTGAATTATTATCATTAAAGACAATGTGTGATCTGGCAACTGCTGATATTGTGATCCACATAAACTCACATGCAGACTTTTGTGCAGTGCTTTAAACTAATACTGATATTTATAGTATAAACATAATTGCCTGTGGTTCCCACGCGCACGACATACTCCCGTATCAAGAAGTAAATGCACAAAGACTCATTGTAAAGCGTGATTATGCTTTCGTCGTCTGTAATTTACAAGGTATAATGCACAGAGGTATACAGGTCAGCAAATTAATGCAGCAAAGTAACATATGCACTATACCAGGTTGAGGACTGATATTAATCATGATTTGCATCAGTGATTAATACGATGTAATAGATAATCTTTGATCATCATATAACATGGAAAGTTCCTCAATTCGGTAACTTTAGGATTTGGCATAAAGCTCTTTTATAAAGACACCCTGTCTGATCTAGGTCCGTAATGACTTACAGCAGAAGATCAGAGAGGCTATCCCCAGACAACTAATAACATAACGACCCTAAACCCCCGAGTTTTGTACAAATACCCTATCAAACGAAATTACGGTACTAAGACCATATGCCCATGAGGAGTTCATCCACACAACAATTTGTTTGATATGTATGTATCAGGAACGCAGTAATAGGTCTACGAAGCCTATCAGCACATCGCACAAACTCAGACACACGCTCTATATAGCAGTACATTACTTAGAATGTGTCAGATCCCCACTGATGTACTATCATTTCCCTTTATACTCCAGGAAATCATTTTATATTTTTCTGATTTTTATAAATTTTCGAATTTACTGTTCCCAAGGATAAGCTGGAGCATTTCAAATATGTGACTGCCCAGATATCGTTTGTTCACAGAAATCTTCTAATTTTTCTAATTTTTATGGATTTACGGCATTAATCTAAGGGAAGAAGATATAGCAGTCAGCAAAGAAATTTTCTAATTTTTATGGATTTTCGAAATTTTTCTGAAAAGCAGTAAAAATTTAAACTAAAAAGTGATAGACTGAGGTGGTGATTAGTCTTGTTTTTCTTTAATACCATTAGCTTTTAAAAGATAATCAAATCTGGATTTGTCAAAAGCTTTGGTAAAAAGATCTGCGCGTTGATAATCAGTGTGGATTTTGACCATATCGATCAACTCTTTAGCATAACAATCACGGATAAAATGATATTTAATCCGGATATGTTTAGCCTTTGAGTGATTTACTAAGTCTTTTGTTAATGCGATTGCGGCTTCATTATCACAGTAAATAGGGGTTTTAAGAAATTGCAAACCGTAATCCACCATCTGTTGTTGGATCCAAAGAACCTGTGAGCAGCAGCTTGATGCTGAAACGTATTCTGCTTCACATGTGGATAGTGCAACTGCGGTTTGTTTCTTGCATTGCCAGGTCACGAGCCTGCTTCCCATAAACTGACATCCAGCCATTGTGGATTTGCTGTCTTTGTCACAGCCGCCCCAATCTGCATCACTAAAAGCGATTAGGTCAAAATTATCATCATGAGGGTACCAAAGTCCTTTCGATGGACAACCCTTCAGATATCTAAGGATACGCTTGACAGCTGCAAGATGACTCTGTTTCGGCCTCGATTGATATCGTGCACAAAGACATGTTGCAAACATTATATCCGGTCTAGACGCGGTGAGATACATCAGAGATCCGACGATTGCTCTATATGTAAATGGATCAGTCAGCTCCCCCTTAGCGTCAACTCCAATCCCGTGATTAGGTTGTATCGGGGTATCCATCGGCTTCGAATCATCCATCTGGAATCGGCTCAAGACTTCAGAAACGTATTTCGTCTGGCGAATAAAGATCCCCGTTGGTCTTTGCTCCACCTGCAAGCCTAGGAAAAACTACATTTCTCCCATTGCGCTCATTTCGAACTTTTCCTGCATAACTTTTTCAAATTCCCTGCACAGAAGTTCGTTAGTTGACCCGAAAATAATATCATCAACATAAATTTGCAGAAGAAGCAAGTCATCTCCTGCTCGTTTCGTGAACAGTGTGCAGTCTACCAATCCACGTTTGAATCCTTTCGAGAGAAGATACGTGCTCAGCTCCTCATACCATTGTCTCAGAGCTTGGTGCAACCCGTAGAGAGCTTTGTTTAAAACATAAACCTTATCCCGGTGAATAGGGTCCTCAAAGCCTGGCGGTTGACCTACGTAAACTTCCTCTTTGACCACACCGTAAAGAAATGCGCTCTTTACATCCATCTGATACACCTTGAATTTCTTCCAGGATGCAAACGCTAGGAACATTCGGATAGTTTCCAAGCGTGCAACAGGTGCATAGATTTCATTGTAGTCGATTCCCTCAACTTGATGAAAACCTTGAACAACCAAACGAGCTTTGTTTCTCACTATGACTCCTCTGTCATCCTTCTTACACTTAAACACCCATTTGGTTCCGATCTTCTTTCTTCCCGGGGGCAAATCTGTCAGCGTCCATTCTCCGAGTTTCTGAAATTGTAACAACTCTTCTTGTATTGCTTCCACCCAGGCATCATCCAAAAGAGCTTCCTTGTACGTCCGCGGCTCGACCTGCGAAACATAACAAGCGAAAGACCAGTCATTTTGAAAACCAGATTTTTGTATTTTGGCATATAAAGCAAGGTTGCCAATATTTTCTGGTGCTTGAGCATTTCTCAATTGCCCTCTTGTCATAACGCTGCTACCAGGATCACCAATAACCTGTTCAAGCGGGTGTATCCGATGTATCCGAGATTCCGGATAATCAGGTACTTGTACTCCCGTTTGAGTCGTCAAATTTTCTGTAGAAACCAGATCATTACCCACATTCGATGTTGAAGCGTCAGTTGTAATTGGGTTCACTGGTGGTGTCCTGTAGCATTGTCCAGAATAGCTTCACTTGTTGCATCATCGTCTTCATCTTCTGAATCTGATGAATTAAGCGTTGTTGAAGCTTCTTGGAACACTTCTTCTTCCATCACAGGAGCAGTGGTATCATTAGAAGTTGCTTGAGGATTTACAGTGATCGGACGCTCTAACGGTGAAGTCACAGCGTTTTCGACCTCATAATATAAGCGGAGTACAGCTTCTTCAACCATGCTATCTAGATTGAATGATTCAAAGAAGTCTTTGTAATCAAACATCCAATCTGGACCTCCACCCTGTACATTTTCAGTATATCTTTGTACTTCGACATTAGCCCACTCCTTGACTTTTCTAGTTCTTTTGTTGAATACCCGTTTTAGTGGGGTTGCATATCCAACAAAATAACCTTCTTCAGACTTTGGTGCGAACTTCTCCGAAGGATTAAGAATTGTACACGGGGCACCAAATGGTTCTAGATACTCCAGATTCGGCTTTCGTCGGTTCAACAGCTCATAAGAAGTTTTGCCAAACTTCTTCACTGTTAAAGCACGATTTAGAGTATAACATGCTGCGTAAATTGCTTCGTTCCAGAACATGACTGGAAGATTTGAGTCCGCAAGCATAGTTCTCGCTGTTTCGATTAGAGTCCTGTTCTTTCTTTCTGCGACGCCGTTCTGCTGGGGTGTATACGGAGCGCTGTATTCATGATGAATTCCCTTGTTTTCACAAAGATCCTCCATCTGAGCGTTTTTGAACTCCGTCCCATTATCACTCCGGATTCGTTTGATCTTTAGACCATAGATATTCTCCAGACGTGTAAACAGAACTTTCAGGTTGGCAAACGTGTCGCTTTTCTGGTGTAAGCACATAACCCATGAGAATCTTGAATAATCGTCAGTCACCACAAGACAGTACAATTCCCCAGCATGACTTTTACGCTTGACTGGACCGAATAAATCCATGTGCAAACGCTCAAGCGGTAGTTCAACGGAATTTACTTTCTTTGGTCTATGGGTCTGTTTGTGCTGCTTTCCCTTTTTGCAACTAACACACTTGTCATTCAAATGGAAATGTTTCACATTAACTCCTGATGTATTGTAAAATACATCTATTTCCAGTGTAAAGTTTGTACAGTTTTCGAGTTGTTTAGATAGTGTTTTTATTAGTTTTAGGCTTGTACCGGTCTATTTTATTTAGTATCGGTTTTTATAGATTTTTATTAGTTTTGAGTCATTTTTAGTACTTATTTAATTATTTTATATTTTGGTAGGTGTTCGTGTGGACGTTGGAGCGTAAACGATGAACTTTGGCCAAGCCAAGAACACCCGAGTGTAGAGCACCGAGTTATAATAATAATAATAATAATAATAATAATAATAATAATAAAACAAAAAAGAAAAAAATATATATAAATGTTTGGTGGGCTCGTGGCCTACACCAAATAAAACAACAATCTTAAAGAGTGAGGCGGCGCACAATTGGACGGCCCAAAGTTATTAGGGAAGAAGAATTATAATTCAATTGGAGAGAATATATTAATTCTAAAAAAAGGAGGTGGCCGCATCTTATCATGAGAAGGGGGAGCCGATTATTAATTCATTCAGGCACACAATTTTTCTTGTGGTATTTATTATCATTCGACTGGAACAGAACATTCAATCGCACAAAGAGTAGAAGGAAGCTGTGAACGACCAAAAGGAACTTTGGAGACGGAGAAGGTCCGGGGTGCACTACAGATTAATTATTTGAAGACCCGGTGGTTTGTTTTATCGTTTTTATTTATTTAGAGACATGTTTATTATTGTTTTTCGAGACTCTATGACTATGTTTCTAATTATAATTATGAACTAGACTTTTATGGTTGCTTAGGTTTATGAACTAGACACGTTATTTGCAGTATTTAATGTTTTTGGTTTTTAATCTTGATGTGTAGAATTACATGATTTTAATTTTATTGTTGGATTTGATATATGTGTGTTGGTGTTAATTTTATTTGAAGTTTGTTTATTGGTTTTGTGGAGCTAGGCATGTAGAGATACCCCCTAGGTCTTGAAATCAATCTAGTTCGTCAACTTAGGTTAGCGTGCTAGTATTTGGAGTTGGAGTACGACACAAGTATAACAAACTAATATAATAGATTAACTAAGACGTGCAGTCCATTCTTGAGGGTGAGAAATCTAACTCGAGTTTGCTAGGTAACTAACTAGGCATTGTTCGGTAGTTGGCAAGCGCTAGGGCGGGAGTCGCTACTTGTCCGTGTTTAGAGTTTTCCTAGGTTTTCTTCAGTAGAGTTTAAGTCTGCTTCATAGTTTGAGGATTTTAATCCAGGAGAGGTTTTAATCTGATTTCTGTGGGATTTTGGTACGCTAGGGCGATCCAGATCCATCTTAGCGTTTCTACACTTGTCCCGCCTTGATTCAAGCTTGCTAGCCTTACCTGCAGGAGGAGAGTAGTTAGATGAGAATAGGGTCTCAAGTTAATTACCAGATTCAGGATTTATTGCTAGTGTCTAGGGATTTTACCTAAGTAACCAGCCTTCTTCCTATCTGATTTCTCCAAGTTCCAAGTTCGTATAAGCAGTCGAGGTTATTTTATTTATATTTAGTTTATTCTAAGTTTATAATTATTAGTTTAATCCCCCACTTTAAGTATATATTTATTTAGGCTAGTATTCGGTATAAGTTGTGATCTAGAGTTGCATTCGCGTCTTTGGGTTCGATACTCGGTCTTATCTGTTTACTGCTTTGCGACCGGTACACTTGCCGTGCGTGTGTAGTTTTTAGGTGAGTCGTTTTAATTAAAACTTGTGCACATTTTTATATATACATTTACACACATCAAGTTTTTGGCGCCGTTGCCGGGGACGCAATTAGCACTCTTGAGAATTATCCGATCCGTTTCTAGTCTACTATTTTGTGAATAATTTTTGTTTTTTGTTTTTTTTTCTTTTTTCTTATTATTTTTTTTTTGTTCTTCATATATAATTTTTTTTTATCATGTGCGAGATCTGCGGAGGACCCCATTTTACCATAAGATGCCCTCATTCATATTCATCGGGGTATTCCACGGATTATTATGCTAACGAGTATTTGCAGCCGCAGCCATATCAGTCATACCAGCCTTCATACCCGCAGGCAAACATGTGGTTTAACCATGCAACATCTGAGTCACTAGATATAATAAAAAGTCGGCCTGATCGTCTACAAGCTGAGATGTATGAGGAAAGGCATGGTGGTAGCTCGTCAGAGTATCCACCTAGCCAACATTTGTATCCACATCCCGATTATCGGGATGTCTCGTCTCACACTAGGCCCGACTTTGCCGCCCTTCTTGATAAGCAAGACGCCTTCATTGCTAATCAACAGCTCATGCTCGAGGATATGCGTTCTTTGCTATCCATGCGCACCGACTATTTGAGGGAACAAGATGCGGCACTTGAGAGGCTACAGGCTCAGGTGGATGAACTGAAGACCATAATGGACGTTGAAGTCCCACCTCCAGTTCAGCAGGTTTATTTCACATATGATGATCCAGACGAGATGGTAACACTTAGTGTGACATCCGGGAACCAAGCACACATTTTTAAATAAATTGTTTTTAATTTGGTATTGTCGAGTGAATCCCAAATAAAATTCAGTAAAAATTTGGGACTCTAATTCATTCGTTAAGTATTTTAAATAAATTGTTTTTCACAGCGCACAATCTGTCCTAAAAACACAGATTGTGTACGGGGTCTTTAAGTGACTATTTGGAGTTCTATGGGGTGTGTAATTGACATGTACTTGTGTGGAAACTTGTATGAGATGTATTTGATGCATTAAACTGATAATAATTGCTATGATCACCAACGGGATACGTAGGACATACTTGAGCATGTAGAGTCATTAGGTGTCACTACACGGTTTTGAACTTTTAAAAGTCTTGGATAAACGAGTTACATGGTGTGTTGGTTACGCACGTATACTCACCTAGTGACATTTGTAATAGGGATTCGGTAGCACGTTACTATTCGTGGAATTTGGATTTTCACTTGCGACCTAAGGTGAGTTTCACTACTCTTTTTCTCAAAAGCATGCGTCTCAGGTATGAGACACTTTACTTAACATTTTCTAGTCCGGTTTGGGACTACTTACACATCCCGGGTTGGGATGCCATGGATCCTTATGAGGGTCGGTCACTTTGCTAATTCGCAATTGTGTCCTTGATAAACTAAACCATTTCTATCATTTGTAAGTCCTCACGTACCGAATGAGTTGCCAGGGTTGGCAAGCGGGTTATTAGTTGATAGCGCTATTAGGTCTTACAAACCTCACACCGGCTCGGGGAGCGCGGGCGTGAACTATAACTACGAAACATTATCATTGCGGATAGACAATGATGTCAGGCATACGGCACACTTATGTGGCTACACGTACATAGCAGTTCGGTATAATCGGTTAGTTATCATGAATGGGTTAGCTACCCTTGGCATGCGATGAATTAGTGGTTACACGGTGCAGGGCACCAACATAACTTACTTACTTACGTGGTTTTGGAAACCAGCGCAGTTACATACTCAGTTACTTTACTTAGTGAACTCACCAACATTGTTTGTTGACCCACGATTTACATGCTTTTGCAGGTAGTTAGCTTCCGGTGCCAGGATTAGAAAGCACTGCACACTTCACTGCATTCGGGGTCTTGGGCATACACCTAAATTACATATTATGTTTTTACATTTTCTTTCATATGGTTTTAATTTGGGCGCGTTGTTTTGCGCATGGTTTTAAAAGGTTTAAATTTGGTTTACGCTTCCGCAGTTTAACTAAACTTGGTTTTTGAAAACGAACTAAATGGTTTGGGCATTTAGAGTTCGTTCATATGACTTATGGCTATGGGATCCTGGTATGTCATGCGCCTCGCGGTATAAACCCCGCAGTGGAAATTTGAGGGTGTGACAGATTGGTATCCGAGCCATTGGTTATAGTGAACTAGGACTGCATGTTGAGTCTAGTCTATAACCATTATAGCATAAGTACACTCACAACTTAAGTGCACAACTAGCTTTTAGCTACTCATACCTACAACATATGATTTCAGGAGGTATGTTATCCCCTAGTTCTAGACCTAATTCTAAACACATCAATGGTGGGAACCCAGGGTTACACCAGGTGACGCACTACTGGGAGTAGTTTTCTAACAAACCTCATGGATGAGGAAACAACAAAAGTACAAGGGAGTGAGCCCTTGCGAGCGTTGTGGCGCACGTACACGGGAAGCTGCACGATGCGCATGACGTGGTACCATTAAATCAACTATGAAGGAATTCGAATGCTGAGACTTATCTTTTGTCACCTAGCAAGGAGACAATTAGTTTTTGTTCCTTGTTACTTGACCCTTCTTACTTCCATTCGTAACACAGACGGGACTGGAATACACAAGTAGAACTTATTTCTTACCTTAGTACCTTACGCCTAGTATGAGCGGGCGAACGTATGACTGCATATCCTTGTTTTCTCATAAGTATATGGTAGATTCATGGGAACACATTAGATCGGGACTTGTTACACACACTCTTGGGGAGTTACGTAAAGCCTGCGATGTAATGCAACATCACAAGGGAGGATGAAACCTACTAATGGCTGATAGCCACGATTGGAGAAACGAGTGGTACAGCTTACCACTAAACTGGTTCACATAGGACTAGAGAAGGAGATTGTACGTGATGAGAACCATATAACACTGACATCGCAAAAGAGGAAGAATAAGAGATGGAAGGGGAACCTGAGCAGGACGAGCACATGGAAGTGAGGATGAAGGCTCTACTATCTAGACAGAGCATGGCGACGATTGGCTCTTACCTTTTCTTACCTATCTTTTCTTTCATTTCCCTTTGCTAACTTGGATAAGACTGAGTTCTTATGATCAACGATAGGGTGGTTGAGGCCCTCGCATCTTTCCAAGCTAGTAAAGATCTATTTTGCTAAATCATTCTTTTCCCCTGACTTCCACATTTGAACTTTCTTATACCTTGAATGCACATCGTATTTTCAAGCCTTTTATTGGTTGTAAACCTCGATAACTCCAACGGAACTGAAGGAGACCGTCTGATTGCTTTGATAGTATAAGTCTTTGCCATGTGCATTTGTCCCAGGCAGGATGGAGTAATGTACGCTACATGCACACTCGATGAGTTACAGATACCTGGAAGGAGAACGTAACACCCTGTGGTGAAATCCAGAAATTTTGTTATATAAAGACGGATGGGTCTGAGATCGACGCCTACACTACCAGGCTATAGGAGATAGCCACTATAGGCTCAAATCTATTTAACCTACCTTACAAATGGATCGAACTTTATACCGAAAGGGTGGGCCCCTCAGATTCGTGGCTTGGCCACTGCAGCTCACCTACAAATCTTTCACTTGACTCGCAAACTCACAGATGAGACTGCCGATCATGGTACTTTTCTGAAGCATGGTGCTTCATTTTCTACTATTGGTGATAGCAAGAGAACGTGGGATAGTGTGAGGTATAAGTCCTGCAACAACAACAACCGTAACGGTAGCAACAACAACGGGGCTCGGGGAAAAGCATTTGTGATTGGCCTGGGGAAAGCTAGGACTGATAACAATGACGTGATGGGTACGTGCTCCTTGAACGACACTCTTGCTTCTATCTTATACGATACTGGTGCGGACTATAGTTTTGTTTCATCAAAACTTAGTAAACAATTAGGGATGGTTCCTACTCTTCGAGATACTCCATACTCTATTGAACTGGCTGATGGAAAGCCTGTTGAGGTAACCCATATTCATCGTGACTGTAAGCTCGAGTTGGATGGGCAATCGTTTGCCATCAACATTCTACCTATCACCCTTGGAAGCCTTGATCTCGTGGTTGGCATGGACTGGTTGTCCAAGCAACACATTGAAATTCTCTGTCAGGAGAAGATTGTTCGCATTCCTCTCCCAAGTGGAGAACTATTATCCATACAGGGTGATCGAGGTGGTGCCATGGTGGGCATCATCTCCTATATGAAGGCCCAGAAGTGTATTCGCAAGGGCTGTCCGGCCATTTTGGCTAACATATCTGATACTCGAGCCGAAACCGAAACTAGAATTGAGGACATCCCAGTGGTCCGAGACTTCCCAGATGTCTTCCCAGAGGAATTACCTGGACTTCCACCCGTTCGTCAAGTGGAGTTCCAGATTGACCTTGCACCTGGAGCAGCGCCAGTTGCACGCGCACCATACCGTTTAGCACCAGGTGAGCTTCAAGAACTGTCTACCCAACTCCAAGAGCTATTGGATAGGGGTTTCATTAGACCCAGTTCTTCGCCATGGGGAGCTCCAGTTCTGTTTGTTAAGAAGAAAGACGGGAGCTTTCGCATGTGCATAGATTGTCGGGAGTTGAACAATGTGACGATTAAGAATCGTTACCCTTTTGCCTCGTATTGATGACTTGTTTGACCAACTGCAAGGGTCGAGCTTCTACTCTAAGATTGACTTGAGGTCAGGATACCATCTACTGAGAGTCCGAGAAGAGGATGTGGCAAGGATGGCGTTTCGAACTCGTTATGGACATTATGAGTTTTTGGTAATGCCATGTGGGCTAACTAATGCACCGGCTGTGTTCATGGATCTAATGAACCGTGTGTGCAAGCCTTACTTGGACAAGTTCGTCATAGTGTTCATAGATGACATATTGATCTATTCCAAGAGCAGGGAGGAGCACGAGCAGCACCTGCGGTTAATCTTGGAACTACTGAGGAATGAGCAGCTGTATGCAAAGTTTTCTAAATGTGATTTTTGGATTCGGGAGGTCCAATTCCTTAGGCATGTGGTCAACGAGGCAGGAATACATGTGGACCCAGCCAAGATTGACGCTATCAAAAAGTGGGGAGGCTCCTAGGACCCCTACTGAAGTGCGCCAATTTCTTGGTCTCGCGGGATATTATCGCAGGTTTATTGAGGGATTTTCTAAGATCGCTCAACCTCTCACCGCCCTAATGCAGAAAGGTATTACGTATAAGTGGGGAGATGCCCAAGAATCTGCCTTTCAGCTACTAAAGTCCAAACTTTGCAGTGCACCGATATTATCGTTGCCTGAGGGTACAGAGGACTTTGTAGTATATTGTGATGCGTCTATCCAAGGCTTAGGGTGCGTACTGATGCAACGTGATAAGGTGATTGCATATGCATCGCGACAACTGAAGGTCCATGAGAAGAACTACCCCACTCATGATTTGGAACTGGGAGCGGTAGTTTTCACTCTCAAAATCTGGAGGCACTACCTCTATGGAACCAAGTGCACAATTTTCACTGACCACAAGAGCCTTCAGCATATATTTGACCAGAAGGTACTAAACATACGGCAACGTCGTTGGGTTGAACTTTTGAACGATTATGACTGTGCCATCAAGTATCATCCAGGGAAAGCTAACGTAGTAGCTGATGCCCTCAGTCGAAAGGAAACGAAACCCAAAAGAGTGCGAGCCTTACAACTCACCATTCACTCTAACCTTCCTGATAAGATACGTGAAGCCCAGGGCGAGGCATTGAAGGAAGAAAACATCGGGCTTGAGACCCTACATGGTGCAGATAAGCACTTCGAACTGAGAACAGACGGTCTGCAGTACTTCATGGATCGAGTCTGGATACCACGATTTGGGGATCTCAGACAACTGGTGCTCGATGAAGCACATACCTCTCGCTATTCGGTACATCCTGGTTCGGACAAGATGTACCAAGATCTTAAGACTCTATACTGGTGGCCAAACATGAAAGCCGAGATAGCCACTTATGTTAGTAAGTGCTTGACTTGTGCGAAGGTTAAGATTGAATATCAAAAACCTTCAGGCCTACTCCAACAACCAGAGATTCCGATGTGGAAATGGGATGGAATTTCCATGGACTTCATTACAAAGCTTCCTAGAACGCCAACGGGCCATAACATGATTTGGGTTATCGTGGACCGTTTAACCAAATCGGCCCACTTCCTGGCAATAAAAGAAACGGATTCGTTAGAAAAGCTAGCGAACCTATACATCAAGGAGATAGTCTTTAGGCATGGGGTGCCTACTTCCATTATATCTGATCGCGATGGGCGATTCACTTCTCGTTTCTGGACTACCCTCCAAGATGCTTTAGGAACTCGTCTTGATATGAGCACAGCATATCACCCACAGACGGATGGACAAAGTGAACGCACCATCTAAACATTAGAGGATCTGCTACGAGCATGTGTGGTGGACTTTGGTAATAACTGGGATAAGCACTTGCCCTTAATCGAATTCTCTTACAACAACAGTTACCACACTTCGATACAGTGTGCGCCTTTCGAGGCACTTTACGGGCGCAAGTGTAGGTCTCCTATTTGTTGGACTGAGGTTGGGGATAGCCAACTAACAGGTCCCGAACTCGTGCACGAAACTTCTAAGAAGATAGTGCAAATTAGAAACCGGATGGCTGCTGCTCGGGACCGACAGAAGAGTTATGCTGACAAACGTCGAGAACCTTTGGAGTTCCAGGTTGGGGACAAGGTTTTGTTAAAGGTGTCACCATGGAAAGGAGTGATACGCTTTGGGAAACGAGGGAAGTTAAATCCCAGATACGTCGGACCTTTCGAGATCGTTAAAAGGATTGGTCCAGTAGCTTACCAGCTAAATCTACCAGATGAACTCAGTGGAGTACACAATGTATTCCACGTCTCAAACTTGAAGAAATGCTTATCTGATACGACACTGTTAGTACCACTGGAGGAGATCCAGGTGGATGATCAGCTGCGGTTCGTGGAAGAACCAGTGGAGATTCTTGAGCAGGGCGTCAAGAAACTCAGACAAAGTACTATACCTATTGTTAAGGTACGGTGGAATTCCCGTCTAGGACCGGAATACACGTGGGAGCGCAAAGATCAAATGCGGCTCAAATACCCACACCTCTTTACTGAACCCGAAATCGTACATAGATCCAACGCGGAACATAAAGCAGCTCTTTCAAAGTGAATTTCGGGGCGAAATTCCTTTCAACTTGGGGATGATGTGACATCCGGGAACCAAGCACACATTTTTAAATAAATTGTTTTTAATTTGGTATTGTCGAGTGAATCCCAAATAAAATTCAGTAAAAATTTGGGACTCTAATTCATTCGTTAAGTATTTTAAATAAATTGTTTTTCACAGTGCACAATCTGTCCTTAAAACACAGATTGTGTACGGGGTCTTTAAGTGACTATTTGGAGTTCTATGGGGTGTGTAATTGACATGTACTTGTGTGGAAACTTGTATGAGATGTATTTGATGCATTAAACTGATAATAATTGCTATGATCACCAATGGGATACGTAGGACATACTTGAGCATGTAGAGTCATTAGGTGTCACTACACGGTTTTGAACTTTTAAAAGTCTTGGATAAACGAGTTACATGGTGTGTTGGTTACGCACGTATACTCACCTAGTGACATTTGTAATAGGGAGTCGGTAGCACGTTACTATTCGTGGAATTTGGATTTTCACTTGCGACCTAAGGTGAGTTTCACTACTCTTTTTCTCAAAAGCATGCGTCTCAGGTATGAGACACTTTACTTAACATTTTCTAGTCCGGTTTGGGACTACTTACACATCCCGGGTTGGGATGCCATGGATCCTTATGAGGGTCGGTCACTTTGCTAATTCGCAATTGTGTCCTTGATAAACTAAACCATTTCTATCATTTGTAAGTCCTCACGTACCGAATGAGTTGCCAGGGTTGGCAAGCGGGTTATTAGTTGATAGCGCTATTAGGTCTTACAAACCTCACACCGGCTCGGGGAGCGCGGGCGTGAACTATAACTACGAAACATTATCATTGCGGATAGACAATGATGTCAGGCATACGGCACACTTATGTGGCTACACGTACATAGCAGTTCGGTATAATAGGTTAGTTATCATGAATGGGTTAGCTACCCTTGGCATGCGATGAATTAGTGGTTACACGGTGCGGGGCACCAACATAACTTACTTACTTACGTGGTTTTGGAAACCAGCGCAGTTACATACTCAGTTACTTTACTTAGTGAACTCACCAACATTGTTTGTTGACCCACGATTTACATGCTTTTGCAGGTAGTTAGCTTCCGGTGCCAGGATTAGAAAGCACTGCACACTTCACTGCATTCGGGGTCTTGGGCATACACCTAAATTACATATTATGTTTTTACATTTTCTTTCATATGGTTTTAATTTGGGCGCGTTGTTTTGCGCATGGTTTTAAAAGGTTTAAATTTGGTTTACGCTTCCGCAGTTTAACTAAACTTGGTTTTTGAAAACGAACTAAATGGTTTGGGCATTTAGAGTTCGTTCATATGACTTATGGCTATGGGATCCTGGTATGTCATGCGCCTCGCGGTATAAACCCCGCAGTGGAAATTTAAGGGTGTGACACTTAGATTACCTGATTGTATTAGGCCCGTTGCTGAAACTGTTTGTCCTTACTCATCTGATTCTATGCATGATTTAACTGACCCATATGATTCTTTACACTTGTCTTGTGAGGATGATATTTTGCAGGATTCAGGGTTAGAGCCAGAGACCATAATGGACGCCTTAGTCCCACCTTTGGTTCAGCAGGATGAACAGCCTTGCCAGATCTCTAGTTCAGCAGCATATCCTTGGGGGGCAGATGTCTGGAGGGAGGCTGAGGAAGATATGGATTTTTCAGAATCCACAGGCTGGCTGTTTGAGGAAGAAGTGGTGGAAGAGGAAGACACCACTGACCTGCTTGAAGAAGCAGCTGATGAGGAAGCAGAGTTTGGTGACGAGTTAGTTGATTTGTCAGCTCCAGAAGTGGACAAAGATTTTGACCAAGTGTCACCAAACAAGGAAGATGAGAAAGAAGCGGTGGTGGAAGAAGAAGAACACCACAGCCGGCCCGTGCAGGCATTGGATATTACACTGCTACTAGTGCCACCACCATGGCCACCACCACGGGAGAAGGCGAAGAGGCACCTGGACCGATACAGGGTGAGGGTCAGGAGTTGCAGAGACAACAAGTCCGCTCACTACATGCCAAGAATCAGGTTTGGTCCAGGTAAATTTAAATATTGGTGACCCGACCCATTTAAATTCGATAAAATATTTTTTAATTCCACTAATGTAATTTTGCTAAATAGTATGGACCGAGTGGAATTAAACGGGTTGGATCGGGTCCAGATCAAAGAGAAGCCCCCTGATTAAGTTTAAGTGTGGGGAGGCTCTGTAGAGTTTGTAAATTTATATTTATACCTATTTTTTTTATTTTTTTGTCTAGTTTTTCATTTTTTTTATTTGTGGTCCGTCAATCGATAGTGGTTCATAGGTTTTTATCTTTCTATTTTTTTTTCTTTGTTGTTTTTTTGTGTCTTTGAGTCTGTTTGCAGGTTTGCGTGTTTGCTTAGGTAGAGGAAATTTCACATGAGCGGATCCCATGTATTGTCATTATATATATATTTTATGAGTGGAAGTTTTGAAAAAGGTTTAGGTAATAAAAGAGAATTTTTCTTAAAAAAAAAATTAATTAACTTTCTGTGAAAAAAGACTTTTCACGTAATGTGAAGAGTCTGGGCTGACCTGTGCGCCTCATGCGACCAGCTATTACCCCGGAAAGTTATATTTTTCTTTCGCTTGCAACGCGTGTGGTGATCACCAGTGTCCTTCACGTTGAGCGAGAACCATAATATTTTTTTTTCTCTACCCATTTGGTTCTACCACCATTCACCGCCATTTTGCCAAGATGGTACGTCTTCTTGTTTGTTGCTATATTATGAGTCTAAGTTAGTAGTTTGAGTCTTTTTATTTTTGTGTGGTTCGGTATTATGCTCGGGTTTTGTTTGTTTCGTTTTGCGCAGGTTTGGATTGCACCGCCCGTACTCAATCTCCATTCGGGTGATTCCAGAGCTGTTATCATTTATCAAAGCAAGCCCAGAGTTTACCATTGTGTCAGAGCCGATCGCGAATGAAATGCTATACGATCGAGCTGGATTGGATTAGAGCTTACGAAGAAAAATTAACCAGCTAAGTCTTTTCCAATTTGCCCTTTTTTATAATTTTTGTATTCGGAATTTATTTTGCTTTGAGTCGTTTGCTATTCCTACATTGAGGGCAATGTAGAGTTTAAGTGTGGGGATGGGAAATTGTCGTTTAGTTTGTATATAGAGAGTCATTTTGAGTCAAAAAAAAATAATAAAAAGAAAAAAAAATAAAAAAAAAACTGAAAAAAAAAAGTCCCTGATTTTGAAGTTTGCATTATATAAAATATGGAAAATGATAGGTAAAGTTAGGTGTCCGGTTTTCAAATAGTATGTATAATAAGAGATTAAAATTGATTGAAAACGTGTCTGATTTGGGATATGTGGGTAGGCTCGGCCGGTAGAAAGGTTTCCTTTGAAAAGTAATAAATTAATTATGTTAGGCTATTTTGTGGGTTCTCATGTAGGAGAAACGGGGAGACCAAAACCGCCAAAAATAGTATAAGAAGCACCGTTATAAGTAGAAAACCGTTAGAATTTCTAATCACTTAAAAAAAAATTAGAAATCAAAGCAAAAATGCTGAAGCTTAAGGTGCCTGGCCACTGGGATAGCAACTTGGATTGGTCACACCCTCTGAGTTAAGTATGCTGAGATGAAAAAAAAAATGCTGAAGCTTAAGGTGCCTGGCCACTGGGATAACGACTTGGATTGGTCACACCCTCTGAGTTTAGTATGCCAAAAAAAAAAGTGATTTTAAATTCTCTTGGTTTTCTAGATAAGACGTTTGGGAAATGGTCAATTGGTCGTTCCTTTAGCTTCATAAGCTTGAGGCGGGATTAGGAGGAACTGTGGCTTCCTTCGAGTGAGACCCTAGATAGACTAATTAACATGAACTTAACATAAATAAAAAGGGGCTTGGAAACCGGTGTGGGTTTAAGAGGATCAATATACCTGCAATCGCAATCAACACGTTAGTAGATTATTAATTAAGTAACCTATGTTTTGAAACCGGATGTAAACCTAACTGTGATTCCATAGCATAATTCTTTTTCAGGGACGAAAAAGAGATAAGTGTGGGGATATTTGATGTATTGTAAAATACATCTATTTCCAGTGTAAAGTTTGTACAGTTTTCGAGTCGTTTAGATAGTGTTTTTATTAGTTTTAGGCTTGTACCGGTCTATTTTATTTAGTATCGGTTTTTATAGATTTTTATTAGTTTTGAGTCATTTTTAGTACTTATTTAATTATTTTATATTTTGGTAGGTGTTCGTGTGAACGTTGGAGCGTAAACGATGAACTTTGGTCAAGCCAAGAACACCCGAGTGTAGAGCACTAAGTTATAATAATAATAATAATAAAACAAAAAAGAAAAAAATATATATAAATGTTTGGTGGGCTCGTGGCCTACACCAAATAAAACAACAATCTTAAAGAGTGAGGCGGCGCACAATTGGACGGCCCAAAGTTATTAGGGAAGAAGAATTATAATTCAATTGGAGAGAATATATTAATTCTAAGAAAAAGGAGGTGGCCGCATCTTATCATGAGAAGGGGGAGCCGATTATTAATTCATTCAGGCACACAATTTTTCTTGTGGTATTTATTATCATTCGACTGGAACAGAACATTCAATCGCACAAAGAGTAGAAGGAAGCTGTGAACGACCAAAAGGAACTTTGGAGACGGAGAAGGTCCGGGGTGCACTACAGATTAATTATTTGAAGACCCGGTGGTTTGTTTTATCGTTTTTATTTATTTAGAGACATGTTTATTATTGTTTTTCGAGACTCTATGACTATGTTTCTAATTATAATTATGAACTAGACTTTTATGGTTGCTTAGGTTTATGAACTAGACACGTTATTTGCAGTATTTAATGTTTTTGGTTTTTAATCTTGATGTGTAGAATTACATGATTTTAATTTTATTGTTGGATTTGATATATGTGTGTTGGTGTTAATTTTATTTGAAGTTTGTTTATTGGTTTTGTGGAGCTAGGCATGTAGAGATACCCCCTAGGTCTTGAAATCAATCTAGTTCGTCAACTTAGGTTAGCGTGCTAGTATTTGGAGTTGGAGTACGACACAAGTATAACAAACTAATATAATAGATTAACTAAGACGTGCAGTCCATTCTTGAGGGTGAGAAATCTAACTCGAGTTTGCTAGGTAACTAACTAGGCATTGTTCGGTAGTTGGCAAGCGCTAGGGCGGGAGTCGCTACTTGTCCGTGTTTAGAGTTTTCCTAGGTTTTCTTCAGTAGAGTTTAAGTCTGCTTCATAGTTTGAGGATTTTAATCCAGGAGAGGTTTTAATCTGATTTCTGTGGGATTTTGGTACGCTAGGGCGATCCAGATCCATCTTAGCGTTTCTACACTTGTCCCGCCTTGATTCAAGCTTGCTAGCCTTACCTGCAGGAGGAGAGTAGTTAGATGAGAATAGGGTCTCAAGTTAATTACCAGATTCAGGATTTATTGCTAGTGTCTAGGGATTTTACCTAAGTAACCAGCCTTCTTCCTATCTGATTTCTCCAAGTTCCAAGTTCGTATAAGCAGTCGAGGTTATTTTATTTATATTTAGTTTATTCTAAGTTTATAATTATTAGTTTAATCCCCCACTTTAAGTATATATTTATTTAGGCTAGTATTCGGTATAAGTTGTGATCTAGAGTTGCATTCGCGTCTTTGGGTTCGATACTCGGTCTTATCTGTTTACTGCTTTGCGACCGGTACACTTGCTGTGCGTGTGTAGTTTTTAGGTGAGTCGTTTTAATTAAAACTTGTGCACATTTTTATATATACATTTACACACATCAACTCCCGTGACAAGTTCATTCTTCACTAACTGGTTCATCTTTCTCAAATGAATGTGTCCCATTCTTCTGTGCCACATTATAGATTCCTTTTCTGTAGCCTTAGAGAGGAAACACGTGACTTGGCCATGGCTGGTCATAGCTTTGGACATATCGAGAATATACAAGTTGTTTACTCTCGGTGCCTTTAGCATCACCCACTCTTTTGGATGTTCAAACCCCGGTTTCAGGATGTAGCAAGATTTGTCGTCAAAATAAACAGAAAATTGCTTATCACAGATTTGGCTAACACTGAGCAGATTGTAATCTATCTGTTTCACATACGATATCCGCTCAAATGTCACGACCCCATTGCTAACACTACCCTCCATCGTAATGTAGCCTCCTTTATTTCCTACAAACGCTACGTAACCTCCGTTTATGTTCTTGATATCAAAGAGTAGCGTGAGATCCCCTGTCATGTGGCCAGAAGCTCCACTGTCAACAATCCATAGGCTGCTAACAGGGCCAGCTGGAGCTCCCTGCACATATCAAGTAAAGCAGTTAGATCTTTCGGTGGACCCAAGCCTGTTTGGTCTTGGGTCTTTGAACTAGTTGTTTCAAAGATTCTTTCGATTCACAAACATCTTGGGTTTTCTCAACCTCTTTCTTCTCACACTCAACTTTCTTTTTCTCAGTTTTCACATTCTGTGAAGTTGAGGCACCCTCAGACTCCTTTGATGACCAAGATTGTTCAGACCTTTTCAAGATCCGGATCTGAGATTTTGAGTTCTCAGCCGGTTTCTTTACTTCGTCTTTAAATGCAACCTTCTTGGTTACCTTCTCTGATTTAACAGAGACAGGTCCAACTGCTGGTTTTACATTAGGTTTAGGAGGTACCTTTTTGTTATCAGCAGTTGAATTCATCACAGGTTTCTCAGTGGCTATCCGGTTGCGTTTGTCATAAGTCATCAGACGGTTTTCCCTTTTGTTGTAAAAATTGTTTTGATTATAATAAGGTGCTGGCTGAGGGAAAAACCGTCTTTGTGGATAACTATAATTGCAAACCGGATAATCACGTCGTGGCCTCATCTCCACCTCGTGCCTCTTGTGTCGTACATATGGGCAGGTGGCAAGTAAATGTCCCCTTTCCCCGCACTTAAAACACGCACGGTATTCCACATAGTTCTCTTTGATGTGCGACTTGGAAAAACTCGCAATGGGATATTGATCAACCATGCACTGCTTCCTTAAACTCTCAGGAGCTGGTTCCTTCGAGTAAGTCGGTTCAATGAAACTATTTGACTTATCAACTGGCAGAACGAATTGTGTGACATTGACCTTTGCGTCTTTAGAATTATCCGAATAAATTTTCTCTAAAATTTCTGGAGGAATGTCATTGGTTCGTTCATGTTTTGGGAACCAAATTGTACTTTCCTGCCAGATCTTTTCAATTTTGGAATAATTCACACATTTAATCGGATATTCATCATCAGACAAAATCTTATCGGAGCCTTGCATCCGATAGAAAACTTTTAAAGGTTTGTCACATGATTCGTTGCTCATTTCATTTGGTTTCTCATTTTTAATTTCAGTTTTCTTTTCAACCGATTTAACCACATTTTTCTCAATTTTCTTGACCTCTTTCTTTTCAACATTTTTACCAACAGACTGCTCAGATTTCTTAACAACATTCTTTCTATGAGCATTGGCCATGGGATGAACGATCTGAGATGGTGAGACTGGTTCAGTAGTGATTATATGATTTTCATCAGGGATATCACTTTCATTCTCAACAACCGTCTCAGATTGTTCATCTTCTTCATCAGAATCATCTGCAGCGACCACACCCTCATTGTTTCCCAATACAGGTCTCACATCAGAATACGGATCTCCGACACTGGAAGTGTTGGACTCGTTATCTGATGTCGAGTCATATTTGACTAAAGTCTCCGGTGGTATTGCATGTAAATTATGATTTTCGAACAACACCGGTGATGGGACAGCTTTGTAGTTTGCACTACTCGACTGTGAAGGTTCTTCGATGATGTGGTCAACTACATATGCAATGTGCTTATAACCCTCTAATTTTTTATTCACTTTTTCAGCGAAGCACTTGATGGTTGCCATTTCTAACTTGGTGTTTTCCATTTCATTGATATAGTTATTAATGGCAAGTTGTTTTATGGACAAAGTCTTTTTGAGTTCAGAAATATCCTTTTTGTAACCATCAAGTACTTTGTTGAAATCTTTTGATTCTTTTTGATAAATTTGACAGTTTATTTTGGCACTCTCAAGTTGTACCTTGAGAAGCTTATTTTCTTCTATCAATTTATCAAAATCAGCACATTTAACACACACTTTAGATTGAGATTCAGAACTTACCGGTTTAGGAGGTTCTGTCATTGCCATCAGCGCGAAGTGAGCTTCCTTTCCTGCAAAGAATTTGGAGTAGTCGATCTTGGTGCAGGCATCATCCACCATGCACGACATGCAGGTCATTAGGAAATCTGCTTCAGCTAGCAACTGATCAATGTCATCGTCTAGTGAATTCACACTAGCTTCTGAGTCAGAATCACTCTCCATATCCGAATAAGCTGAATCATAGTGCTCTCCAACATCTGTGACAAAATCAAGAATCATTCCAGACTTCTTGTCTTCACTCTCAACATTCACATCCTCATTCAACTCCTCTATTTTCAACTCCGACACTTTCTCTATCACAACCTCCTCTTCAATCTCCTCATGCTCATCCAAACTCATCTTCTGTGCCACACAAGCCACATTTCCAGCAGTAATCTCCTACACTCCCAATTGCATACCCGTCCAATCAAAACCTTCATCTTTTTGAATCACTAGTGCTTGGTTTTGATTTTCAGTTTGGTTTTGGGTGTTAGGTGTAGAGATGGGAACAATGGTTCGGTTTGGATTTTGTTGTGGTTGGTTTTGAGATGTGGGTTGTCTAGTATTGGTGTTTTGTTGTGTGTTTTGACGGTTCTGGTAGTTGTTTTGAGGTTGAAAGCTAGAGATGTTGGGACTGTTGTATGATACCTGATTCTGGTTTTGGTTTTGTCTGTTTTGGTAGGTTGAATTGAACGGGTTTCGATTACCTTGCTGAGCCGGCTGTATACACTCTCTCTTAAAATGACCCTTCTCACCACAATTGAAGCATGTAACCTTGGCTTTGTTGAAGCCGTAAGTGGTGTTAGGAGAAGTTGAAAGGTCATTTCTTCCAGTTTTCTGGATAAAATCAGTGGCTCTCCTCATTATGCTCGCAAATGCCCACTGTATGTCCATAAGCTCCATCTCCTCTTTATCGATTTGTGCGTAGTCCTCATTGGTGAGATTGTTGTTTCCATTCTTGAGGGTGAGATGTCACCGTTGTATGATGCAACCATAGCAGATACTAATGCAACATGTTGTTGAGCAATCTCAACAGTCACATTGTTAAGATTAGAAGTCTCTAACACAATCGGGCTTTGATTTGATTGTGTTTGAGTGATCTGCATTTGGTTCATGTGAGGATTATATTGTTGTTGTTGAGGTTGACTTGCTGTGTAACAGGCAGCTTGTTGTAAGGGTGAAAAAGGTGGAATAAAGTTTGGTGTTTGATAAGATTGTGGTGTGTATGATGAAGTTTGGGCAAGATAGTTGATTGGTGCTTTTGTGGGTTCAACAACATTGGATACACAGGCAATGTGAGGAGCAACATTCGAAGTAGTGCTTGAAGTAGAAAGAAAAGTAGATGTACCACTCACATACAGATCTGGGTTCTGTGGAATCTGCGCTCTCTTGGCTTTCCTCTTCTCCTCCATTTCTTTGTTCTCCAGTTTTTGTATGAACTCGTTGATAGTCCAATACTGGTATGCATCTTTTTCCTTTAACACTTCAATGTGTTGGTTCCAGTATGGTGGTAAAGCATCAGCAAATTTATCCACCAGTTCTGACATCGGTATGCTGATTTCATAGCTCGAATGTTCTGTGAGCAAATGGCAATACCGTGGAACCAATTCTTTTAGAGTCTCATTGCCCATGTAACTAAAGTTTTCAAACTCTTTTCGAAGCTCTTCCATTCTCAGCTTCCTTGTCTTTTCATTACCATCATGTCTGTTTCTCAGCATATCCCACAATTGTTTTGAAGTTGTACACGATCCAAACTGATGCAACAAATCAGTGTTGATCGCCTGAGATAACTGAGAAAACGCCTTCTTCTCGATCGCAAACTTCTTTTTCTCATCATCAGCCAAATTCTCCAACGGTATTGGTTCTCCAGTGTTCTCCAGAATAGGAGCAACATAACCCTTCACTATCATCTGCCATGCCTCAGCTCCCTCTAAGCCTTGTCCTTCCACATGTATCTTGAACTTTGTCTTCCATGTGTTGTACTCCTTCATATCCATGAGCTTTGGTGGACGATTGCCACTTCCTGATGATAGATCATGAATGAGTGTAGATATGGCATTGGTCGTCTGCGAATGAACGGCAGCTGCTGCTACTCCCCAATAGTTGTCAATTGGTTGCTGTAACGGTTGCACAACTTGCTGAGGAGCAGAACTAGTCATAGCCATGTAATTGATTGGCTGGGATGGTGGACTAGTCTTCTGGGCTGCAACTGACCATGGATCTCTTGTTGTCTGCTGCTGTGGTGCATGAGTAGGTCTTGGCGTTGTTGGGAAGTTCCACATCTTAACCTGTAAATGTTTAAACACAAAAAGAATAGAAAAGTTTTAAAACAGAATACTCTTTCGCACTATCGGACGGGCGAATGTGGACTGATATCACACAAACTCTTTCGACCGTTTGCTTCTCTCGTTCGACCGTTTTCCCTCTCCTTCGACCGTTCAATCAGTCGAATGTAACACTGACGGGCGAATGAACACAAATAAGCAATGAAAGTCTACGTTCGACCACAATTACAACACCTTCGACCACAAACTCTCTCTTTCGACCAAAGAAATCACACTTTCGACCAAACTCTCTAGGTTCGACCCCTGGTAATTCAAAAACGGTTATTCTTTGAAAATCAGTTAATTTTGATCATGTTTATCAAAAGTTGATGGATTTTGATAATCTAAATCAGGTTTTTAATCGGAATTGATTTGGAACAAGTTTATCAAAGAGAATTATCCATTTTAACCATGAAAACAAGTTGTAATCAATCAAAAACTCATCATATCAGTTTGTTCAATGAAAACAGAAACTTTTTGACCAAAATTGGGTCCAAATCAACTGAGAAACTATCAATTTGTGGTTGTTTGATCCAGATTGGCTCTGATACCACTTTGTATGTGATGTATGGATCGTATAATCAACAAAGAATGATCAAACAAGTTTGCTTTAGGTGCGGAATCCCTAAAACAATCACAAAATAATAGTCAAACAGATCAAAACACATAAATCATCATTTCAAAGCTTTTTCATTAATTAGAAACTCAATTACACGTTTACAAATTGAAACAAACAAGGTAAGAACGTGAATTAAGCTAAATAAACTTCTAGAGAGAGAATCAGAAAGTGGAGGGAATAATATGACTCAAAGTTACATTCAAAAAATCAGCTTGATTATTTATAGACTGCACATTCGCCCAAACAGTTCGTGCGAATGTGCAGGTTCGACCAAACCAACTGGTCTAACCAAGCCATACATAAAGACTATTCTACGTTCGCCCAAAATCCACTCCTTCGCACCTTTTGATTCTCCTTCGACCAAACACTTTTCTTCCTTCGCACCTTCGACAAATCACAAAACTAGTTTATTGAACAATCCGAAGCACTAGTCGCACAACTGCATCTACAACTCATTTGTCTCTCTCTCTCTCTATATCTCTCTTACTACTCTTTTTTCTATCATCTCTCACTCCTCATCGCTTCCTCTCATATCTCTCAACAAAAAGTCACAGCTTTCAAAAGGATTGTTTGGGCCTATGATGTCACACCCCGCTAAAGCAGAAACATGGGTATGTGATTTGAATGGTTTTCAAAGCATACGACTAAGAAAACATGTCTAAGTAAGTAACTAATCATTCTAAAACTAGTAAATGAGAATTATATTTTCATCAAGAGCAGAATAAGTTAAAACCACTCATTTTCAACAAAAGTCACACCTTCCAGACTACCGACCGAATCACACCCTGCAATGGTTGGTTATGCCTCTACTCATCCAAACGTACATTTTATTTCTTATACACATGATTAAAATTGTTGTTTTCTCATACTGTAGTACATTAATTTATGTGTTATATCATAACACACATTTTATCACTTTATATTAGATATTTCTATCTCGGAAAGCTTCCGACATATAATTTAGCCATAAGTATAAATATAGTTAAATCGATTTCTTAACATTTTGAAATAATTAATTATTTTCTTTAATCCTCATCTTTGCTAATAAAATTTGTTTGTTTGTTTAATTTTTGAAAAATCACTACTAGGAAACTGATTTATTCCCACAAAAGTTTCTCATAAATTTCCCACAACATATTGCGACATATTTCCCATGGTCCTCCGACAATAACCAAAAACCAATAAAACAAAAAAATTTCACACAATTTTTCTGACAAAATTAGCTTCACCATCATATTTTGTCGCTACTTTGTCACAACATCTTCCATTTTGACTAAATTTTCTCTCTCACACCTCATCGCTTCCTCTCACATCTCTCACCGTCTCTCTCTGCTCCGACGGTTGCCTGACCTTTCAAAAGGATTGCTTGGGCCCATAATGTCACACCCCGCCAAGGCAGAAACATGGGTATGTGATTCGAATGGTTTTTAAAGCATACGAGTAAGAAAACATTTCTAAGTATTTCACTAATCATGTTAAAACTAGTAAATGAGAATTCTATTTTCATCAAGAGCAGAATATGTTAAAACTACTATTTTTCAACAAACACCTTCCAGACCACCCACTCAATCACACCCTGCAATGGTTGGTTATGTCTCTACTTATCCAAACGTACATTTTATTTCTTATACACATGATTAAAATTGTTGTTTTCTCATATTGTAGTAAATTAATTTATATGTTACATCATAACACACATTTTATCACTTTATATTAGATATTTCTATCTCGGAAAGCTTTCGAGACATATTCTAGTCATAAGTATACATATAGTTAAATCGATTTCTTAATATTTTGAAATAATTAATTATTTTCTTTGATCCTCATCTTTGACCATAAAATTTATTTGTTTGTGTTTAATTTTTGAGAAATCACTACTAGAAAACTGATTTATTCCCACAAAATTCCCCCAACATATTGCGACATATTTCCCATGATCCTCCGACAATAACCAAAAACCAATAAAACAAAAAAATTTCACACAAATTTTCTGACAAGAATAGCTTCACCATCATATTTGTCGCTACTTTGTCACAACATTTTCCATTTCGACCAAATTTTTGTTATTTATTAAAAAGCTAGATTTGTCAAAGTGCGATTGTTTACTGACAAATTAAATAAAATTAATCTATTAAAAAATTATTATTATTATTATTATTATTATTATGTTAATACAACAAAATAAAGTAATTAAAACAATGAAAATTACGATTTGTAGCACCTTTTTCGCTAATCGCGATAACTTTAAAAATACAGTGTTTTTTTCTCCTTGATGTGTATTTCCTTTTGTAAAGATATTGAAATGTTAAACAAAAATAAACAAATTTTCTTTGATCCTCATCTTTGACCATACGATTTTATTTTGGGAAAATCATGAAACTAGCTTTTTTGAGAGATGAATTACGAGAATAGCCTCCTCCTGTTTCTTTGGAGAGATGGTTCACGCTACCCAACCTGTTTGAGGCGTTTCCCGAGAGCTTTTGGTTTCCAACCAATAAAAGAACAAAACGTCTCCGGTGACGACTTTTGTGCCGTCACGTGATTCCCGAGACGTCTTCGGTATCTGTTTCGTCGTTTCAGTTTCCCACTCCTCCCCACCCCCGAGACATCTCGTCGTTTCAGATTCCACTCGGGCTTCGTGCAGACCATTATTTAGCGTCGACCTCCAACCTTCACCGCTATCACCCCCTCCCTATATAAGCCGAAAAAATTCGGAGCTCCCACCAACCTCTACCCCACCAAAAAAAATCGGAGTTCAAATCGAATCCTTAACACGAGAAATGGCACCCAAACCATTGATTCCCTCAATCGAAAATAGACCGATTTGAACACCAAGTGTCAACTCTTCAACGGGTACCACAATCAAACACTGCGAGCGGTACTTTCAGATATGCGCGAAGACGTTGCCATCGGAATAACCCAAATTGAGTATGAGTCCAAACAAGACAAAAAAAATCAAACACGTCTCTTCTTGGCAAATGATGAGGGATAGACTTAACGCGTAGCCCGTAGCCTATGTTTATTTTTTTTTACTTTGTAATGTGTATGTATTTTATTTATCTTTTTTAATCGAATGACTAATTTATTTAGAATTTTATTTAAGTTAACAATTAATCGAATGACTAGTTTATTTAGAATTTTATTTAAGTTGACAATTAGTATTTTAAATAAATTTTATATCATAATAAAGTTATAACATGAAATAAAATCAATCCGGCACCGGAGTACAACACGTCTCCGGAGACGTCACCGGAGATGTTTCAAAACCTAGAAAAGACGTCACCAAAGACGTGTTGTTCCTTTATTGATTGGAAACCAAAAGCTCTTGGGAGACGCCTCAGACGGGTCCCTTTTATTTTTGTTTAGTTTTGAGTTTAAAAACATACTTTTAATTATGATCTTTTTGGTATCATTATTGTCATTGTAACATGTTTTTTTTGAAGTATTTTTATGCAATTTTGTAGAAAATTCTGGCTTTTATAATTTTTTCTGCAAATTTTCTTTAGTTGTTGCAATTTTGTCGAAATTCTGAATGATAGAAAAAACATCTTGTCGCAAACTCGTTGTAAGTCATTGGAATTCCCTCAGAATAACTTTAAAAAACATTAATTTTTGAGAAATTTGTCGCAAAAAAATTATCAAAAGTTTGATATCCATCAAAATTTTGTCGCAAATAAACAAACCACCTAATAATGATTAGTTGTTTTTTAAGTAAAAAAGTAAAGCGTTGTGGCTTAGTTGTTGAAAATCTGTAGGAAAGGCTGAAAATTATGTGGGGAATTTGTCGCAAAGTTTGCGACAAACAGAAGGTGTCTAAATTTTATCGCAAAACTTGTGGTAAGTTTGTCACAAATCTGCAGCTAATGTTATTTTCCCATCGTTTTGTGACAAAAATAGCTGTCACAAATATACATGTTTTCTAATAGTTAACTTTTATTTTAATCAAAACCAAGTTGTGCAAAATAATCGATACGTCAACAAAGCACAAACGAGTACGCCACCAAAACTACTTCAAGTTATTTTTACAGCTTATTTATCCTCGTATAAATTTTTAATTATGATATGATGTATCATTCGACTAAGCTTATTTAACGGTTAGGAAGTACATACTTTCGTGACCAAAGAAGTAGTATCACTCACGGCTCTATCCTTCAGAAACGCTTTTGGCAATTCTTTGATATTTTTACTACGTATGTGATAAATAGCATTAATGAACTATCTAGCTTACACGGATTAACAAATAGTTATATTATTCTTTTTAGAGAAAGTATATGATACAAAGTATCCTTAACCTACAAAGTGTAAGAAGCCACCACAGCCTGACACGTGTAAACCCTAGTTAACTCTAACTAACCCAATTCTAACCCAATCCAGTTTGATTTAAAAGGGGAAAAAGGTAATGATCCTTCATATCATTTTTTAATCGTTCATTAACCACCACCACCACCCAACCGCCGGACCAAAGCCTCACTGATCCCTCTCTCCTCTAACCTCCGACGCCATCAAAACCCTTCACGTTGTTCGCCTTCAACCCGACCTCAATCGTGGCTCAGATCTAGTCACTTCCTCTATCAAGACAACCAAGAAGCCAGCATCTCTGTGTCTCTGGCTAATCACAAAACAAAGGAAATAGAAGAAAAAAAGAAAAAAACAACCAATCTATAAAAACATTACCTCAAGTGTGTGTGAATATAGTTGTTTTGTTTGTTTGAGGAAAACAGAGTAAAATAAGGGGAAAAGTGAGGAAAAGGTGAGTTTTTATTTATACTAAATGCTTTTTACAAAACCAAATGCGTTTTACAAAATACAAGTGCGTTTTACAAAAAACCAAGTGCGTTTTACAAAAACCAAGTGCGTTTTACAAAAACCAAGTGCGTTTTACAAAAACCAAGTGCGTTTTATAAAAAAACCAAGTGCGTTTTTGTAAAAAACCAGTTTAAATAGTTTTTAAAAAACCAAATGCATTTTATAAAAAAATCAAATGCGTTTTACAAAAAACCAAATGCGTTTTATGATTTTCTGTTTAACAGTTTCTGATCTTCGCGTCTGAAACTTTTTTGAAAGCCATTTTTTTCTTTAATTCTTCTTCTATTATCAACATCGTTCGTTTCTGTGAATAATACATGCATTGATGGTGATTTTTGAATATGATTCTACTAATTTTATCAATTGAATTTTCATACTCTGTTTTTTTCTATTTCTGCAAATACATTTTGATTTTGTTTGTAATCGAATGTTTTTGATTGTTTAATCATTCTGAACGTTTAATCGAGTTGAAAACGATGAAAAATCAGGTTCAATCGTTGAAAATTTTTGCATCGATTATGTCTGTTGTTATGATTTCACAGAAATTTAAACGTGTTTTTCCTAATTTACCCTTGGTTAGATTAACCCAAATATGATTAGGATTGTTAATTACCATCTTGCCACCGCCTAAATCTAATGGCTGAGAATGCTTCTTACACTTTGTACGTTAAGAAACTTTGTACATTAGCCTCTCTCGTTCTTTTTAAAAAAGTTATGGTTTTAAAAAATACAACTTTTTTACTTTTAGTATGATGTAAGCTATTATTTGGGTACGTAAAGAATATACTAAGCTCTCCTTAGTATTTTCTTTTTATAGCACCAACAAATTAAGTAACAAGCGAAGTACCTTCATGCCTAGCCTCAAATAGCGGGCTCACTTCATCAATTAAGTCTACGTACGTACCACTAGCATACAATATGGCTACCAAAGGAAAAGGTATGGTCCTAATATGTATTTATTTGTTCATGAGTCTCTTTTTCATTCTATTTTAATATATAATACGAATTTAGGTACTGCCCCTGCTCAATTACCATTTAACAATTGTAGTTTTTTTCATATGGCAATAGATGTAGATGAGTACGTCCCACTATATAGAGCTATTCAAATGGGGGACTGGGAGACGGCTGCAGAATTTTTCATTGAGGACAAACGTTCACTGATAGATAAAGTCACCATCGATGGAGACAGGTCGCTTCATGTTGCAGTTGGCAATCCTGAAAATATTTCGTTTCTTGAGAGACTCCTGAAGCTGATAAACCCAGAGTCACTTCCAACTATGATCAATAATACAGAGGAGACCGCTTTGCACTATTGTGCAATACTAGACAACACAGTTGCCGCAAAGAAGTTGGTTGAGAAAAATCCAGAATTGCTATTCATGGTCGACAAGAGGAATGAGTTGCCCATCCAGAAAGCTGTTTTTAATTCTCATAGAAGCACATTTGTTTACTTGCTTCAAGTGTGCAAACAACATATTGGGCACAGCCAAAAGATAGGATATTACAATCCCTTTGTGGGAGAAAAAGGCGTTTCGCTTCTCAATGATTCTATATTGTCAGGGTTCTTAGGTGAGCTATATGTTTCTAGAGATGTTGCCGGTTATCAACAGGCTTGAATTTATTTTGTGTACTTGCAGATGTTGCATGTGACTTGCTCAAGGACTATCCTGAACTGGCTAGAACCAAGGTCACTGCTTTTAAGGCTCCATTATGGTGTATTGCCAAAATGTGGAATGCATATCCGAGTGGGGAACAATACAACTTCTACCAAAGATTTGTTTATTCATGTCCGTTTCTTCACTTGCGCCTATATTTTAGTAAATAAATAAATTCTGAACAAAAAATATAATTAGTATTTATTTCCTTTTCGAAGATGTGCCGACAGAGAATCATTGTTTAGACCATACATACAAAAATAATGATATTGAGAACCAAAGGACTCGTAGGGCCAATCTTTTCAACGAGTGCGCCAAGAGCTACGTCTACCCAGGTTTGTGATTCAAAAATTCTAATTAAATTATAACCCATCAATGTGATTCACCAAAAAATTTTATTCATAAATCTGGGTCTTGTTTCTCAAACTTTATTTCCTGATTTTAGAACTAAATCTACTTTTTTGGTGTAGTCATCCAGAAGGCTTATTTCAAACTATGGATCCTTGCAATGCCACATGGTAAAAAATGTTTTGCTCGCAAATACATTCTAAAACAAATTGACTATTAAAAGGATGGTTTCAATCAATTAACTGCAGTGTCACATATCAAGCGCCTCCACGAAGACAAAGTGAAACACAAGAGAGCTCTTACGATACTCAAGTTTATATGCGAGGAAGTTGGTAAATTAAAATATAATCATTTTGAACATTTTGGTGATGCATTTAGTGAGGCAGTGAGAAATAATACCCCAGAGGTAATAGAGCATATCACCAAAATTTTCCCACATTCGATGTGGACCATTGATGCGAACAAATTTTCACTTGCTCAAGTTTCAATAATGAACCGGTGTGAACATGTTTACAACTTTTTTGTTCACGAGGTGACTCATAATAAGTATTTACATACAGTACGTGTTGATAAAGATAAAAATAACCTTTTGCACTTGGCTGGAAAATTGGCACCTGAATACAAACTCAATATGGTTAGTGGTGCGGCATTACAAATGCAAAGAGAGTTACAATGGTTTAAGGTGAAAACTTATTCTTTAAATCCAAATATGAAATATAAAAAAAGTTTCAAGTCATTTGCTTTAACATCTATTGATGTACAGGAAGTGAGCAAATTTATGCGTCCGAGGGAGAGGGAAGCTATGAATAACAAACACGAAACACCAATTATGGTGTTTAGGACGCAACACAAGGATCTAAGACAAAAAGGTGAAGAGTGGTTAAAAAAGACGGCTGATTCATACACGATAACAGCTGCACTTATTATCACAATAGTTTTTGCTGCGGCCATTACTGTACCAGGCGGGAACAAAGGGGATACCGGGAAACCAACTTTTCAAACCAGGCCAAGCTTCATCGTATTCGCTGTCTCAGATGCAGTCTCATTGTTCACGTCCACCACTTCCTTGTTGTTGTTTCTTTCTGTTCTTACAGCACGTTATGCAGATGAAGATTTTCTTTACAAGTTACCTAAGAGATTGATATTCGGCCTGGTGATGTTATTCATGTCTGTGACATCCATGATGATTGCCTTTAGTGCAACATTATATATTATGTTTGGACAAGAAAAGTCATGGATCCTGATTCCAATCGCTGCATTAACATGTCTACCAATTGCTTCATATGTGACCTTACAGTTACCATTGCTTGTTGATCTCATATCTTCAACATATGCTCGTGGAATCTTTGGTAAACGAAATTATCTTCAAATAACTATATAGGAGAGCATTACTTGTTGCATTTTTCACGTGTACCCTTTTATAAGGAACAATAGTCAATAAAACATGATGATGGATTTCTTGTTTCTGAAAGTTTGATTTCGTATTCCGAACTTTTTTCAACAAAACTCAAAACTTCTTAGAAACCCGCGTGTTCTATTGTTTCTGAAAGTTTGATTTCTTATTCCGCACATTGATTATATATTGTTGAAATCACATTGCCATTCAATTCAAAGTGAGGCTGATACTTCTGGGACCAACACTTGGTATCAGAGCAGCTTGAATAAGTTATTTTCATAAATATCCTAATCTGTTAAAAGAACTATTTAAGCTTAAATCTTAAACGTTTTAACCAAGTATCTTAAATACCACTTTTTACAAATGACAAGCTTTCAATCATGGAATTCTGCTTTTCAGGTGGGTTCAATGTCTAAGCCTCCAACTCTTGTGAGAGAGGAATACCCCCATTTGAAGGTCAAGATGATCAATTTCTTAAATGGACATGATCATCGTCTGTACCAATCCATTGTGAGTGGTCCATACATTCCCATGGCTGATATACCAGAAATTCCAGCAACTGATAGAACACGAACAATTCCTGCCTCTCAAGTCCCCAATGATGAAAGAGCCAAATCATTAATGATCATGGCTCTTCCAAATGCCATATTTTCTCATGTAGATGCTTCTTCATCTGCAAAAGAAATATGGGATCAGTTGGAAAATTTGTGTGAAGGATGACAAAAAATGAGAAGAAACAAAAGAACTAATTGTTTTTCAAGCTATGAATATTTTAAATGTCTTCCAAATGAAACGTTGTCTGAAACTTATAACAGATTTTCTAAAATTTTGAATGAGTTAAAGAAATATGGGGTAACAAAGTCAAATGATGAAAAGAATGTTAAGTTCTTAGGAGCTTTACTTAGAGAGTGGAGAACACTTATAATGACCCTAGCCTCAACCTTAGAGCTAGACAACATGAACCTCCATGATCTCTATAGCATTCTTATCCCTAGGGAAGATGAAATATTTGAAAATTTCGGTCATAAGGGTGGTCAAATAACATTATATTCCTCAACCCAGAAACCAGAATCCAACTCCTCACAAACAATTCCAACACCATGTGAAACAAAAACATATGATCCCAGAGCAAACTATCTGGCCTTCACAGAAACCATTACACTGCTTACCAAAACCTTTGAACATAGAATGTTAGGAAACCATGCATTCAAGGGTAATGTAGATAGATCAAATGATAGGAAGGTAGAAAAGGCTGAAGTGACATGTTTCAAATGTAAAAAGACATGTTACTACTCTAATGAGTGTAAGAGTAAACAGTTGAGATATGTTGCCTATTATGAAAGAAAGCTTGAAGAAGCAAAGACGCAACAGATGGGACTGATTGGTGAAGATACATGGCTATCAGATGAATGTACAAAAATTTGCAAGACAATTCTTTAAATGTCAAAAGTTTTCAACAAGCAAAATAGTTTATTGACTACATTGAGGCTAAGCCCAGAAATTATGGACAAGGCCTAGGATATGTAAAAGGGACAAGCTCAAATACTAAAACTGTTTTCACAAAAGCAAAAGAAGATACATCTGAAATTGAAAAGAAAAATATGAATGAACCAGATTAATCAATGAAAACAGAAATAAGCCTTAATTTACCTCAAATGGGTCAAGAAACTCCAGAAAATCTAGAATACAATTTCAGATAGCATATCTGATATTAATTGTTGTATGTGTGCTGAAATTCTAACAGTAGTCCAAGCACACATCACCAGGAAAACTGACAAGGACTCTCATATTCTTGTAGCCGAAACCTGCAAGGATATGAAGAACAAAATTAATGTTGAGAAACTGTACTTTAAATCAATGCCCAACAAGCGATGGGTACCAAAAAAAAATCTCTAACTCTCAACATTGCAGGACCTTCATGTGCCCCGAATTTGGTATAATGATTCTAGAAGCTCCAAGCACATGACAGGAAACATGAGCCTATTAAGTGGGTATGTAGCCAAAGTTGGTCAATTGGTCATCTTGGGGAATGGAATAAAATGTAGAACCTTAGGTTATGGAAACATTACTATAGGGCCTCTAACCGTAGAAAAAGTCTCATATGTTGAAGGGTTAAAGTATAATCTGTTAAGTTGTGGACAACTCTGTGATTAGGGCTTTAAGATAGTTTTCTGGCCTGGTAATTGTAAAGTGATAGGAATCATAGATAATGTGGTATATTTGACAAGTGAAAGAATTAGAAAATCTATTTATTACCTTGATCTTAATGAAACACTGAGAAGATAACCATTGTGTATATTTTCTCAAACATCAAGCGATAACTGGATATGGCATAGAAAACTTGCACATGTAAATTTCAAAACATTAAAACTCCCTGCCAATAAAAAGCTTGTAAAAGGCCTCCATGCTATAAAATTCAAAAAGGAAAATATATGTGAAGGATGTCAAATGGGAAAATCAGAAAGAAGCTCACATAAATAACTATCTAGTTCATCAACAACACAACCTTTGGAACTACCTCATATGGATCTGTGTGGGCAAATCAGCAAGGAAAGCATGGCAGGTAAGAAATACATACTTGTCATTGTTGATGATTTTTCATGGTACACATGGGTTGACTTTTTGAGAAAAAAAAGTGAAACTCCTGAATTTATCTGAAAAATCCAAAATAACTTGAAACTAAAAGTAAGAAGAATTAGAAGTGATAATGGAACTGAATTCAAAAATTCCAGATTGGAATCTTTTCTGATAAGAAAGGGAATTTCACATGATTTCTCAGCTCCTAGAATTCCTCAACAAAATGAAGTTGTAGAGAGAAGGAACATAACACTTGTTGAAGCCGCAAGCACTATGCTGGCCTTTTCAAATCTGCCAATATACTTCAGGGCAGAGGCAATTGCCAATGCCTACTTCACACAAAACATGACTCTAATAAAAAAAAGACTTTATAAAACACTTCATCAAATACTTTACAAAAGACATCCAAGTGTCAAATTTTTACATATCTTTGGATATACTTGCTACATAATGATTTTGAAAGTTTAGAGAAATTTGACAGAAAAACTGAAAAATGAGTATTTTTGGGATACTCTCTGGCATCAAAAGCATACAGAGTTTATATTCTAAACTCTAAAACAGTCAGATAATGTATCTATGTGTCTTTCAATGATTCATCATTAAGACTTAGTCCAGAAAACTCAAAATCTGAAAACATAACACTTTTCAAAGTTCCAAATAAAACTGAACATATGTTAAATGAACTATGTGAATAGTTTCTGGGAGGTCAATGGGAAAGTAAATTCAAGAGTTCGAATGAGCTAAACTTAAATAATGAAAAAAAATCTAAGTTCTAATGAGATTGGTGAAACATTTGGAATTAATACTGAAAATCTGAATCAAGAAACAATGATTCCTGATAATGCACAATCTTAGGGGGAACATCAGAATAAAGTCACAGGTATTCATCGTAACATTTGGCATACGTTACGACATTTATTAATAAAACGTCAAAATTTTATCATTATCGTACCATTAAAAATTATTTCGTGACGCATTTGGACTCTTAGAACTATACTATGATTATACATTATTATTAAAGTGGGAAATTAATTGTTAAAAAAATAATGCCTGGGCCGGGGTTCGAACCCGTGCCCTAGGCCGGTTCAATTCAACACACACAGCCAACCATCTGAGCTACACCACTTATCTGTTTATATTCCCACGCGTTTTAATTATATGGCTTGCTTAACTCGTAACAGTTGACTTGGAAAGTCAACCGCAATGATAATCATCCATAATTAACACCAATCCGCGTTTTAATCCAATTATGGTAAACAAGGATTGATTTGTCTGACCCATTTCGCGTATTATACAAGCTTAATCGTCATTAAAACATACCATATTATTGTCAATCACGCGTTATTGATTTAAAACGAGTCAAACCTTACCAATTCGAACACCCGAGCATTTCACTATAAATTGGACCCTCATTCACAAGCTACACTCGCCAAATACCCTTTCCCCTCTCTAATTTTCTGCTAAAAACCTCACTTTAATCTCCAATTCGTTCGTGTTTGACTATACGGTTGACCGGGCCATTCATACTCAAAATCTAATTGTAAGTTCAATTTTTTTTTGATGGGTTTTGTTATTCGGCTATAGAACAGCAATAACCCCATGAATAATCGGGTTATTGCTTGTTCGTTGTGATTATTAAAAACCTAGGGTTCGTGGGTTACGAATTGGGAATAATTGATTCTGCAGACTTGGTTATTTAGTTTATACAGAACCATATTCATCACCAACTGATCAATAGATCAGTTGGTGTGACTACCTTTCACTAAAACACGAACCGGCCACAAGGCCAGGTTTCGAGTCCCGTTTAGTTGTTCTTTTTTTTCTTATTAATTGAAAACATATTAGAATACTTATATAATTAATTTCACTCAAAGATTATTCGTTCTCAGGGTCCAGACCAACTGGTCTGGGCTTGTGATTTAAAACCCCGACCCGGGTTTGACGCGGGTTCGAACCATAGCACATACAAACCTTTTTTTTTAAACCCTTTAAACTTATATATTCATTTTATTTTTAAAAATAGTTTTAAAATACTAAAAATGCTTTGTAAATTCCACAAAAATTATTTTATGATATTCTAATAGAAAAGTTTATCATAAATTTTTTAGTTTTTCAAAAATTATTTATTTATTATATATAATAAATATTTCAAGTTTATTCTATTATAATTATAAAATTCTATAAAAATATCAAAACGATTTTATAAAATTCTACAAAAATTATTCTAAGTTTATAAAATAATAAAAATTCCAGAAATGATTTTTATTTTCGAAAAATCATTTATTTAATATTTTTAATCGATTTTTGTTACTTTAATCATAAATAAATCATAGTAAATTCATTTTTCAATATTTTTGCACCAAAATTTTATATAAATTATTTCTGTCCATTTAGAACAGAAATACAAATTTTAATTTAAAAATTATTTACTTTTAATATTTTTAGATATTAAAGTTATATTTTGGGAAAATAGAAATAAATAGACTAAATATTCTATTTTTAAGAACATAATTTTATAAAAATTATTTTCGTACTTAAAACCTATTAACGTGATCACTCTTAATCAAAAGTCTACAAAAAGACTTTTGTTTATTTATTTATCGAATTTCTTTTATTTATTAAACAATTTAATTAATAATCCAACGAATACCTATCCCCAAATTCGAAACCCTAGGAAATATTTGTAGACTAGAAAGACTTAGACTTATTCATTACCTTAAATATAGGGTAATACTTGGCATCGTTGGGCTACACTTATTCTATTTTCACGAGACTTAACATTTTGCTAAGGTGAGTTTACATAGCCCCTTTTTCTGTTTTACATTTTGGGGTGAAACATGTTTAAACATTTTATACACTATCATTTACTCATTCTTACATTGTTGAAACTTGTGATTACACTATCATTTACTCATTCTATCATTTGACTGTAATAAAAAGACACAGTACAATCATTAACATTGATCAAGCCGCCTGTTTAGATTATAGCGCTATAGGTCTGACAAACCCATCCCCCCGCATAAATTCAGGGATGATCGATAACAGTTACACTTTTACTAACTTGCGAGTTAGGTCTCAGTCGACACAAGGTTTGATTGTACAAAAGACGCATTGTTACATGTCGGACTCATATTCTATCATTACTCATTATTATACTTCAACTATGATTGCAATACAACATATTGCTTTCAACTATATGCAAACCTATGTATTCTCACCAACTTTTGTTGACCCAAAATATTTTCAAACTTAACATGTTTCAGGTTCTACTTGCTTGAAGATTTGAGTTAATGCTTGAAGATGTGTACTTAGTATTATTCATTTTGATGTACGAATTCTTGTAGAGCAATTGTATATAATGTAATTAAATCAATTATTGAAATTTATTATTTACCATGAGCTACTGAACAATCATCAATACGTGACATCCCGATGTTTCCGCCATCGGTTGGGGTGTTACAGATTGGTATCAGAGCCATGGTTATAGGGAATTAGGTTATTAGAAAAATAATCTAGTCTATAACCATAGGATTATAATCAGTACTTGCTTCTTTTACTTGCAACCCTACTTGTTGCTAATCTCTATCTTCCTCCCACTTCTTATCCCTATCTTAGTCCCTACAAGAAGATTGCTTCTCCATCACTGGATCTACTCTTAGACTAATAGGACAAAATCCTCAGGTTTAGCCTGAACCACCTTGAGATCTCGTCGAAGTTCTAGATTTTAATAACGAACACGTGCAATCTGGAAGGGTGAACGCCTGTATTCTGAGTCTTCTGTCTAGGCTGGCATTGCGCATATATCCCAATCAGACGAGGGACCCGGATGCCTACCTGGGAATTCTCGGGATGAGTGTTCACTTATAGGCTAAAGCATGTCTTCACTATGTTATTAGAATCTAAAATCTTTGATAAGTCAACGTTTTCGTTTATTCGTTATAATTAATGGATAAATGATTACATTCCTTTATATTACCTCATTCATTTCATGCCTCATTGAACCTTCATTGTGTCTCTTACAGATCATGCCTCCACGTCGCAACACTCGCAATAACAGTGGTGGAAATCATGAGGAAGGGAGCAGCAACCACAACCATAACCACGACACTAACCACAACAATGGAAGTGATGCCCAACTGGCTGCGATCATTTCCCAACAAATGGCGCAACAGATCGCAACTCTGGTTCCTAACTTACTGGCTCAAGTCATCCAAATGAATGGGAACGACAATGGAAATGGAAACGGCAATGGAAACGGAAACGGAAATGGAAACCACAATGGGAACGGGAATGGAAACGGGAATGGTCTCCCAGCCTGCACTCTTAAACACTTTAATACCTATAATCCTCCTAAGTTCAGTGGAGATGAAGGAGCTACTGGTCTCCTACAATGGTTCGAGGGTATTGAGAATACCTTCATTAACAGTGAGTGTCCTGATAACTTTAAGGTCCGTTATGCTATGAGTGTTCTTCACAAACAAGCACTCACTTGGTGGAATGAGGAAAAGCGCACCCGTGGAGCTGAAGTTGCACTTGCTATGACCTGGGATCAAGTCAAGGAGATAATGAAAGCCGAGTTTTGCCCACGTAACGAGGTCAAGAAATTAGAGGACGAGTTCCACACCCTTGCTCAGGATAGTGGGGAAAACCTTGCTTATAATACCCACTTCCATGAGCTCAGTCTGTTGTTGCCCCATAAGGTCACTCCCCTACCTGTAGCCATTGAGAAATATATCGGTGGTTTACCCATGCAGATTCAGGACACGGTGTGGGGAAGGAACCCCGCTACCCTCGAAGAGGCCAAGCGTCTAGCAGCTACCTTAACTAACAATCACGTAAAGAATGGGACCTTAGTTCGAAAAGGCGAGAAAGCAAGTATTGTAGCCGCGGTAACTACTGAGAACCAGAAGCGTAAGACCAGGGATCCTGATGTAAACCTCACTACACAAGCTTCTAACAAGAAACCTTATACAGGAAACTTTCCATTGTGTAACACATGCAAACGACATCATCCCACTGCTTCAGCGTGTCGCTTGTGCACCAATTATGGTAAGTATGGCCACCTGGTCAACACATGTCGTGAGACCCCAAACCCTGATACCAACCAACCAGCCAACCCTGCACAGGCTGCTAATCCTAATCGTCCTGGTAGATACAACTATGGTCAGTGCTATGAATGTGGAGACCCAAATCACTTGCGT
This sequence comes from Ambrosia trifida, assembly GCA_028751855.1. Lineage (NCBI taxonomy): Eukaryota > Viridiplantae > Streptophyta > Magnoliopsida > Asterales > Asteraceae > Ambrosia > Ambrosia trifida. The sequence continues at coordinate 29,190,092 of CM054122.1, forward strand.
AACCGATGCCCTAAACTAAACCGAGATCAAGACCCTCCAGCTACTTAACAGCAAGTCCCACCATTCAAATGTTGTTTGCTTTTTATTCTATGTATTGACGCTATTTGATTCAAGTAATATATTCTAGTATTGAAATTTTTGTCTGAGAGTTGTATAATCATAACACTTGGATGCATGCTTGTTTGAATGTGAACTAATTGCTATATCAATATCTAAATCTATACAACTACAACTCATATACTATACTCGTTATACTTATAAACTTGCTTACATAAACATATTATCAATTTGCAATTTATGTGTATAATAATTGCTACACTTAATAGAGGATAAAGTACTTGCTCAACAGTTAGTTGAGTACCAAATAACCTACTCAATGATTGGTAGAGGTCATCATGCCTTTTCAACAGTCGGGAGAGGCCCTACAACCTGCTCCACGACTGGTGGAGGCTATCGAACCTGCTCAACAATCGGTAGAGGTTCCTACTCACTAACTGGTAGGAGTCTTTTTCCTGCTCAACAGTTGGACTCATTAAATACAAAGGTTCAACCATATGATTATTTCTGCATTACTTACATGTGTGTTAGAGTAATAGAAGGACACAAAACCCTAATGTAAGGTAAATTGGTGATTGCGGTCCGGAACGTAATCATGAATTTACAGGTACGTTAAGGTAGTGTGAAATTCTATCAAGGTTTCGGGAGATAACCAAATGTAAACTCTAGTTATCTGGTAGTTCATTTAGTCAATCAACTCACACATAACACGCCTCTTATCCAAACTATTCGAGACAGTTTATTCTATTCATGTCATGCTATAACCCAAATTTTCCAAATCACAATTATTTTCATTTCTACCCAATCACCTTCAACCCTGTGTTTTCAATAAACTTCGGGACGAAGTTTCCAAAAGTAGGGGAGACTGTAACATTTCGCATACGTTACAACATTTATTAATAAAACGTCAAAATTTTATCATTATCGTACCATTAAAAATTATTTCGTGACGCATTTGGACTCTTAGAACTATACTATGATTATACATTATTATTAAAGTGGGAAATTAATTGTTAAAAAAATAATGCCTGGGCCGGGGTTCGAACCCGTGCCCTAGGCCGGTTCAATTCAACACACACAGCCAACCATCTGAGCTACACCACTTATCTGTTTATATTCCCACGCGTTTTAATTATATGGCTTGCTTAACTCGTAACAGTTGACTTGGAAAGTCAACCGCAATGATAATCATCCATAATTAACACCAATCCGCGTTTTAATCCAATTATGGTAAACAAGGATTGATTTGTCTGACCCATTTCGCGTATTATACAAGCTTAATCGTCATTAAAACATACCATATTATTGTCAATCACGCGTTATTGATTTAAAACGAGTCAAACCTTACCAATTCGAACACCCGAGCATTTCACTATAAATTGGACCCTCATTCACAAGCTACACTCGCCAAATACCCTTTCCCCTCTCTAATTTTCTGCTAAAAACCTCACTTTAATCTCCAATTCGTTCGTGTTTGACTATACGGTTGACCGGGCCATTCATACTCAAAATCTAATTGTAAGTTCAATTTTTTTTTGATGGGTGTTGTTATTCGGCTATAGAACAGCAATAACCCCATGAATAATCGGGTTATTGCTTGTTCGTTGTGATTATTAAAAACCTAGGGTTCGTGGGTTACGAATTGGGAATAATTGATTCTGCAGACTTGGTTATTTAGTTTATACAGAACCATATTCATCACCAACTGATCAACAGATCAGTTGGTGTGACTACCTTTCACTAAAACACGAACCGGCCACAAGGCCAGGGTTCGAGTCCCGTTTAGTTGTTCTTTTTTTTTTATTAATTGAAAACAGATTAGAATACTTATATAATTAATTTCACTCAAAGATTATTCGTTCTCAGGGTCCAGACCAACTGGTCTGGGCTTGTGATTTAAAACCCCGACCCGGGTTTGATGCGGGTTCGAACCATAGCACATACAAACCTTTTTTTTTAACCCTTTAAACTTATATATTCATTTTATTTTTAAAAATAGTTTTAAAATACTAAAAATGCTTTATAAATTCCACAAAAATTATTTTATCATATTCTAATAGAAAAGTTTATCATACAATTTTTAGTTTTCCAAAAATTATCTTTTTATTATATATAATAAATATTTCAAGTTTATTCTATTATAATTATAAAATTCTATAAAAATATCAAAACGATTTTATAAAATTCTACAAAAATTATTCTAAGTTTATAAAATAATAAAAATTCCAGAAATGATTTTTATTTTCGAAAAATCATTTATTTAATATTTTTAATCGATTTTTGTTATTTTAATCATAAATAAATCATAATAAATTCATTTTTCAATATTTTTGCACCAAAATTTTATATAATTTATTTCTGTCCATTTAGAACAGAAATACAAATTTTAATTTAAAAATTCTTTAATTTTAATATTTTTAGATATTAAAGTTATATTTTGGCAAAATAGAAATAAATAGACTAAATATTCTATTTTTAAGAAAATAATTTTATAAAAATTATTTTCTTACTTAAAACCTATTAACGTGATCACTCTTAATCAAAAGTCTACAAAAAGACTTTTGTTTATTTATTTGTCGAATTTCTTTTATTTATTAAACAATTTAATTAATAATCCAACGAATACCTATCCCCAAAATTCGAAACCCTAGGAAATATTTGTAGACTAGAAAGACTTAGGCTTATTCATTACCTTAAATATAGGGTAATACTTGGCATCGTTGGGCTACACTTATTCTATTTTCACGAGACTTAACATTTTGCTAAGGTGAGTTTACATAGCCCCTTTTTCTGTTTTACATTTTGGGGTGAAACATGTTTAAACATTTTATACACTATCATTTACTCATTCTTACATTGTTGAAACTTGTGATTACACTATCATTTACTCATTCTATCATTTGACTGTAACAAAAAGACACAGTACAATCATTAACATTGATCAAGCCGCCTGTTTAGATTATAGCGCTATAGGTCTGACAAACCCATCCCCCTGCATAAATTCAGGGATGATCGATAACAGTTACACTTTTACTAACTTGCGAGTTAGGTCTCAGTTGACACAAGGTTTGATTGTACAAAAGACGCATTGTTACATGTCGGACTCATATTCTATCATTACTCATTATTATACTTCAACTATGATTGCAATACAACATATTGCTTTCAACTATATGCAAACCTATGTATTCTCACCAACTTTTGTTGACCCAAAATATTTTCAAATATAACATGTTTCAGGTTCTACTTGCTTGAAGATTTGAGTTAATGCTTGAAGATGTGTACTTAGTATTATTCATTTTGATGTACGAATTCTTGTAGAGCAATTGTATATAATGTAATTAAATCAATTATTGAAATTTATTATTTACCATGAGCTACTGAACAATCATCAATACGTGACATCCCGATGTTTCCGCCATCGGTTGGGGTGTTACATTCATAATATCAACCCTTTTCATAATACAAGGCGGACTAAAGATCATTTGCCTGAAAATATAATAGGTTATCCGCAAAAAGGGGTACAAACAAAGGGTGTAAGTGCTAATGAATGTATGTGCGTATTTTTTCTTAGTTTAACAGAACCAAGGTCAACATTTGACGTTTTGTAGGATCCAAATTGGATATATGCTATCCAGGAAGAACTTGATCAGTTTGAGAAAAGCAAAGTCTGGACATTAGTTCCAAAACCAAATAACAAATCAGCATTTGAACCAAATGGGTCTTCAGAAACAAATCAGATGAACAGGGTGTTATAACAAGAAATAAAGCCAGATTGATGGTCAAAGGCTACAGTCCAAGAGAAGGAATTGACTTTGCTGAAACTTTTGCTCCTGTGGCCAGATTAGAGGCTATAAGAATCTTTCTTTCTTATGCTACTCACAAAGACTTCAAAGTTTACCAAATGGATGTGAAGTCAGCATTTCTGAATGGCAAGATTGAGCAAGAAGTGTATGTTCAACAACCACAAGGGTTTAAAGATCCTAGCTTTCCAAAACATGTCTACAAACTGTACAAAGCCTTGCATGGCTTGAAACAAGCTCCTAGAGCTTGGTATGAAACTTTGTCCAAATTTCTGTTGGAATCAGGTTTCATCAAGAGAACTATTGATACAACACTTTTCACAAAAACACATAAAGGCCATGTAATTTTGGTACAAATCTATTTAGATGGCATAATTTTTGGGTCAACTAATCCAGATTTTTACAAGAAATATGAAAAATTAATGACCAGCCATTTTGAAATGAGCATGATGGGTGAATTAACCTTTTTTCTTGGGTTTACAAGTCAAACAATCTCTAGAAGGAATATTTCTTTGTCAATCAAAATATGTCAAAACTATTTTAAAGAAATACCTTCTAGAAAAATGCAGTTCATCCAGAAAACCAATAGCAACTGGTTCCACACTAGGATCTGATCCAGATGGAATTTCAGTGGATATTCAGAAATATAGAGGGATGATTGGATCTCTTTTATATCTCACTGCAAGCAGACCAGATATTATATTTGCAACATGTTTTCTTGCAAGATATCAGTGCAACCCAAAGGATTCTCATCTGACTGCTGTAAAGAGAGTCTTCAAGTATTTGAAAAGAACTCTAGATCTAGGATTATGGTATCTAAAATGTACAAATTTAGATCTTATAGCTTACACTGATGCAGATCATGCAGGTTGTAAAATGGACAAGAAGAGTACCTCTGGGAGTTGTCAAATGCTAGGAGAAAAACTGGTGTGTTGGGCATTAAAGAAATAGAATTGTGTACCAACATCCACAGCAGAAGCAGAGTATGTAGCAACAACAAGTTGTTGTTCGCAAGTGATATGGATGCAAATTCAACTGAAAGACTATGGATTGAACATAGCAAAAACATCAACTCTGTGTGATTCGAAAAGTGCAATAGCCATAACATCAAATCCAGTTCAACACTCAAAGACCAAGCATATAGATGTCAGGTATAATTTCATTAAAGACCATGTTGAGAAAAGTGATATTGAAATGTATTTTGTTCCCACAGCTGAACAACTTGCTGATATTTTCACCAAACTTCTGGATGAAAAGCATCACAACTATATCATAAGCAAGTTGGGTATGCTAAACATGGATTTAAGTCATTAATCTGGTATGCAAATAACATAATCTAGACTTCAAACCAATTATTCAACTTTAGATGACACACAACATTGAAAAATCTAGAGAATAAATCTCTTGTGATCATCTAAGAACTAAGATAGTTTTCTTAAATGACAAGCCAGAATCTGGAACAAAAATCTCAGATAATGAGATTTCTGGTGAACTGTTGGAAAAATCCTAGAAATCTGGAATGGAAACATCTGAACCATCCCAGATTCCTAGGAGAGAGAAAAGGTGACTCATACTCCATGCATGCATGCACGTATATATCTATCTATAGCCATAATATATATATATATATATATAAGTTGCATTTTTGTTATATTTTGATTTATTTATTTTCATGTTTATCTAAAACTAATATAGTTTTATTATGGTTTAATTTTTTAGAGATAATGATTAGTATACACTAAGTCTAGTCTACAAAATAAGTAACTTTGCCATCTGGAGGATAACTAAATGTGGAGCAGTAAGTAATTAATGCAGGGTTTCTCACAAATATTTTCATATACCGAAGAGTATCCTGACATAACTACTTGAGTGCAGAGATTAACTCAAGTAAAGAGTGCAAATGGTTTTACCAAATCTAACTATTAATGGACAGATGGTATTGTGCATAAATATACCCACACATGTGATAACTTTCACTGCACATTCTTTATACTTCTTCTTATCCAGAACAAAAACCCTAATTTTCCTTTACCAAAAATGGAACTGGAAAGGGCTGAAACTCAACCTCAGAGTGAGAACTAGTTTGGACAAGAAGTTCCAGCTGGTTGCACCCATGTTGGCCTCCCTCTTGAAGAGCCCCTTTGGCTTTGCCATCAGTGTGCACATTGGTGTGTTTGAGGAGATCCTTCAACAATTCTGGACCACAACTATGGTGGTTAGTAATAACCTCCACAAAACTGTGATTGAGGCTATTGTCTTGGGAGTCAAGATAGTAGTGAATGAGCAGACCATCATGACTGCTCTTCACCTCAGTGACAACTGCACTACTTTGAGGGTTGATAGAGACAAAGTTGCCAACACCTTTATGTTGATGGGATACAGTGGTGTTCGAAAAGCTCAACAGGTGAAGAACATTGCTTTGGACTTGCTTTGGAAGTTTTTGATGCCTTATGTGGGTGTCTGCTTTAGTAGGAAGACATCCAACTTCAGGCTGATCTCTCTAAGAGTTCAAGAAGTCATTCACTCTTTAGTATGGGGAGAACCGTACAACTAATCATTCTATTTGTTGAAGGACATGAAGGAAAACATCTACAACAGGAACAAGTTCATGATATATCCCAGATTTGTAACCCAGATCATCACAGGTCAACTGAACTTTGGAGGTACCAAGAGGATTCACTAGAATCCAAATGGTAAACCAAACCAAAATCCAATATGGGAGCCTGATGTTTAGCCTGATTCACAAAGGCAATGAGAGCATCATGTATGATATGCTTATTGTGGAGGAGGAAGACTAGATGTAGTAATGTATGTTTATAGTTAGTTTGTTTAGCTTTTTTTTCTTGGCATGTATTTTTTGTTGTTTGATGTTATATATATATATATATATATATATATATGTTTCTTTTTGAAAAAAGGAAAAGAAAAATAGGGGATGAGAGAATACTTAAAGTTAGTAAAGCTATCTTTGAGGGGGAACAAACAACTGCTCACAAAAATATGTAAAATAAGGTTAAATCCCACTAAATCTGAACAAATCTGACTAAGTAGAGTCAAAATTTGGGAACATATGGGAAAATCTGGAACAAAAAAGGCAACAAAAGAATATTTGCCTGGTTCATGAACAATCTTTGACTTTTGAGAGTCAATTTGATTTTTTAAGGGTCAAATCTGGAAAAACAATGTCATTGAGAAAATGACATTATGACCAAAGAAGGTCATTTTCTTTCAAAAGAAAAATGTTTTATGTCAATTGAAAATTTTAGAAAACAATTTCAAAAAAAAAAAAAATTCAAAATGTTCATTACAATTGACAAATGTAAATCTAAACAAAAATCTTAAACCAACAACAAATTTCATTGTAGATTTAATTCTAAAAAATTCTTAAAATACACAATCAAAGGCTGAGAATTGAAAGGATTCTTAACATGTTTACAAAATGTATAAATTTTACAAATCTAGAAAACATTTTTCAAACATATTGGATTATCAAAAGGATATGTGATCATGTATCAACAAAGATCTGTTGAACAAAATGTTTGATGAAAAGAGCTGTCGAAACCAACAGAACTTAGGCTTCAACAGATGTTGAAACAACTGAGGTTTTTCAATATATGTTGAAAAAACTGAGGTTATGAAGAAACAACGAGTATTATTAGATAGTACTTACCTCACAGGAGGTACGTGGGGTGATAGAATCGTGTTGCTGCAGGATATAATCCTTTGCTCCATACTTTGGCTGGATCCGAACCTGTAAGAAAGAATCTTTGGGCCATATGAAAGGAGGCGACCGCCTAGAGTCACAAGGACTCGTGATAGCAGGCACAAAAATGGTGTTTGGCCCAGTAGATTGTAAGTGTATGATCGAGTGATCAGTAGTTGTGGTTGAGATAGTGAAGTCTTTCACAAAGGAGGTATGAGATCCTTTTTAGAGGAAGTACATAGGCCGGATACCATTAACCTATAGCCACGACGATGAGCTTAGGCATGGGCTATGGGCTTGCCTTCCTTTCGGCCCAATTGGTTAGAATTGGACTAAGGAGATTATAAACAGACTAAATGTAATAAATGCAGGAGAGAGGGAAAGGTGTACCACCCTGCCAATATTGCACGTGGCGCTATGCTAGTGGTTGCACGCGGATCTTCTCTGTCTGTGTCTGTTGGCGCCAGTCTGTGTCAGTCTGCTCCTTCTGGAAGGTCGTATGAGGTGATGCTTGACACAAAGGAGAACAGTTCAGCAAGTGGGGATAAGAGGAGCTGCACCTTCTCTGCTGGTGTTCAGATTTGTCAGGCCAACACTAACACGTGTCAGGTTGTGATTGGTCTGCGGCAAACCATAGCTGAGTTGGTAGATGGGTCTCACGCAGATGGATTGCACTCCATGTGTCTTTGTAGGTGTCTTGGACTCCGCGGAGGTCTGTTGTCTTCAAATACATAGCCTTGTGAATGGCAATGGTGATTCTATTCGCGGAGGTCTTATGCGTCAACAATGTTGTGGGGTAGGGTCCGTCTTCGCGCTAGGAATTAGGACCCTATCCCTTCAAGTTCTTCACAAGATGTTAAAACAATAGAGGTTCCACAACAGATGATGAAGAACTAAGGTTCTTCACCAGATGTAGACACAATAGAAGTTCTTCACTAGATTTTGAAACAATAGAGGTTCCTCAACATATGATGAAGAAATAGAGGTTCTTCACCATATTATGTAACAACAGAGGTTCTTCAATAGATGATAACCAATAGTATTTCTCAAATAGTTGGTAGATTCAACATAATTTTATTTGGTGAAGCAGACCTCACCCAATCTCCCTCTATCTCTAAAAAAATTGATATTTTATTGGAATGAAACTCTAAAATTATAATGAATGTAAAACGGTTGATCCATCTTTGGAGCAGGATTCAAACCTTGACACACTAATTTATCATTTGGTGCCACATTTATTCTCATGGCCACTTTTATGAAGGCCACTTCGAGTTTCATTCTCATCCATTAATATATATAGACATATTTTCAGAAGAATGGATAAGGACAAAATCTCAGAAATCTGGTGAACATTTAGAAAATTCTAAACAAAATCGCAGAAATCTGGAACTTTTGTTCCAATAACTAAAGGCTCATATTTTATTCAAGAAATGTGGACTTATGGTTGACTTCATTGCTAGTTGAGAAGAGTAGTGGCCTAAAAGGTGGGACCAATTTATCCACGTGTTATCACATGATTGATTCAAGATCAAAAAGTCACTTTTTGTCCTTGAAAGGAGGAAGATCCTGGACATCATGGGACACCATGGATAGTAAAGTAAAAATGGCAGTAGAAAAAGTAATCGTTACACCATCAAGTGGGCTATATCAATCGAAGGTGGCATTAACATCCAATTAAAATACATGTATCCGAAAAGTTGCCATCTTCAACAAACCTCATATATATAAACCAATCTGATATATACTAACAGTCCACAACACCAGAAACCAAATTCAACCAAAAATCTCTCAACTTTTACAAAGTCCTATAACTCTCAAACATGTCTACCTCAAACACAAACCCTGAACCCTTAACCGTTGTTCCATCCTAGATTTTACCAAGAAACAAATGGATAGCCTACTTTGATGGGAAGGCAAACAACATAATTATTGACCTTGATCACACCAAATATGATGAAAGGCACCATATCATCATTGAATACCTGAAACACTACCCTCTTGCTATAGCTCTGACTAACTCTAAGTCAGTACTAGTAAAAGTGTTGCATAAAGTATGGGAGACTATGAAGGTAGTAGATGCAGAGAATGGCATTGAGGAGGTTCTATTTGCTCATATATGGGATAATCAGACACTGAATATTCATCTTCAAGATATAAGAGATGTTCTGGGGTTACCAACTAAAACAGAGTATGATGTGTTACTAGATGTTGAAAGAATGGGTCAAACTCTAAGGGATATAGGCTACAAATCTAACTTCAACAAGTTAGGAGATTTCAAGATAGGAAATCTATCTCCCTTCTGGAGTCTGTTGTTTATGATCATAAACAAATGCCTAACTTCAAATACAGAAGGAATGGACCAGGGGAGCCAATATTCTTTGAATATTCTGTATGGCTTGGTCATTAGGCTAAACTAGATTATGTTGACTTGATCTAGAACCATATTAAGAGGAGGAACCAAGATTTAAAGACACCTAATAAGAGAGATAAAGAATCACTTGAAACTTATGTACAAACAAGATAGAAATAGCCTTACTGGCTCAAATTCTAAGTCTAAAGAAAATTCTCAGAATACCCCTCCAGCAGGGTGACGACTCCTGAGGAATCCTCATCCAAATCTGCACCTATCCCTCACCCTAACCCACATACCACACCACCAACTATTTCATTTGATTTACCAGCAATTGAAGGCACCATCAATTTCAGTTCTAAATCTGTTTCAAATGAGGAAACTGAAATCATGACATGCAGGTACCATGCAAGTGGTGCTATAATCCTGGTTTATAGAAGAAGACATATGTTTCTTACTTCGATAACTCATGGAGGACAAGCCTTTGGGACTGTCCAAGGATATGAGGAAAATCCAGCTTTGCATATGTTGCAAACTCTGGTGATGGAAGGACTGCCACACCATCCACTGATTATTTGACCCCTCCGTTCAAAACAGAAGCAAATGTGTTTACTTCTAGTTAGTTAGCTGGAACATCTGTTGTTCCAAATTCACTACAAGTCCTGACTACAACAACATCTGAAATCCAGATTTTTGCTGAATCCATTCAGGCTTCTCTCAAAAGCTTGAAGAAAGCTTTAGAGAGAAAAGAAGTAGAGAAGGAGAAAAAACTGGGAGAAAAGCTTGAGACCATATTGAAGAATCAGGAGACACAGAACTCCGACATTAAAAAAATTGTCAGATTCTTTGAACCAGAACACCAACAGACTGGAAGATCTTGAGAATAACACAAATGTGCAACTCAAAGACATTCTCAGGCTAGTACAAGAGCAAGCAGAGGAACAGAAAAGAAACAACAACAACAACAACCAATAGATTCAAGAGAGCATCAACAACTTGTCAGGGGAACTAAAGAAAATAGTAGTAGAAAACGAACTGATCAAGAATCAGATCAATCAGAAAACAGCAAAATGGGAAAGAACAACTGAAGAAACTAACAAAAAATTGGAACAGTTGAAACAAAAGGGGGATGCAATTATTGATCAAGAAAATCAGACTTTAAACATGGTGCAAGGGGCTATAAAGAGATTCACTGAACCAACCAGAAGGCCATCTCCCACTGTTGGACAACACGAAAAGACTCAAGCAGCAGAGTTTGCCTCACCTGATATCCAAACAGCTGAAAGGGTTGATGAGACTATACAAGAACCACAAACAATAGTCTCACCACAGCCTAATGAAGGGAACATTCTGGCACTATATCAACCAGAACACGAATCCACAAAAAAAGAGAACTTTTAAAGAAATGTTAATGGAAGCCACAAGGGTCGCTATAACAAAGTAGGGCAAAAAGAAGATGAAGGTCGTAGTATCTGATGCCATGATGGAAACTTTAGCATCACAATGGGAAATGTAGCCTGGATTCACAAGACATAGGATCAAGCTGAAACCTAGTGACTATGTATTTCTTAAAACATACTGTAGGGAACTATACAGAGAAGAAAATGAAGAAATAGGAATACTAAGCCCACGTTCCAGATTCAATCTCACCAGAAGAACAGAAGATGATCCAACTGCATTACCTATGGAACAACTACAGATGCCAATCAAGAGGATTATGAACATTGATGTGCTCAAAGTGGTTTAATAAAAACTAACTAAATTAACCTAACCTAAACACTCTAATTTTTAATTTATAACCTAAGACTCTCTAAACCTAAACCACACAACCGGCAAGTGTACCGGTCAGTGTAGTACAGCTAAAGTAAGTCCGAGTATCGAACCCACGAGACTCTAATGGAAAACGTAAACTACACTCGATTACTTATCTACAAACTGACTTAAAATGATTTATTAATTAATAGGGGGGTTTTGCTGAAAACTAAATTGCAATAAAATAAATATTATCTAAACTAAAACAGACTAAAAACACGAACTGAGCTGGGCTGAATTCAAATGATGGTGAAGGTACTACCTAGGTTAGAATCCTACTCATGACTGACGAACTTCTATGGTTATGGAACTAGCTATGGAACCGGGATCTTCAAATACTAAACTTAAAGGATAAACTAGAGGACCCTCAACCCTTCTCAAGGAGAAACCTAAGGTTACCTATAAGCCGTTAAACTACCGATTGAGAGGTTACCCTTACAGGCTTACCTACTCTGATGATAAAGTACCTGCTAGACAGTCTACCTTACAGCGCGAAAGCCTCACTACACTAAAAGTGCAAGGGGTAACTATATAAAACCTGATCTAACTCGATACGCAAGTAGTGGTAAGGAAACTAGGAAGATCTTCTTACAAAGCATCTAGATCTAGCAATTTAACACCCTAGACATATCGACAATCCCGCACCTTACAGCTATTGGAATTAGAAGAACACCTAGAGCTACCCAATTAACAAAAACCACTCCAATGGAAAACACTAGCAATTTACCATAAACTAGTTGTTAACACACAGTCCACAACCTAACACGCATTCATACATGAAAGACATTCACAAAAACGCATGTGGAGTAAATAATTATTAATTGAACAAAACTAGGTACGCATATACACCAGACCAGAAATAATCAAAGTCTTTACTAAATCATCAACCCATAGTCAAAGTTCCAAAAACATAAAAACAATCATTCAATCATAAGTATTCATCAAAACCTAGGTAGTAACAAAAGTCTAGCCAATAAAAGTCATGATAAAATCAAAACAATCAAAGAAAGACAAATTCATGGGGTTCATACTGTAACATTTCGCATTTAATTATTTGTACGTTACGGATTAAAACAACAAGTCTTATTATTTTTGGAGATATTTTGAACCCCTATACAATTATTCATACATATATTTATATATATTGTGTTTTTAATAATAATAATAATAATAATAATAATAATTATAATAATCAGTTTCAATGCTTTGTCAAGTTTCTTAACTAAACCCAACCCAACAGTCACACCTAGCCCAATACCCCAGCCCAGATTCAATCCGGCCCACCTGGAAATCTCGGCCCAAACCCCCCCTTCGTTATTTAAAAAAAAAGGGGGTGGAATGTTTCTGCTGGGTATCGAACCCGGATCACACCACACACACACGTGCACTAGCCATCTACTCCACACCCTTGTGTTGAGTTTAACCCAACAATTAATGTATATAAGCACACTTTCGTCTTTTTCTCTTTTTCCTTCCCTAATCAGCGTGCAGCAGCAACAGACATTAGTTTTTATTTTTTTTTCTTTTTTTTTTCCATTCTTGACCTGTTAATTTACACTATTAACGCGAATTTAACCATGGTTTGGCTAGGACTCGTGATTTCCGGTCATCTACACGCTCTATGTTTATCAATTACCATTCAATTGTTTCCTATTATGTTCAAAAACGCGTCCCACGTTAAAGCTTGGTCAAACTTACCAATTAAGCAATCTAGACATCATCACTATAAATTGGACATTCCCGAGCCTTCACAACTCGCCAATACTCCTATCTTAATCTCTAATTCTTCACACAACACTCTGTTGTTCAACCACGATCGCATATTTTGACTTTAAGCTTGACCAAGCAATCGAACACGAATCAACACTGTAAGTGTAATGTTTTATGTGGGTTTTGATCACCGGCGTTCACACATCAAAAACCCTAACATTAATCGGGTTAAAGATGTGTGAATTGTTTGATTGGAAAAGCTAGGGTTCGTGGGTTTTAGATTTGGGGAAGAAACTGATTTTGCTCATTGTATTTATTTTTAAATAACTGAGATAAGTCACAACCACAGGCCTAGGCCAAGTGGTTGTGACTGATGCCTACAACTTAGACAACCCGGGTTCGAGTCCCGGCTTGAACACCCCTTTTCCCATTTATTTTTAATTTAAAAACAAACCATTATATATATATATATATATATATAAATTACACTTAAATCTTGTAAAATCATTTTTAAATACTAAAACATTTTTATAAATTCTAAAAAATTTATCTTTAACAAATCTGATGTCAAAGTTTTACTTACAATTTTTATTTTCCTGAAATTCATTTATTTAATATTTATAATAATTAAATCAATTTTATACTATTATATTTATAAAAATCCATTAAAATATCAAAACAATTTTATTAATTTCTACAAAAATTATCCTATGTTTGTACAATGTTAAACTTTACTGAAATGATTTTTAATTCAGAAAAATCATTTATTTTATATTTTTAATCAATTTTTGTTAGATTTAATCATAATTAAATCATAATAAATTCAATTTTTATCATTTTTGCACCAAAATTTTACACAATTTATTTCAAAACATTTAGAACAGAAATATGATTTTTAAATAATAATTCCTTAATTTTAATATTTTTAAATATTAAAGTTAAATAATGGCAACTTTTAATAAATAGATTTAATAATCTATTTTAAAGAAAATAATTTTATAAAAATTATTTTTATACTTTAAACACATTATTGTGACCATCTTAAATTTAAATTTCATAAAAAGATTTTTGGTTATTTATTTACTAAATTTCTCACAATTGGCGAATATTTTTAATATTAATCAAACGAGCAATTATCCCCAATTCGAAGCCCTAGGAACTTATACATCTATAGACTTGATAGACTTAGACATATTTATTACCTCATTATAGGGTGATACTTGATATATTTGGGCAACACAATTATCCAAATTTCTCAACAGATATAACATTTCACCAAGGTGAGTTTTACATAGCCCCTTTTTCTATTTATCACCATTTTTGGGGTGAAACATGTTACAACAATATTTATGCAATTCAATCATCAATGTGTCTTTGTGTATTTCTATGTTGCATTATGTCTTGAACATGACTAGGGTAAGCACAATTCTAGCATAAACATTCATCAACCAAACGGTATACATTGATAGATCTATTGGACTACAATCCCACCCGGATACGTGCCTCCTACAAAGGTTGCGTGGGTGTTTGTTACTGCAATATAAACGAGTGAACCATGAGCGTATGGGATGTACCACAATTACAACAGTCAACAAGGTTGATTATGCACTCGATTTACTTCTAGTATGTTTTCGCATATGGACTAGATTGCCATGACACATGAATTGCACAACAATTTTATTCTATTATCAAAACCTATGTAATTCTCACCAACTTTTGTTGACCCAAAACATTTTCAACTTAACATGTTTCAGGTTCTATTTGCTTGAAGATTTGAATTGATGCTTGAAGATATGTGTATAGTTTTATTCAATTTGATGTACAAATTCTAGAACAATTGTATGTAATTCATTTAAATCATTTAATGAAATTTATTATTCACCATGAGCTACTGAACAATCATCAATACGTGACATCCCGATGTTTCCGCCATCGGTTGGGGTGTTACGGATTGGTATCAGAGCCATGGTTATAGGGAATTAGGTTATTAGAAAAATAATCTAGTCTATAACCATAGGATTTAACCAGTACTTGCTTCTTTTACTTGCTATTCTCTATCTCCTACTTCTTATCCCTACTTTCATCCTTACGAGAAGGCTGCTCTCCATCACTGGAACTACTCTTAGACTAATAGGATAAATTCCTCAGGTTTAACCTGAACCCCCTTGAGATCTCGTCGAAGTTCTAGATTTTAATAACGAACACGTGCAATCTGGAAGGGTGAACGCCTGTATTCTGAGTTTTCTGTCTAGGCTGGCATTGCGCATATATCCCAATCAGACGAGGGACCCGGATGCCTACCTGGGAATTCTCGGGATGAGTGTTCACTTATAGGCTAAAGCATGTCTTCATATGTTTTAAAAATTTAGAATCTTTGATAAGTCAACGTCTTCATTTATTCATTTTAATTAACGAATAAATGATTACATTCCTTATATAACCTCATTCATTTCACTGTGTCTCTTACAGATCATGCCTCCACGTCGCAGTGCTCGTCTTAACAGTGGTGAAAATCATGATGAAGGAAGTAGCAATCACAACCATAACCATAACCATAACCATGACACTAACCACAACAACAACAACAACAACAACAATGGTGTTGATGCCCAACTGGCTGCAATCATTTCTCAACAAATGGCACAGCAAATTGCAACACTGGTTCCCAACTTACTAGCTCAAGTCATCCAGTTGAACGGCAACGGGAACGGCAACGGCAACGGGAATGGAAATGGAAATCACAACGGGAATGGACTTCCAGCCTGTACCCTTAAACACTTTAATTCCTGTAATCCCCCAAAGTTCAGTGGAGAAGAAGGAGCTACAGGACTCTTACAATGGTTTGAGGGTATTGAGAATACTTTCATTAACAGTGAATGCCCCGACAACTTTAAAGTCCGTTATGCCATGAGTGTTCTTCACAAACGAGCACTCACTTGGTGGAATGAAGAAAAACGCACTCGCGGAGCTGTAGCTGAAGCTGCACTAGCCTTAACTTGGGATCAAGCTAAAGACATTATGAAGGCAGAGTTCTGTCCTCGTAATGAAATTAAGAAGCTGGAAGATGAATTTCATGATCTTGCTCAAGACAGTGGGGAAAAACATGCTTACAACACTCGTTTTCACGAACTTAGCTTACTGCTACCCCACAAGGTCACTCCCTTACCTATTGCAATCGAAAAATACATTGGTGGTTTACCGATGCAAATTCAAGACACAGTGTGGGAAAGGAACCCTGCTACTTTGGAAGAAGCAAAGCGTTTGGCTGCCACCCTAACAGATAACCATGTGAAGGCAGGAACCCTGACTCGTAAAGGGGAAAAGAAAAAGGATACTTCCCAACCTGCCGTTGAAATCAAAACTGAGGCCTCAACCAACGGGAAGAACAAGGTCAGGAATTTTGCAATAGACACCACTGCCCCACCCACCAAGAAACAATACAATGGGAAGCTACCTAAGTGTGACACCTGCCAGTATCACCACCCAACTCAAGTACCCTGTCGACAGTGCACCAATTGTCAAAGGTATGGGCATCTTGCGGAAGCTTGTCGAATCCCTGCTACAAACGCTCTTGATGCTCCAAACAACCCCGCTTGAGACCCTTCAGCTACATAACAGCAAGTCCCACCAATTGAATGATGTTTACTTTCTCTTTAATTCTATGTATTGACACTTTTGATTCAAGTAATAAAATCAAGTATTATCATAACATCTGTGTGCATACTTGTTTGAATGTGAATTAATTGCTATATCTACTTGCTTACTTGTACAACAATTAGTTGACTACCAAACAATTTACTCAACGATTGGTAGAGGTCATCATGTCTTTTCAACAGTCGGGAGAGGCCCTACCACCTGCTCAACGACTGGTGGAGACTATCAGACCTGCTCAACAATCGGAAGAGTCATAAAAGGACACAAAACCCTAATGTAAGGTAAATTGGTAATTACGGTCCGGAACGTAATCATGAATTTACAGGTACGTTAAGGTAGTGTGGAATTTTATTAAGGTTTCGGTAGTTGACCAATTGCAAACCTGGTATTTTCTCTTAACTTCGGGACGAAGTTTCCTAAAGTAGGGGAGACTGTAACATTTCGCATTTAATTATTTGTACGTTACGGATTAAAACAACAAGTCTTATTATTTTTGGAGATATTTTGAACCCCTATACAATTATTCATACATATATTTATATATATAGTGTTTTTAATAATAATAATAATAATAATAATAATAATAATCAGTTTCAATGCTTTGTCAAGTTTCTTAACTAAACCCAACCCAACAGTCACACCTAGCCCAATACCCCAGCCCAGATTCAATCCGGCCCACCTGGAAATCTCGGCCCAAACCCCCCCTTCGTTATTTAAAAAAAAAAAAAGGGTGGAATGTTTCTGCTGGGTATCGAACCCGGATCACACCACACACACACACGTGCACTAGCCATCTACTCCACACCCTTGTGTTGAGTTTAACCCAACAATTAATGTATATAAGCACACTTTCGTCTTTTTCTCTTTTTCCTTCCCTAATCAGCGTGCAGCAGCAACAGACATTAGTTTTTATTTTTTTTCTTTTTTTTCCATTCTTGACCTGTTAATTTACACTATTAACGCGAATTTAACCATGGTTTGGCTAGGACTCGTGATTTCCGGTCATCTACACGCTCTATGTTTATCAATTACCATTCAATTGTTTCCTATTATGTTCAAAAACGCGTCCCACGTTAAAGCTTGGTCAAACCTACCAATTAAGCAATCTAGACATCATCACTATAAATTGGACATTCCCGAGCCTTCACAACTCGCCAATACTCCTCTCTTAATCTCTAATTCTTCACACAACACTCTGTTGTTCAACCACGATCGCATATTTTGACTTTAAGCTTGACCAAGCAATCGAACACGAATCAACACTGTAAGTGTAATGTTTTATATGGGTTTTGATCACCGGCGTTCACACATCAAAAACCCTAACATTAATCGGGTTAAAGATGTGTGAATTGTTTGATTGGAAAAGCTAGGGTTCGTGGGTTTTAGATTTGGGGAAGAAACTGATTTTGCTCATTGTATTTATTTTTAAATAACTGAGATAAGTCACAACCACAGGCCTAGGCCAAGTGGTTGTGACTGATGCCTACAACTTAGACAACCCGGGTTCGAGTCCCGGCTTGAACACCCCTTTTCCCATTTATTTTTCATTTAAAAACAAACCATTATATATATATATATAAATTACACTTAAATCTTGTAAAATCATTTTTAAATACTAAAACATTTTTATAAATTCTAAAAAATTTATCTTTAACAAATCTGATGTCAAAGTTTTACTTACAATTTTTATTTTCCTGAAATTCATTTATTTAATATTTATAATAATTAAATCAATTTTATACTATTATATTTATAAAAATCCATTAAAATATCAAAACAATTTTATTAATTTCTACAAAAATTATCCTATGTTTGTACAATGTTAAACTTTACTGAAATGATTTTTAATTCAGAAAAATCATTTATTTTATATTTTTAATCAATTTTTGTTAGATTTAATCATAATTAAATCATAATAAATTCAATTTTTATCATTTTTGCACCAAAATTTTACACAATTTATTTCAAAACATTTAGAACAGAAATATGATTTTTAAATAATAATTCCTTAATTTTAATATTTTTAAATATTAAAGTTAAATAATGGCAACTTTTAATAAATAGATTTAATAATCTATTTTAAAGAAAATAATTTTATAAAAATTATTTTTATACTTTAAACACATTATTGTGACCATCTTAAATTTAAATTTCATAAAAAGATTTTTGGTTATTTATTTACTAAATTTCTCACAATTGGCGAATATTTTTAATATTAATCAAACGAGCAATTATCCCCAATTCGAAGCCCTAGGAACTTATACATCTATAGACTTGATAGACTTAGACATATTTATTACCTCATTATAGGGTGATACTTGATATATTTGGGCAACACAATTATCCAAATTTCTCAACAGATATAACATTTCACCAAGGTGAGTTTTACATAGCCCCTTTTCTATTTATCACCATTTTTGGGGTGAAACATGTTACAACAATATTTATGCAATTCAATCATCAATGTGTCTTTGTGTATTTCTATGTTGCATTATGTCTTGAACATGACTAGGGTAAGCACAATTCTAGCATAAACATTCATCAACCAAACGGTATACATTGATAGATCTATTGGACTGACAATCCCACCCGGATATGTGCCTCCTACAAAGGTTGCGTGGGTGTTTGTTACTGCAATATAAACGAGTGAACCATGAGCGTATGGGATGTACCACAATTACAACAGTCAACAAGGTTGATTATGCACTCGATTTACTTCTAGTATGTTTTCGCATATGGACTAGATTGCCATGACACATGAATTGCACAACAATTTTATTCTATTATCAAAACCTATGTAATTCTCACCAACTTTTGTTGACCCAAAACATTTTCAACTTAACATGTTTCAGGTTCTATTTGCTTGAAGATTTGAATTGATGCTTGAAGATATGTGTATAGTTTTATTCAATTTGATGTACAAATTCTAGAACAATTGTATGTAATTCATTTAAATCATTTAATGAAATTTATTATTCACCATGAGCTACTGAACAATCATCAATACGTGACATCCCGATGTTTCCGCCATCGGTTGGGGTGTTACACATACGGGTATTGAATAGATAAATAATTAAAATAGAAACAACCCGTGTTCGCACCAATGCTTCACCCTTGATCTCCTCAAAATAATATCCCCTTTAGGTTGATGCAGTTCTTCGAAGTTATTGGCTGCTCGTACTCTCGTCCCCTTCTTCGATTAATGTTGGCTCTTATTCTGTGCCTCTCTCAATTATATCTGCACCGCCTCCCATCAAAAAAAATATCTATACGATGACCACATTTGTTTTCCAAGACTTCTTTTGGGCTTCGGGCCCGTGAAGTGACTTCCAAAAAAAAACAATTTCGATTGTTTTATTATTATTATTATTATTATATAGTAGTATAACTCCAAGCTTTAAACTCGGATGTTCTTGACTTGACCAAATTTGCTCGTTTATGTTCCAACGTCCATGAACACCTACAAAATATAAAATAAATAAATAAGTACTAAAAATGACCCAAAGTAATAAAAATCTAGAAAAACCTATACTAAATAAAATAGACTGGTACAAGCCTAAAACTAATAAAAGTACTATCTAAACGACTCGAAAAACCTATACTAAATAAAATAGACTGGTACAAGCCTAACACACTTATATTTTTTCGTCCCTGAAAAAGAATCATGCTATGGAATCACAGTTAAGTTTACATCCAGGTTCAAAACATAGGTTACTTAATTAATAATCTACTAACATGTTGATTGCGATTGCAGGTATACTGATCCTTTTAAACCCAAACCGGTTTCCAAGCCCCTTTTTATTTATGTTAAGTTCATGTTGATTAGTCTATCTAGAGTCCCACTCAAAGGAAGCCACAGTTCCTCCTAATCCCGCCTCAAGCTTATAAAGCTAAAGGAACGACCAATTGACCATTTCCCAACCGTCTTATGTAAAAAACCAAGAGAATTTAAAATCACTTTTTTTGTGTTTTTTTCTCAGCATACTTAACTCAGAGGGTGTGACCAATCCAAGTCGCTATCCCAGTGGCCAGGCACCTTAAGTTTCAGCATTTTTGCTTTTTTTTTGTTTCATCTCAGCATACTTAACTCAGGGGGTGTGACCAATCCAAGTCGCTATCCCAGTGGCCAGGCACCTTAAGCTTCAGCATTTTTGCTTTGATTTCTAATAAAAAAAAATTTCAAAGTGATTAGAAATTCTAACGGCTTTAAACTTATAACGGTGCTTCTTATACTATTTTTGGCGGTTTCGGTCTCCCCGTTTCTCCTAGATGAGAACCCACAAAATAGCCTAACATAATTAATTTATTACTTTTCAAAGGAAACCTTTCTACCGGTTGAGCCTACCCACATATCCCAAATCAGACACGTTTTCAATCAATTTTAATCTCTTATTATACATACTATTTGAAAACCGGACACCTAACTTTACCTATCATCTTCCATATTTTATATAATGCAAACTTCAAAATCAGGGACTTTTTTTTTTCTTTTTTTTATTTATTTTTTTTATAAATTTTAATTTTTTTTAGACTCAAAACGACTCTATATACAAACCAAACGACAGTTTCCCATCCCTACACTTAAACTCTACATTGCCCTCAATGTAGGAATAGAAAACGACTCAAAACAAAAGAATAAATTCCGAATACAAAAATTATAAAAATAAGGGCAAATTGGAAAGGACTTAGCTGGTTAAATAACGCGTAAGCTCCAAAAACTCTAGTCCAATCTAGCTCGATCGTATAGCATTTCATTCGCGGTCGGCTCTGACATAATGGTAAACTCTGGGCTTGCCTTGATAAATAATAACAGCTCCGGAATCACCCGAATGGAGATTAAGTACGGGTGGTGCAATCCAAACCTGCGCAAAACGAAACAAACAAAACCCGAGCATAATACCGAACCACACAAAAATAAAAAGCCTCAAACTACTAACTTAGACTCATAATATAACAACGAACAAGAAGACGTACCTGCTTGGCAAAATGGCAGTGAATGTTGATTGAACCAAATGGGTAGAAGAAAAAAAATCCTGATTCTCGCTCAATGTGAAGGACAATGGTGATCACAACACGCGTTGCAAGCGAAAAAAGATATAACTCTCCGGGGTAATTGCTGGTCGCATGAGGCGAATAGGTCAGCCCAGACTCCTCACATGACGTGAAAAGTCTTTTTTCACAGAAAGTTGATTATTTATTTTTTTAGAAAAGTTCTCTTTTATTACCCAAACCTTTACCAAACTCTACATATTTACAACCTCTAAAAAAAATAAGTATAAATATATATTTACAAACTCTACATATCCTCCCGCACTTAAAATTTAATCAGGGGGCTTCTCTTTTATCTGGACCCTATCTAACCCGTTTAATTCCACCCGGCTCTTATTAACAATTAAATATTTATTTGTGGAATTGAAAAATAATTTAACAATTCTTAACGGGTCAAACCACCAAAATTTAAACTTACCTGGGATTAACCGGATGCGTGGCATGTAGCAGGAAGACTGATCGTGCCTGACTTTCACTGGCTTCTTCTTCTCCACATCTTGCCAGCCATTGATCCTCTTTCGGTTCCGGTCCTTTCTTTTTTTCTTCTTTGCCCTCTCCCGTGGTGCTGTTGAAATTCCATCTATCACTAATACCACGGGCCAACTATGGTGCGCTTCTTCTACCACCATTTTCATGGGACGATCCCCATACTTATTTCTTTCATCTGGTGCAGGTTCAGTCATGTCTGTCTGTTCACCTTCAAGTAGGGCGTCCAGGTATGCTATGTCCCCATCGGGATCAAACTCCCCTACTTCTTCATAAGCAGGTAAACCCTCTAACTCCATATCTAAAAACTCATCCTCCGCAGACAACGACTCCTCACTATCCTCATTGTCTTCATCTGAACCAAACATCATACCTATGGAGTCCCCCAATTCCACTTCTTCTTCTATCACTTCTTTCTTCCCTAACGACCTCTGATATGCCGCCCATTCTTCTTCGTCGTCCTCTTCATCAGAGTCACTCCCAAAATAATATATAGTAACCTGTGGCACTGAAGGTGGGACTTCAATGTCCATTTTTGTCTCCGTGATTGGAATGATCTCTTCATCTGACTCATCAACGTATTGCATGATCAGCTCTTTCCCTTCTTCTGGAAACGTTGGGAACAACTCCCCTCGAGCGTTCATGTACCCGAGGTAGTTGCCCTCCTCATCATATGTATAACCGACTTTCGGCGACTGCTCTTTTTGAACTTTTTCTTTTTCTTCTTCTTCATCTAATCTCCTAGATATGTCTTCTAATGTTCGTTGAAGATCCAAAATAGCAGCCTGTCGGTTTTTCAGGAGGATGTCGTGCTCTGCTAACATTTTCTGGGTATTTTCATCTTTAGCAATTAACAATGTCAACAGACTTTTGATTTCACTCCAATCATTACCAATATCCTCACAAGAAGTGCTTCGGAAAAATTGATCAGGATACTGATTATAATGTTGCTGCTGATACGAGTCATCATAATAATTTGTAGGACAACCCTGTGAATGTTGGGCCATGTTATTAGAGGTTTGCGTTTGACTTGGGCTTGATATTATTGTTTTAGTTAGTTTTAGGCCCAAGGGGTCCATGTAACATAACCGTCCTATGATAGTATAAATAGGGGGTTACTTAGTTGTTTTGGGGTTGCTAGTCATTTTGTTCTCTTGTGGTTCATCTTGTAATCGGCTAGTATTGGTGTACCAGACGTCTCTTTAGAAGACGTGTGCACTTTATAATACAATCGTTCCATTCTAAGTATCTTTCTTGTTCTTCACCATTCAATCGATATTCCGCATCCATTGAGTGGTTGGTTTGATACCCAGTAGAGAAGATCTTGGACTTACAATTGGTATCAGAGCCTAAGTAGTCTTACAAAGGCTCGGTTCGGTATCAAAAAAGAAGAAGATCAAGGAAGGTTTCATCGCAAGAAAGGTTGTTTTTATTTCTTTTATTGGTCTAACTATTATGTGTTATGGCTAACCTTCTATGCTAATCGTGTTCTTTTTCTGTTGGTCATGTGTTGTTTTTCTGTTCATGGTTTGATCAGTTTATTTCTTATTTTTCTTCGCACAAAATCTTCAAAGAAAATACAGTTTTGATTCATCCTGATGCGAAGTCAAACGTGTTTCCTAAAATTAAGGAGATAATTGATTTTTTCGAAAAAGGAAGTATTTTTATAACTTTATCTCTTTAAAATTTAAAAAAAAAAAGGTTTTCGAAAAATAGGGAAAGTTTGTTGCTCATTTTGTGCAGGTTACTATATCAACACAGGAAGTTGTGTCCGACCTCAGGAAGCTGTGTTCGACCTCAGGAAGGCTGTGTCCGACCTCTCTAATTGTTTCCAACCTCAGGAAACTATGTCCGACCTCAGGAAGGCTGTGTCCGACCTCTCTGATTGTGTCCGACCTCAAGGAGCTGTGTCCGACCTCAAGGAGCTGTGTCCGACCTCACACTCTGTGTCCGACTTAAAGCTGTGTCCGACCTCACACTCTGTGTCCGACTTAAAGCTGTGTCCGACCTCACAACTTTGTGTCCGACCTCACATCTTGTGTCCGACTTCAAGCTGTGTCCGACCTCACAACTTTGTGTCCGACCTCACACCCTGTGTCCGACTTCAAGCTGTGTCCGACCTCACAACATTGTGTCCGACCTTACACCCTGTGTCCGATCCTACATTGTGTCCGACCACCTCATTAAACTGTGTACGAGTTACATATTGCTCCGATTAAACTGTACAGGACATTAACAAACGTTGGACTGGAACTCAGACTTTCTAAGATTGCTTTATAAATTTTAAAACAGAACTAATAAATTTAAAGCTTCTTTTCAGAAATGGACCAAATTGTTAATCAGGGAATTTTGAATGGAATACATACTGATCAACTACTTGTGGCTGCTCAAATGGACAAAGCTATGGAATCTCTCATTGGCACACATCAGAAAGTACCTGTTCTCCAACTTGGGATGTCCTATTCTGAGTGGAAGTTCAGGTTCATTCAAGTCATGAAGATTAAAGATGCAAAGGCTCTACGATCTATTCAGAATGGACCATGTGTGATCACCTATGTGACCAATGAAACAACTGGAGACATTGCAATCAAGCCAGAGACTATGTACACCGATGATGATCGAGAGAAAAGGGACGTTGATGAGAGGGCAATGGCTTACCTTAATCAAGCACTGTCACCTGAAGTATCAATTGGAGTTCGTGACAATGCCACTGCCAAAGAACTTTGGGAAGCTCTTGAAAATTTGTATAAGGGAAATGAAGAAATGAAGGAAAGCAGGAGGGAGATGCTGAGTCAAAAGTTTAACGCCTTCAATCACATTCCAGGAGAATCACTTGAAAGTCAGATTCAGCGTTTCGTGGCTTTAGTGAGTGAAATGAAGGCCAATGATATGAGGGTAGGCAACTCAGTCATGAACAAAAAGCTACTCAATACTCTTCCAAGGAGCTGGGACTCAAATGTCACCCTCATCAAGAGAACTAAGGATCTAGCAAGACTCACTCTTTCTGAGACCATCTCTTTGATCAAATCCTATGACCTTGATGACAGACAACGTTACATGACTCAGACTGCTAGTTACAACAATGCAATCAGTGCAACTCCCAGCAATGCTTTAGTGTCTCAGCAAGAAACTCCGCGTCCATCATTGTACTCTTATCCAACAAGTGGATCCTCATATCCACCTATGTTTGCACCCAGTGCCTCAAAAGGGTCAGCTGTGCCTGCTTCTTCTGCAATCACTAATGCTGGATCCTCATCATCTGCTTCACATTCTTCAACAACAACTCAGTCAGTAGTTAAAATTCCAAAGGAGCTTGAAAATAATCTAGGCTTATTTGCAGGATTTATGAACTGTTATAACGCATTTCTGACAGGTCAACTTACATCAAAAGATGTTAGAGTGTGTGACTTAAATGACGTTAATCAAGATGACATTGAAGAGATGGACCTGACTTGGCAGATAGCTATGGTGGTGCATAGAGCCAACAAGTTTAGAAAGAAGACCGGTAGAAATGTGTGGGAAAACCCATCAAAGCAAATGGGATGGGACAAGATGAAGATGCGCTGTTACAACTGCGATGAACTTGGACATTTTGCTCGTGAGTGTACCAAGACAAAAAGGGAAGGAGACAATTCTACTCCTGCTGCTGCCTCATCAAAAGCTACTCAAGGAAATCAATCACCTACCACTCACACTGGATCTGAGTCCTCTAACTCCAACAAGGCAATGGTTGTTCAATCAGGAGGGGGATGGGATTGGACTTCTCAGATGGAAGATCTTAAAATTGTTGAAGATACTGTGTACAAGGCTCTCATGGCACAGATGAATGATGACTATATCCCGTCCGCAGCTGAGGTATTTTCTGAAACTTTAGCTGAATCATGTTGCACTGAAAGGTGCAAACGAAAAATTAAGGGTTTTAGGGAAGAAACTCTCTCCGCATTCAAACAGCTTGAATATGAGAAAATGGCCTCTTGGGACATTAAAAAGAAATTTAACTCTTATAAAGAAATGGTCGAAAAACAAAAACTCGATATCAAGCGTTTGCATCAGGAGGTGAGTGATCATAAATGTCGATATTTGCACTTCAAACGACTGTCTGATACTTTAACCGCGGAATTGATCGACTTAAAATCTAAATTTGAAAATGCCGATTTTCATTTTAAAAAGTTCGATTGTTCCAGTCCCAAAGTTGAAAAAATGATCAATACCCAGTTAAGGTATAGACCAAAGGATGTGAGGAATAAGGGAATTGGATTTGTGGAAATCCCTCCACCTTTCAATGAAAACTATTCTTCAATTCCTATGTCAGATGAAGAACTATTGGCTCTTCCTTTGAAAGGATATGGTCCACCATAGAAGAGCCAACCATTCGACCATCAAGGGATCAAGTTGAACTTACTAAACCTGCATCGATCCCAATTAGAATCTCTAAACCCAAACAAAAACAATCTAAACCAGAGATGGCTCCATCAAAAACCTTTGTCAAGTCTCAAGATGCTTCAAAGCAGACCGAGACGTTAAATTTTGAGAAAAATAAAGAGGTGGACAGAGTTTTTGAGGTTAGCAAAGATGAGGTTCCATCCTCATCTGAATCAGATGAATTCGTAGGAGTGTCTAGAGAGTCTAATCATGAAGATTTAAAAGAAAATGAACAAATTTCTGATTCATCCACTCAACAAAACTCTAGTGAGGACTATGAGTTTGATTTTATGAAGGAAATTAGAGAACTTTGTTTAAAGCAAATAGCAAAAAGTGAAAATCAACTGACCAACTCTGAGTCAACGGGGAATTCAGCAGAGCCACAACATGTTTCTGACTTAAGTGGCTCATCTGAATCAAATGTCACACTCTCGACTGAGCCAGAATCCAAAGAATCTGTATGCTCAAGGCCAGTCGAGATTAAACAGGAATGTAAGGATCCCTCATATTCAGATGATTCAAAAAAGACTGCACATGTGTCTGAATCTGATTCAGACTCAGAAAAGACCGACTCATCTAGTCATCAGTCATGCGAGACCAAAGAATCATCTGAAGACATGCTAAAAGAAAGTGAATGTATCTCGGTGTCCACTTCAAGCTCATTTAATTCAGAACAAACATGCTCAATATCTTCTGAATCTCCCACTTCTTCTGTGGATGAAAACTTTTGCACAGAAAATTTCTTAAATGTTACTAACAATGAAAACATTACTAATTCGGTTGATTCTTGTGCAGAAAATGTGATTGTTGAGGATTGGGTAGACGATGGGGAGGTAGTCGCTGACACTGATTTACTTGCATTTAATAATAAAAATCAGAAAAACGATTTCTCAATTTCTGATAAAGACAACAATATTTGTGTGGGCTCGTTTGTTTTGAGCATAAAACCTTGTGACTTTTCATCTGATTCGTTGTTTGTTCATTCAGATTCTGTTATTTTGCCACATGCTTGTGATAAAACGAAAAATCTTTTGGTTAAACAATCAAGTAGGGACAGGACAGAGAAATATGTCCCACCAAAACCGGTTTTACCAAAATATAAAAAACAGAACTTTTCAAAACAAAAGACTCATTATTCCAAAACTGCTTCACACAGGTATAGAAATGTCTCCAAGCTTTCCGAGCCTGGAATATGCAACATCTCAGGGGGATCCACATGTCAAACGTCAAACATGTTATACATGTGGAATCCCAGGACATATTGCCAGAAATTGTCCAACTGTTCAACAAAATCTTGCAAGCTGGAAACATCAGAAGGCTCCAAACGGGAATCATAATCATACCAAGCCTATGCGGGTTGAAAAACCTAAGGCAATGCGGAATGACAAATCCAAGGTGAAGCCTTCTGATGGTGATTGGAATAGACATAAACAGATCAAACAATCTAATAAAAGATTCAATTCTCAGACTATGCCTAGCATGACAACATTTAGTTCAAACAAAAGATTGTCTTCAAAATTCAAATCTTACTGGAAGCCAAAATGCTCTATTCCAATCTCTTCCCCGTCTGTAGGCTCCTCATGTTCTGTGAATGATAAATCTTATTATTGTGCAAATGTTTCAAACGTTGACATGAAATGGATAAAAGTCCAATATACATATGCCAATGGTGTACCCAAAACGACCATGGCCTGGGTACCTATGACTAACTAATCCTGCATCATGTGCAGGAACGGCTGTGGAGGACTATCATTCGTCTCTGGTACATTGATAGTGGCTGTTCAAGGCACATGACAGGAGACTTGTCCCAACTCACATAGGTTGAATTTTTCAATGGTGGATTTGTCTCTTTCGCAGGAGGTGAGAAAGGTCAGATAACTCAAAGAGGAACGGTAGGAAATGGTGCTCTTCAGTTTAATAAGGTAAATTACGTTCCTGAACTAAAGCATAGTTTTCTTAGTGTATCACAAATCTGTGACAATGGCTACTCAACTCATTTCACTGATAAAGGCTGTTTGATATTGAAACCTGGAGTAGTCATTCCAGATGAATGGGTTTTACTAAAGTCGGATCGTCGAGGTGACGCTTATGTCATTGACATGAACAAACCTCCTTCCGACAATGTCACATGTCTTTTTTCTAAAGTTTCTCAAAATACTGCTATTCTTTGGCATCGTCGTCTTGGACATGCAAATGCTAAAAATCTGAACCGAGTGGCTAAACTGGGATTGGTAAGGGACTTGCCTGTACGTGATTTTATAACAATTGAAAAATGTGTTGCTTGCGCGAGAGGAAAGCATCATCGAAAACCACATTATTCCAAGTTGGTAAACACTATTGATTCATTACTACAGCTACTTCACATGGACCTATTTGGCCCAGTGAATGTACTTAGTGTTTCTCATAAAGCGTACTGTTTGGTAATAACTGATGATTACTCACGTTTTACCTGGGTTTTCTTTTTGGCTAACAAGAGTGAAACTGCAGAAATAGTCAAACAGTTTATAATTTTGATGGAGAATCAGACCAACTTGAAGGTGAAAGGTATTAGGTGTGACAACGGGACTGAGTTCAAGAATGCTGAGTTAAACTATTACTGTGCTCAAAAAGGAATTGCCCGTCAATTCAGCTCAGCAAGGACACCGCAGCAAAATGGAGTCGCAGAAAGAAGAAATCGCACTTTAATTGAAGCTGCCCGCACAATGTTGTGTGACTCACAACTTCCGACTTTCTTTTGGGCAGAGGCTGTCAACACAGCTTGTTATGTGCAGAACCGAGTTCAAGTCAACAAAGCTCGGATGAAGACACCCTACGAAGTGCTGTTTGGTACTAAACCCTCCGTCAAGCATTTTCGTGCTTTTGGTTGTCCATGTACACTGCTACACTTGGACGCTATACCGAAGTTTGATGCGAAAGCTGACGACTGCTATTTTGTCGGTTATGCTGGAAAAACTGCATATAGGGTCTATAACAAGCAAACTAGGCAAATCGTAGAGTCGTTTGACGTGCGTTGGCTTGAAGAAAATGCAACAGATGCTAGAGTGGGCCCCGATTGGTTGTTTGACTATGAATCTCTCTTTCGATCCTTTCATGTTTTTGATGATGTCTCTAGTAGTGTAAATACAGGTTTTGCAGATTCCTCAACTTTCACTGCTGGACCCTCATCCTCCATGACTGATGATGCAACGGATGAGGGGGATGGTGCACCCACATCTCAATTACCACAGCCACTCCCAGTTCCTGCCGAACCATTCATATCCTCAGCAGATTCTATGCCACAGGCCGATGATGAAAATGTGTCTGATGAAACTTCAATTCCCACATTCCATGACCCCATTCCTACTGACTACATGGTGGAGCATTCAACGAGATCATTGTAACATAACCGTCCTATGATAGTTATTAGAGGTTTGCGTTTGACTTGGGCTTGATATTATTGTTTTAGTTAGTTTTAGGCCCAAGGGGTCCATGTAACATAACCGTCCTATGATAGTATAAATAGGGGGTTACTTAGTTGTTTTGGGGTTGCTAGTCATTTTGTTCTCTTGTGGTTCATCTTGTAATCGGCTAGTATTGGTGTACCAGTCGTCTCTTTAGAAGACGTGTGCACTTTATAATACAATCGTTCCATTCTAAGTATCTTTCTTGTTCTTCACCATTCAATCGATATTCCGCATCCATTGAGTGGTTGGTTTGATACCCGGTAGAGAAGATCTTGGACTTACAGTGAATAATATGGTTGCGGCTGCACAAAGGAATTAGCACAATAATGTGCAGAGGACCCCACATTTTGTGGAAATCTAACGGTAAAATAGGGTCCTCCACAAATTTCAAACATATTTACAGACTCGACAGAAATTAAAATACACAAACAATTAGACTCCTACGACTCACTATACAAAAAGACAGACTCAACACAAAACACAAGTAGCACCGATATAGCAGATAAGTGTAATCAAAGCTAGTAAACGCAATCGCCAAGAGTCCCCGGCAACGGCGCCAAAAACTTGATGTGCTCAAAGTGGTTTAATAAAAACTAACTAAATTAACCTAACCTAGACACTCTAAGTTTTAAATTTATAACCTAAGACTCTCTAAACCTAAACCACACAACCGGCAAGTGTACTGGTCAGTGTAATACAGCTAAAGTAAGTCCGAGTATCGAACCCACGAGACTCTAATGGAAAAAGTAAACTACACTCGATTACTTATCTACAAACTGACTTAAAATGATTTATTAATTAATAGGGGGGTTTTGCTGAAAACTAAATTGCAATAAAATAAATATTATCTAAACTAAAATAGACTAAAAACACGAACTGAGCTAGGCTGAATTCAAATGATGGTGAAGGTACTACCTAGGTTAGAATCCTACTCATGACTGATGAACTTCTATGGTTATGGAACTAGCTATGGAACCGGGATCTTCAAATACTAAACTTACAGGTTAAACTAGAGGACCCTCAACCCTTCTCAAGGAAAAACCTAAGGTTACCTATAAGCCGTTAAACTACCGATTGAGAGGTTACCCTTACAGGCTTACCTACTCTGATGATAAAGTACCTGCTAGACAGTCTACCTTACAGCGCGAAAGCCTCACTACACTAAAAGTGCAAGGGGTAACTATAGAAAACCTGATCTAACTCGATACGCAAGTAGTGGTAAGGAAACTAGGAAGATCTTCATACAAAGCATCTAGATCTAGCAATTTAACACCCTAGACATATCGACAATCCCGCACCTTACAGCTATTAGAATTAGAAGAACACCTAGAGCTACCCAATTAACAAAAACCACTCCTATGGAAAACACTAGCAATTTACCATAAACTAGTTGTTAACACACAGTCCACAACCTAACACGCATTCATACATGAAAGACATTCACAAAAACGCATGTGGAGTAAATAATTATTAATTGAACAAAACTAGGTACGCATATACACCAGACCAGAAATAATCAAAGTCTTTACTAAATCATCAACCCATAGTCAAAGTTCCAAAAACCATAAAAACAATCATTCAATCATAAGTATTCATCAAAACCTAGGTAGTAACAAAAGTCTAGCCAATAAAAGTCATGATAAAATCAAAACAATAAAAGCAAGACAAATTCATGGGGTTCATATGGGTATTGAATAGATAAATAATTAAAATAGAAACAACCCGCGTTCGCACCAATGCTTCACCCTTGATCTCCTCAAAATAATATCCCCTTTAGGTTGATGCAGTTCTTCGAAGTTGTTGGCTGCTCGTACTCTCGTCCCCTTCTTCGATTAATGTTGGCTCTTATTCTGTGCCTCTCTCAATTATATCTGCACCGCCTCCCACCAAAAAAATATCTATACAATGACCACATTTGTTTTCCAAGACTTCTTTTGGGCTTCGGGCCCGTGAAGTGACTTCCAAAAAAAAAAACAATTTCGATTGTTTTATTATTATTATTATTATTATTATTATTATTATTATTATTATTATTATTATTATTATATAGTAGTATAACTCCAAGCTTTAAACTCGGATGTTCTTGACTTGACCAAATTTGCTCGTTTATGTTCCAACGTCCATGAACACCTACAAAATATAAAATAAATAAATAAGTACTAAAAATGACCCAAACTAATAAAAATCTAGAAAAACCTATACTAAATGAAATAGACTGGTACAAGCCTAAAACTAATAAAAGTACTATCTAAACGACTCGAAAACTATACAAACTTTACACTGGAAATAGATGTATTTTACAATACATCAAACATCAAAAGTAGAGAAATAATATATGGGGAAACCACACACAGGTTTAATGAATATGAGATTAAAAGATGTGAAAAGTGTATACAAAGATCACAGATGGAGATTTGGAAGACCTACATCCTAAGGATCTGATAACGATGAGAAAAAATTTATGGATGATAAGTCTACAAATATTCAAGATAGAAGAGCACTGGATGCAATTTGCAGTGCAGCTAGAAAACAGTTCATGAGAAATGCTCAAAATGACTTTGATCTTACCTTAACCCATCCCAGCATGCCGCAGAAGATCAATCTAACTACACACAATCAAGACATCTCAGAAGAAGTTAACAAGCCCAGATCTGGTATGATAGTACTGATACCAGAAAAGGAATCATTTTTAGGGATGAAAACCAGACCAAAAGAATGTTCAGAGTGATTGAGATCAGCAAATACTTAAATCAGATTCTAAGATACTTGAAGACTTGCATGGAATCAGTGCAAGACAAACTGGAGTTGATGGGGAATTTAGAAAGAATGCAAAATTTGGATGAGCTAATTGATAATTAGATACAATCAAGGGACTTACTCAAGTCAATGTTGTTTACCTACACAAGAATTATCCCACATAAGAAGAAGCTCAAGGTTCTTGACAAGAAGATTATGTGAAGTTGTTGAATTGTTTTTTAGTTGTTATATGTTGACAACTTTTTATTTTTTTCTACCTTGAATGTAATTGTCATTACAGTTCCCTTTCAGTATTTTGAATGTTTGTTTTGTCTTTTAAAATGTAATTGTCTAAGTATGCATCACTTTACTTACAACACTTACGGGAAATTGTTAGAACCTAAATGAGAAAACATGAAGTGTTGAAGAAAACTGAAGCTAGGAACCAAGAGCTAAACAAAGTGAAGAATATTCAGAAAAGGTTCCAAATGAAGAAATAAAGATTAGAAAAGATTCAAGAACAAGATCTCTTTGAAGACATAGACAATGAAAGACAAATACAACTCCTATCTGATGGAATCTATTAAAGAAGACTGAAATCTGGGACAAAGGAACCAGATTTCTGGGACAAACTCTGATATTGACTAACTGACCAATCCCAGATAAAGAATTCAGATTTCTTGGAGGAAATCTGGAACCTTGACAAGTGGGAAAGTAAAAAAGCATGCAACTTAACCCCAATCATTCATGCAAGACTTTCTTTCCCTTTTTAACCTGTGAAACTCAAGTTGATGATAAGCCAATTGTTTATTCATCAACTTGGGTCAACTCTTCTCTATAAATAGATGACATCATACGAAGGAGAAGAGTGCCAAGTGTGAATGTGAAAGTGTGTGATATACAAAGCAAACATCTGCTCTTCTTAGATATATCTTTTATACATACTCCACACCAGATTCACAACAGCCATAAGAATTCTTTCGAGTCATTATTTTGTAAAGTTAAAGGGGATCCTTGTTAAAATGTGGTCACTATATATTACTCAAAACTTCTTAAAAACCGTGTGTTCTATTGTTTCTGAAAGTTTGATTTCTTATTCCGTAGATTGATTATGTATTGTTGAAATCACATTGCCATTTGATTCAAAGTGAGGCTGATACTTCTAGGACCAACACTTTACAAAAAAAAAAGTTGGTAATTATCAAACATTGATCCAACATGCCTTAAACATTGGATTAGTGGAATTTGTGTGTGAATTTTGGTGTGTGAACCCTAATTGAGTAATTAGAAGTCGTAATCTCCAGTTTCCATTTGTCAAAGGGCTGCTAAATGTACCCCAATATCTATTATTTTACTGGTTGTTCTCTACCACTGGGATTTTTAAATATATACAATCAAACCTTTTATTTTGTATTTTTTTAACTGCATCTACTTTATGTTTTTAAACAACTAATGTATTCAAAGCTGCGCACTGTGCCTAGAGGTTCATGTTGGACAACCAGGTTGTCGTTGGTTCAACGTTTTGCCACACTAAAACAACGGTTTATGCCAAAGTCCTCAAAGCCGTAAAGGATACATGGGACTAATTAGATCAGTAACTGAATCGGTTAATCCATTCAAAGACCAATATGTACAACACCTACTTAATGTTGAAAATCATTGGACCAATTTTTTCTTTTGTTTATAAAAATCCCATTTTATATAAATAGATTAAAAAACAAATACATATTGGCTTAACCTACTAAACATGAGAAGTGAAGGGGGAAAATATTGTTTTTAAATTTTTTTCCCATTTGCTTAAACATGCTTTGTAAAAATAATACAATTTTTTAGCGTAATTACGTAATTACTCTACACTATTTTTTTTTTAGATTTCAGTACTAAAGTATATATTTAACAATATGGAAAGAAATTCAAAAAATAGAAAAAAAATCTCCTTCAATTCTCACGTTAAGGGCTATTTGTAAGATAAGAACCATTCATACAAGAACCTTCCTCTATATAAGTATATATTAACATCTCAAATTAATAAGGCGAAAGCATGAATAAAAAACAATAAATTCCCATCATAGATCCAATTGCACAAACATGTAAATAATTAAATTCACACCATATGGTGTTTAGGAATATACCTCAACGATACACCAACTAATCACACGATGGATTGAAAAATGGATTTGCTAGTAAACCAAACATGAGATCTCTCGAACCCTTGAATCAAATTTGATTAATCAATTGGCATGCAAAACAAGATAAGAGGCAGAGGGGGCAGTGGTGTGCGACGGTGGTAGTGGTTTTGGTGGCGGCGGCTGAAACCAATAGGAGTGGATTATCCTTGAGTTATTTTCTAATTACCCCATATCAATGACTGTTACAGAAGTTTAGGGATATTTTTAAAGGTGATTATATACTTGTTTCGGGATAATCCTTTAATCAACCCAATACTATAGTCATTAATAGCATTATCTACTATCCTTTCTGTAATTGCCATTTATTAAACATAGAAATGGATATCTTTTCATTCTCATATTGTTCAACTATTCTTTTCTCATTCTTTGATTCAAAGTTGTCAAACTTCTTTAAGTTTGAGTGTGGCGACACGTTTACACTTGTTTCGATTAACGAGGGTACCAAAATGCACAAATACTTTATAACATAAAGAAGAACACAATTCCTTTGACAACATATAACTCCCACTTAACTTCATATTTGATCTCAACCTAGTACCATTATTGTTGTCCTTTTATGAAAGAGTGTTTGGTAAGGTCAAAAAACAAACTTTAGTTCTAATATGTCTCTTAGGTCATAGAACATAGATCATATCAAATTCAAAATATCTCATGACATTGATCCATGGAGATCATTTTAAAGCGACTTACGTCTGTTAACATTCTCCAATGCATATAAGTTAACCTTGGCTCTCAACGCCTTGAGCTTTCATCTCATGAACAACCAACCATTCATAATAGTATTAATTCAAATCGATTCCCATGAATTTGATCGATAACGAACATTTAGAATACTCTTATTTTGTAACACCTCTACCGATGGCAAAAACATCTGTGACACCCGGCAAACTCAGGTTAGTAACGTTGACCAAACTAGTAAGTCTACCTTAGCGAGTCATGCATATTACGTACTTAACGGGGTCAGTCGAGTCGGTATGATGATTCTGGGAATCATCGGGAGTCGGTCCATAACCATGTGTACAAGGATTGGTGATTCGTGGAATCGCCGGGTTTAACGCACACACGAGTCTCGAGTCCCGGGAATTGGTGAACGGATGTAAACGTGTTAGTTATCGTGCATTATATGTTTGAAATCATTATGTGACTTATCGGTATGTGAATACGTGTTTATATATGTTAAAATAGTGTTTAACGCGCCAAAAACCCGTTCCAGCATCACAGAGGCGATTAGGAGCTTGGGAAACCCCTAATCGCCTATACTAGAGGCGAGTAGGATGAGGTTGGGGCGAGTAGGGGCCCTACTCGCCTGAATAGAGGCGAGTAGGAGCCCCAATCGCCTAAAATGACCTGCTACTCGCCTATACTGCTGAACACGAGTCAAAACACCTATAAATAGAACCCCTGACTCCCCAAACACCATTTGTGCAACCCTAACAGATCCTAAGCCACCCACACACCCTAGAACACCTCTGGAACTTGTTTTGCTACAAAAATCACCATTTCCAAGCTTACACACATTTCTTTGATAAAATCCAAGGTGTGTTCTTCATCTCTAACCTTTGTAAAGTTGTTGTTTTGGTTCCCCAAAAGTCCAGACCTTGTTTTGCTAAGTTTGTGTCTTTAAAACCCTTTGAAAAGAGTTCTAAAACAAGTCTACACCATAATACTTGCTATATGTGAAGCATTTGTGCATATGATGATTGTTGGTGATTATGACATGAATGTTTCCATGAATTTGTTGTACTTCTGATGTGTAGGTGTTGTTAGGATGATTATCTATGAGTTTAAGCCCTTGTTATGATGTTTAGGTGCAAGTATGCATTTTGACCCATTTGGGTAATTCTTGAAGAATAGGATGTTATTATGTGATTCATTGCTTGTTTATGGTTAGAAATCATGCTAGGATGATGATATAACATAGAGATGATGAATTGCAACTTGTAGGAGATGAAATCTGATTGTTTCCATTTAAGGAAAGATAAGGTTAGTTAATGAAACCTAGTATTTTTGCCATTTTTGGAAATAATCGCACCGAGCCCGTTAGAGCATAGATAAATTGAGGGTTTTTGCTTGGAAAGGATTGGTTAATAGTTTAGTTTTGATATTGGGTGTTTTTACATGTTTCGGATCTGATTTGGAGTGTTCGGCGCGCGAAAATGCACTACAGATGTGCAGAGGCGAGTAGGATCCTATTCGCATGAGGCTTCATGCGAGTAGGCTCCTAATCACCTGATGTTCAGGCGAATACAAGCCTATTCGCCCCAAGCACTAGCGATTACAATCCTAAATGCTAGTTTGATTCCTAAATGCTACATTTACTAGTGATTACAATCCTAAATGCTATTTTTACTAGTAATTACAATCCTAAATGCTAGTTTGATTCCTAATCGCGTATAATGCTGCTGTATGTATATTTTAACATCCCGGAACATGATTTGACGCCTAGGAACATGATAGGAACCCCGGGATACACCCAATGACTTAGTAACACGTGTTCGGACCTATTTACGCGTTAATCGGACATTATGCTAGACTAGGTGAACTATTGCGCGTATTAAGTGTTTAATTGCATATGTTGCATGATGTCTTGTATTTACCTAACACGTGGGATGTCGGGTCACCAATGGGATGTCGGGTCTTGTCTGGCACGGTCGGTTTAATAGTTAAAGATGTTTTCAAACGTTTATGGTCACGGTCTAGACATTCGGGGACTAGTTGACCCACGGGTTATTAGTCCGGATACTTATACACATCTTATGATAGGTCGCCGCTATTTGGGGCTATCATAGCATAATTACTTAACTGTATTCAAGTAACGCAAACCGAGGTGAGTGTCATAGCCCCACTTTTACCGTTTTGCTCTCGGGGGAGAAACATGCTACTTATTTTGATTACTCATCATAGATTATGTTATACTATGGTTATTTCACGTACTATGCGGCTTTTACAGAAAGTCCCAGGGGGGAACCATGAATGTGCGGGGATGCACAACGGGGGAAATGTGGATAGATCTATTGGGCCTTACAAACCCCACCCGACGGTTGGGAGCCGGGCGGGTGCATATTGTCTCTAACACTTTGGGGGTTACCGAGGCATCGGTAATCCCGTCCGTCTGGGCTGGCTTCAACACTTATACCGGTTTAGTAATGGATTCCCAACCGCAGTAGTAGCAAC
Source organism: Ambrosia trifida (assembly GCA_028751855.1). Taxonomy (NCBI): domain Eukaryota; kingdom Viridiplantae; phylum Streptophyta; class Magnoliopsida; order Asterales; family Asteraceae; genus Ambrosia; species Ambrosia trifida. Next base: position 29,228,680 of record CM054122.1, read on the forward strand.
ACTTAACGTCTAGCTAACGTTTTCATAACATAGTAGTAACGGAGATGATCTTACCGAACTTATAACAACACTTTATAAAAGAAAACCTGTGAACTCACCAGCATTATATGTTGACATTTTTGGCATGTTTTCTCAGGTTGCTAAGGTAGCAGTCAATGGGCTAGGCGCACGGAGTCATGCACAGCGTCTAATATTTTGAAGCATATTAAACAATGTTTTGTAAACAATGATATGCCTTTTGGTTGTAAACAAGAAATGCTTCCGCTGCTGGTTTACGGCTCAAAGCATGATATTTTGGTTTTAAATATATTTATGAATGCATGTTTGTTGTATGTTTATTGTGATCGTTGACTGAGATCCTGGTGTGTCACGCGCCTCGCGGTAAAACCCCGCACGTGGAATTTGAGGGTGTGACAGATTGGTATCAGAGCCAACGGTTATAGTGAACTAGGACTGCATGTAGAGTCTAGTCTATAACTGAGTCGCACACACTAGACGGTCACAGATAGTCGAGTCTTAACAAGTGGGTAACAACATGACTTGTCGGGGGTGTCGGTGTCATCATCCTCTACGCTACATCATCTGTTTACTCTTTATCATCCCATTTCTTGACTCGTCCTTACTATGATTCGATGGCGAACGATATACTATTGAACTTTCTTGGCGGCGGTGTACATTGGGGTAGCTTCGGCGTACTCTTGAGATCTGTCCAGGGATTTGGACATCTCCCTTCTATGCCCTAATGGACACGCTCGTTCTTATGCATACTATCTTGTACTTATACTTATGATAATACCATGATTGGGCGCTAGTGTTCGGTGACTTGAACTTCAAACTTAAAGCACGCCTGGAGGACCATGTAGAACAGTTTATCATGTCGGGTGCACACGAGATTGTAAACTGTGATGCATGGGATCCCTAGCGGACTTTGGGCTTGAACGGATGGACCCGAACTGGGCTCGGTCTAGTTCCTTAAAATTCCTAATGGGTTATACCACGGGCGAGCCTAAATCTTTTGTTTCATGTTGTGACAGAAGATGTCGGGAGCTCGTGGAGGTCGCAGAGGCGGCCGTGCTGGCGGTCGTGCTGGCGGCCGTGGTGGCGGCGGTGGCCGTGGGAACATTAATATGACCCAAGAGGAGTTGGATAACCTGATGCAGCAGCACGTGAACATTGCTTTGGCTGCGTTCCAAGCCGCTCATAACGCTATGAGTGGTACGTCGATTCTCACCTATCCTATCTTGTTCTTGGATACTGAAGTGTGATCGGTGCAACTATCATCATACCGGTCCTTGCGATGATAAGGACCGTTGTCGTCGGTGCCATAAGATTGGGCACCAAGCCAAGGATTGTAGGTCCAACCCTCTGGGGAACCGAAACCCGTCGGTCACACCAGCCCCAGCCCCTCAAGTCGCTACTCCCCAGGGAAATCAGGGGAAACAAGGGTGCTATAACTGTGGTGAGCTTGGTCACTACAAGCGTAACTGCCCTAAGTTGAAACAGGGTGAAGCCGGGAAGAACGGGTCGGGTAATGGAAACAATTGGGGCGGAGGCAGGAATGCTCGCGCCTTCGTGATTGGTTCGAGCGGGGCTCGGCAGGATCCTGACACTGTTACTGGTACGTTTCTTCTCGATAATCGCTATGCTACGGTTTCATTCGATTCCGGTGCCGATAAGAGTTTTATATCTCTTGGGTTTAGCCAATTGCTTGATAGGGTACCTACACCTTTAGAGGCTAAGTACTTGATAGAATTGGCTGATGGTAAGAAAGTCGAAGCGACGCACGTCCTTAGGGAGTGTCGCCTCGAGTTGTCGGGTTATTCCTTTCCTATTGATCTTATGCCGGTGTCCTTGGGTAGTTTCGATGTTGTCGTGGGTATGGATTGGTTGTCTTTGTATCATGCTGAGATCGTTTGTTTTGATAAAGTCATTCGACTTCCTCTCCCTGATGGAGAAATTCTGTTGGTGCACGGTGAGAAGAGCGGGGTCCCGTTGAGTATCATTTCGTGTATGAAGGCCTATAAGTATCTTCGGAAGGGGTATTCTGCCATTCTGGCACTTGTTTCGGTTTCGTCGGAGGAAGAGAAGAAGATCGAAGCTATTCCTGTTGTCCGTGATTTTCCCGATGTATTTCCTGAAGACTTACCTGGTCTTCCGCCTTATCGTCAGGTCGAATTCGGTATTGAACTTGCTCCAGGTGCGGCCCCTATTGCCCGAGCCCCTTATCGTATTGCACCTCCCGAGATGCAGGAGTTGTCAAACCAGTTGCAGGAGCTGTTAGAGAAGGGTTTCATTCGACCTAGTTCGTCCCCGTGGAGAGCCCCTATTTTGTTTGTCAAGATGAAGGACGGAAGCCTACGAATGTGTATCGACTACCGGGAATTGAACAAGGTTACCATCAAGAATCGTTATCCTCTTCCTCGCATCGATGACTTATTCGACCAACTTCAGGGTTCTAGTTTCTATTCGAAGATCGATTTGAGATCGAGGTACCATCAGTTGAGGGTCCAAGAAGCTGACATTCCGAAGACCGCCTTTCGAACTCGCTATGGCCATTTCGAATTCTTGGTCATGCCTTTTGGTCTCACCAATGCACCGGCCATTTTTATGGATTTGATGAACCGTGTTTGTAAACCTTATCTTGATAAGTTCGTTATTGTCTTCATTGATGATATTCTAGTCTATTCCAAGAAAGAGGTGGACCACCAGGAACACTTGCGTCTTGTTTTGGAACTCCTGAGGCGGGAACAGTTGTACACCAAGTTTTCTAAGTGTAGCTTCTGGTTGCGTGAAGTCCAGTTCCTTGGTCATGTAGTTAATGAGAAAGGAATTCACGTTGACCCAGCTAAGATTGAAGCCATCAAAGACTGGGAAGCACCAAAGACGCCATCTGAGGTGCGGCAATTCCTGGGTCTTGCAGGTTACTACCGCCGTTTTATCGAGGGATTTTCGAAGATCGCTCAACCCCTCACCTCGCTTACCCAGAAGGACAAGAAGTTCGACTGGGGTGATTCGCAAGAGTCAGCCTTCCAGATGTTAAAGGCTAAACTCTGTTCTGCTCCTATCTTATCCTTGCCGGAAGGCACGGACGATTTTGTGGTTTATTGTGACGCTTCTATCCGGGGTCTCGGTTGTGTACTGATGCAGCGCGAGAAGGTCATCGCCTATGCTTCTCGTCAGCTCAAAGTTCATGAGAAAAACTACCCCACCCATGATCTGGAATTGGGTGCTGTAGTCTTTGCTTTAATGATTTGGAGGCATTACTTGTACAGTACCAAGTGCACCATCTAAACCGATCACAAGAGCCTCCAGCACATCTTTGATCAGAAAGTGTTGAATATAAGACAGCGTTGCTGGGTCGAGCTTCTTAATGATTACGAGTGCGCTATTAAATACCATCCTGGCAAGGCGAATGTGGTCGCAGACGCCTTGAGCAGGAAGGAAACGGCTAAACCTCGTCGTGTTCGAGCTCTTCAGCTCACCATCCATTCCGGCTTACCTGATCGAATCCGTTCGGCGCAGCAAGAAGCTTTGAAGGAGGAAAGCCTTAAAGCTGAAACCATGCATGGTGCTGATAGCCACCTTGAGCTTAGGTCCGATGGCCTACATTATTTCGCTGAACGTATTTGGGTCCCTTTATTTGGGGGCTTGCGGGAGCTCGTTCTTGATGAAGCTTACAAGTCCCGGTACTCTATTCACCCTGGCTCCGATAAGATGTATCAAGACCTAAAGATACTTTATTGGTGGCCGAACATGAAGGCGGACGTGGCTTCGAACGTGAGCAAGTGCTTGACCTGTGCCAAGGTCAAGATCGAATATCAAAAGCCATCCGGCCTTCTGCAACAGCCTGAAATTCCCGAGTGGAAATGGGAGCGGATTACGATGGACTTTGTGACCAAACTCCCGAAATCGCCCAGTGGTTGTGACATGATCTGGGTGATTGTTGATAGGTTGACAAAGTCTGCGCACTTCCTCGCTATCAAAGAGACCGATGGCCTCGAGCATCTGGCACGGTTATATCTCAAGGAAGTGGTCTCTCGGCACGGGGTGCCTGTCTCTATTATTTCTGATCGTGATTCCCGATTCTCCTCTAACTTCTGGAAATCCTTGCATAAGGCCCTGGGTACTCAGTTAGACATGAGCACAGCCTATCATCCGCAAACTGACGGTCAAAGTGAGCGGACAATCCAAACACTAGAAGACATGCTCCGGGCATGTGTGATCGATTTTGGCAAGGGGTGGGAGAGTCATCTACCGTTGGTGGAATTCTCCTACAACAATAGTTACCATTCTAGCCTCAAGGCAGCTCCGTTCGAGGCTCTTTACGGGCGGAAATGCCGGTCTCCTCTTTGTTGGGCCGAGGTGGGTGAGAGTCAACTCACCGGCCCGGAACTTGTGTACGAGACTTCCGAGAAGATCGTACAAATCCGTAACCGCATGGCAGCAGCTCGGGACCATCAAAAGAGCTATGCCGATCGTCGTCGCAAGCCTTTGGAGTTTGAGGTTGGCGACAGGGTTTTGTTGAAGGTATCTCCGTGGAAGGGCGTTATACGTTTTGGGAAGCGGGGCAAATTGAATCCTCGGTATGTGGGACCGTTCGCAATTCTGGAACGGATTGGACCGGTAGCATACAGGCTTGATCTGCCAGCTGAACTCAGTAATGTTCATAATGTCTTCCATGTCTCTAATCTGAAGAAGTGTTTGGCGGATGAATCTTTGGTTGTTCCTCTCGAAGAGATCAAGGTGGATGATCGTCTGCGTATTGTGGAGGAACCTGTTGAAATTCTTGACTATAAAATCCATAGCCTTCGCCGAAGTAAAATCCGCATTGTTAAAGTCCGTTGGAACTCAAATCGTGGACCGGAGTTCACGTGGGAACGGGAAGATCAAATGAAGGCTAAGTATCCCCATTTATTTCCTAAACGCGCGTTCGAATCAAGGCATGTCTCTGCTGATGCTGAATGAATCTCGGGTCGAGATTCCTTTCAACAGGGGGATGATGTGGCAACCGGAAAATTTTTCTTCTCTTTCGTCTCTTCCTATTCGGCCTTGAGCAATTTTCGGGACGAAAATTCTTTCAACAGGGGGATGATGTGACACCCGGCAAACTCAGGTTAGTAACGTTGACCAAACTAGTAAGTCTACCTTAGCGAGTCATGCATATTACGTACTTAACGGGGTCAGTCGAGTCGGTATGATGATTCTGGGAATCATCGGGAGTCGGTCCATAACCATGTGTACAAGGATTGGTGATTCGTGGAATCGCCGGGTTTAACGCACACACGAGTCTCGAGTCCCGGGAATTGGTGAACGGATGTAAACGTGTTAGTTATCGTGCATTATATGTTTGAAATCATTATGTGACTTATCGGTATGTGAATACGTGTTTATATATGTTAAAATAGTGTTTAACGCGCCAAAAACCCGTTCCAGCATCACAGAGGCGATTAGGAGCTTGGGAAACCCCTAATCGCCTATACTAGAGGCGAGTAGGATGAGGTTGGGGCGAGTAGGGGCCCTACTCGCCTGAATAGAGGCGAGTAGGAGCCCCAATCGCCTGAAATGACCTGCTACTCGCCTATACTGCTGAACACGAGTCAAAACACCTATAAATAGAACCCTTGATCCCCAAACACCATTTGTGCAACCCTAATTGATCCTAAGCCACCCACACACCCTAGAACACCTCTGGAACTTGTTTTGCTACAAAAATCACCATTTCCAAGCTTACACACCTTTCTTTGATAAAATCCAAGGTGTGTTCTTCATCTCTAACCTTTGTAAAGTTGTTGTTTTGGTTCCCCAAAAGTCCAGACCTTGTTTTGCTAAGTTTGTGTCTTTAAAACCCTTTGAAAAGAGTTCTAAAACAAGTCTACACCATAATACTTGCTATATGTGAAGCATTTGTGTATATGATGATTGTTGGTGATTATGACATGAATGTTTCCATGAATTTGTTGTACTTCTGATGTGTAGGTGTTGTTAGGATGATTATCTATGAGTTTAAGCCCTTGTTATGATGTTTAGGTGCAAGTATGCATTTTGACCCATTTGGGTAATTCTTGAAGAATAGGATGTTATGATGTGATTCATTGCTTGTTTATGGTTAGAAATCATGCTAGGATGATGATATAACATAGAGATGATGAATTGCAACTTGTAGGAGATGAAATCTGATTGTTTCCATTTAAGGAAAGATAAGGTTAGTTAATGAAACCTAGTATTTAGCCATTTTTGGAAATAATCGCACCGAGCCCGTTAGAGCATAGATAAATTGAGGGTTTTTGCTTGGAAAGGATTGGTTAATAGTTTAGTTTTGATATTGGGTGTTTTTACATGTTTCGGATCTGATTTGGAGTGTTCGGCGCGCGAAAATGCACTACAGATGTGCAGAGACGAGTAGGATCCTATTCGCATGAGGCTTCATGCGAGTAGGCTCCTAATCACCTGATGTTCAGGCGAATACAAGCCTATTCGCCCCAAGCACTAGCGATTACAATCCTAAATGCTAGTTTGATTCCTAAATGCTACTTTTACTAGTGATTACAATCCTAAATGCTACTTTTACTAGTAATTTCAATCCTAAATGCTAGTTTGATTCCTAATCGCGTATAATGCTGCTGTATGTATATTTTAACATCCCGGAACATGATTTGACGCCTAGGAACATGATAGGAACCCCGGGATACACCCAATGACTTAGTAACACGTGTTCGGACCTGTTTACGCGTTAATCGGACATTATGCTAGACTAGGTGAACTATTGCGCGTATTAAGTGTTTAATTGCATATGTTGCATGATGTCTTGTATTTACCTAACACGTGGGATGTCGGGTCACCAATGGGATGTCGGGTCTTGTCTGGCACGATCGGTTTAACAGTTAAAGATGTTTTCAAACGTTTATGGTCACGGTCTGGACATTCGGGGACTAGTTGACCCACGGGTTATTAGTCCGGATACTTATACACATCTTATGATAGGTCGCCGCTATTTGGGGCTATCATAGCATAATTACTTAACTGTATTCAAGTAACGCAAACCGAGGTGAGTGTCACAGCCCCACTTTTACCGTTTTGCTCTCGGGGGAGAAACATGCTACTTATTTTGATTACTCATCATAGATCATGTTATACTATGGTTATTTCACGTACTATGCGGCTTTTACAGAAAGTCCCAGGGGGAACCATGAATGTGCGGGGATGCACAACGGGGGAAATGTGGATAGATCTATTGGGCCTTACAAACCCCACCCGACGGCTGGGAGCCGGGCGGGTGCATATTGTCTCTAACACTTTGGGGGTTACCGAGGCATCGGTAATCCCGTCCGTCTGGGCTGGCTTCAACACTTATACCGGTTTAGTAATGGATTCCCAACCGCAGTAGTAGCAACACTTAACGTCTAGCTAACGTTTTCATAACATAGTAGTAACGGAGATGATCTTACCGAACTTATAACAACACTTTATAAAAGAAAACATGTGAACTCACCAGCATTATATGTTGACATTTTTGGCATGTTTTCTCAGGTCGCTAAGGTAGCAGTCAATGGGCTAGGCGCACAGAGTCATGCATAGCGTCTAATATTTTGAAGCATATTAAACAATGTTTTGTAAACAATGATATGTCTTTTGGTTGTAAACAAGAAATGCTTCCGCTGCTGGTTTACGGCTCAAAGCATGATATTTTGGTTTTAAATATATTTATGAATGCATGTTTGTTGTATGTTTATTGTGATCGTTGACTGAGATCCTGGTGTGTCACGCGCCTCGCGGTAAAACCCCACACGTGGAATTTGAGGGTGTGACAACATCGGGGTGCCATGTATGATGATTGTTCAACATAACACGATACTATTTATAGTTTCATGGTTCATTAAATCAAAAATTTTAAAGTCTTCCATTCCAATTGAAAATACTAATAAGCTAAACAAAATCTAAATATAACTAAACTAATTTTTCAACTCTAAGATCCAAAGCATGCAATACTTTAAGCAGCGTTGTTCCTGAAACATGTTTAGTTTGAAAAATAAGGAGGATCAACTATAAGTAGTGGGTGAGTAATACATAAGTTTTAATTAAAAAATAAAATTTTAGTTTAGAAAATTTGTAAGTTATGTCTATATGAAAACAATTTGTGAGAAATATTAATTGGGAACTAATATGTTTTGTAATCAACCTGACGTAACTCAATAAATTAGTACTAGGGGTGAGCATAATCGGCTCGGACCGAAATAGAACCAAAAACCGAACCGATTTTGGACCTGAACCGAACCGGGTATGTCTTTTAGGTTCTGTAGCCTGTTCTCGTATATCCCCCAAGTCAGGTCTCGGTTCGGGTCGGTTCTGAGTTGGTTAAAAACCGGAAAAAAAAACCGGGACCGATTATAGTTTCAAATATTTTTGCAGGATTTTTTCAAATAACCTTATTCAAATAACCCTCATGGTTGTTAACATTATGTAGTACAGTAGGATTGTGCAACTTGTTTCGGACATTACGTCAAACACCTCATAGCTGGTGTGCCCCATTAAAAACAAACAAAAAAGATGGTATAACCCCATATAGCATAAATTCTAATTAAACATCATGCATAGCAAAAACCAATCATGAGGAACCAAATGATGTAAGCATCAGTGTTTGTTTTATCAGCTTGGAAACGAAGATCGTTATTGTTTATGCTCACCATAACTAAATGATACAATTAGTGTCTTTCATGTAATCGCAATCGCTGCAAATCACATCACAGAGGTGTCTTCATTCTCGGGTCGGTTCTTGCTTTTGGAACCGAGGGAATCGTCGGTCGAGGGACCGATGACCGAACCGTCTTCAAGGTCTCATTCTCGGTTCTGTAGATATAGGGACTTCGGGTCTCGGTTCGGTTCGGGTATTCTCGGGTCGGGTCGGTTCTAGCATTTTGCACACCCCTAATTAGTACAAAAGGTTGTTTCAATCATCTCTGAATTTATGTGGGGATTAACTTGTCAGACCTATAGCACTATAATCTCCTACATTTGGCTTGATCAAACTTAAAAGATATGCGTAAAGATATATGCAGGACAAAACGTAAACATGTTTCACCCTTAGAAATATAAAATAGTAAAACGTGGGGTTATGTAAAACTCTCCTTGAGCGTTGTGTTGGACCTCGAGTACATAACATGAACGAGAAGATCAAAGATATAAAACCCTAATTGATTATTTAATAGGCTAATATAAGGGTTTGTAAGGGTTTAGTAGGTGTTTAGTTTTAGTCAAGAATTCTTTAGATTGGTTAATGAACATCGTATTAGAGTTTCAGGGTCAGTTTTAGGAATTTATTAAACATAGTAATTGTTCATGAAAAAATATGAAACTTTTATAAGGTGTTTGTATTTGCCTCAGAACGTTTTTGTATTTTTCTTTTCAAGACATACGTGATTTGGTGTTCATATGGTCGAGTTATAATTTAAACAATTTCGTATTTTTCTGCAATGCACTATTTGTAGTTTTTAACTAGTCTTAATGGATACACACATCTAGCGACTAAAGTTGATTAGAATCATATTAAAACAGTAAATTAGAAGTTCATGATCTAAACGAAGAAAGAAGAATAGATTTAAAGAGAATTAAGACGTTAGACCTTGGCTTGGGGTTTTTTAATATTTTTTTTTAACGGCCAACGAATCAATTCCGAGCACTCTCGGCCACCTTTTGGCGAATCAGGTACTCGAGAGTACCCGGGCCACCAATTGCCACAAATTCCCGCGAAAACCCGACCACTCACCCGCCCGAAGGCACGACGGTGAAATAGTCGGTAAAACCGGTCGGAATCAGGACTCGAACCCAAGCCAATAGCCGGGTCATCCCTCATTTCCCATCCACCAATGTCCTCCAAATGTAGCTAGTGGAAATTGAACCCAAGCCTCCCATAGGAAACTTTAGGCCCTCAACCAACTGGATACAAAGTGTTGGACGTTTTTTAATATTTTTATCTTTCATGATTTTGGGAGGAGGAAGAGTGAGGGTTTATGGTTGGGATGCGAGGCTTATTGAATAGTATAAAAGGAGGGTTAAAAAATAAACGTAAATATGGGGGATGGTTGATTGTGTTGGTGGTTATCTTATTAAACAAGAGTTTGAGTGTAAGCAACATTTAATAAGATTTGAAATAAAAGATCATGGAGAGTTGGTGCTAGGTTTTTCACAAGCCGAGTCGATCCGATCGGATCTTTGCTCGTGTTCGGCTTGTTTACAAACCGAACCGAGCTGTTCGTTTACAATCGAGCCGAAAACTGAATGAGCATTCTTCGAGCGCAAATTTTTCTGAGCAAGCGTCGAGCGAGAATCGAGCGGAGAGTAATTTGGACAATCATGAAATTGGGATGTTTCCTTCGATGTTTTCATTGTGGGGTGATAACTAAGGTCGAACTGTTCGATGATAACACCAATATTGATATTCCAGTTGTGACACCCATAGATTTCACAGGACAAATCCGTACACTTAACTAATTGAGCTTTATTTTATTACGTGCATTAGACTTAATTTTATTTGTTTCGTCATTCGAAGTCTAGCAAAGCCCCAAATTATTTCAAAATTTCCGCATTCGACAACTTTTATTTAGTGTCAATTTTCGCGTACGATACCCTGATTGACTTGAACGTTGGTAATAAACCCATTATATCAATAAAAGTGTTATCCAAGAACGGTAAGCTCACGATAATATATATATATATATATATATATATATAGGTAGGGTTAGGATACTTTGAGAACTCCTATGAGTTGTGAGAACCATAGGAACTCATCTCGGCCATTGATCTTCCTCATCCAATGGTTCTTATTATGCCACGTAGGTTTTTGTCTTTTTCCACCCACTTGATATTTTATTTATTAAAGATAATATTAAAATAGTCTTGGAGGGTATTATAGTAATCTTATAAACCCACTCTCTCTCCTCCTTTTTCCTAACACATCACCAACACCCATCCCACATGTGTTTTTTTAAAACATTCTTTACAAAAATAAAAAATCTCTGCACCCCCACGTTCAGGAATAATGTATGTGTAAAAATTATTTACACCACTGTAAAACCCCAAAAGAATTTTATAATTAAATCAGTGTAAAAATCACAAATTACATCGATTGTATAAAAGTCACAAATTACAACAGGGCAAACATAATTACATCAGTGTAAAAATAGTTTACATCAGTGTGAAAAAGATCAAACTTGCACCGAAAATCATCATGTAAGCAACCAGTTGTTCTTCATTTCCTTGATCTCCATCATCACCTTTGAAAGACATGTCCAAATTTACATCAGTGTATAAACAACCTAAAAACCTTTGAAAAAAATTGTATAAAAATTACAATTACATAGGGGCAACAATAACATAGCCATAATATTTTCACAACTCACATAAACCACCACTCTCTAGAACAAGCCATAAACCTGACCCGACCCGTACAAAAACATCTCATATTTGCATAGATATTACTCAAGAACAATCTTTACCGACATTTGTATATATTCCCACATCACGTATATATCTACAAGATAATATAGTTGTAACTTATGCTTGTTTTTACCATTTAGTTGAAGTCCATGAAGCTAGGTTTTGAGCTGACCCGCATTAAGGAGTGGTGGTTGACCCGCCTCAAGTTTAAGACGGTTGACTTCTTCTCTTAGTGCTTCATTCAAAGCTGTGAAACAAAAATATCACATATCAGATGTATTCTAGCAAATCACACATAACAAATTTAATAAAACCACGAAATCAAAAACCTATTTTTACGTTGGTGTAAACCAGTAAAAAATAAGCACTAAATCTGTAACAACCAGCAAAAATGAGTTAATTCCGTACTAATTAACTATACGCGATTAACGTAATTAAATGCAATTATGTGTTGATTATTTAACTGAGGCCTTAGGATAGCAATTCCCAAATAATGCATAGGAATGCATATGTTTAATAACAAAACATGATAGGATCATGTGCAAGTAAATCTATCCGGTATGGACACTGGCGATTACCCGGTAAAAATTAAATAAGCGAAACGGATCCCGGACACCCGGGATATAAAATAAAGAGTAATTTCACAAAATATAATGGGTTTTGGAACTCCAAAGCCATACGTGAAAGCTTGTTATACAAATCTCCCGGTAACGAATAAAGTGCGCATACCGCACCCGATACGCGCATAACTTATAATTTCACCCGGCAAAAGCCTAAATAACTTATCAACGCTTAAACTGGACTATGTTTAAGGGTTATTAAAGGTATTTTTAATATCCGGATAACACGCGATTAAAACCCGAAAAATACCCAGACGACACCCGAACGAGAGGGAATTAAACATAACAATAATGGGTATTATTTAGCAAAGTGGACCCCACCCAAACACCCCAAAGGGGCCGGCCTAGGGGCCACCCATATGATTAACTCTTCCAATTCTTATTAATCCAAATATAATTATAATTAATCATTAGTTTGCATGGAATTGTATTGGATAAAAATCACCTAATCACCTCTCCCCTCTCTCTAAAACTTACGGCCCAAACACCCTCTTGATAATCTTCCACAAATCTTTCCATATCCTACATTATCTTCACTAAGATCACACACAATCTATTAAGATTCAAGTAATCATTGGAGGATTTGAAAGGGATATTATAAGCAATCTTGTGGGCATACTTGAATCAACACAAAAACTTCTTCTTCTTCTTTCCCTTTGGCCGTAACATATACCCACCCCAAATACATTTTCTTTTCAAGTTTAACATCTCCAAATCATCCTTAAATCTTCATCTTTCAAAACCCCATTGTGTGTTTCAAGAGCTTGGAGCTTAATCACTTGGAAGAACACACTAAACCCCACTCAAATCCAAGGTTTTTGTCTTCCCTAGCTTTGAGCTAGTAATAAGTTTTTAACCTTGCTTTGATTATTAATGTTCATGTTAGGTGTTCTTATGAGAAAGTTGTACATGAATGGGTAAAATATGGTTTTGAAACATAAAGTCTTAATATATTTTACAAGAGTAAAATGGAAGAGTAATAATATGTAGATGGATCATGGATTTGATTCTAGTAATGTGGTATTTCAAGAAAATATAAAAATATGTACATACACTTAAGAAGGATGATGATTTGGGCATAATTTATGAAAGAAACTTGAATATGTTAAAAGATGGTTTTAATCATCAAAAAATGTCTATCTAAAGTATAAAATAAGATGGAATATGTTAGAAAAGCATAGATGAAAAAGTTACAAAATTAAAGTCTACTCACTTAGATGAGTGAAATTTGGATATGATGGACAAATACACCAAACACAAATATTAGTAACCTTATTTATGAAGTATAAGACTATTAAAAGTGGAACAATGTAAAAATGACCAAACATGAAGAAGATGATTCTTTAAAGTCCACTAGTTTGGAAGAAAAATGCTAACTTTGGAAGTTAGGATGGAAAATGCAACATTTATAAGTTAAGGGACTAATGTTGTAACTTTGAAAGTTGATGGACTAAAATAGATATTTTAGAAACTTTGGTTCAAAAATGCATTAACGGAAAGTTTGGTGTCAAAAGCATAAATAATGATTTTTCCAAGTATAGTTTTGGTAAACACTAGTAACCTACTTGTGTATTTATTGAAAAGTGTATTTTTATAAAAATGGAAGTTTATAAAAATAGGAAATTATATTAACATAAGGATTTTATAAAAATAGAGGTTTTTATAAAATATTGGACAAAAGTAGAGACTTGAGAAAACTTGTACAAAAATGGATACTTTTATATAAATGGGAATATAAAAGTGTCGGAAACATTTTTGGAATACAAGTTAACAAGTTGGACTAAAAATACAAAAGTATATTTTTCCAAGTAATATGTGTTTGGACATTAGGAGTATAAATAATATTTCTATCGAACGCATATTGGAAGAAACTTGGAAAATTTTAAACTATCGGACTTAGTTACATAAACTAACTATAGCGAATAAACGGACAAACTAGAGAAAAATGCCAATGCGGCAAAACGTGAAAATATATATATATTTTAAGAAGTAAAATATATATAACATGGGTGAAAATTATATAACACTTTCCTAAGTGTTAGAGAAAATATTCGTGGGAGAAAGCATAACGTAAAGAATTAAAGACGTTAAACAACGTATGGACTTAACAAGAAAAATTCACACGTTTATATATATATATATATGCTCGTCTCGACGAAATTCTAGTATATCTATTTAAATGGGAAAATAAATATACGGCATGGTAAGTCGAGTCGGGCGTTAAGAATATGCTACCGAACGACCAGACCTTAGCATATTTATTTAAATGGGAAAATAAATATGCGGCAAAGTGAGTCGGGTCGGGTATTAAGAATACATTATATCGAACGATACGATCCTAAGTATAATTGTTTAAATGGGAAAATAATTATACGTTAGGTAGAGTCGTGTCGAGAATAATAGTATACAAGTTACAAAGAGTATTAACGAGAATAATACATAACTCGTAAGAAAGGGGTAATCCATCGCCAATGAACCTAGGATACGCGTCTAATTAAACGGAAATTGGAACAACACGTGGTCGGGGAGTTGGGTGTACAACTTGCCAAGGCACATGCACTATAGGTGTAGTGACTTATACGCCTAGGACGTTTGTAGGTGCGAGACCACAAAATTTGCAATCTTCCTTTTTGAGCCAAGCACAGATTCAGGTGAGTCTCACGGCCCCATTTTTAAACTATTTTATGTTTTTCGGGGGAAAGATATGTTAGGGAAATGTTTGATGGGTTAAGTACTTGAGTTGTGATCGCCACTCGGGGTTGAGACCTCTCTACTATAATCATTAATTCAGGGAAATGAAACCGAAGGAATATTTGAATAGTACTATTGGTGCCTAACAAGGCCCACCCCTAATCGATAGCGTCGATTATGCATCGGCGTATGCCTGGGGTGCACGTATTCTGAAATCAAGTCGTAGGATACCGAGTAACGACTTGGAGCGGGGCATTATTATTATTTGTCTTGGTTTGGTTATAGGCTCAAGTAGAATTGTAGGAACTTGCAACTCCTATAAATTGTCATAACATGGAAATTCCCAAGAGATAAAGTTTGATAAGCCAAAACCTGTGAACTCACCAATATTTATATATTGACGACTTTTTAAACATATCTTTCAGGTAATTGATAGATGATGGACAATGTGGCAAGCTGGGTCGGGGGAATCTCTCATATGGGCGTCGGGTGTTTCGAAAGAGTTTCAACTTTATTTCCCAAAGATTTGGGTTATATTTGAGGAGCCTCCTTATGTATTAAAAACATTTTTTGTTTATATGTGAACATCAAACATGGTTTCGACGTCTTAAACAAATGACCCATTTTCTTAATTACTTATGATTTGCGTTAATCTTGGCTTTATGCTCTTGAACCATCACGCCACGTGTTTCCGCCACTGGCGTGGCGTGACAGAAAGTGGTATCAGAGCCAAGGTTATAGCGAATTAGTATTTTTAAAAATCTAAACTATAACCGGATTTGGTTCAAAAGATGAAGCTTTCAAAACCATTGTATAAAACGCAGTAAAGTAAATTATTTCGAAAGAAAAGAACATTGGGTATGAAGAGATTCCGACCAAGCTAGCCATGGGTACTAGTGCGTACTACATTAGTATTAGAAGTTAGGAAGAATGCCTTAAATGTACGCTTAACTTTCTAATGAATAATATATAAATATTAGTACGGTTCTTTTGCCAGGAATGTCGGACGCCGAGAGTGCCGCGCCGAGCTACGATAGTAGCATTCAGATTTTGCCAGCTCCACCGATCGAGGTCGTAGTACTCGACCCGGAGGATGATGACATGGAGGTAGACGCCGCCATGGGAGGAGCAGACAGTGACAGCTCCGAAGAGACAGATCCCAGTGAGGACCCAGAGTGGGCCCCCGCTGGAGGAGACATGGCCGCCATAGCTGACCTACCAATGGCAGGGTCACCGCAGGCCGATCTGCCTCTCGTGCCACTACCTGCCGCCCCATTACCACCCCACCCCATTCGCGCCGTCAGGGATTTCCCTGCGGACTGTGCAGGTCCCTCGAGACCCGCCCCCATACAGTGTGAGACCGTAGAGTCTCCATTCGATCGACATGCCCACGTCGATCGTGAGCCATTACCCACCCCTCACATTCCCGTTCCCCCGGGTATGAGGCTTGTGCCTCTTGCCCGAGGACAGAACGGATGGATCTCAGACGACTCCAACGACGAGTCGACAGCGTCTGTGGAGCACATTGCCATACCGATTCCCCCGGCTGACCCGGAGGAGCCTGTTGCTCCGATGATGGAGGACGCCCCTGCTGCACCTACAGCCCTACTCGCCCTACCGGAGCCCGTACCACAGGATGGGCCAGCCTCTGCAGGGCACATCCTAGAGGGTAGCTCAGCCCGTAGCTCTGAGCTACACAGAGCAGGCTTGACAGCATTTGCTACTGCGAGCCCCACTACCCCCACCGTCATGATATCCGCTCCAGAGTGGACCACTGTTACACAGCCCCTTATGGTCCCATTGGCCGAGCTCATAGCACCTTCCTCAGCACCCATGACACTACCCATTACCACATTTCCCATACTACCACCCCTTCCCGAGATGCTTACCATACCATCACCTGCACCGTATACTCTAGGTGCAGGAGACCCGTACCAGATACCACCCCACTTCACCCCTGGATTACTGGGTTTTGCCCAGCCCTTCCCATCCCTACCGATACCAGACCTAGTCGGCCCATCCCAGCCGACGTACACCAATATACCCGGGCCGTCACAGCCCCACGGGATGGCCCCATTATCCGGACCGGCCTGGTCCACGGTGATCTCGTTAGAGAGCGACTTCCAGATTCTCGCTGACACGGTACAGCGCACTATGAGTCAGATGGATCAGCAGGCCCGTCTCATGTGGGCCAGGATCATAGACGCCAGGGATGCGCTGGCGCACTACGCAAAGGAGCTTCTGCGCATGGACGCACTTTGTGGGATCACCGGCGACGCTCACTTTGCGCACCGTCAGTTCCTCTACGAGCGCATTACGACCATTAGCATGTCCATCAGCATGTACGCTCCCCAGTACCAGTATCCACCGCCACCACCGCAGTAGACGGGGAGACATCTCCGATATATATGTAGTAGTAGTAACATGTTAGCATAGCAGGGATTACAGCGCTAGTTTTGCATTTTTGCCCAGCCGTGCGGGGTGTGCCGGCATATGACATTATGTTTTTATTTATTTCAAACGATGTATGAGGGATGCTATCCCCATTTTGTTATTATGAACAAAGCGTTGTACTCGTATTATTGAAATTAATGAGAATCTTATTGTTATGATGGTAAAATGTGTGATTGTATGACTGCGATTGTCTGTGGTTGTTATTACTTACTTTACATATTGGGATTTGTGCGATTGTGTGGTGATGATTTTGTTAATTATTATGTTCATGTGATGAGTTGCTATTTATGCTTGTGTATGACAATATTTGTATGAATGTCTGTCAAAGATTAACTTTAATTGTAACAACCGGCAAAAATGAGGTAATTCCGTATAAATTAATTAATATATGATTAACGTAATTAAATGCAATTATGTGTGATTTAATTATCAAGGCCTTAGGAGATAGCAATTTCCAAATAATGCATAGGAATGCATACGTTTAATGGTAAAACATGATGGGATCATGTGCGAATAAACTATCCGGTATGGACGTTGGCAATTACCCGGTAATAATTAAATAAACGAAAAGGATCCCGAACACCCAGGATATAAAATAAAGGGTATTTTCATGAAATATAATGAGTTTTGGAACTCCAAAACCATAAGTGAAAACGTCTTGTACAAACCTCCCGGTAACGAATAAAATGCGCGTACCGCACCCGATACGCGTATAACTCATAATTTCACCCGGCGAAAGCCTAAATAACCAATCAACGCTTAAATTAGACTTTATTTAAGGGTTATTAAAGGTATTTTTAATGTCCGAATAACGCGTGATTAAAACCCGAAAAATACCCGAACGACACCCGAACGACGAGAGATTTAACTTAACAAACATTGGGTAAATATTTGGAATTGTGGACCCCACCCAAACCCATCCAAGGGCCGGCCTAGATGGCCTCATGGTGTCCATGCTTGTGGTTAATAATAATAACCTACACTTTAGATATTAAGCATGCTTTATATAAGACAAAAGGTGTAAGGCCTAAGGTACAAAAGCAAGCTCTCTTGTCCCTTCCTTGTATAATTTTCGGCCCATAGGCCACAAAAATCCAAGACAAAGAGCAAGTAATCATGGCCTAAGTATGTGCATGTGCATGGGTGAAAATCTTGTATAAAGATTAAGTATAGGATCATCCAAATCCTTAGCCAAGATTTACAAGCAAAACCCCTTCCTTTGCCCTCCAAAACCCACGGCCACCACCACATTTCCACATCCATCCAAGATCACTTGTGTACCTCTTAAATCTCTTGAATCCTTAGTAATGATCACAAAATCCATGAAAGATTACATGTGATAAGGCTATATAAACATGTGTTAGAGACTTGGATATCAAAGCAAAAACTCTTCTTCCTTCTTTCTTTTGGGCCGTAAGTTTCATCTTCCCACATACATATTTCTTTCAAGTTTTTACATCTCCAAATCACTCAAAACAATCCATCATCCAAACCCCTATTGTGTGTTTCAAGCTTGGAGCTTAATCATTAAGGAAGAACACACTAAACCCCTCTCAAAATCCAAGGTTTTGTCTTCCCTAGCCTTGTGCTAGTAGTAAGCTTCTTAACCTTGTTTTTGATTATTATTATTCATGTATGTGTTCTTAGAAGCAAGTTGTACATGAAGGGTTTAAAAGGTGGTTTGAACATAATCTTTAATAGGTTTTACATGAGTAAAATAGATGATTAAAGATATGTGAATAAATCATGGATTGGATGATGATAAAGTAGTGTTCTTGAAAATGTATAAAAATCTACACATACACTAAGTAGGATGATGATTTGATTAAGATTTATGGAATGAACTTGAATATGTTAAAAAGTAACTTTAATCATCTTATTATGATCATCTAAGGTATAATATATGGTGGAACATGTTAGAAGTTCAAGAATAAAGAAGATGAAAAATTAAAGTTAACTTACTTAGAAGAATGATATTTTGTTAAAATGGGCAAATATATAAAACACACCTACAAGTAGTCTTATATATGGAATATAAGACTAATAAAAGTGTTTTGATACAAAAATAACTTACCAATAAAAAGATGGATCTTCAAAGTCTACTATTTTGAGTGAAAAATGTTAACTTTGGAAGTTAGAGTGGAAAAATGCAACATTTGAAAGTTAAGGGACTAATATTGTAACTTTGAAAGTTAGAGGACTAAAATGGATATTTTAGAAACTATTAGTCCAAAAATGCAAGGATGGAAAGTTTGGTGTCAAAAGTGTAAGTAATAAACTTCTAAGGGTGATTTTGGTAAATACTAGTAGATAAACTTGGGTATTTTTGTATAAAAGTATATTTTTGAAAGTTATAAAATATGGATGATATTAACATAAGGATTTTTATAAAATAGAGATTTTATAAAAATATTAAACAAACTTGAGAAACTTATACAAAAATGAATACTTTTATATAAATGGGAATATAAAAGTATTGGAAACATTTTTGTAGTTAAGTTAACAAGTTGGGTTAAAAATACATAAGTATTTCAAACCTTCCAAGTAATATGTGTAAAGAGGGAGAAATATGGATAATATTTCTATAAAACACATGTTGGGAAAAAAACTTGGAGAAATTAACTATTCGAGCTAAGATATCGAACTAAGACGCGTTAACGAACCGCACACGGACAAAACATGAGAAAAATGCCATTGCGGCAAGATAAGAAAATATATATTTTTAAGAAGTAAAATATATATACATCATGGGTGAAAACTAATAAACGCTTTCCTAAGTGTTAAAGGAATTATTCGTGGGAGAAAAACATAACGTAAGGCGTTAAACAAACGTATATACTTAACAAGAAAAATTACACATTTATATATATATGTACGCTCGTCTCGGCAAAATTCTAGTATATCTACTTAATGGGAAAGTAGATATGCGGGAAGGAAAGCCGCGACGAGTAGACAAGGATATATATATGTGTATGCCGTACCGACAAGAACCTAGTATATTTATTTGAATGGGAAAATAAATATACGGTATGGTGAGTTGAATCGGGCGTTGAGAATATACAATCGAACGACAAGATCTTAGTATATTTGTTTAAATGGGAAAACAAATGTGCGGCAAAGTGAGTCGGGTCGAGTGTTGAAATATATATTATATCGAGCGATGCGATCTTAAGTATAATTATTTAAATGGGAAAATAATTATATGTTAAGTGAAGTCGAGTCGATGATAATAAGGTACAAGTTAAGGAAATATTAACAAGAGTAATATATAACTTGTAACGCAAAGGGTAATCTAACGCCAACGAAACCTAGGATACGCGCTTAATTAAACGGGATTTGGAATAACTTGTGGTCGGGAGTTGGGTGTACAACTTGCCAAGGCACATGCACTATAGGGATAGTGACTTATACGTCTAGGACGTTTGTAGGTGCGAGACCCTCTTTGCTATCTGCCTAGTAAGCCAGACAGAGTTTCAAGTGAGTTTCACGGCCCCATTTTAACTATTTTTACGTTTTTCGGGGGAAAGATATGTTAGGGAAAATGTTTGACGGATTTATTACTTGAGGTGTGACCGCCACTCGGGGTTAAGTCCTCGCCTCTATAATCATTTATTCAGGGAAATGAAACCGGAGGAATATTGAATAGTACTATTGGTGCCTGACTAGGCCCACCCCTAATCGATAGCGTCGATTATGCATTAGGTTATGCCTGGGGTGCATATATTCTGAACTTAAGTCGTGGGAAACCGAGTAACGACTTGGAGCGGGGCACAATTATTATATGTCTTGGTTTGATTATAGTCTCAAGTAGAATTATAGGAATTTGCAACTCCTATATATTGTCATAACATGGTATTTCCCAAGTATTCAAGTTTTGGAAATTAAAAACCTGTGAACTCACC
Source organism: Ambrosia trifida (assembly GCA_028751855.1). Taxonomy (NCBI): domain Eukaryota; kingdom Viridiplantae; phylum Streptophyta; class Magnoliopsida; order Asterales; family Asteraceae; genus Ambrosia; species Ambrosia trifida. The sequence continues at coordinate 29,249,777 of CM054122.1, forward strand.
AATATATTTATATTGACGAAACTTTTAAACATATCTTTCAGGTAATTAGATGAAGACGAACCGGGGCAAGCTGGGTCGTGGAATCCTCCGTTGTGGCGTTAAACATTTTGCGGGGTTTCACCTTTATTTCCCAAGGCTTTGGGATATATTTGAGAAACCTCTATGTTGTCTTAAAAACAATTTACTTTTATGTAATATTTTGAAACAAGATTTGACGCCTTAATAAATGACCCATTTTCTTAAATTACTTGTGTTTAGCATTAACCTTGACTTTATGCTCTTGAACCGTCGCGCCACGTGTTTCCGCCATTGTCGTGGTGTGACAGAAGGTGGTATCAGAGCCAAGGTTATAGCGAACTAGAGTATTTTCTTTAAAAAAAAAACTAGACTATAACCGGATTTGGTTCAAAAAGATAAAGTTTCAAAAAAAAAAAAATATACATAGTTGCTAAATACAATAAAGTAATTTTTCAAGAAGCCTTGGGCATGAGGAGATTCCGACCAAGCCAGCCATGGGTATCGTTATGCATTAACGTAGTATTAGAGGTTAGGAAGGATACTGATAATGTACGCCTTAACTATCTAATTTAAATTAATTCATATATATACATGTACGGTTCTTTTGCCAGGATGTCGGACGCTGGTAGCATAGCGCCCAGTTACGATAGCAGTATTCAGATTATCCCAGCGCCGCCAGCAGAGCCGATCGAGCTTGTGGTACTCGATCCGGAGGATGACGAGATGGAGATTGACGCCGCCGTGGAGGGCGCAGGAGGAGATAGCTCGGACGAGACTGACCCGAGCGAGGACCCAACGTGGGCCCCCGCTGAGGGCGACGTGGTCGACCTACCTATGGCCGAAGCACCACAGGCAGACTTGCCTATAGTGCCATTCCAGGCAGCGCCACTGCCAGTACTGCCCCTCCAGGCCATCAGAGACTTCCCACAGGGCTGTGCAGGTCCATCGAGGCCTGTCCCCGCGCAGTCAGAGACCGTTGAGTCTCCCTATGACCGACACGCACCGATCGATCGTGAGCCCTTACCTACCCCACTTATCCCCGTACCCCCGGGCATGATGCTCGTGCCCGTTCCCCGTGGACACAACGGGTGGATCTCTGATGACTCCGACGATGAGTCGACCGCATCGGTGGAGCACATTGCTGTGCCGATCCCACCAGCAGACCAGGAGGAGCACGTCGCTCCGATGATCGAGCATGCCACTACTGCCCCAGCCACTCTACCCACCATACCCGAGCCCGTACCTCAGGATGGGCCAGTTCCTACTGGGCACATCCTAGAGGGGAGCTCTGCCCGCAGCTCGGAGCTGCACCGGGCGGACGTGACGGCATACGCCACTGCGAGCCCTCCCACCCCCACTGTCGTGGTATCCACCCCAGAGTGGGCCACTGTTTCAGAGCCTCTTGTAGCCCCATTGGCCGAGCCTGTACCACCACCCACAGTAGCCATGACATTACCGATCCCTACCCTTCCCAGCATGCCACCTGCACCGTATCCTCTAGGTGCAGGGGACCCCTACATGATGCCACCTCACTTTACCCCCAGACCACAGGGTTTTACCCCGTTGCTTCCACACATACCGATACCAGCCCCCTTTGGGCCATTCCCATCAGCTCACCCAGATATACCCGGACCATCCCAGCCACCTAGGATGACACCATTATCCGGACCAGCATGGTCCACTGCCATCTCCTTAGAGCGAGACTTCCAGACTCTCGCTGACACGGTGCAGCGCACCGTGACACAGGTAGAGCAGCAGACCCGTCTGATGTGGACGCGGATGATTGATGCACGAGATGCTTTGGCGCACTATGCGGAAGAGTTACTGAGCATGGACGCACAGTGTGGTATTACAGGGGATGCGCATTTTGCGCATCGACAGTTCTTATATGAGCGTATCATGGCGATTAGCATGACGATCAGTATGCATGCACCACAGTACCAGTATCCGCCACCACCGCCACAGTAGGGATGCATCAGGGACGCACGGAAGAATCACCAGCTTATGTACATAGTAGCAGCAGTATGGTAGTATAGCACGGGTTATGACACTCGTCTGCATTTTGCCTAGCCGTACGGGTACGACGGCACATGATAGGATGTTTTATTTATTTCAAAACAATGTATTGTAAGAAGGATGTATTTCCTATTTTGTTATTATGAACAAGCATTGTACTAGTACTATTGAAATTAATGAAAAATCTTATTATTATGATGGTGAAATATGTTGTTGTCTGCGATTATTATTGCTTACTCCATATATTGTGATTTGTGTGTTTGTGTGGTGATGTTGTGTTGATTACTATTTATTTTTGTATGATGTGTTGGTATGTTGTGTGATGACATGGTGTTAATTATTGTGTTCATATTCTGGTTTGTTATTTATGCTTTAAATTATATAAATGTTTGCCAAATTAACCTTTGATAATTATTATTGAAGAAAATGGCACCAGCCACCAGAAGCAACAGCGGTGCAGACGGACTGCCCGCAACACCAGCCGAACTTGAGACCATGATTTCGGAGCGCATAGCCCGAGCGATCGCGGAGCACGAAGCTGCTCGCTCCGAACGATCACGTGACTTGACTGGGAGTGACCGACGAGAAACCTCCCCCAATGGTAAGAAGGTTTAAAAATAATTGATAAAGCGATGGGAGAATATCCTAAAACTCCTATCCCATAATAACATACAACTTTATTAATGCAGAAACGGCCTCGCGAGAGCGTGGCTGCACCTTCAAAGCCTTCCTAGACTGCAAGCCGATCAACTTCAACGGCACTGAAGGATCTGTTGGACTGGTCAAGTGGTTTGAAAAGACCGAGGCAGTCATCCGTATCAGTGGGTGTACCCCTCGCCAGTCGGTCATGTACTCCACCAACTTGTTCTTGGACCAAGCACTGACGTGGTGGAATGGACAAGTACAGTCATTGGGTGACGACACTGCTTACTCCCTGTCATGGACAGAACTGAAGGAACTCATGATTGCTGAGTACCGCCCGGCAAGCGAGGTACAGAAACTGGAAACTGAGTTCTGGAACCTCACTATGATGGGAGCGGACGTGACTGGTTACACGTCTCGATTCCATGATCTCGCCAGACTAGTGCCACAGTTGGTCACCCCTGAAAGCAACAAGATAGAGCGTTATTTGTTCGGCTTAGCACCACAAATACGCAGCATGGTCACTGCTTCTAAACCTACGACCATGCGCGCAGCTATCGACCTTGCACTAAGCCTCACCGAAGATGCGATTCGCATGGGTACACTGATCCGACAAGTATCGGGACTGAAAATTTCTGAGGCTAGCAGTGTAGAAGCCAAGAATCAGGGGACGAACTCAGCAGTTGTGCCGAACGATCAGGGGAACAAGCCAAGATTTGGGAAAAGGAAACGGGATGAAGGGAAAAGGGACAGAGCGTCGGGTAGCTCAAACAAGAAAGGGAAAGGATATGTTGCCACGGGACGTGGTAATGGTAACAAACAGGGTAATCAGGGAAGGAATAATGGGTTAACTTGTGGAAAGTGCCACCGCACAGGGCACAAGACTGAAGACTGTCGGTCCGGAGCACCGAAAAACGGAGGAGCTAAACCATGCTTCGCATGCGGGTCACTGGACCATTGGAAAAGGGATTGCCCCAAGATCAACAACCAAGCCCGCGGGCGGGCATTTGTGATCGGAGCCGGTGATGCACGACAAGACCCCAACGTGGTCACTGGTACGTTTCCTCTTAATGGTCATTATGCCTCTGTATTATTTGATACCGGTGCTGACTTTAGCTTCGTGTCCATTGAGTTTAAAAGACTACTTGGATTAAAAACTAGTAAACTAGATACACCCTACTCCATAGAAATGGCTAACGGTAAAACTATTGAAACGAGAGAAGTCGCGAGGGATTGTAAATTAGAACTCTGTGGGCACGAGTTTGGGATTGATCTCTTGCCAGTTGTGTTGGGAAGTTTTGACATAGTTGTCGGCATGGACTGGTTGTCCGCGCACCATGCCGTCGTGATTTGCAACGATAAAGTCATTCAAGTCCCCCTCGCAAGCGGTGAAACTCTCTCAATTCAAGGGGAAAGGCACGGGACGCCGCTAAGAATTATTTCAAGCATGAAGGCTCGTAAGTGCCTAAGAAAAGGGCTTGTCGCATTCTTGGCACACGTAGTGGACAAGAAGGCCGACGAGCGAAAGTTGGAAGACATTCCAGTAGCTAGAGACTTTCCGGATGTATTTCCAGAAGATTTGCCGGGGTTGCCACCACCTCGACAAGTCGAGTTTCGCATCGACCTCGTTCCTGGAGCAGCTCCTGTGGCACGATCGCCATACCGCCTAGCTCCATCAGAGATGCAGGAACTGTCCAGCCAGCTACAAGAATTATTGGACAAAGGTTTTATAAGACCGAGTTTCTCACCTTGGGGAGCTCCCGTCTTATTCGTAAAGAAGAAGGATGGCACATTTCGCATGTGCATCGACTATCGAGAGCTGAACAAGCTAACCATCAAGAATCGCTATCCTCTCCCCAGGATCGACGATTTATTTGATCAGCTCCAAGGATCTAGCTATTACTCCAAAATCGATTTGAGGTCTGGCTATCACCAGTTGCGTATACAAGAAGAAGATGTACCAAAAACGGCCTTCAGAACCCGGTATGGACACTATGAATTTTTGGTAATGCCGTTCGGCTTAACCAACGCACCAGCGGTTTTCATGGACCTAATGAACCGCGTGTGTAAGCCATACCTGGATAAATTCGTCATAGTCTTCATTGACGATATTTTGATCTATTCACGCACCAAAGAAGACCACGAGAATCACCTTCGGTTAATTCTTGAAGTATTACGCAAAGAGAAGCTCTACGCTAAATTCTCAAAGTGTGACTATTGGATTCGGGAAGTTCACTTTTTAGGCCACGTGGTAAACGAGAAGGGCATACACGTCGATCCCGCCAAGATCGAGGCAATTAAAAATTGGGAAGCCCCTCGAACTCCTACCGAAGTACGACAATTTCTTGGCCTCGCGGGTTATTACAGAAGGTTCATCGAGAACTTTTCAAAGATAGCGCAAGCTTTAACCATGTTAACCCAAAAGGATAAGAAATTCGAGTGGACGGAAAAGCAAGAGGCAGCATTCCAATTACTTAAAGAAAAGTTATGTGGCGCTCCGATACTATCACTCCCCGATGGTACGGAAGACTTTGTGGTTTACTGTGATGCCTCACATCAAGGCCTGGGTTGTGTACTAATGCAGCGAGAAAAAGTAATAGCATATGCTTCCAGGCAACTGAAAATCCACGAGAGGAACTACACTACACACGATTTGGAATTAGGTGCAGTGGTATTCGCTCTCAAGATATGGAGGCACTATTTGTACGGAACCAAGTGCACGATTTTCACTGATCATAAGAGTTTGCAACACATTTTTGATCAGAAGGACTTAAACATGCGACAACGGCGATGGGTCGAATTATTAAACGATTACGATTGTGAAATAAAGTACCATCCCGGTAAGGCGAACGTTGTGGCCGACGCCTTGAGTCGCAAGGAACGGGTTAAACCATTGCGTGTCCGAGCTTTGGGTCTGACTATCCACACGAATCTGACTGAACGAATTCGTGAAGCTCAAGCTAACGCCCTTAAACCCGAAAATGTCAAAAGTGAAAGATTACGAAAGATGGTTGATTCACTAGAAACAAAAGCAGACCAGACACTGTATTTCATGAATAGAATTTGGGTCCCAGTGTACGGAGGATTGCGTGAGCTAGTGTTGGCCGAAGCTCACAGTTCTAGATATTCGGTTCACCCTGGTGCAGACAAGATGTTCCACGATTTGAAGGAACTTTATTGGTGGCCGAATTTCAAAAGAGATATAGCAGCATATGTTGCGCGATGTTTGACTTGCGCAAAGGTCAAGGCTGAACACCAGAGACCTTCCGGTCTGCTCCAGCAACCGGAAATACCGGAATGGAAATGGGAACAAATTACCATGGATTTCATTACCAAGTTACCTAAGACAACAAGCGGCCATGAAACGATCTGGGTAATCGTTGATCGATTGACAAAATCTGCACACTTCCTTCCAATTCGCGAAACGGACAAGTTGGAGAAACTGACCCGTTTGTACATTAAGGAAGTGGTGTCTAAACACGGTGTACCTGTTTCTATCATCTCCGATCGAGATAGTCGTTTCACTTCAAGATTTTGGGAAGGTTTAAATGAAGCCCTCGGTACTCGCCTTGACATGAGTACCGCATATCACCCTCAAACGGATGGTCAAAGTGAACGAACCATCCAGACCTTGGAAGATATGTTACGGGCATGCGCGATAGATTTCGGAGGTAATTGGGATACGCACTTGCCATTGGTAGAATTTTCCTATAACAACAGTTATCATACGAGCATTCAAGCCGCACCGTTTGAAGCTCTATATGGACGCAAGTGTCGATCGCCGTTATGTTGGGCGGAAGTTGGAGAAAAACAACTCACCGGGCCCGAAATTGTTCAAGAGACCACGGACAAGGTCTTTTTGATAAAGGAACGCCTCAAAGCGGCCCGTGACCGTCAGAAAAGCTATGCTGATATGAGGCGAAAGCCTTTAGAGTTTCAAGTCGGAGACAGGGTCCTACTGAAAGTGTCACCTTGGAAAGGTGTCGCGCGCTTTGGAAAGCCCGGAAAGCTGAACCCACGATATATTGGACCATTCGAAGTCTTGTCCAGGGTAGGCACAGTGGCATACAAGCTCAAGTTGCCTCAAGAGCTTAGTGGAATACACGACACGTTCCACGTGTCAAATTTGAAAAAGTGCCTATCCGACGAAACTCTCATCATCCCTGCAGACGAAATCCAGATTGACGACAAGTTACATTTTGTTGAAGAACCAATCGAGGTAACTGATTGGAAGGTCCAAAAACTAAGGCGCAGCAAGATCAGATTGGTCAAAGTGCGCTGGAATGCCAAGCGTGGACCGGAGTTCACGTGGGAAAGGCTGGACCGGATGAAGCAAAAATATCCCGCCCTATTCGAGAAGACACCTGTACCGGAGAACTCGAAGTGAATTCCGAGACGGAATTCTCTTAACGGGGGGAGAATGTAACAACCGGCAAAAATGAGGTAATTCCGTACAAATTAATTAATATATGATTAACGTAATTAAATGCAATTATGTGTGATTTAATTATCAAGGCCTTAGGAGATAGCAATTTCCAAATAATGCATAGGAATGCATACGTTTAATGGTAAAACATGATGGGATCATGTGCGAATAAACTATCCGGTATGGACGTTGGCAATTACCCGGTAATAATTAAATAAACGAAAAGGATCCCGAACACCCAGGATATAAAATAAAGGGTATTTTCATGAAATATAATGAGTTTTGGAACTCCAAAACCATAAGTGAAAACGTCTTGTACAAACCTCCCGGTAACGAATAAAATGCGCGTACCGCACCCGATACGCGTATAACTCATAATTTCACCCGGCGAAAGCCTAAATAACCAATCAACGCTTAAATTAGACTTTATTTAAGGGTTATTAAAGGTATTTTTAATGTCCGAATAACGCGTGATTAAAACCCGAAAAATACCCGAACGACACCCGAACGACGAGAGATTTAACTTAACAAACATTGGGTAAATATTTGGAATTGTGGACCCCACCCAAACCCATCCAAGGTCCGGCCTAGATGGCCTCATGGTGTCCATGCATGTGGTTAATAATAATAACCTACACTTTAGATATTAAGCATGCTTTATATAAGACAAAAGGTGTAAGGCCTAAGGTACAAAAGCAAGCTCTCTTGTCCCTTCCTTGTATAATTTTCGGCCCATAGGCCACAAAAATCCAAGACAAAGAGCAAGTAATCATGGCCTAAGTATGTGCATGTGCATGGGTGAAAATCTTGTATAAAGATTAAGTGTAGGATCATCCAAATCCTTAGCCAAGATTTACAAGCAAAACCCCTTCCTTTGCCCTCCAAAACCCACGGCCACCACCACATTTCCACATCCATCCAAGATCACTTGTGTACCTCTTAAATCTCTTGAATCCTTAGTAATGATCACAAAATCCATGAAAGATTACATGTGATAAGGCTATATAAACATGTGTTAGAGACTTGGATATCAAAGCAAAAACTCTTCTTCCTTCTTTCTTTTGGGCCGTAAGTTTCATCTTCCCACATACATATTTCTTTCAAGTTTTTACATCTCCAAATCACTCAAAACAATCCATCATCCAAACCCCTATTGTGTGTTTCAAGCTTGGAGCTTAATCATTAAGGAAGAACACACTAAACCCCTCTCAAAATCCAAGGTTTTGTCTTCCCTAGCCTTGTGCTAGTAGTAAGCTTCTTAACCTTGTTTTTGATTATTATTATTCATGTATGTGTTCTTAGAAGCAAGTTGTACATGAAGGGTTTAAAAGGTGGTTTGAACATAATCTTTAATAGGTTTTACATGAGTAAAATAGATGATTAAAGATATGTGAATAAATCATGGATTGGATGATGATAAAGTAGTGTTCTTGAAAATGTATAAAAATCTACACATACACTAAGTAGGATGATGATTTGATTAAGATTTATGGAATGAACTTGAATATGTTAAAAAGTAACTTTAATCATCTTATTATGATCATCTAAGGTATAATATATGGTGGAACATGTTAGAAGTTCAAGAATAAAGAAGATGAAAAATTAAAGTTAACTTACTTAGAAGAATGATATTTTGTTAAAATGGGCAAATATATAAAACACACCTACAAGTAGTCTTATATATGGAATATAAGACTAATAAAAGTGTTTTGATACAAAAATAACTTACCAATAAAAAGATGGATCTTCAAAGTCTACTATTTTGAGTGAAAAATGTTAACTTTGGAAGTTAGAGTGGAAAAATGCAACATTTGAAAGTTAAGGGACTAATATTGTAACTTTGAAAGTTAGAGGACTAAAATGGATATTTTAGAAACTATTAGTCCAAAAATGCAAGGATGGAAAGTTTGGTGTCAAAAGTGTAAGTAATAAACTTCTAAGGGTGATTTTGGTAAATACTAGTAGATAAACTTGGGTATTTTTGTATAAAAGTATATTTTTGAAAGTTATAAAATATGGATGATATTAACATAAGGATTTTTATAAAATAGAGATTTTATAAAAATATTAAACAAACTTGAGAAACTTATACAAAAATGAATACTTTTATATAAATGGGAATATAAAAGTATTGGAAACATTTTTGTAGTTAAGTTAACAAGTTGGGTTAAAAATACATAAGTATTTCAAACCTTCCAAGTAATATGTGTAAAGAGGGAGAAATATGGATAATATTTCTATAAAACACATGTTGGGAAAAAAACTTGGAGAAATTAACTATTCGAGCTAAGATATCGAACTAAGACGCGTTAACGAACCGCACACGGACAAAACATGAGAAAAATGCCATTGCGGCAAGATAAGAAAATATATATTTTTAAGAAGTAAAATATATATACATCATGGGTGAAAACTAATAAACGCTTTCCTAAGTGTTAAAGGAATTATTCGTGGGAGAAAAACATAACGTAAGGCGTTAAACAAACGTATATACTTAACAAGAAAAATTACACATTTATATATATATGTACGCTCGTCTCGGCAAAATTCTAGTATATCTACTTAATGGGAAAGTAGATATGCGGGAAGGAAAGCCGCGACGAGTAGACAAGGATATATATATGTGTATGCCGTACCGACAAGAACCTAGTATATTTATTTGAATGGGAAAATAAATATACGGTATGGTGAGTTGAATCGGGCGTTGAGAATATACAATCGAACGACAAGATCTTAGTATATTTGTTTAAATGGGAAAACAAATGTGCGGCAAAGTGAGTCGGGTCGAGTGTTGAAATATATATTATATCGAGCGATGCGATCTTAAGTATAATTATTTAAATGGGAAAATAATTATATGTTAAGTGAAGTCGAGTCGATGATAATAAGGTACAAGTTAAGGAAATATTAACAAGAGTAATATATAACTTGTAACGCAAAGGGTAATCTAACGCCAACGAAACCTAGGATACGCGCTTAATTAAACGGGATTTGGAATAACTTGTGGTCGGGAGTTGGGTGTACAACTTGCCAAGGCACATGCACTATAGGGATAGTGACTTATACGTCTAGGACGTTTGTAGGTGCGAGACCCTCTTTGCTATCTGCCTAGTAAGCCAGACAGAGTTTCAGGTGAGTTTCACGGCCCCATTTTTACTATTTTTACGTTTTTCGGGGGAAAGATATGTTAGGGAAAATGTTTGACGGATTTATTACTTGAGGTGTGACCGCCACTCGGGGTTGAGTCCTCGCCTCTATAATCATTTATTCAGGGAAATGAAACCGGAGGAATATTGAATAGTACTATTGGTGCCTGACTAGGCCCACCCCTAATCGATAGCGTCGATTATGCATTAGGTTATGCCTGGGGTGCATATATTCTGAACTTAAGTCGTGGGAAACCGAGTAACGACTTGGAGCGGGGCACAATTATTATATGTCTTGGTTTGATTATAGTCTCAAGTAGAATTATAGGAATTTGCAACTCCTATATATTGTCATAACATGGTATTTCCCAAGTATTCAAGTTTTGGAAATTAAAAACCTGTGAACTCACCAATATATTTATATTGACGAAACTTTTAAACATATCTTTCAGGTAATTAGATGAAGACGAACCGGGGCAAGCTGGGTCGTGGAATCCTCCGTTGTGGCGTTAAACATTTTGCGGGGTTTCACCTTTATTTCCCAAGGCTTTGGGATATATTTGAGAAACCTCTATGTTGTCTTAAAAACAATTTACTTTTATGTAATATTTTGAAACAAGATTTGACGCCTTAATAAATGACCCATTTTCTTAAATTACTTGTGTTTAGCATTAACCTTGACTTTATGCTCTTGAACCGTCGCGCCACGTGTTTCCGCCATTGTCGTGGTGTGACATTAATAATTGTTATTGAAGTAAAATGGCACCGACCACAAGAAGCAACAGTGGCAATGACGTATTGCCCACGACACCCGCTGAACTTGAAACATTGGTCTCGGAGCGTGTAGCCCAAGCCATCGCGGAACACGAGGCTGCTCGCACCGAGAGATCGCGGGACAGGACCGGGAGTGATCAACGTGAGACCTCCCCTACTGGTAAGAGATTTATGAATAAATGCAAAAGCAATAGGAGATTATCCTGAAGCTCCTATCCCATAATAACATACCCCCTTATTATTGCAGAAACTGCCTCGCGAGAGCGTGGCTGCACATTCAAAGCCTTCCTGGACTGCAAGCCACTCAACTTCAGCGGCACTGAGGGATCCGTTGGACTAGTCAAATGGTTCGAAAAGACTGAAGCGGTAATCCATATCAGCAGCTGTACCCCCTGTAACATCCGGCAAAAATCGATATGTTTCCGTACGTAATTAGTATATGTAATTAACGGTTTAAGTGCATGTTTAATTTATTTGGATTAATTTAACTGGTGCCGTAGAGAATAGCAAATTCCCCATAAGATGCATAGGAATGCACACGTTTAATGATAAAGCATGATAGGATCATGTGCGAATAAACTTATCCGGTATGGACGTTGGTGATTACCCGGTAAAAATTAAATAAACGAAAAGGATCCCGGACACCCAGGATATAAAATAAAGGGTATTTTCACAAAATATAATGTGTTTTGGAACTCCAAAACCATAAGTGAAAGTTTCACATACAAATCTCCCGGTAACGAATAAAGTGCGCGTACCGCACCCGGTACGCATATAACTTATAATCTCACCCAACGAAAGCCTAATTAACCAACCAACACTTAAACTAGGATATGTTTAAGGGTTATTAGAGGCTATTATAATGTCCAAATAACGCGTGATTAAAATCCGATTAAAACCCGACAAACCCCGAAAACTAAATATTTAAACATAACAAATAATACAAGATATTTTGTGGCAATGTGGGCCCCACTTGGCTTCAAAAAAATCAGCCAAGATCTTCCCCACATGACCAAATCTCTTTTGCTAGATATGGGATCCAAGTGTGAGGATATTAGGAAGATTATGTAAGATATGATGAAGATATGGAAGATTTGATAAGATTATATATAAGATATTGTGAGTACTTGCAAGATATACACAATCTCCATTTCCTTGATAATATCTCGGCCAAACACCCTCTTTAAAATCTATGCAAGATCACCCAAGATTACATATATCACATTTATATCCACACTAGATTTGCAAGAGATTTTCATGTCCTTTGAAGATTTATATAAATCCTTTTTTTTTTGCTTCAAAACTTACGGCCAACCTCTCTTTGAAACACAATCTTTACAAAAATTTCATTAGTACATATGCATCCACATTTCAAGGGATTTAAATCCATGTTAGATTGCATATGATCTTTGAAAGATCATGAAGGATTATAAAGGGTCCATGTGAGAGCATACTTGATCAAACAAAGCAAATCTTCTTCTTCTTTTCTTCTTTGATGCCGTGAGGTTGCAAGAACACACACACAATTTTCTTTCAAGTTTTAACATCTCCAAATCACTCATAAACATCCATCTTCCAAACCCCCATTGTGTGTTTCAAGCTTGGATCTTAACCACTAAGGAAGAACACACTAAACCCCATCATAATCAAGCATTGAAAGCTTCCCTAGCCTTGTGCTAGTTGTAAGTATTCTTGATCATGTTTTGCCTTTAAAAAGTTTATGTTTATTAGCTTAGAGCAAGTTGTACAAGGGGTGAACTTGAATAAGCTTTTCATAAGAAAACATATGATTTTAAAGACTAAAATGGTGTTTAGTTAGTGCGAATAAATTGAAAGGCTAGTAATGGATGTTAAGTATTCTTGTAGTTTTTATTAAAATAATGAATACTTGAAGAAAAATAGTGATTTGGGTAACACTTGTTAATGAAACTTGGATGAACTTGAAAAGTGATTTTAATCGTCTTAACTTAAGGATATAAGACTTGTTAAAGTGGTAAATACTAGTGAACATACACATGTATTTTGTATAAATGTGTATTTTTATAAAATGGAGTTTTATAAAAATATGGACTTTTTCTAACATATGGATATATATAAAATACAAAGGTTTTTATAAAAATGTTAGACAAACTAAAACTTGGGAGAACTTATATAAAAATGAACACTTTTATATAAATGGGAATATAAAAGTGTTGGAACATTTTTGTATATAAGTTGTCAAGTTTTGTGTTAAAAATACAAAAGTGTTTACAAAAACTTCCAAGTAATATGTGTTGGGAATTAGAAAGTTGAATAATACTTCTAGAAAACACATATTGGAGGACTTGGAAAAAGATTAACTATATAATTACATATAAGTTAAGAAATCGGACTTGGACGTGTTAACGAACTAAGACGTAAAAGCGGACAAACGAGAAAAATATCATTACGTCAAGATGAGTAAAATATATTTTAAGGAGTTAAAATATATATAACTTGGGTGAAAAATTTACATAACACTTTCCTAAGTGTTGGAAAAATATTCGTGGGAGAAAATATAACGCAAATAATCTAACGATTAAAAACGTTAAACGAACGTATGGACTTAACGAGGAAAATACATATATATATATATATATATGTTCAGCTCGACGAAATTCTAGTATATTTACTTAATGGGAAAGTAAATATACGGGAAGGAAAAACCGAGACGAGTAAATAATATATATATATATATGTACACCGAACCGACGAGATCCTAGTATATTTACTTAATGGGAAAGTAAATATACGGTGTGGTGAGTCGAGTCGGGCGTTAAAAATATATTATCGAACGACAAGACCTTAGTATATTTATTTGAATGGGAAAATAAATATACGTTAAGTGAAGTTGAGTCGAGAATAATATTATACAAGTTAATTAATATTCATGAAAGTATAAATGTAACTTGTAACAATGGTAATCCATCACCAACGGACCTAGGACATATGTTTAATTAGACGGGGAATTATATGTAAATGGTAGTGTTGGGAGTTGGGTGTACAACTTGCCGGAGAAGCACACGCTATAGACTTAGTGACTTACACGCACTAGGACGTTCGTAGGTGCTTGATCACGGACTTGCTATTCTCTGCTATTTGATTGTACGATGTACATCAGGTGAGTTTCACGGCCCCATTCTACTGTTTTAACTGGGGGAAAGATATGTTTGTTAAACGTTGTCACATGTTGAAATGTTTTCAAAGGTTAAAATGAGATAAGTGGTATGATGAGTACTTGAGCAGTGATCGCCACTCGGGGTTGAGTCCTCTCTTCCGTAATCATTAATTCAGGAAAATGAAACCGAAGGAATATTTGGATAGTACTATTGGTGCCTGACAAGGCCCACCCCTAATCGATAGCGTCGATTAAGCATCGGCGTATGCCAGGGGTGCACGTATTCTGAAATTAAGTCGTTGGGTTCCGAGAAACGACTTGGAGCGGGGCATTGTTATTAGTCTTGGTTTGGTTATGGGGCTCAAGGGATTGCTCATCATCATAGTTTGTAGGAGCTAGCTACTCCTTACAAAGGCCACAAGTTGTGCAGGTTTCGCACATGTTGTAAAAACGGAATATCGATCGACAAGATCCTAGTATAATTATTTAATGGGAAAATAATTATACGGTAAAGTGAGTCGAGTCGATGGTTGTGAAAATGTTGTTGTTATGAAACTAAAACCTGTGAGCTCACCAATATTTTATATATTGACGTCTTTTTAAACATATCTTTCAGGTAACTAAGTGCCGAATAGATATGGGGCTAGTGCAGTGGAATTCGGGATATCGGATACTGGTCGGGGTTTCATTCAATGTTACCATCGGGTTGGAACATAAACGGAAATACCCCCACATTGAAACTTAATGTTCATCGTTTTATGTAATGCTTTGTGCAATATTGTAAGGAGATACTCATTTTTGACATCCTAATAAATTAATCTTTCCTAATTAAATATAGTTTGTGTTAATCTTGACTTTGATATGCTTTCGAGCGTTGCGCCACGTGTTTCCGCCATTGGCGTGGTGTGACACCCCCCGACAGACCGTTATGTACTCCACGAATTTGTTCCTGGATCAAGCATTGACATGGTGGAACAGTCAGGTTCAGTCACTGGGAGACAATGCTGCATACTCCCTAACCTGGTTGGAACTAAGGGAACTCATGATTGTTGAGTACTGCCCGGCAAGTGAAGTGCAGAAATTGGAGACTGAATTCTGGAACCTCACCATGACAGGAGCAGACGTAGCGGGGTACACGTCCAGATTCCACGACCTATCACGACTGGTTCCCCGTTTGGTCACACCAGAGAGCAAGAAGATTGAAAGGTACCTATTCGGACTGGCGCCACAAATCCGTAGCATGGTCACTTCTTCCAAACTCACGACCATGCGCGAAGCCATCGACCTCGCTCTAAGCCTTACTGAGGATGCCATTCGAATGGGCACCTTGATCCGGAAGGTGTCGGGACTAAAGATTTCGGAGCCCAGTAGTGTGGAAGGTAAAAATTTGGGTTCGAACTCAGTGGTTGGGTCTAGTGATCAGGGAAACAAGCCAAGGTTTGGGAAACGGAAGCGTAATGACGGGAAGAAGGACGGATCATCAGGAGGTTCGAACAAGAAAGGGAAAGGGTATGTAGCCACAGGACGTGGAAACAATGGAAAACAGGGTTATCAAGGAAAGAACGAAGTGATCTGTGGTAAGTGCCGCCGTTCTGGGCACAAGACTGAAGAGTGCCGATCTGGAGCACCGAAGACTGGAGGAGCAAGACCCTGCTTCGCATGCGGGTCGCCTGACCATTGGAAGAGGGATTGCCCTAAGCTCAACAACCAAGCACGCGGACGGGCATTTGTGATTGGTGCTGGTGATGCACGGCAGGACCCTAACGTGGTCACTGGTACGTTCCCTCTTAATGGTCATTATGCTTCTGTGTTATTTGATACCGGTGCCGATTTTAGCTTTGTATCCGTTGAGTTTAAAAGACTACTTGGGCTAAAAACTAGTAAGCTAGATACACCTTACTCTATAGAACTGGCTAACGATATAACTATAGAAACACGAGAAGTAGCGAAAGGTTGTAAGTTGGATCTCTGTGGTCACGAGTTTGGTATTGACCTATTACCAGTCGTACTGGGTAGTTTCGATATAGTCATTGGCATGGATTGGTTATCCGCACACCGTGCCGTCGTTGTTTGCAACGACAAAATAATTCAAGTTCCCCTCACGAGCGGTGACACTCTATCGATCCAAGGGGAAAGGCGTGGGACGCCATTAAGAATTATTACGTGCATGAAGGCCCGAAAGTGTTTAAGGAAAGGTCTTATCGCATTCTTAGCGCACGTTGTAGATAAGAAGACCGACGAGCGGAAATTGGAAGACATTCCGATAGCCAGAGATTTTCCTGACGTATTCCCAGAAGATTTGCCAAGGTTGCCACCACCTCGACAAGTCGAGTTCCGCATCGACCTTGTTCCTGGAGCTGCTCCCGTAGCACGATCGCCATATCGCTTAGCTCCATCTGAGATGCAGGAACTATCCGGCCAACTGCAAGAATTACTGGACAAGGGTTTCATAAGACCGAGTTTCTCACCTTGGGGAGCTCCCGTCTTATTTGTGAAAAAGAAAGATGGCACCTTTCGTATGTGCATTGACTACCGAGAACTAAACAAGCTAACCATTAAAAATTGCTATCCCCTCCCGGGGATCGACGATTTGTTTGATCAACTCCAAGGATCCAGCTTTTATTCCAAGATTGATCTAAGATCCGGCTATCACCAGTTGCGTATCCAAGAAGAGGATGTACCAAAAACGGCATTCAGGACTCGTTATGGGCACTACGAATTTTTGGTAATGCCGTTCGGCTTAACTAACGCACCGGCTGTTTTCATGGACTTAATGAATCGCGTGTGTAAGCCGTATTTGGATAAGTTCGTCATTGTTTTTATTGATTACATCCTGATCTATTCACGCACCAGAGAAGACCACGAAAATCACCTTCGTTTATTCCTGGAGGTCCTACGTAAAGAGAAACTCTATGCTAAGTTCTCGAAATGTGACTTTTGGATTCGAGAAGTCCACTTCCTAGGCCACGTGGTGAATGAAAAAGGTATACACGTCGATCCCGCCAAGATCGAGGCAATTAAAAATTGGGACGCCCCTAGGACTCCTACCGAAGTGCGGCAGTTTCTTGGCCTTGCGGGTTATTACAGAAGATTCATTGAGAACTTTTCTAAGATAGCACAGTCTTTGACCATGCTAACCCAAAAGGATAAGAAGTTTGAGTGGACGGAAAAGCAAGAAACCGCATTTTAAATACTAAAGGAGAAGTTATGTGGCGCTCCAATATTATCACTCCCCGATGGAACGGAAGATTTTGTAGTTTACTGTGACGCCTCTCATCAAGGCTTGGGTTGTGTATTGATGCAACGAGAGAAAGTGATAGCATATGCTTCCAGGCAACTAAAGATCCACGAGAAGAATTACACTACACACGATTTGGAATTGGGAGCAGTGGTATTCGCCCTCAAGATTTGGAGACACTATTTATATGGAACCAAGTGCACGATTGTAACACCCCAACCGATGGCGGAAACATCGGGATGTCACGTATTGATGATTGTTCAGTAGCTCATGGTAAATAATAATTCTCATTATATGATTTAGATAAATTACATACAATTGTTCTACAAGAATTCATACATCAAATTGAATAAAACTATGCACACATCTTCAAGCATTAATTCAAATCCTCAAGCAAGTAGAACCTGAAACATATTAAGTTGAAAATATTTTGGGTCAACAAAAGTTGGTGAGAATTACATAGGTTTTGATAATCGAATAAAATTGTTGTGCAATTCATGTGTCATGGCAATCTAGTCCATATGTGAAAACATACTAGAAGTAAATCGAGTGCATAATCAACCATTGTGACTGTTGTATTGTGGTACATCCCATACGCTCATGGTTCACTCGTTTATATTGCAGTAACAAACACCCACGTAACCTTTGTAGGAGGCACGTATCCGGGTGGGATTGTCAGTCCAATAGATCTATCAATGTATACCGTTTGGCTGATGAATGTTTATGCTAGAATTGTGCTTACCCTAGTCATGTTCAAGACATAATGCAACATAGAAATACACATAGACACATTGATGATTAAATTGCATAAATAATGTTGTAACATGTTTCACCCCAAAAATGGTGATAAATAGAAAAGGGGCTATGTAAAACTCACCTTAGCAAAATGTTATGTCTCGTAAAAAAATAGAATAATGTGTTGTGAATGTATGCGAGGCGAATCCCAAAGACTCAACAACGTAGCTAGTCCAAATTGAAGAAAACGAAAAAGAAAGAATATCAAGCTTCCAATTCGCCAATTACAAGAGCTTATAATCAAAGCTTCAATTGTAGAAGTAATAGACTATAGAAGAAAGGTATGAGGGAAAGTTTAATCGGATTGAAACAATCGATTTAGAGGTGCAAAGTATAATGGGTCATAGGTGGGTTTTTATACTAGTTTTGGAGTCAATTAGTCATTAAAATTGGTCAACACCATAAAGTAAGGTTTTATGATGAATTGACTATTTGACTAAGACTTTGACTGTTTGACTAAGACTTTGACTAGGACTTTGACTATTTGACTCAAGGCTTTATTTAAAAAAAAAATTTAGAATCATATTGTTATTATTATTATTTATATACATTTATGTATGTATATAAGTTGTGAGTTAGGATAAATAAAGACTTAGGCACATTTGTATAATATTAATGATAAAGGTGTAATAAAAAAAAATATATATATATATATAAGGGCTTTTTATGTATTAAAATTTTGGGGAAAATTTTGCGATGTTACAGTCTCCCCTACTTTTAGGAACTTCGTCCCGAAGTTAAAAGAAAAACACCAGGTATACAATTGGTCGACTACCGAAAACCTTGATAAAATTTCTCACTACCTTAACGTACCTGTAAATTCATGATTACGTTCCGGACCGTAATTATCAATTTACCTTACATTAGGGTTTTGCGTCCTTTTATGACTCTACCGATTGTTGAGCAGGTTCGATAGTCTCCACCAGTCGTTGAGCAGGTTGTAGGGCCTCTCCCAACTGTTGGAAAGACATGATGACCTCTACCAATCGTTGAGTAGGTTGTTTGGTAGTCAACTAATTGTTGTACAAGTAAGCAAGTATGATTATAGATATAGCAATTAGTTCACATTCAAACAAGCATGCACTCAGATGTTATGATAATACTTGAATTTATTACTTGAATCAAAAAGTGTCAATACATAGAATTAAAAAGCAGAAATCATTCAAATGGTGGGGTTTGCTGTTAAGTAGCTGGAGGGTCTTGATCTCGATTTAGTTTAGGGCATCGGTTACGGAAATGATTTGGGTTTCCACATTCATAGCATTGACCATAGTTGTATTTACCAGGACGATTAAGATTAGCCACCTGAGCAGGGTTGGTTGGTTGGTTGGTGTTAGGGTTTGGGGACTCACGACATGTGTTGACCAGATGGCCATACCTACCACAATTGGTGCACAGGCGACACACTGAAACAGTGGGGTGATGTCGTTTGCATGTGTTACACAATGGAAAGTTTCTTGTATAGGGTTTCTTGTTAGAAGCTTGTGTAGTGAGGTTTACATTAAGATCCCTGGTCTTGCGCTTCTGGTTCTCGGTAGTTACCGCGGCCACAATACTTGTTTTCTCGCCTTCCCGAACTAAGGTCCCGTTCTTTATGTGATTTCCATTGCCATTTCCATTTCCATTGCCGTTCCCATTCATTGGGATGACTTGAGCCAACAAGTTAGAAACCAGAGTTGTGATTTGTTGCGCCATTTGTTGGGAAATAATCGCAGCCAGTTGGGCATCAACACCTTTGTTGTTTTTGTTGTTGTTGTGGTTGGTGTTGTGGTTGTTGTTACTTTCCTCTTGGTTTTCACCACTGTTATTGCGAGTGCTGCGACGTGGAGACATGATCTGTAGGGGACACAATGAAGGTTCAATGTGGCATGAAATGAATGAGGTGATATAAGGAATGTAATCATTTATTCATTAATTAAAACGAATAAACGAAAACGTTGACGTATCAAAGATTTCAGATTCCAATAACATAGTGAAGACATGCTTTAGCCTATAAGTGAACACTCATCCTGAGAATTCCCAGGTAGGCATCCGGGTCCCTCGTCTGATTGGGATATATGCGCAATGCCAGCCTAGACAGAAGACTCAGAATACAGGCGTTCACCCTTCCAGATTGCACGTGTTCGTTATTAAAATCTAGAACTTCGACGAGATCTCAAGGTGGTTCAGGTTAAACCTGAGGATTTTGTCCTATTAGTCTGAGAGTAGATCCAGTGATGGAGAGCAACCTTCTTGTAAGGATGAAAGTAGAGATAAGAAGTAGGAGGGAGATAGAGAATAGCAAGTAAAAGAAGCAAGTACTGGTTAAATCCTATGGTTATAGACTAGATTATTTTTCTAATAACCTAATTCCCTATAACCATGGCCCTGATACCAATCTGTAACACCCCAACCGATGGCGGAAACATCGGGATGTCACGTATTGATGATTGTTCAGTAGCTCATGGTAAATAATAATTCTCATTATATGATTTAGATAAATTACATACAATTGTTCTACAAGAATTCATACATCAAATTGAATAAAACTATGCACACATCTTCAAGCATTAATTCAAATCCTCAAGCAAGTAGAACCTGAAACATGTTAAGTTGAAAATATTTTGGGTCAACAAAAGTTGGTGAGAATTACATAGGTTTTGATAATCGAATAAAATTGTTGTGCAATTCATGTGTCATGGCAATCTAGTCCATATGTGAAAACATACTAGAAGTAAATCGAGTGCATAATCAACCATTGTGACTGTTGTATTGTGGTACATCCCATACGCTCATGGTTCACTCGTTTATATTGCAGTAACAAACACCCACGTAACCTTTGTAGGAGGCACGTATCCGGGTGGGATTGTCAGTCCAATAGATCTATCAATGTATACCGTTTGGCTGATGAATGTTTATGCTAGAATTGTGCTTACCCTAGTCATGTTCAAGACATAATGCAACATAGAAATACACATAGACACATTGATGATTGAATTGCATAAATAATGCTGTAACATGTTTCACCCCAAAAATGGTGATAAATAGAAAAGGGGCTATGTAAAACTCACCTTAGCAAAATGTTATGGCTCGTAAAAAAATAGAATAATGTGTTGTGAATGTATGCGAGGCGAATCCCAAAGACTCAACAACGTAGCTAGTCCAAATTGAAGAAAACGAAAAAGAAAGAATATCAAGCTTCCAATTCGCCAATTACAAGAGCTTATAATCAAAGCTTCAATTGTAGAAGTAATAGACTATAGAAGAAAGGTATGAGTGAAAGTTTAATCGGATTGAAACAATCGATTTAGAGGTGCAAAGTATAATGGGTCATAGGTGGGTTTTTATACTAGTTTTGGAGTCAATTAGCCATTAAAATTGGTCAACACTATAAAGTAAGGTTTTATGATGAATTGACTATTTGACTAAGACTTTGACTGTTTGACTAAGACTTTGACTAGGACTTTGACTATTTGACTCAAGGCTTTATTTAAAAAAAAAAAATTAGAATCATATTATTATTATTATTTATATACATTTATAAATGTATATAAGTTGTGAGTTAGGATAAATAAAGACTTAGGCACATTTGTATAATATTAATGATAAAGGTGTAATAAAAAAATATATATATATAAGGGCTTTTTATGTATTAAAATTTTGGCGAAAATTTTGCGGTGTTACAACGATCTTCACTGACCACAAGAGTTTGCAACACATCTTTGATCAGAAGGATTTGAACATGCGACAACGGCGATGGGTCGAATTATTAAACGATTACGATTGTGAGATAAAGTACCATCCCGGAAAGGCGAACGTTGTGGCCGACGCCTTAAGTCGCAAGGAACGGGTTAAGCCATTGCGTGTCCGAGCTTTGGGTTTAACTATCCACACGAACCTGACTGACCGAATTCGTGAAGCTCAAATTAACGCTCTTAAACCCGAGAATGTCAAGGGTGAAAGATTGCGGAAGATGATTGATTCACTGGAGCCAAAGGCGGATCAAGCCTTGTATTTCATGAATAGAATCTGGGTTCCAGTGTATGGTGGATTGCGTGAACTAGTATTGGTGGAAGCTCACAGTTCCCGATATTCGGTTCACCCCGGTGCAGACAAGATGTTCCATGATTTGAAAGAACTTTACTGGTGGCCAAATTTCAAAAGGGATATAGCAGCTTATGTTGCGCGATGCTTAACTTGCGCAAAGGTCAAAGCCGAGCATCAGAGACCGTCCGGCTTGCTCCAGCAACCGGAAATACCTGAATGGAAATGGGAGCAGATTTCCATGGATTTCATCACAAAGTTACCCAGGACAACAAGCGGCCATGACATGATCTGGGTAATTGTTGATCGATTGACGAAATCCGCACACTTCCTCCCAATTCGTGAAACGGATAAGTTGGAGAAACTGACCCGTTTGTACATTAAGGAAGTGGTGTCTAAGCATGGTGTACCTATTTCCATCATCTCCGATCGAGATAGTCGTTTCACCTCAAGATTTTGGGAAAGTTTGAATGAAGCCCTCGGTACTCGCCTTGACATGAGTACCGCATATCATCCCCAAACTGATGACCAAAGTGAACGAACCATCCAGACCTTGGAAGATATGTTACGGGCATGCGCAATCGATTTCAGCGGTAATTGGGATACACACTTGCCACTGGTGGAATTTTCGTATAACAACAGTTACCACACGAGCATTCAAGCTGCACCTTTTGAAGCTCTATATGGACGCAAGTGTAGATCTCCTCTATGTTGGGCTGAAGTTGGAGAAAAGCAACTTACCGAGCCCGAAATTGTTCAAGAGACGACGGACAAGGTCTTCTTGATAAAAGAACATCTCAAAGCGGCCCATGACCGGCAGAAAAGCTACGCTGATATGAGGCGAAAGCCTTTGGAATTTCAAGTCGGAGACAGGGTCCTACTAAAGGTGTCACCTTGGAAAGGTGTCGCGCGCTTTGGGAAGCGCGGAAAGCTGAACCCACGGTATGTTGGACCGTTCGAAATCTTGTCTAGAGTAGGCCCCGTGGCATACAAGCTCAAGTTGCCACAAGAGCTTAACGGTGTACATGACACGTTCCACGTGTCGAATTTGAAGAAGTGCCTATCCGACGAAACTCTCATTATCCCTGCGGACGAAATCCACATTGACGACAAGTTACACTTTGTCGAAGAACCAATCGAAGTAACTGATTGGAAGGTCCAAAAATTAAGGCGCAGCAAGATCAGGTTGGTCAAAGTGCGCTGGAATGCCAAGCGTGGACCGGAGTTCACGTGGGAAAGGCTGGACCGGATGAAGCAAAAATATCCCGCCCTATTCGAGAAGACCCCTATACCGGAGAACTCGAAGTGAATTCCGGGACGGAATTCTCTTAACGGGGGGAGAATGTAACAACTAGCAAAAATGAGGTAATTCCGTACTAATTAACTATACGCGATTAACGTAATTAAATGCAATTATGTGTTGATTATTTAACTGAGGCCTTAGAAAGATAGCAATTCCCAAATAATGCATAGGAATGCATATGTTTAATAACAAAACATGATAGGATCATGTGCAAGTAAATCTATCCGGTATGGACACTGGCGATTACCCGGTAAAAATTAAATAAGCGAAACGGATCCCGGACACCCGGGATATAAAATAAAGAGTAATTTCACAAAATATAATGGGTTTTGGAACTCCAAAGCCATACGTGAAAGCTTGTTATACAAATCTCCCGGTAACGAATAAAGTATGCGTACCACACCCGATACGCGCATAACTTATAATTTCACCCGGCAAAAGCCTAAATAACTTATCAACGCTTAAACTGGACTATGTTTAAGGGTTATTAAAGATATTTTTAATATCCGGATAACATGCGATTAAAACCCGAAAAATACCCGGACGACACCCGAACGAGAGGGAATTAAACATAACAATAATGGGTATTATTTAGCAAAGTGGACCCCACCTAAACACCCCAAAGGGGCCGGCCTAGGGGCCACCCCATATAATTAACTCTTCCAATTCTTATTAATCCAAATATAATTATAATTAATCATTAGTTTGCATGGAATTGTATTGGATAAAAATCACCTAATCACCTCTCCCCTCTCTCTAAAACTTATGGCCCAAACACCCTCTTGATAATCTTCCACAAATCTTTCCATATCCTACATTATCTTCACTAAGATCACACACAATCTATTAAGATTCAAGTAATCTTTGGAGGATTTGGAAGGGATATTATAAGCAATCTTGTGGGCATACTTGAATCAACACAAAAACTTCTTCTTCTTCTTTCCCTTTGGCCGTAACATATACCCACCCCAAATACATTTTCTTTTCAAGTTTAACATCTCCAAATCATCCTTAAATCTTCATCTTTCAAAACCCCATTGTGTGTTTCAAGAGCTTGGAGCTTAATCACTTGGAAGAACACACTAAACCCCACTCAAATCCAAGGTTTTTGTCTTCCCTAGCCTTGAGCTAGTAGTAAGTTTTTAACCTTGCTTTGATTATTAATGTTCATGTTAGGTGTTCTTATGAGAAAGTTGTACATGAATGGGTAAAATATGGTTTTGAAACATAAAGTCTTAATATATTTTACAAGAGTAAAATGGAAGAGTAATAATATGTAGATGGATCATGGATTTGATTCTAGTAATGTGGTATTTCAAGAAAATATAAAAATATGTACATACACTTAAGAAGGATGATGATTTGGGCATAATTTATGAAAGAAACTTGAATATGTTAAAAGATGGTTTTAATCATCATAAAATGTCTATCTAAAGTATAAAATAAGATGGAATATGTTAGAAAAGCATAGATGAAAAAGTTACAAAATTAAAGTCTACTCACTTAGATGAGTGAAATTTGGATATGATGGACAAATACACCAAACACAAATATTAGTAACCTTATTTATGAAGTATAAGACTATTAAAAGTGGAACAATGTAAAAATGACCAAACATGAAGAAGATGATTCTTTAAAGTCCACTAGTTTGGAAGAAAAATGCTAACTTTGGAAGTTAGGATGGAAAATGCAACATTTATAAGTTAAGGGACTAATGTTGTAACTTTGAAAGTTGATGGACTAAAATAGATATTTTAGAAACTTTGGTTCAAAAATGCATTAACGGAAAGTTTGGTGTCAAAAGCATAAATAATGATTTTTCCAAGTATAGTTTTGGTAAACACTAGTAACCTACTTGTGTATTTATTGAAAAGTGTATTTTTATAAAAATGGAAGTTTATAAAAATAGGAAATTATATTAACATAAGGATTTTATAAAAATAGAGGTTTTTATAAAATATTGGACAAAAGTAGAGACTTGAGAAAACTTGTACAAAAATGGATACTTTTATATAAATGGGAATATAAAAGTGTCGGAAACATTTTTGGAATACAAGTTAACAAGTTGGACTAAAAATACAAAAGTATATTTTTCCAAGTAATATGTGTTTGGACATTAGGAGTATAAATAATATTTCTATCGAACGCATATTGGAAGAAACTTGGAAAAATTTA
Organism: Ambrosia trifida; assembly: GCA_028751855.1. Lineage (NCBI taxonomy): Eukaryota > Viridiplantae > Streptophyta > Magnoliopsida > Asterales > Asteraceae > Ambrosia > Ambrosia trifida. The sequence goes on from CM054122.1 coordinate 29,275,469, forward strand.
AACTATCGGACTTAGTTACATAAACTAACTATAGCGAATAAACGGACAAACTAGAGAAAAATGCCAATGCGGCAAAACGTGAAAATATATATATATATATATTTTAAGAAGTAAAATATATATAACATGGGTGAAAATTATATAACACTTTCCTAAGTGTTAGAGAAAATATTCGTGGGAGAAAGCATAACGTAAAGAATTAAAGACGTTAAACAACGTATGGACTTAACAAGAAAAATTCACACGTTTATATATGTATATATATATATATGCTCGTCTCGACGAAATTCTAGTATATCTATTTGAATGGGAAAGTAGATATGCGAGAAGGAAAACCGAGACGAGTAGGCAAAATATACCTATATATATATATGTGCATGCCGACAGGATCCTAGTATATCTATTTAAATGGGAAAATAAATATACGGCATGGTAAGTCGAGTCGGGTGTTAAGAATATGCTACCGAACGACCAGACCTTAGCATATTTATTTAAATGGGAAAATAAATATGCGGCAAAGTGAGTCGGGTCGGGTATTAAGAATACATTATATCGAACGATACGATCCTAAGTATAATTGTTTAAATGGGAAAATAATTATACGTTAGGTAGAGTCGTGTCGAGAATAATAGTATACAAGTTACAAAGAGTATTAACGAGAATAATACATAACTCGTAAGAAAGGGGTAATCCATCGCCAATGAACCTAGGATACGCGTCTAATTAAACGGGAATTGGAACAACACGTGGTCGGGGAGTTGGGTGTACAACTTGCCAAGGCACATGCACTATAGGTGTAGTGACTTATACGCCTAGGACGTTTGTAGGTGCGAGACCACAAAATTTGCTATCTTCCTTTTTGAGCCAAGCACAAATTCAGGTGAGTCTCACGGCCCCATTTTTAAACTATTTTATGTTTTTCGGGGGAAAGATATGTTAGGGAAATGTTTGACGGGTTAAGTACTTGAGTTGTGATCGCCACTCGGGGTTGAGACTGTGACATCCGTCACTTTTTTTTGTATTATTTTTAATAATCCTATGTACGTTAAACCACAATGAATGAGACGTTATATTTTTATCGTTTTCGAGCATTTAAAAAAAATATATTGTGACACATTCGGGTTCGTTTAATCATTATATAAATTAATAATAATATAGTAATAAATGAAACATTGCCGAAAAATAAATGCTTGGGACGGGGTTCGAACCCGCGTCCCAAACCGGTTCAGTACATACACATCACACACCAACCAACTAGGCTACACCATGCTACCTGTTTAGAAATCCATCTTAATAATTATAAACATACTTGAAATCGATCAGTTTGACTTAAAAAGTCAACTGATTCGCGTCAATCATCATCATCAATTCAGCAAAACGCGTAATCGATCCGAATAAGGAATGGAATTGATTTGCTTGACCAAGTCGCACCATTTACACGCAGGATTTCAGTCAAAGCTTTCCTATTATCGATCAATTAGCCGCGTTATCATTCAAACCGAGTCAATACATGCCTAATCCACAATCCGACCCTTGCCCTATAAATTGGACGTGCCTAGACAATCCCAAATCGCCGATAATCCTCTCTTCACTCTTAATTTTCTGTTTAAACAACCTGCAAACAAGCATCAAGTCGCGATTGACTTTTTCTTTGACCGAGGCTCAATCACGTTTGCATCCTTGTAAGTTCTGTTTCTTGGTTGGGTTATGTTCTTCGGCACATGTAGAACAATAGCCCCAAGAATCCAGGGGCTATTGGTCTCTAATTGTGATGATTGGAAAGTTAGGGCTCGAATTGGATGGTTTGGGGAAGAACACTTGAAACAGATAACGTATATGTTTAATTTAGAACAGAAAATAAACAACCAACTGATCTAGATCAGTTGGTTTACCCTCTTTGTTGTAAAGCTTGAACCGGCCTCTTGGCCAGGTTCGAATCCCACGCACAACAATTCTTTTTTTTCTTTCATTTAATCATTAACCTAATAAACCTATATAATTAATTTAAATCCAATATATTTCGTTCTCAGGGTGTGGCTCAGTTGGTGGCCACGCTTGTGATAAAACCCGAACCGGCCAGAGGCCCGGGTTCGATTCCCATAACCAACAAGTATTTTTTTGCCATCTTTATATATATACTTAATATATTAAACTTTTTAACATAGTTTTTTAAATACTAAAAGTGGTTTATAAATTCCACAAAAATTATTATATGATCTCCAAATGATAAAGTTCATCATCCAATTTTTAGTTTTTCAAAAATAAATTATTTAACATATATTATTAATAATACAAGTTTATTCATTTTTATTTATAAAATTCAATAAAAATATGTAAACAATTTTATTAAATCTCACAAAAATTATCCTAAACTTGTATATTCTTAAAAATTTCAGAAAATATTTTTATTTCAGAAAAACCGTTTATTTTATATTTTTAATTAATTTTTGTTAGTTTTAGTCATAAATAAATCATAATAAATTCATTTTTCAATATTTTTGCAGCAAATTTTTATATAAATTATATCTAACTATCTAGAACTGAAATACAATTTTTAATTCAGAAATTCTTTAATTTTAATATTTTTAGATATTAAAGTCATATTTTGACAATTTAAAATAATTAGATTAAATAGTCTATTTGCAAGAAAATAATTTTATAAAAATTATTTTCATACTCAAAACCTTATGTTGTGACTATATTCAACTTAAAATTTTACAAAGAGACTTTTATTTATTTATTTATTAAATTTCTTATATTTAATAAACAATTTGTTTATCAATCAAATAAACGTTTATCCCCAATTCGAAACCCTAGAATTACATGTATCCTAGAGTTATTCCCTTACACATTATCAAATTCTTTAGGTTAATCATTTTTGGGGTAATCTCAATTCAAATCTCGCTGTCCAGTTAAATTCCAAGCTATTACGTGAACAGTGAGTATTCCTACCCCTTTTTGCTTTTATACATTTTTGGGGTGTTACATGTACACTATTACAATTTCAAATACAAGTTTACATTTTTACAATACAATTCTAGTACTATGTGCATTGCTTACAACGTGCTTTATGCTTAGACAATACATGTGGATTACATTTGTACTTAGTGAAATCATTAACATGGTACAAGCCGACCTTAACATTGGATAGCGCTATTTGGATTGACAACCCGCCTAGATTGATTCTCCCCCTTTTTCATCGGAGAATCCGTGGCCATTGTTAAGTTATCACCCATTTATTGGATGAGTACACCACCGTTCATACAGTACATTATACAGTCACAGGGTTGATTTCGCTCATTTGTATGATACATAGTTTACATATTTGCACTGTAGCTTGCACTTGAATTGTATATCTTTTTAACTTACTATATATATATATCAAAACTAGGAATGCTCACCAACATTTTTTTATGTTGACCAAACCTATTTGTGTACATGTTTCAGGTGCAGTTTGATCTAGTGCTTTAGAAAGAGACATTTAGTGCTTTATTTAAATTCAGTTATTTTAATATTTACATTTCATTTAGACAATGTATTTTTCATTTCCATGTAAGACAATTTTGGTTTATTCAATAATATATACATTTTAGTACCATGTGCTTTTGAACAATCGTCACTACGTGACACCTCGATGATTCCGCCATCGGTTGGGGTGTTACAGATTGGTATCAGAGCCATGGTTATAGGGAATTAGGTTATTAGAATGCCTTTTAGCCTAGACTATAACCGAATTTCAACTTTCAGGTACAACATTTTCTAATTTATCATTCCCCTCATTTCCCTCCACTTTCCTTCCTCAATCTTTCCCCTTCTTCTCCATTTCTCCTCATCTTTCATCATGGTGTATAGAGATGGTGTCCTACAAGGAGTGGAAAGACTACTTCATCATGGAGCGGGAGCAGTACCTTTCATGAAGACACTCTTAGGCATAATGCCTACTCTTATTTTTGCTCCTTCAAAGTTGTTGAACTTTAATGAGTGTGAAAAAGGACACGTGCAATCTGGAAGGGTGGATGCCTGTACACTGGGTTTTCTGGCATAGGCAAGCATAGCGCATAAATCCATTTACGGACCTGTTATGCTTACTTGGGGATTCCTGGAGTGAGTGTCCACTTATAGGCTAAAGCATGTCTTCTTTGATCACCATTGGGCTCAATTTCTTTGAAAAGTCAACGTTCTTGTTGGGCTTTATAGCTAGACAAGGGCAATCCAAGCATGTTATGCAAATATTTCAAATGATATACTCCTATTTCACATACAATATCTTGTATTCATAATCATTTATGCAATTATACACTTACATTTATTAATCTCATAATTTTTCATTGACTGCCTTGTAGATGTCTGCTCGCCGTATGCTCCGTGATGCTAGCCAACGCACTGTTCGTGCTTCTGGACAACGTTCTGATCGTCGCCTTGCTTCTCTAGTTGCTGAGCAAATTGCTGCAGTGATTCCAAATCTTGTTAGTGAGTTAACCCAAAACAGCAACAGTGCCAACACAAAGGGTGCAACTCAATTCCGGTGCACATTCAAACACTTCAACTCATGCAACCCCACGAAGTTTACTGGTGAGGAGGGTGCTACTGGCCTCCTCCAATGGTTTGAAAGTATGGAAAGTACCTTCGTGAACAGCGAGTGTCCTGATGACCTTCGCGTTCGCTATGCTACCAGTGTCCTTCAAAAGGGGGCATTAACCTGGTGGAATTGTGAAAAGCGTAATCGGGGCGCTGATGTTGCTCTATCCTTGTCTTGGGCTGAGGTCAAGGAACTCATGATCGCCAAATTCTGCCCTAGGAACGAAATGAGGAAACTAGAGGAAGAGTTCCATGGGTTGAAACAAGACAGTGGTGAAAATCTTGCGTACAACACTCGATATCATGAGCTCAGCATTTTGGTTCCACACATGGTTACCCCGGTCTCTCGAGCAATCGAGAAATATATTGAGGGATTGCCTGACCTAATTCAAGATGTAGTCACTGGAAGCAGACCCACTACGGTGGAAGAAGCCATCCAGCTTGCAGCCTCCTTGACTGACAAGCACGTCAAAACGGGAAATTTGGTTAGGAAAGGAACCAAGAAACCAGCTGAGAAGACCCCCACCCCTACCACTGAATCATCAAGAGTTGCTGTAGACAATACCGGTTCCAACACTAGGAAGCGGAAGTCCAGAGGTAGAAACTATGCTGTTGTAGCCCCAGTAACTCAGGCTCCAATAGCCCAGGCTCCAATGGCTCAGGCTCCTCCTGTTAAGAAAGTTTATAGTGGAAACTTACCCAAGTGTGCCACCTGTCAGTACCATCACCCCTCAAATTTTCCTTGTCGCCACTGTACCACCTGTGGTAGGTACGGTGATGTAGCTGCCACATATCGATCAGTGTTTCGACCTCAACCAATCAATGCACAACCTGTTAACCCTCAACCAGCCAACCCTCAACCAGCTCGCCAAAACCCACAACCTATAGCATATGGTCGAGCTTGCTTCAATTGTGGTGATCCAAACCACCTTAGAAATCAATGTCCAGCACTTGTCCCAGCAAACCGTGCAGCAAACCCAGTGGCTCGTGGTAGGGCTTTCAACATCAATGCTGCAGAAGCCCAGGAAGCAAATGATGTGGTGAATGGTACGTTTTTACTTGATGGTCGTTATGCTTCGATTTTATTTGATACTGGTGCGGATAAAAGTTTTGTGTCGTTAGCATTCGAACCTTTATTATCTCACACTCGCTCTAGATTAGGAGCGCCTTTCACTGTCGAGGTCGCGGATGGTAAACCCATCTCAATTGATTCTATTATCCAGGGTTGTACTCTTAGCCTTAACGAACATGATTTCACCATTGATCTCATACCCATGAAATTGGGAAGCTTTGATGTTATCGTGGGTATGGATTGGCTTTCTAAACATCATGCTGAAGTTGTCTGCTTTGAGAAATTTATTCGGTTTCCTCTCGCATCGGGTGACTTTTTACAGGTTTATGGTGAGAAACCATCCAGTGGTCTTAAACTCATGTCCTGCACTCAAGCACAAAAATATCTACGTAAGAAATACGTAGCTTTCTTGGCCCATATTGTGGAAAAGAAAGGTAAAGACAAGAGTATCCAAGATGTTCCTGTTGTTCGTGAATTTCCCGAAGTCTTTCCTGATGACTTACCTGGACTACCACCGGTGCGTCCTGTTGAATTTCGTATTGATCTTGTACCTGGTGCTACGCCCGTTGCAAAATCCCCGTACCGCCTTGCACCTTCCGAGATGCAAGAACTTGCGAGTCAACTTCAAGAGTTGGCAGACAAGGGTTTCATTCGTCCCAGTTCATCACCTTGGGGAGCCCCAGTCTTATTTGTAAAGAAGAAGGATGGATCTTTCCGAATGTGTATTGATTATCGGGAGCTGAATAAACTCACCATTAAAAACCGGTACCCTTTACCCCGCATTGATGACCTCTTTGATCAACTTCAAGGTTCGACTTGCTTCTCAAAGATCGATCTTCGTTCGGGATATCATCAACTACGAGTCCATGAAGACGATATCCCAAAGACAGCTTTTCGTACACGCTATGGTCATTACGAGTTCATGGTTATGCCTTTTGGACTAACGAATGCACCTGCTGTCTTCATGGATCTCATGAATCGCGTGTGCAAACCTTTCTTGGATAAGTTCGTAATCGTTTTCATCGATGACATTCTCATTTACTCTAAAACCAAATCAGCCCACGAACAACACCTTAGACAAATTTTGAGTCTTTTGAAGAATGAACAACTGTATGCCAAATTCTCCAAGTGTGAATTTTGGCTTAAGGAAGTTCAATATTTGGGACACATTATCAGTGATAAGGGTATACACGTGGATCCAGCTAAGATTGAGGCTGTTAAGAATTGGATTACACCCAAGTCTCCCACGGAAGTTCGCTCTTTTCTTGGCTTAGCGGGTTATTATCGTCGATTTATTCTCAACTTCTCCAAGATTGCCTTACCTCTCACTTCCTTGACCCATAAGGATAAACCATATGTATGGGGACCCAGTCAGGAAGAAGCATTCCAGACATTGAAGCAGAAACCGTGTGATGCTCCAATCCTCACTTTACCTGACGGCAATGAGGATTTTGTGGTTTATTGTGATGCCTCTAACCAAGGTCTGGGTTGTGTTCTCATGCAACGAGGCAAGGTTATAGCATATGCATCGCGACAACTGAAAAACCATGAGAAAAATTACACTACCCATGATCTTGAACTCGGAGCGGTCGTTTTCGCGCTTAAGATTTGGCGGCACTATTTATACGGTACAAAATGTGTAATCTTCACTGACCACAAGAGTCTTCAACACATTTTCAACCAGAAAGATCTGAATATAAGACAACGACGATGGGTCGAGTTGTTAAACGACTACGACTGCGAGATTCGCTACCATCCTGGCAAGGCGAATGTTGTAGCCGATGCCCTTAGTCGTAAAGGTCATGCCCAGCTTTATTGTGCTCAGGTCCAGTCTGATATCAAACTCCGCATCATTGAAGCCCAACATGTCTCTGTTACTGAGGGCAACATGTACGAAGAAATGTCGTGTGGAGCTGAAAATCAGTTGGAAACCAAAAATGGTTTACTTTATTTCATGAACCGTCTTTGGATCCCTGATCGTGACAACCTGCGTACCTTCCTCATGGACGAGTCCCATAAGTCTCGTTACTCCATTCACCCTGGTGCAGATAAGATGTATCAGGATCTGCGTACTTTGTATTGGTGGCCCGGTATGAAGAAGGACATAGCTCTTTATGTGGCTAAATGCCTTACTTGTTCCAAGGTCAAAGCTGAGCACCAACGTCCATCTGGTTTACTTGTGCAACCAGAAATTCCAGTGTGGAAGTGGGAGAACATTGCTATGGACTTCATCACGAAGCTTCCACGCACCACTCGTGGGCATGACAGTATCTGGGTTATCGTCGATCGTTTGACCAAATCTGCTCACTTCCTACCCATTCGTGAGACCTACACAGCTGAGAAACTGGCTAAGATCTACATTAGTGAGATTGTCAGCCATCATGGTATTCCTCTAGACATTATTTCCGATCGTGATAGCTGGTTTACTTCTTGCTTTTGGCAGACCTTTCAGTCCGCACTTGGTACACAACTGAATCTTAGCACGGCTTATCACCCACAGACGGATGGTCAAACTGAACGAACCATCCAAACATTGGAGGATATGCTTCGAGCGTGCATCATCGACTTTGGTGGAAATTGGGACACACACTTACCCTTGGTTGAGTTCTCGTATAATAACAGCTACCATTCCAGAATTAACATGGCACCGTTTGAGGCACTTTATGGTCGCAAATGTCGTTCCCCTGTGTGTTGGAGCGAGGTTGGTGAAACACAAATCACCGGTCCCGAACTAATACAGGAAACGACAGACAAGATTCTTCGCATTCGTGAGAATTTGCAAGTTGCTCGGAGCAGACAGAAGAGCTATGCCGATCAAAGGCGCAAGCCTCTAGAATTTCAAGTCGGAGACATGGTACTTCTCAAGGTTTCACCTTGGAAGGGTGTATTTCGGTTTGGAAAGAAAGGAAAACTTGCACCACGGTTTGTAGGCCCTTTTAAGATCCTTGAGCGAGTTGGGAAGGTGGCTTACAAGCTCGATTTACCACCAGAGCTCAATAATGTCCATCCAACGTTTCATGTTTCTAATCTCAAGAAGTGTTTGGCTGAAGATAACCTCCATGTTCCTTTAGAGGATATCCAGATTGACGAATCGATGCGCTTCATAGAGAAACTTGTGGAGATTATGGATCGAGATGTCAAGACGCTTAAGCGAAGCCGAATTCCAATTGTCAAAGTTCGTTGGGAATCCAAACGAGGCCCAGAGTTTACTTGGGAACGTGAGGACCAAATGATGTCAAAGTATCCTCATCTTTTTCCAGAGACTACCACATGAAAGAATTTCGGGACGAAATTTCTAAAAGTAGGGGATGCTGTGACATCCGTCACTTTTTTTTGTATTATTTTTAATAATCTATGTACGTTAAACCACAATGAATGAGACGTTATATTTTTATCGTTTTCGAGCATTTAAAAAAAATATATTGTGACACATTCGGGTTCGTTTAATCATTATATATATATATATATATTAATAATAATATAGTAATAAATGAAACATTGCCGAAAAATAAATGCTTGGGACGGGGTTCGAACCCGCGTCCCAAACCGGTTCAGTACATACACATCACACACCAACCAACTAGGCTACACCATGCTACCTGTTTAGAAATCCATCTTAATAATTATAAACATACTTGAAATCGATCAGTTTGACTTAAAAAGTCAACTGATTCGCGTCAATCATCATCATCAATTCAGCTAAACGCGTAATCGATCCGAATAAGAATGGAATTGATTTGCTTGACCAAGTCGCACCATTTACACGCAGGATTTCAGTCAAAGCTTTCCTGTTATCGATCAATTAGCCGCGTCATCATTCAAACCGAGTCAATACTTGCCTAATCCACAATTCGACCCTTGCCCTATAAATTGGACGTGCCTAGACAATCCCAAATCGCCGATAATCCTCTCTTCACTCTTAATTTTCTGTTTAAACAACCTGCAAACAAGCATCAAGTCGCGATTGACTTTTTCTTTGACCGAGGCTCAATCACGTTTGCATCCTTGTAAGTTCTGTTTCTTGGTTGGGTTATGTTCTTCGGCACATGTAGAACAATAGCCCCAAGAATCCAGGGGCTATTGGTCTCTAATTGTGATGATTGGAAAGTTAGGGCTCGAATTGGATGGTTTGGGGAAGAACACTTGAAACAGATAACGTATATGTTTAATTTAGAACAGAAAATAAACAACCAACTGATCTAGATCAGTTGGTTTACCCTCTTTGTTGTAAAGCTTGAACCGGCCTCTTGGCCAGGTTCGAATCCCACGCACAACAATTCTTTTTTTTTTCTTTCATTTAATCATTAACCTAATAAACCTATATAATTAATTTAAATCCAATATATTTCGTTCTCAGGGTGTGGCTCAGTTGGTGGCCACGCTTGTGATAAAACCCGAACCGGCCAGAGGCCCGGGTTCGATTCCCATAACCAACAAGTATTTTTTTTGCCATCTTTATATATATACTTAATATATTAAACTATTTAAAATAGTTTTTTAAATACTAAAAGTGGTTTATAAATTCCACAAAAATTATTATATGATCTCCAAATGATAAAGTTCATCATCCAATTTTTAGTTTTTCAAAAATAAATTATTTAATATATATTATTAATAATACAAGTTTATTCATTTTTATTTATAAAATTCAATAAAAATATCTAAACAATTTTATTAAATCTCACAAAAATTATCCTAAACTTGTATATTCTTAAACATTTCAGAAAATATTTTTATTTCAAAAAAACCATTTATTTTATATTTTTAATTAATTTTTGTTAGTTTTAATCATAAATAAATCATAATAAATTCATTTTTCAATATTTTTGCAGCAAATTTTTATATAAATTATATCTAACTATCTAGAACTGAAATACAATTTTTAATTCAGAAATTCTTTAATTTTAATATTTTTAGATATTAAAGTCATATTTTGACAATTTAAAATAATTAGATTAAATAGTCTATTTGCAAGAAAATAATTTTATAAAAATTATTTTCATACTCAAAACCTTATGTTGTGACTATATTCAACTTAAAATTTTACAAAGAGACTTTTATTTATTTATTTATTAAATTTCTTATATTTAATAAACAATTTGTTTATCAATCAAATAAACGTTTATCCCCAATTCGAAACCCTAGAATTACATGTATCCTAGAGTTATTCCCTTACACATTATCAAATTCTTTAGGTTGATCATTTTTGGGGTAATCTCAATTCAAATCTCGTTGTCCAGTTAAATTCCAAGCTATTACGTGAACAGTGAGTATTCCTACCCCTTTTTGCTTTTATACATTTTTGGGGTGTTACATGTACACTATTACAATTTCAAATACAAGTTTACATTTTTACAATACAATTCTAGTACTATGTGCATTGCTTACAACGTGCTTTATGCTTAGACAATACATGTGGATTACATTTGTACTTAGTGAAATCATTAACATGGTACAAGCCGACCTTAACATTGGATAGCGCTATTTGGATTGACAACCCGCCTAGATTGATTCTCCCCATTTTTCATCGGAGAATCCGTGGCCATTGTTAAGTTATCACCCATTTATTGGATGAGTACACCACCGTTCATACAGTACATTATACAGTCACAGGGTTGATTTCGCTCATTTGTATGATACATAGTTTACATATTTGCATTGTAGCTTGCACTTGAATTGTATATCTTTTTAACTTACTATATATATATCAAAACTAGGAATGCTCACCAACATTTTTTATGTTGACCAAACCTATTTTTGTACATGTTTCAGGTGCAGTTTGATCTAGTGCTTTAGCAAGAGACATTTAGTGCTTTATTTAAATTCAGTTATTTCAATATTTACATTTCATTTAGACAATGTATTTTTCATTTCCATGTAAGACAATTTTGGTTTATTCAATAATATTTACATTTTAGTACCATGTGCTTTTGAACAATCGTCACTACGTGACACCTCGATGATTCCGCCATCGGTTGGGGTGTTATAGAGACCTCTCTACTATAATCATTAATTCAGGGAAATGAAACCGAAGGAATATTTGAATAGCACTATTGGTGCCTGACAAGGCCCACCCCTAATCGATAGCGTCGATTATGCATCGGCGTATGCCTGGGGTGCACGTATTCTGAAATCAAGTCGTAGGATACCGAGTAACGACTTGGAGCGGGGCATTATTATTATTTGTCTTGGTTTGGTTATAGGCTCAAGTAGAATTGTAGGAACTCGCAACTCCTATAAAGTGTCATAACATGGAAATTCCCAAGAGATAAAGTTTGATAAGCCAAAACCTGTGAACTCACCAATATTTATATATTGACGACTTTTTAAACATATCTTTCAGGTAATTGATAGATGATGGACAATGTGGCAAGCTGGGTCGGGGGAATCTCTCATATGGGCGTCGGGTGTTTCGAAAGGGTTTCAACTTTATTTCCCAAAGATTTGGGATATATTTGAGGAGCCTCCTTATCTATTAAAAACAATTTTTGTTTATGTGTGAACATCAAACATGGTTTCGACGTCTTAAATAAATGACCCATTTTCTTAATTACTTATGATTTGCGTTAATCTTGGCTTTATGCTCTTGAACCGTCGCGCCACGTGTTTCCACCACTGGCGTGGTGTGACAAAATCACACATATGTAACAAACTTACATCGGTGTAAAAAAAATAAACAAGTTTTAATAGATTAGTTGTGGTTTTTTATAGAAAAGAAAACAAATAGTTGTCTAATGTGGTGGTTTTATAATAATAATAATAATAATAATAATAATAATAATAATAATAATAATAATAATAATAATAATAATAATAATAAGTGTGTAATGTGGTGGTTTTATAGAAAAAGAAAACAAGTCGCCTCAGACGGTCGGAAGCGATGCCTCTCTTGCTTAACGCAAACCCAGTCGCACTTTTTTAAAACAAAGAAAAGGCCAACTTGTATCAAAGTTTACAGTTTTTAGTGTTCCTAATTCACTCGTATGTATGTATATGACAAACAAAAAACATATGTTGTCAACAGTCCATAAGCGCCCAAATATTACCATAAAAAAATCTGTTACAAATAGTGTACACTAAAAAGATATAAAAATAATAAAGAGGTATTATGATAATAAAACTTCATTATGTTAGTGTCAACCAAAAGAAGAAAAATAGGCTACTCCTATTTATATTAGTGTAAAACACAAAGTCTCTATGACAATTTTCGTTAAAAGTTTTAGAGATGTTTAACAAGTTTAACATCAGTTGGGTACCCAAAAATCCATGTAACGTTCTAAAGAAAAAGACCCCTAATTTTGACTTTTAAAAATAGAGAGCCAGAGAGGAATTTTACCAAAACATGTTTTTAACATTGTTTTCTTGGATGTTATAATTTCTAAATATAATAAATCGATAAAGAATGAATACATACATCACTTTCAAGCTTAAAATGCCAGTAAGTTCCCTCGGGATTCTTCCAGTTAGTTTATTATCATTATAAGACGCCTGCAAATTACAAACAAGAAATTAACAATTTTAATTAACAATAAAGTCAACACTGTTGTAAATAGTCAAAGTGTCAAAACTCGCAAAAGATTTTATAATAATAATAATGAGAATGAGAAGAAGAAAAAGAACATACCAGATCTGTTCATCCCCACCACCATCACCACGAACTAACCCGTCGACCACCGCCCACGAACCACCGTCCCTCCGCCTCCAGATCTGTTAAACCCGCGCGTTACGGCGGGGCTGTTAAACCGAACAAAAAAATAGATAAAAAAACGTTGAATCGCGCACACACATGGTAGCAAGTTTACTCGCCATATTACAAAAAGTTAAAAATTATCATAGAAAAAACTAACTAGAAACCGTAACAAATCCACATATAAAAAGGAAATAACAAATTAAGAAAAACTTTAATGACTTGTTCGCCTATGCTTCGATGACTTGTACGTTATCACACGCAACTCTGTTTTAAACGAAGCTTACATTGAAACGTATATAAAAATAGAACCAATCATGGAACTTCTTGTTTTTTTTTTCTTCTAAACACAAGATAATATTAAAAAAACAATAAGTTTAACCTATGTCATATAAAAGGATTTAAAGAAAAATATAAAAGCACATTATCCTATAAATAATGCAACTTTACGTCGTTTAGTAGGGTAAGCTCTCATGATGTCAAATTATTCAACGTTTTATCAAGTATCTAACTCTATATAAAAGATTATAACAAAACATGTAGCATTATAAATTGTTTTTTATATGTTTTCTATTTCATATGTTCAAAGTAATTGTAGAAATAAATGTCATAAGCTATCATAAACATCTATTGACTCTTGAATTCACTTAGATTAAATATGGTGTCTGAAAGACCAATTTGCCCCTAAAATGTAGTTATTATGTGCATTGTATGTTATATCATAAGCAAATTAACTTGTACTTCTTAAATTTTAAGAAGTCATTGTCAAATGCTTTATAATATAGTATAGATATAGATATAGATATAGATATAGATATAGATATAGGCTAAGTATCTACATAAAACCCAAAATTTTGAAAAAAAAACCCTCACAAACCCAATTAGCGGACTACAATCATCCACATAGTCCATGAAGTTTATTATTTTTTTATTAATCAAGAGCTATTATAGTAATTTAGCACCCCACCACCACATATATAATACTTCTTCTCTCTCTCTCATTTCAAATTTTCATTTCCCTCTCCTCTCATCCTCTATCTATCTATCTATCTCTCTCTCTCTCTCTCTCTCTCTCTCTCTCTCTCTCTCTCTCTCTCTCTCTCTCTCTCTCTCTCTCTCTGTATAATATTTTTTTTGGAAGCAAAGATCATAGACCACCCTTAACCTACCACCATCATCATCATCTCGAACCACCACCACAGCATCATTGTCATATCGTACAGGACCGATCGAACAACCAGCATCACGATTGGTGGTGACCGGAGAAGACGACCAGGTAATGAATGATTAATTCCCCCCCCCCCTTTTTTATGTGCATGTATTGTTTTAAAGTGTGAAATAAGTGATTAATTTTTTTTAAGTTTGTTTAGTGATTAGGACCTTTCGTTTCTGTTATTTTTTTTAAAGTTATAGATTCATGGTATTTGTGTTTTTTTTTTACATATTCATGTGGTGGCTGTGGTTTTCAAGTTATTATTAGTTTTTTATTTTTTTTATATATTCATGTATTCATGGTGGTTCGAGTTAGAGGTTTTGTTATATATTCATGGTGTTTCAAGTTATTATTAGTTTTTTATGTTTTTTTACCTATTCATGACTAATTTGCTCTCTGTTTTTTTTTTGTTCTCTGTGTTTAGTTATAGCAAATGTTTTTTTTGCGGTCAAAGTATGTTTTTTTATGCAGTCTAAATGTATGATGTTTGCAGAGTACAAAGTTTTGTCTGTGTTTGCAGTAAAAAACATCTGTTACACACGTAACAGAAAATGTTTGTTTTGTCATGGTGTTGCAAGTTATTAGTTTTTTATGTATTTCATGGTGTTTCAAGTTATTATTGTCTTTTTAGATTGTTATTTTTGTTTTCCAAAAGATTCACGTCATCATTTTTAGTAAGCATAATAATTGATTTTGTTTTTAATTTGTTTTTTTTTAATTCATAAAAAAAGACCATGAATATTTCACTTTTTTAGAAAATGTCTTGTGTTGGGGGTTAGGTGGTTTAATATTTTTATTTTTTTAAGTCGGAAATAATTGTTGTTTTTTTGTGTGTTACTAGCATCTCTTTTTTTTTTGGTGATTTATTGTGTTAAACATCGAAAATGATTTTTTGTTTTGTGTTTTATGTTCGTAGTATCTTTGTGTTTAGTTAGGGTGTTTTTATCGTCTATATTTTCGTATAATCTTTGTGTTGAGTTAGGCTGTTACGTGTGTAGCATATCCGTTTTTTTGCAGTCAAATTTTGTTTCTATGTTTTCTAGCATATCAAATTCTGCTCTATGTTTACTGCAAACTACAAAAGTTTTGTCTGTGTTTTCCTGTTATACATGTAACACTCGTGTGTTTTTGCACCATGTCTGACTATTTTTTTCGAATGTATGAGTTTTTTTTTTATGTTACCTATGTGTTTTTTTACAGAAAATGTCTGTTTTTGTATGGCCTCTATTATGTATTATGTATTTCTTTATAAATAATCATTTTTTTTTATTAAAGAATCATTTGTTAAGGTGTTTTATCTGTGTTTAGTTATACCATATATGTGTGTAAGTTAAGGTGTTACGTGTGTAGCATATCTTTTTTTTTTTTGCAGTCAATGTGTGTTGTGTACAGTCAGAATGTTTGATGTTTGCAGACTACAAAGTTTTGTATGTGTTTGTAGATAAAAACGCCTGTTTACACACGTAACACTCGAGTTTTTTTTTAAAACTAGAATGTTTTTAATAGAAAATGTGTGTTTTGCCATGGCTCCTTATTATATATTAAATAAGCTGTTTTCCACATCTTACATTAGTTTTTTTTTTTTTCTGTTTTTTCATATTAAAAATGTCCACATTTACTCTGTGATAACATATGTTACAGGTCCTTTTTTAGTCAAATCAGAAGATTTCGATTGGAATGCGGCATTTGATTACGTTTTCCCCGAAGAATATCCGCCACCAGAAGACTATATGACACCGGAGGATGATGCGCATGATGTAACTTACACACCTGAATGGGCTGTTGGTTACGAATCAGACGCAGGGGCTGAATATGAAGAACCATATGAAGCTAAATTTAAGAAACCTGGGCTGTCGGTTACGTCTCAGGAAGGTGGGCGTATTAGGGCAGAATGGGAGGGTATAGGTTATACCGAGGAACAGTGGGCTTTTTATGTCAAGTATGGTTATTGGATGTCGTCTGCTACTGTTGGTTGCAATGCAGGATGTCTGGGTTTACATATTACATATGAAGAGTTGGCTTTTTATGAAAAGAATGGTTACTGGATGCCAAGGGGTGGTGTATGAATCTTTAATACTATGTTTTGTGGTTGATACAAGATGAACAATATGATGTATAGCTTTTTTTTAGTAGTATGTTTATTGCAAGTTTTCGTATTGTCATACAATGCAGCACTACCTAACAAAAATGATGTCGGCTGATGAATCTTAACATATGTTACAAACTTAGAACAGTTTCACTGTTATATAATTTTCATGTTGTCAGCTGAATCATAATTTTATATATTTATGTTTTTATTTTTAAAAGTAATGAATATTAAAAGGAAAACCATATGCACCTTTCGTTATGTATGCAACAACTCTTGTGCTGGTACAAAATTAATAAGCATAATATTTTAAAATAATATGAACTACTTGAAACGTTTATTACGTACGTAGCAACACTGATTCTGGTAAATTTAAACGAAAAAATAACATGGTCTAAAAAAAGCTTAACAAGTCAGGATTTTTTTAAATTTAATATGAAAATGTCGTGACGGTTTTTACGTACGTAACAACACTGGTGCTGGCATAATAATATGAATCTGATTAAGCCATGCTTTTAATAATAAATAAAATATTTTTTCTTAATCACTAAAAATCTGATTTTTTGTAAAGAAAAAAGTGAGAGAGAGAATGTTGGAGAGAGAAGATTAGTGAGAGAAAGTGAGAGAGAGAAAAATCATTGATTTGATGGAGAGAGAAGAAGGTGCAAATTACCCTTCTAACCTTTTTTGTCATATTTTATCATTATAATACTCACTTTTAATCTTGACCATTGATCAAGTACAATGGATGGTAGAGATGAAGTTTACTAGGTTTCTTCATTTTGAGTGAGTTTTTATTTAATCTATCCCATATATATATATATATATATATATATATATACTAGTAGGAAACCCGCGCGATGCTGCGGCGGCGATAATTTGAAACGCTATATTCGTTTCTGTTGGTTTATCGATCATTCTGTGATATATTATAGTAGTTCTGTGTGTTTTCTTATTTGTAAAATATTTTACAAACCTTTATTATGTTTATTATTTTTTTAAGTTGTGAAGTTCGTAGTATTAGCGTAATCTATTTATATTATAGCAGTTTTACTCGTGCAATTTACTATTTAAGATTACCAGCTGCTCTTGGTCAATGTGTAATGAGTTAAGGTCATTTCATTTTCGTATATGCATATTTCATAGATATGTCTGTAGCTTTCGGATAGTTTAGATCGTTAACGTCGAATTGTAAAGTTTGTGTTTTAGTTTAAAGAATGGGTTCGGGTCATCGTGGGGTCGAATGATAACAAGATGTTTTCATTCGGACCATCACAGGGCCGAAGGGACACGTTCGTACCCTCGATAGGTAGAACGGGTTTGTTTATATATAGGTTTGAAGGGCAGACGTTTTAGATTGTTCTAGTCAGTTAGCCTGTGTTCCATAGCGCCCAAACTCTGTCGTGAAAAACCTAAAACCGTGTGTTTATCATTAATCGAGTCTGTAACTTATTATTTCAAGTTAATGATTAATGAAAACATTGAAACTAATTTCTAGCGTGTTTTGATTACGGTTTTCATCATTTTGTTTGTTCATTAGTGTTTCCGCACCAGACGGTTCAGTATTCGTGTTGATTAAACGTTGATTGGTAGATTTTCGATCCTACAACTTTATCATACCAATGCCATGGGCAAAGTTCGCCCAAGCCTCAAATATATATTTTTATTAGGACGACAAGTTTTTCAGAAGGTCTGGGTGGTCGTAGGTTGGCTTGCGAGACCGAACCCAGTTCTAGAACCCACGGGGTTTCTCCGTATAGGGCATAACACCTGCTTAACGGGACCAAACCGTGTCCTTAGGTAACCATAACCCCTAATACCACTTGATACCAATTCCACCACCATAAGAGTATTGACTCTTTGGAGACACAAGTAGGATAAAACCTCCCGTATATCTTAGATTCGAACTTGCGCATTCAAAGGAGACCAAGTTCTTATCTTCGTTGTCTTTGTCACTTCACCAAATAATGGGGACGCCTCAAATATATATAATTGTATTAGTAACTATGAACCGATAATATAAACAACCACATAAGAAAACAAATGCTATGTTTTAGCAACTATTTTTACCTATACACTTTCTTAGGTATAAAAGACATTAACTTAATCAAGAGGTGTGTATTTAAATTTTGTTTAAGATTACTTAAAATGCCTATTATTATAAAATTCTAAACACATTTTTTAAAAACTAATCTTAGATATTACCGTTGTTTATCAAAGAATGGTTTAGTGTATAAATTTGCTTAATTTTATATAAATGATATAAAGAAAAATTCAGTATAACATCATTTAGAATAAAGTCATATTTCATTTCCGTAACATTTCCTTGACTTCTCCAAAGTTAAAATAGTCGTCGGCTTTGAAAGTTTTTCAATTGTTAACTTTCTGCCAAAAGACTGGATAAAATGATAGAAAAAAACTTGAAAACGAAAAAAAAGTGTGCCTAAGTTAATTGGTTTGACTACAGATTGTGTGCATCTTGTAACAAAGTGATAAATGGAGCATAGTATTACTTTTGAATTGCCTTACATGTCTTATTAGAACGTCAAAAACATAATGGTTGTAGGAGCACTATAAAGGTATTCACCCACATACATGTGGAATTGTTATTATTTTCCCATTTTATAAATCAGCGTTTCAGTTACCTTAAAATTAGAATCAAGTACATGCTAAAGTACACACTAATCTAGTTTTCTAGCAATATACACTTTACTATTAATAAAAATCATCAGATAATCGGGTTGACTACTTGGTTCGTCAAAGAACAATATTGGTTGAAGATGATACAAATCAATAAACCTGATAAGTTAATAACATCTTTGTATTTTTGAAACATCAATTTCTTACAGATTGGTATATTTACCTATGTAATGTCCACTAACAAGGTTATTAGCTGCATTCCTCCTTTCCAGATATGAGTTGTTTAGAATGAAAGTGCTCAAGGAATCATTTGTAGATCCTTTCCGACTGTAGCTTCAAACACATCAACACAACTTATTATCAAACAAAAAGAAAAATCAAAACTCATTTTAAATGGTCTTTTCTAATAAAAGGAATGGTGGGTCAAATATGTATAACATGTATTATTTAGTACTTTAAAAGCCAAATGGTATTGATTCGACCATATCTTGAAAATAACTTTTTAAATTCATCTCAAACGGGTCAAACATGTTAAAAAGACAATGGTCGAGATGGATTTGGTTTCATCTTATGCATGTTGGATACAAAAACTGGTATGGATACATTTCCTAATTTGATCCTGTAACAGGCCATACTGGAGGAGCTAAGTAGGGCTAAAACTTTCCAAATGAGTGCTTATTATATATATATATATATATACACAAATCATAAGGTCGGCTCTCTCTTGCTTTTACTGTTTCGCTCAATACAAGCTTCCAATGCGCGTGTACAACCTCTGATGCATGGCTCTTTTCCCGACTTGCTTACATATGCAATCTCATATGTCAAATATTACAAATTTTGGTACCACTTTATCCATAGTTTACTATTGGCAATTCTTGTTACAATTGAAACTTTGAAAAATGATTATATTAGTCGATTTAATTGCTGCTATAAAGCAGATAAAAGAGAGTTGACTAATGAGCTTTTGACCTTATTCAAACACTGTTGCAGTGTGCAGTGTGAACAGACCATACCATAGACCATTTCACAAACTGTAGTCTTTCACCAATTTAGGTAATTATAGCAAGCAAACCATTTCTGCAGCCTGCACTCTTTCACCATTGTGTACCTTTGAACCACTCCCATTTTCTGCCAACAAACAACATCATAATTAGAAATCATAAACCCATTTATAAAGTGCTTGAATATAGTAAAACTAAATACATATAAAGTAATAAAATGTAAGAAAAATGCTCACCAAACTCCTATCATCAAAGTATGCTTCTCCACCTACCACACAACTATAGTAACCAAGTTCAGAAGGCTGAAAACGTCCAAGAAAAAATCAAACGTTATTATAGAAAAATATAACTATTTGAAATGAAAAAGTACAATGAAAAAAAGTCAAATTAGAGGAGCGTCGGATGTTAAACAATCTATCACAGCTTTAGGAATCCGGTGTGCGCAGACCAGTTCTACAACTTGCACCCTTTCACCATTTTGTATCTTTAGAAAATCAGTGTGACCACTTTTTTCCACATAAGTATATTACATATTGACAATTTTCACTTCCGTGGGAATCAAATCACCAATGATTCATGTCAATTGCCTGGGATCAAAGTAATAAGCAAATCAAGGCCATTGTGGGGTAGCCACTTGGTAGAGGCTAATGCCTCTTAGAAGAGAGGTCATAGGTTCAAATTCTAGGCAATGGTGTATTTTATGTAAATATAGTGGGAGTTTAACATTAGCCGTTCACAAAAAAATAAAAAAAATAAAAAAAACAAGTCAAGAAAAGGAAAAGTGCAAAGTTACAAAAATAATAATTTCAAGACGACATGCTTTGTAAAAAATATTAACTACCATCGGGAAAGTCATTATAAGACACAAGACAACATATTTTTTGTACTTGGAACCAGATGCTTCAAGGTACCTATTAAGGTGCGTCCATAAAGATTAAAACCCACGCACATTCATGAAGTGACCTGCAAAATTATTTATGATATTGTGTTATATTAGACATCCAATTACACTCAAGATAGAACTTTAAAAAAGTTAGATATAAAAAAATTCCAAGAAAATAGAAAAATCTCATGCTAATTCCATGCATAAATCATGTTTTTGACTATAAAAAGTCAAATTACAACCACAATAATATATTTGAAAATTGAGATTATATTTGATGGATTTAACATACAGCTTTGAATTTTTTATTTAGTTTTCAACTTCTTCCTCAAAGTTCTAATAGATTAGACAAACCACTTTATATTGATAGTCTACAAAGAATACCAAATGAAAAAAAAATTAAGCATGCCTAATCTTTAAGCAAAAATCGAGAACATAAAAAAACTTACAATAAGTACTATACAAGAATAACAAATATGTTAATTTTAGAAGTAAATAAATTGTAAAACATATTGAGAGCTTGGTTTAAAAAAAGTGTGCAACAGGCGCGCGAGGCAATGGGAAAACGCTTTTTTAAGACAAAAGCGTCAGAATACATGAACCGCCTTAGGCGAAGGGTGTGAGGCGCGCTTTATTAGCGCTTCAGCCAGAAATAACATTAAAACTGATTTTGTGTGGACTAGCAAGGCATGTCAGGTCCATGAATACAAAGGTAAGTGTTGTAAGTTTATCATTTCTACAAAGTTCTTAATTCTCATAATATTTTTTTACCTATATAATATCACTGATGTAGTGTAAAGAATGCATTCAATGGCCCATACCTAGAATCAACATATGATAAGAAAAAAAAACTGAAAGCCCTTTTTTCATTAAATAGGATATATTCAAACATTATAATGCCAAAGTGAAAGGTAAGAAACATACCCCAGCTCCATGTACAGCCAAATCTTCGTTTGCATCCTTATGTAACAGCAACAATTGTAATAAAGAGATTATACAAGTAGGGTGCACAAGGGCCATTAAGTAATTAGCCTGATATTGTCTGATTTGTATTAGCCAACAAATGTAAATAAGTAAACTAATCACTAAATATTATACAAATTCCACCTTCATTAATAACATAAAAGTCAAGCCAACATAATTTCCCACAAAGGGTAACTTGCTTAATGTTTAAGATATAACAATCTAAATAGGATTCAATTAAATCAACCAAAACATAGACGGTAAAGAAAACAAAAAGATTTGCAGTCATACATTTGGTAAAGAAAAGCATGAGCAATCTGCAACAACACAACACAAAACGACATATAAATTCTAATTTTCTATTACAACAATAACCATTGTTAGGATATTAAAAGCGTAGGAAAACCAGATCTACCTTAGATTGCTTCTACAAACTGAACAATTCGACCAAGAAGACCATGAATCTGGTGAGTTCCTCGTGCATCACTGATGTGTAATAAGCATGGACCTGCAAGTTAAGAGCAAACACAAACATCGGATTCAAGAACTGAAATGCGTGACCTAAACAAATTAGGAGGCTGCTGGACTTACCTTGGGTTGCCAGAACCTACCTCAACCACCACCGATCTGCCAGAGATTCCTACAACCGGACCCTAAAACCAAGGAATGGTAATCTGCTTGACACTGCACACCATGTCGTCGTCAGATCTTGTGAGATCTTGCCAGATATGGCTCATGGATCACATATCGGCGGCCAACAAACCCTAGTACCAAAATTACCAGAGAGAGAGAGAGAGAGAGAAATGGTATCTTGGAGTAGAAAGAGACGACAATGTTTGTACAAACGTTCAAAACCCTAATGACATCCTGCTTTTTTTTTACCTTGCCTTCAAAGACTTGTAACCCGTGCATTAAAATTTGCACTGTAGCTTTATTGTGTTGTAAAACATGCTTAAATGATTGTACATCTCTTAAAACTGGCAAATGACCATTCTTGCCCTTTTTATATGCTTATTAATATAGTATAGATATATATATACACAGGGCCGGCCCTGGGCATGGGCCGGGTGGTCACCGACTTAGGGCCCGACCCACAAATGGGCCCGAACTTTTTTTAAAAATATACAAATATATATTAAATTCTATATTTAGGATATATATTTGTGTTTTGTACATAAAAGTATTGTTAGTGGAGTTGGAAAAACCATGCAAATTTAATGTAGAGGTCTTAAGTTCAATCCTTGGCTCTAGCACCATATTAAGGTTTTTTTTTTTTTTTTTAATTCATTCCTTTTTACAAAATTTTGGGCCCGAATTTTTTTTTTTCACACGAGGCCCAAATTTTTTTTAGTGTTTTCGGAGACGGCCCTGTATATACACATAACACAATAAGGTCTATACGTATAATCTATACTATATTATAATGCATGAGGCAAGGGTGGTTTAAGATTCCCAAAAGTTAAGAACATTATTTTCATTATCAACCCTAAAATGAGGGTAAAATAGTCATTGAAACACTTTTACACTTTAGTACCTCATATTAGTTACACATTACTTTCCTCATTTTTAGTTGGTAATTACATTTTTCTCCTCTCTACTACAAAATTATAATTATTTTATTTAATCCTATCATAACTTTTAAACTATTATGTTTTAAAAATATTCGAAAATACCATGTCGTCCTGCTCATTTTTGTCGCCGTTTCGATGTTTGTCTTAGTCAATATAGACGTGTCGATTGAAATGTACAAGAAATAAATGCGTTATGTACAAGTAACGATTGCATTGCTATTGCTTTAGAGGAATCATTATTTATTTACGCATTATACCAACTCATTATGCGCAAAATTCTCTAAGGTGGCCGATTGATTATCCCGCCTATTGCCTTGGCTGGGTGCGATTCAAAATTCAAACAACCCTAAATCTCCCCAAAATTTGATCCCGTAAATCATTGCCATACCAATTCCAAATTCAAACCCTCGTTTTTTGTCCTTTTCTTCCTTTCCCCGTGAAATGTTTTTAGCAAACAAAGATGAATGAATGATGGTGCAATTTCGAACCATTTTTGCGATAGTGGTCCATGGTATCGGTTCCAAGCTCTGAAAGGTTTTTCGATTACTGATTTTTTAGCTACGGTTTAAAGTTTGGATTTTCATACAATTTTCTTCTATTTATTAGTAAAGCGAGGTTTGTGCAGCACTTTTATTGGTAAATCTTATCAATCTCTTTGTTTCCTGTTTCGGAATATCTGTTATGGGTTGTAGAGAATACCTTTGGACTGATAGAAACCATTTCCATGAACAACTAAATAGCTAGAGCACGTGAAACCCGGTAGGTGTTTGATAAAATGTCACAAACAGAAAGCCCTTTGCTAATACCATTTTGTGTTATATTATTTCATAACTAATATATAACCATAAACATCTATGATTATAGTGAGTCAGTAAAAAGCTCGAACGAGCCCGAGCTCGAGTTTTTCATTTCATACAAGGCTCGCGAGCCTAAACGAGCCCATACAAATTTTATATTATTATTATTATTTTATATATAGTATACTTACTATTTAACATTGGCGAGTCGAGCTCGATCCGAGCTTTGGCTCGTTTAAGCTATCAAAGCGAGCTCGAGACGAGCATTTAGCTCCTTTTAAATTGTTCTTTTTACTTTCGAGCAGAGTTCGAGCTCAAAGTATTAGGCTCGAGCCGAGCCGAGCTCGAGTCCAGTCAGGCTCGGGCCCGGCTCGGCTCGTTTACACCCCTAATGTTAATCATACATGCTTGAATAAGGTGCATGAATTGATATTGATGTTGCATACACTATGAGGCAAATCTATTGGGATTCTACCATGGCATCACCACCTACAGAACCATATGGTAACTGATAGACCATGCATGATATTATTAGATCATTGTGAATCTGAATTATTGTTGGTCGACCTAAACAGAATCGACTTAAATACACATAATGAAAATTCAGAGTAGTAACTAAAATGGAAATAACCTTAGTTCAAATACAAAATGAATGAGAAAGATGAGGTTAATAAAAAAAAATGGGTGATTTGCACGCAACGACCCAAAGGAGTAAACAAAACTATTTTTTTCATAGCGAAAATTGATTGTAGAGTGGGCCATTGCAGGCCTCTGGTGAATTTTATGCTAAACTACGCCTCGTGGTGAGTTTGATTGTTTCTCTATGTGAATATGCTTGCTTGCTTTCATTGATTATTTGTTTGATGGTGCATCATTTTTTTTCCATTTTAGCATATTTGTGGTAGAATCTTACGAATTAGGAGTTTCTGAACTAAACTTAAAGCCAATTTAATAAGACACTGATTATGTTCTTATGCTATTGATTTAGTAAGGTAAGATAAGGATGAAATAGAAACGTATTTCGTCAATTTGGTTTAATATATTTGACTTATCAATGAAACAAATAATCGAGTTACCACTCGCCTCGTGGTGAGTTTGATTGTTTCTGTATGTGAATATGATTGTTTCTCATAGCCAAAATTGATTGTTTCTTATGCTATTGATTTAGTAAGGTAAAATATGCTATTGATTTAATAGATTTGACTTCAAAAGTCAAACTCCAAACAGTTGTTTTGATTTCTTTGAAATTGTGTTAAAAAGATTTATAATACTTGGGATTTTTGGTTGCATTCTCAAATATTGGACTTCATATGAATCAAATAACAAGAAGCTCTCAAGACAAATCCAAAATTTTGTATTAAAGTAGTTTGGTTATTACGTGCACATGTACTTCAAAATTTTATAGAGATCCCAGATATGATAACTTGATAAGTTCTCCCCCTTCTTAGTTATTTATTTGTTTATCTAACTAATTGGGTTGTTTTTAGGAGCATATTTTTGCACATATGAGATAAAGAAGGTGAGTGGTGACTCGATTATTTGTTTCTTCTTATAGTTGATATTAGAATTAGCTTTTTGCCAAATACCTTGTGAATCACATTATTGCATCAAATGAGATATTATTTGTACAGTATTAAACTTTTTTTTTTTTTTGGTATTGAAGTACTGATTTGGTGATCATTGAATTTATGATAACGTTCAATAATTTGTTGGGTTTTAAAATTGATTTCAGATTGAATTTATGATAAAGAGAGTGTGGTTTAATAATTTAAAAAGCATATTTAGGCATGCTGATATTTTCTGGATGGCTATACAAAACAAGTTACTAACATATGACAGGTTACACAAGTGGAATGGGGGCACTGTTCTAAAATGCGCTTTCTGTAAAAAGTAAAAACCTATTCTTCCAGTGTGAATTTCCAGCTAAGGTTTGGCAAGACGTGAAAAGTAAAAATGATAGGTAGACATCTATTAACAACATTAATCAAGTCAAGTCAAGTCAAGTCAAATCTCTTAGTCAACCATTGACTCCCTAACATAAATCAAGTCAAGTCAAGTCAAGTCAAGTCAAGTCTCTTAGTCAACCATTGACTCCATGATTTTAGCCATTGTATTTATATTGTACATTATACTTAGTCAACCATTGACTCCATAATCTTAGCTAGAGTTAGTCATATGTAAGCCTATATAAAGGCCTTGATGTATTGTTGATAAAGCAAAACTTTCATAATACAAAAACACACAACATTGTTCATTACTTTATATGGTATCAAGAGCCTAAAAGCTCCCTTGAGCCATCTTCGATCCCAACCTACTCGACAGACATATTCTGTCCGCATTCTGCTTCTTTTTTTTCTTCTTTCGATTCACCATGGCCAAACAAATCACTAATACCAATACTCACCCGACTCGCAACAATAACACCTATTGCTACTATTGTAACATTCCCGGACATGACACTAAAGATTGTCGCAAACTTAGTCGCTTCCTACGAGAACACAATGTCTCATCTTAAAATACCAACACCCCGGTGGTTAACTACACCACCCCTCACCCAACGGCTACAACTCCATCTTGGATGTGGGACACCGGTGCGTCCAACAACACCGCGAACAACAACCAACAATTTCCCGTTCTTTCCGAATACGGAGGACCCGATAAGATCGTGCTAGGTGATGGTAAAACTCTCCCTATAACTCATATTGCTCAAACAACTATTCCAACAAAATCTCGTCCACTTCTTTTAAATAACATTTTAATTGCTCCTAATCTTCGAAATAATCTTATTTCCGTTGCCAAAGTTTGTCGTACTAATCGTGTTTCCGTCACATTTGCAAACTTAAAAAATCCCTCTATGGGCTTAAGCAAGCACCGCGTGCTTGGTATGTTGAACTAACCAACTTTCTCACTCGTTTTGGCTTTAAAAAATGCATTTCTGACCCCTCTCTCTTTGTATACAACCTCAACAACATCACTTGCTACCTCCTTGTGTACGTTGATGACATTGTCCTCACCGGCAATCATAATCCATTTATGGATTCCTTTGTTCAAGCCCTAAGCAACCAATTCTCTATCAAAGACTTAGGCCCTCTTCATCATTTTCTAGGAATCGAAGTCATTCCTACGCCTGATGGTCTATTTCTTTCCCAACATCGCCACATTCAAGATATTCTTACCACCTTTAAAATGGATGGTGCAAAAGAGGTTCTCACTCCTTTAAGCACTTCCGACCCTCTTTCTTCTTTTGACTCCACTCCCCCAGTCGATCCCACTCCCTACTGCCAACTTGTAGGCACTTTGCAGTATCTTGCCTTCACACGTCCCGATATCTCCTTTGCCGTCAATAAATTATCTCAATTCATGCACTCACCTAAACAATCACACTGGCAAGCTCTTAAACGGGTACTCCGCTATTTGAAAGGAACGGTCCATCATGGGTTGTTCTTGAAACGCAATACTAACCTAAACTTGCAGGCTTTTTCGGACTCGGACTGGGGCGGTATTAATGATGGGGGACGGTCCACTACAGCATATCTCATATATCTTGGGTCTAATATCATCTCTTGGAAATCTGCTAGACAAAAAACCGTCTCTAGATCATCCACCGAAGCTGAGTACAAAGCACTCGCTAATGCTGCGGCTGAACTCTCATGGGTTAAAAATTTACTTGGTGAACTCGGGCTCCCAATTAAGAGCACCCCATCGCTTTACTGTGACAACACCGGAGCTACTTATGTATGTGCAAATCCTGTTTACCATTCCCGCATGAAACACATCGCTCTGGACTATCACTTTGTGCGGGAACAAGTCAATTCCGGGCAACTCAAAGTTCTTCATGTCAGCTCTAAGGATCAACTCGCGGATGTGCTCACCAAACCGCTTGCACGTTCACCCTTCCTATATTTTCGGTCCAAGATTGGAGTCTCCAACGGATCCTCCATCTTGCGGGGACGTATTAACAACATTAATCAAGTCAAGTCAAGTCAAATCTTTTAGTCAACCATTGACTCCCTAACATAAATCAAGTCAAGTCAAGTCAAGTCAAGTCTCTTAGTCAACCATTGACTCCATGATTTTAGCCATTGTATTTATATTGTACATTATACTTAGTCAACCATTGACTCCATAATCTTAGCTAGAGTTAGTCATATGTAAGCCTATATAAAGGCCTTGATGTATTGTTGATAAAGCAAAACTTTCATAATACAAAAACACACAACATTGTTCATTACTTTATAACATCTTCATTTATTTGGAGCAAATCAAACTTTTTGTGTGTCAACTTGACGCTAATAAAACTACTAGCGAGTTGCTGTTTATGTCATTTGTCAAGAGAGTAGCTAGGGTAGGTGAATTTTGTCACTGATAAGATGATATGGTTGACTTATTGTTCTTAGATCCTGTTTTTGACCTAGAATTATCCATCTTGATTCCATCTTTTGTATATTCGATAGCATATTCCTGTTAGTTATTATCAAAGTAGAGAATTATTCTTTTAATCTCATCAATACATACTTTAATGTTGATGATCATTAGATTATATGCTAACAATGGAGCATTAACGATTCATTAAATTCATGGTTACAGATGTTTCAACGAATGGTAAAGTATTTTTGCAGATGGTTATAAAAGTAGTACAATTATAGTTTTCAGCATTAACGGTTCATTAAATTCATGGTTACAGATGTTTCAATGAATGGTAAAGTGTTTTGGGTGGTTGGAAAACCGAGCACACAATGGAGTTTGTTGAAGAAGAAACTATTAGTGGCTTGTTCTTCAGAAAACACACTCGTATATTATCCAGTTGAATTGCAGCCACATAAGACTTCAGATGCGTTTCTTCTTAAGTTTTGTGGACATGATCGCCAAGGCCTATTACATGGTATTTGATATTTACATGTTATGTGGTGTGGTCCTGGTAACTTTTATGTGATTTGTGTTTAGTAACATTCTGGTTGGTATGTTTGATTCATGTTTGACAAATGTGTCACATTTTCCTTATGAGCTCGAATTGATTATTCAGCGAGTGAAAGTATCGACCACATCAGATGGGATAATGCACAGTTTTTCATCACTTAATGCCAGGTTCACCACTTTTAGTATTTCTTTGATTATGGAAATTATTTTAGCTATTTTCTTTTAGTTCACACCAGCCCTTTCATAAGTAAGCGGGTAAAAATTGGCAAGTCGAACTTCATGATTAAATTTGAAAGAATTTAAGAAAAAAAATATTTTTACTTAGGTTAGGGCTTTGGAATGGCTTAAAGACTGGTTTATGTTTTGTTTTCTTATTGCTTTATTTATCAATCACTTACCTCATGCATAGTTTTCGCATATCAAAATAAATAATAATAGCATTTGAAATGACGACACTTTTAATACACACACGATATATTTTGTACTTATATTTTCCAACCTAAATGTGGTTCTATTTGTACAATTATGGTCAACCGATCGGCAAGGGAGGATTGTGATGATTTTTGGTGTGGATTTGACATAGCAAGGGAGGATTGACCGGGGGTCGGCAACTTTGCCTAGGGCGCTCCATCCACCCTTATAAACAATCAAATACTTATGTACTTTTTTCTTTGTTTTATTATATGTTAAATGTGATTCTTACTGTAATGATTAGGAAGGAGGTTGTTGATTCTACAAGACGTGCCCTACATGCAGTGTGTAAGAACTAGATGGTGCTTGGTGGTTAAACCAAGATTGCTAAGAACACTATGGCAGTTGTCTTTACATATTTGGTGGATTAGCATATGTGTATTATACACAAAATTGGGTCCATTAACTACCTTATCGAATTTGTAGGGCAATAGAGGTACATATGTGTTCCTATTGATCTAAATTGTGTATACAAGTTTAAGAACCATTTTAGAAAATGGCGTCTTTTGAAAAAGCATGATAACATATTGATATTTTCGTATTTGAACTTCACAAGTTAGAAAAAGTAA
This sequence comes from Ambrosia trifida, assembly GCA_028751855.1. Lineage (NCBI taxonomy): Eukaryota > Viridiplantae > Streptophyta > Magnoliopsida > Asterales > Asteraceae > Ambrosia > Ambrosia trifida. The sequence continues at coordinate 29,305,920 of CM054122.1, forward strand.
CATGTTATTTATATATCGATTGTTCTATATGAATATCTACAATTGCGCGTGTGTGATTCCCAATCCGTTAGCTTTGTGTTAATTGTGTGCATGCAAATTGAGCTTAGGTACCCCCCCCCCCCCCCCCCTACAACTTTAGTTCTGGTTTTTAGACAAAATATACATGTAATATGAACCATTTGATGAACCATTTTGCCTCTTTTTTAAACAAATGATGTTTTTTTTAGAATGCGCAAAGCAAAAAAAATCCCGAAACTTGGGGAACCTTGTAGGAGAACGGAGCCTTGTGGGAGAACTAGATGCTCGTAAAACATATATAAATAAGGAAACTAATAGAAATACTATACAATATATCACGAGAAGATTGATAAACTAATAGAAGAAAAGTTCACATTTAAATTGCCGTTGTCGCCGTATCGCGCGGGTTTCCTACTAGTAACTAGTAAATGTAAGACTACACGTTTCGTTTAAATGTTCACATATTCATTCCTACGTAATAAAGATTATGAGAGACTAAATGTGTATAATACATACACATTTATGCATGGGATCACATAAATAGAAAATAATATAACAAAGAAAAAATGTTCACGTATTCATTCCTATGTAATAAAAGTACCTTAAAGTACCTACGTAATAAAAGTAAAAAACAAAACAAAATAATATATACATACATAGGGGATGGTTAAAATAAAAAACTCACTCAAATTGAAAAAACCCAGTAAATTTAATCTAGACCATTGATCTAAAGTAATCAATGGCCTAGATTGATTCTATATTATTTTAATACATTTAATTTAGTAGATGACAAAAAAAGGTAAAAAGGTACATTTTCTGAAAAAGCATATATGACAAGTTGACGTGACACATGTCACATCATCTCTCTCATACTTTTGTACCCATTGTCCTAAATCTATTAAGACGTCGTGTTACATATGTAACATATGTAGTTTTGCATACGTTAAAATTGCACAGACTCTGGTCTCATATGTGATGTCTTCTTGCATGCGTTAAGACACATAGGAAATGTATAAAATCAATTAAAAACTTTACTTAGCAAAAACATTCACATGTACACAAAAAGACTGTTTCTTACAAATGCTAAAAACAATCAAAACGATCATTACAACAAACAAATGCTAAAAAAAATTGTCTACATTTCATTCTTGATAATCATCTTCATCTTTAATGCAAAAAAACATGTTCACCTGCAGAAAAGAAAACCAAATCATCAATTTACATAGGAGGAATGTTATATAACTGCATAGATGTGTAACATACGCAACTTAGTTCTACGAAACATACGCACACATAAATTTCATCCCATGATTAGTGACTTTTGTTTTAATTAATATATGCAACTGGTGTTAAAGTCAAAAAATCAAACCTTTGTATCTGGTTATGGTGAGTACTCTGGATATTCTTCACTGGTAATATCCTCAATCTCTATATCTTCAAATACCGGAGTATCTCTATCATCAGAGTGATTTCCTGCTTCTTTTTCAGGAATATTTGGAATTTGATTATCACTCATCAACTCTTAAAGAGATTTACCAACTTGTTTCACCAAACCTTCAAGAATTTCTTTGGCTACGACTGCAGAAACTTCACCATCATCTAGATCAGGATCATTATATTCAAGTTCATATCTCATATCTTCAGATTCAAAAATATCTGGAAACTTTCCAGTCAGTTCGATCGTCTAAACTTTCTTTGTCAACATCTGACGATACAACTTCTTATCATCATCTGATAAAGCTCTTATCTTGTCAGTCCAGAAAATACTGTCATTATCAGTATTTCCACCAGGTGCTTTCGAGCTATATTCACCTGCGTCTTTATCAGATTCTCTTTTTTCACATCGATACTTTTTCGTATCGTCATCATCATCATCATCATCATCATCATCATCATCGTCATCAGCAGAACTGTCATCTCCAGAACCTTCTCCAGAACCATCTTTATCATCATCTTTCTTCTTCTCAGGAGCATCACCGGCATCCTGATCCAAATCTTCATCATCTTCTTCTTCTTCTTCTTCTTCTTCAGACTCGGATGGTTTGAAATCAACTTGTTCTTCTTCAGGTTCTTTATCTTCCTCTCCAGGTTTCAATTGTGGAGCTTTCTCAAATAGATCATCAATAAGCTTCCTTAGACTCTTATTGTCCTTCTTCACCTGTTTGTTCTCAAGTCTCAAAGCAATGTATCTTCTTGTGTTTCTTTGTTCAAGCTTTAACAACTTCTCATTTTCTTCTTGAAGTTGTTTTTATCTTCGCCTCCAATTCTTCTTGACTCTCTTAAGAAGATTCAACAACATGTAACATCTTTTTATCATTCTCTCTTAACTGTTCGATATCCTGCTGTTGCTGGTTAATTAGTTTCATCATATCAGTAAGCTTCTGATTGACTGCATCCATCACATTGCTCGATACAGTAATCTGAGGTGTAGAAGCCTCAGCAACAGGAGTTTTCTTCTTGAACTTATTCATCACTCTCTCCAAAGCAGCGTCAAAATCTGCAGTAGGATCAATAGGCTTTTCTGCAGCAGATTTCTTCAGTTTCTTTGCTACCGGGGATGTCACAGGTGTCGTAGCTTTCAAACTACTAACTTCAGGAACTTTCTTTCCTGAAAGTAGAATCTCAATTTCTTTAGCATGTCTTTTCTTAGGATTTCCTTTTTGCTCTTTCTTTGACATCGTCTTGTACTTAGGCTTCTTCTGTTTCTCACCAACCATAGGAGATCCACTGAAATCTTGCTCACCAAAACCAAGATCCAGAGCTATCTCATCAACTGCAATTGGACTCTTTAGTCTTTGTTCTTCTATGGTTTTGTTCAGACTTTCAGACTCGCCAGCCATAGTGGCCTTGGGCTTGGTTTGTTTGACTGACTCATCAGCTGAATCCCATCTCTCATCTTCTTGAGTCTCCTCAGAATCAGCAGACTCTTCATCAACTAACATCGTTCCTTTTCTCGCCATGCTTTTCTTTCTCCTCATTGTCTTCTTTGGTTGTTCAACTTCAATAACCTTAGCTTTACCCTTCCCTTTGCCACTTTTTGCACCAACATTCACCACTTGACGTTTTCTCTTTGCTTCTTGATTGACATGAAACAAAGGATCATCGTTGTCTGAATTACTGTCAGCATTTCTAGCTTTGTCCTCACCCGGATCCTCATAACCTGGATTAATTAAGTGTCCAAACAAGTTCTTGTGTGGTGGTCTTTCATTCTCAGGAACCCCTTTGTAACCTTTCATCCTAATCAACGTATTCAGATTCATGTGATCTTGAACTAAGATCTGAGTAGGATCTTTCTTCAGATTAGAATACTTCAAATCGAAAATCATCTGTAAGAATCTGGGATACATCAAAAATTTCTTCGTCTTCAAACCTTTCAGAGGTTCAAGCATGTGATCAAAGATCATTCCTAAAACATTAAACGACTTGTTCAGCACCAAAGCAACCATCAATGAACTGATGCTCTTCCTCATAACATCATATGCACTGCAAACAGATCCAACAACATGTATAATAACATGTGCTAGATACTTAAACTGCGGGCACAGCTTTCATTTGTTCAAAGCTCCATCTGTAATCGGTCCGTTGTATTTCATGCGTAGAAAACACAACCTCTGTTCAATCCAAGATAAGATTCTGGGATCTGTCGGTTCATCTTGCAATCTCAATGCTTCCCGAATATCATTTTCAGTAACAATAGCAAGCTGTCCCTGAATGGTGCTTACTATTTCTGTTCGATTTTCCCATAAATCAATCTTCGCATTCTTCCAGAAATCCACTTGATGATCTTTGTAAATAATTGCCGGTGTAGCTAATGCATCAACAACTCTACTTCTCCTCAATTAAAAAGTCAACAATGCTAGAGAATTCTGTGTGTTTCTTGACCTCACCAAGAAATGCACAACAGTTATGAGCTTCTTCGAATGGCAATTCCTCTTCTTTTTTGCTTATCAGTGGCTTTTCCATAAGATCCAGTGTTTTGTGGTTCAGCCATTTAGAATTCTGCAAAAACGAAACATAAAAATTCATTAGAAACGGACAAAATTTGCAAAATTGAAATTTGATTTTGAAAATCCTACATTCGACCCATCGGGGGTACGAATGAAGAAATTCTAAGGTACGAATGTGGTTTTTTGAGTTCGAATGTGAAAGATTATGATTAAAACTTCACATTCGACCATATATTCCACATTCGACCCTATTAACAAGCTTCATTCGACCAAAAGAGTCACATTCGACCCTTTATTTTGGTCGAATCTGCCTGTTCGAATGACCAAAATTTCAAAAACCAATTCATACCATTTTAACATCTAATTTTCATTCATTTAGCATCTAACATGGCCGACTAAGCATTGTGTACCATCAATTGTTTCAAACATATTGTTTTAGATAGTTTTTAGTAAAATCTAGGGCTTAACCATTTTGAATGATCAATTGACACAACCAGTCTGTTACTACCCTAAAACCAAAGCCTAATCATCAATTGTTCCTAAAACAGTCTCAAATTGGTCCAACAGTCAACCACAAGGGTTCCAGAACAAAATCCCTTAATATGTCTTCGTTTATAGATGAATAACTGTGAAATTTGGATGAAATTGATCAGAAAAGTATGGGGAACAATAATCCGGGGTCAAACAAACAAGGGCAACAAGGGTTGGTAATCTCAGAAAATTTTGAAAAAAATTGAATAAGGGTTCGAATGAGGATCTGGGTTTATATAGACACCCACATTCGACCGTTTGAATGGGGCGAATGAGAAGCTTTGTCTACATTCGACCCTAGTTAAAGGCTCGAATGTAGATAAGGGGTTTGAATGTACAATAATACACTGAAAACTCCCATTCGACCAATGCTAAAGGCTCGAATTTAAGTAAAATTCCATATTCGTCCCACCGAAGAGGCGAATGAAGATTGGAATTTTGGAAAATTTTACCAAATCTCAAAATAGAATCTCGTTCAATCATTTTCACACATTTTAAGCTTCAAACATTCATCATTTCACATTTGATAGATACAAAACTCAAATTGGTTCATCAAGTTTCAGAAAACTACCATCAATCACCATCGGTTATCAAAAATAACGCAGAAATTTAAAAATTTTGGTTTTTCTGAAATTTATGCTCAAACACACCTAAAATCTTTTTGAGTTTTTGTATATTTTGTACAAACAAATGTAAAATGCAGAAATGTAAACATAAAGCAGTAAACATTTTGTGATTTCCGGTAAGAGGATCATATCAGTTGTTGAGAAATCTGATCACACCGTTGATCTCTAGTGTTTATTATCATTAAAGACAATGTGTGATCCAGCAATTGCTGATATTGTTATCCACATAAGCTTTCATGCAGACCGTTATGCAGTGCTTGATACGACTATTTATAGTATAAACAACATTGTATGTGGCTCCCACGCACACGACATACTCCCGTATCAAGGAATAGTTGCACAAAGACTCATTGTAACACGTGATTATGCTTTCGTTATCTGTAATATACAAGGTATTGAGGCACAGAGGTGTACAGGTCAGCAAATTAATGCTACAAAGTTACTTGTGCACTCTACCAGGTGGAGGGCTTATATCAATCATGATTTGCATCAATGATTAGATACAATGCATTAGATAATCTTTGATTATCTTCATACATTGAAAGTTCCTCAATTCGGTAACTTTAGGTTTTGGCACTAAAGCTCTTTTATAAAGATACCCTGTCTGATCTAGGTCCGTAAAACATTACGACAGAAGATCAGATAGGCTATCCCCAGATAACTATTAACATAACGACCCGAAACCTCCGAATTTTGTACAAAAACTATATCAAACGAAATTACGGTACTAAGACCATATGCCCATGAGGTGTTCATCCATATAACAATTCGTTTGATATATATATGTATCCAACACGCAGTAATAGGTCTACGAAGCCTACCAGCACATCACATAGACTCAACACACGCCTCATATTTCAATTCTTTAGCATGTGTCAGATCCCCACTGATGTACTATCATTTCCTCTTTTAATCCTGGAAAATCATTTTGGGTTTTTCTGATTTTTATGGCTTTTTGGATTTTTTAATGTTTTTGGTTTTTATGAATAACGACTCCCTCGAAAATGTAAAACATATTTTTGGATTTTTGAATTATCTGAAAAACAGTAAAATTTAAAAAATTTGATAACAAAAAGTGATAAACCGAGGTGACGATTAGTCTTGTTTTTCTTTTATACCGTTAGCTTTTAAAAGATATTTTAAATCTGGATTTATCAAAAGCTTTGGTAAAAAGATCTGCCCTCTGATAATCAGTGTGGATTTTGACCATATCAATCAACTCTTTTGCATAACAATCACGGATAAAGTGATAATTAATCCGGATATGCTTAGCTTTTGAGTGATTGACTGTGTCTTTAGTTAATGCAATTGCGGCTTCATTGTCACAATGAATAGGGGTTTTTAGAAATTGCAAACCACAATCAACCATCTGCTACTGAATCCACAGAACCTGTGATCAACAACTCGAGGCTGCCACATATTCTGCTTCGCAAGTAAATAGTGCGACTGCTATCTGCTTCTTACACTGCCAGGTCACGAGCCTGCTCCCCAAGAATTGACATCCAGCCGTTGTGGATTTGCTATCTTTGTCACAACCACCCCAATCTGCATCACTAAAAACAACAAAGTTAAAATTATCATCATTAGGGTACCAAAGTCCTTTCGACGGACAACCCTTCAGATATCGTAGGATCCGTTTGACGGCTGTAAGATGACTTTGTTTCGGCTTCGATTGGAATCGTGCACAAAGACATGTAGCGAACATTATATCTGGTCTAGATGTTGTGAGATACATCAGAGATTCGACGATTGCTCTGTATGTGAAAGGATCTGTCAGCTCCCCCTTAGCGTCAACTCCAATCCCGTGATTAGGTTGAATCGGGGTATCCATCGGCTTCGAATCTTCAATCTGGAACCGACTCAAGACTTCAGATACGTATTTGGTTTGGTGAATAAAGATGCTCGTTGGTCTTTGTTCCACCTGCAAGCTGAGGAAAAACTGCATCTCCCCCATTGCACTCATCTCGAACTTTTCCTGCATTACTTTTTCAAATTCTCTGCATAAAAGTTCGTTAGTAGATCCAAAAATAATATCGTCAACATATATCTGGACGAGAAGCAAGTCATCCTCTGTTCTTTTGGTGAACAGAGTACAGTCTACCAAACCGCGTTTGAATCCTTTGGACAGTAGGTACGTGCTTAGCTCTTCATACCATTGGCGTGGAGCTTGGTGCAACCCATAGAGTGCTTTGTTGAGAACGTAGACCTTATCCCAGTGGATAGGATCTTCAAAGCTTGGAGGTTGACCGACGTATACCTCTTCCTTGACCACACCGTATAGAAACGCACTCTTGACATCCATTTGGTACACCTTGAATTTCTTATACGAAGCAAACGCTAGAAACATATGAATAGCTTCTAAACGTGCCACAGGTGTGTATATCTCATTGTAGTCAATTCCTTCAACTTGATGAAAACCTTGAACTACCAACCGAGCTTTGTTTCTCACGATTACACCTCTATCATACTTTTTACATTTAAACACCAATTTGGTTCCTATTTTCTTCCTTCCCGGAGGTAAATCTGTGAGTGTCCAAACACCCAGCTTCTGGAACTGCAACAATTCTTCTTGCATCGCCTCAAACCAAGCATCATCCAATAGAGCATCTTTGTATGTCCGTGGCTCAACCTGCGAAACATAACAAGCAAAGGACCAATCATTCTGACAACCAGATTTTTGAATTTTTGCATATAAAGCTAAAGCACCAAGATTTTCAGGTGAGTTTGCACTACGAAGTTGTCCTCTAGTCATAACACTGCTTCCAGGGTCACCAATAACTTGCTCGAGCGGGTGAATATGATGAATCCGAGATTCCGGATGATCAGGTACTGGAACTCCCGTCTGAGTAGTCAAATTTTCTGCCGAATCCAGATCATTACCCATGTTAGATGAGGAAGCAACATCTGGATTTGGGTTCACTGGTGGTGCCTCTGTTTCCTGATCTAGAATAGCTTCACTTGTGACATCATCATCATCTTCTGATTCTAATGAATTAAGAGTAGTGGAAGCTTCGTGGAACACTTCTTCTACAGTTGCAGGAACATTGGTATCATTAGAAGCTGTTGGAGGAGTTACGGTGATCGGACGCACCAACGGTGAAGTCACCGCGTTTTCACACTCGTAATAAAGTCTTAGAACAGCCTCTTTAACCAAGTTATTTAGATTGAATGATTAAACGAAGTTTTTGTAATCAAACATCCAATCTGGACCGCTTCCCTGTACGTTCTGAGTATATCGTTGAACTTCAACATTAGCCCACTCCTCTACTTGACGAGTTCATTTGTTGAATACCCGTTTGAGATGGGTTGCATATCCAACAAAGAATCCCTCTTCAGCTTTTGGTGCAAACTTCACAGATGGATTTAACATAGTACAAGGTGCTCCAAATGGTTCTAGATACTCCAAATTCGGCTTTCGTCTATTCAACAGTTCATAAGATGTTTTGCCAAACTTCTTCACTATTAACACACGATTTAATGTGTAACAAGCTGCGTATATGGCTTCATTCCAGAACATTACTGGAAGGTTAGAGTCCGCAAGCATGGTACGTGCCGTTTCTATTAAAGTCATGTTTTTCCTCTCTGCAACACCGTTCTGTTATGGGGTATACCGAGCACTATATTCATGATGAATTCCTTTATCTTCACAAAGAGCATCCATCTGTGCATTTTTGAACTCCGTCCCGTTGTCACTCCGAATTCTTTTAATCTTCAAACTGTAGAGATTTTCTAAACGGGTGAACAGAACTTTTAAGTTATTGAACGTGTCACTTTTATGTTGTAAGCATATCACCTACGAGAATCTTGAGTAATCATCGGTAACCACAAGACAGTAAAGCTCTCCAACATGACTCTTACGCCTGACAGGTCCGAATAGGTCCATGTGCAAACACTCAAGTGGCATTTCAACAGAGTTCACTTTCTTTGGTTTGTAGGATTGTTTGTGCTGCTTCCCCTTCTTGCAACTCACACACTTGTCATTGAGATGAAAATGTTTCACATTAACGCCTTCAACAAGTTCATTTTTCACCAAATGATTCATTTTCCTGAGGTGAATATGTCCCATCCTCCTATGCCACATAATTGATTCTTTTTCTGTAACCTTTGATAGGAAACACGTAACTTGGCCCTGAGTTGTCATCGCCTTAGACATATCAAGAATGTAAAGATTATTCACTCTTGGTGTTTACATCATGATCCACTCCTTTGGAATAACAAATACGGGTTTGAGAATATAACAAGATTTATCATTGAAATGCACAGTAAACTGTTTGTCACAGATTTGGGTCACGCTTAACAGATTATAGTCAATTTGTTTCACATAAGAAATCCTCTCGAAACTCACAATCCCGTTACTAACACTTCCCTCCATTGTGATATAACCGCCTTTATTTCCAGTCATGTGACCAGAAGCTCCGCCGTCGACAATCCAGAGACTGCTAACAAGGCCAGCTGGAGCTCCCTACACATATCAAGGAAAACATTAGTTCTTTCGGGGGACCCAAGCCTGTTTGGTCTTGGGTCTTTGAACATTAGATTTCAAAGATTCATTCACACAAACATAAGAATTTGAATCGACCTTTTTCTGATCTATCAAACTTTTCTCACTTTGAGGTTTTTCATTAACCTTTGAGGTAGAAGCACCCGGAGAACCTGATGGTAACCAAGATTGTTCCGAACGTTTTAGAATCCTGATCTGAGATTGTTCCACATTCGCCCGTTTCTCTCTACCTTCGACCTTATCTTCTACATTCGCCCTTCCTAAAATCCACGTTCTCCCCCACGATATCAACAAAACAACTTTGAATGTATAATCCAAAAGCATTAGTCGCAAAACGTGCATCAACAAATAGGCACACATTTGCGAAGTTACTCATACCATAACATTACAACAATTAATATGAGCATACTAATAATAATAAAGCTAAAATACTAGCAAGCGTTGTATACCCGCTCTCAACCAGGCTAATATCTAGAAATCCAGTGGTGATGCCATATTGCCAAGGTGAATACGTTTATTGCTTTCAAAATTATATAAAATGTTTTGGTTATATTGAAAACCCGCATGCAAAATATTGATTGTTTAAAACGTAGAGGGTAATCTATAGATAGCACTCAGGCTATAATGTATACGTATGATTTGGTCAAATAATACACACACGGTGATTATGATCTAGTGGGTCTGGCATAAATAAAGCAGTAGTCCAGGGCGTAAAATACTTAAAGACACCGATAGTAGTGTATCTTAAAGTTTCGAATTACTTGAATTCCTATGCTTAAACAATTTAATATGCTGCATGTCTAAAATGATTTGTGTCACATAAACACTATTCACCAGTTTTCGCTGACGTATTATTTTTAAAAACATTTTCAGGTGATGAATAAATATATTTTAGGCTCACATGCATGCTGACAGGATATATAGGTTCCATAGGTATAAGATACCTGGTGGCTTAAAATATATAGACAGGAATGCACGCTGAAGTGATATATCGACTCCTCAGGCCTAAGAAAGTTTATTTCCTTTTATGTTGTAAACCTGTGTTAAGACAGGATGTTTTGATAAAATATTGTGTACTATGGGTTTTTAAATCCCAAAATATATACCAAAATTTTTGTTAAACAATAAGTTTCTTTATACTCATTTGGGATGAATAAATTTCGCTGCAATATCTATAAATAAATAATAATATCCAGGTACCAACACGTCGCACGCCCGGGGTCCTCTAACCAGGGTGTGACAGGTTAGTATCAGAGCCACTGGTTTTAGTGAATTAGATACTCGTTAGGTAGAAGTAGAGTGTCTAGTCTTTAACAAATATATATAGAGAACCAAACACCTATAAATAATATAATACTCTTGATCTGCTTTAGATATGAAATTATATATTGTTCTGCAGATGTCAGACAATAATTTTTATCCCCGAGCCTTAAGTGATGGGAATTCGGTTAATAATTATTCTAATGAACCACTATTTCCCGGAACCCATAACAACCCTATCTCATTGTCTAGTTATCATTGGAACATAGAAGAACCAATTGAGGGGGTTGGAGAAAATGAGGTGAACAACTACATCATCGAACCCGAAGGAATGCTGAAATCTCCCAGAAAATTTGAGACGTTTAATTCAAATGACTGGGCATTTCATACACCTTCTCCTTAAATGGGCTTTCCAGTACCCGAAGCTCATGGCGAAGGTACAAGCAGGCCTCGTGTTAGAGTCAACTCAACTTAGGATCCATTTAACACAGCTCCTGTGAGGAGAGAATCTGTGCAGACTCCAGTACCAGACACATTCCAGTATCATCAAAACCCTGACACAAGGGATAGTTGGGGTTATGGAACTGAGGATTACAAGAGAATGTTTACAAGGTGCATAGAAGACGAGATAAAAATAGGAGAGGAGCTGGCAAGGATGGGGGAGAGATTGAAGGAGTTAGGAGAACAGTTGAAATATAAGTAGTCTGAAGCACGATTACATAATATTACATAATATAATATTATGTACTCTTGTATCATAATATGTACTTTTGGTTTCTGTCACGTTGTATTGTACCATTTTCCCTGAGGTATAATATTAAAAGACGTTTTGTAACTCTTATATTCAGAATGTCAAACTCAGGACATAATAGCGAACACTCTAGCAATAGAAGTACAAAAAGGAATATAGATGAAGTTAATAATAATGAGCAACAAACTCTTAATAAGGCTGAGGTATCACAAATGATAGAAAAGGTATATCGGACCCTATTCCAAAATTATTAGAGGCAATTGAACAGAGAAAGAAGGATAAAAAGATAGAGGAAGTAAAAATTTTGAAGGCTAAAGAGATGGAGGTTGAAGATTCCCATGACTCAACCTGTGATTACTCCGAAGTAAGTAAGCCAGAAAAAAAAGAAGGTAGAAGCAAAAGGTTGCAGTTACCGAACCTTTCGAACCTGTAACCCTTTTAATTTCTTTGGAAGCGAGGGAGCAATCGCTGCCCTCAGGTGGTTAGAAAAGATGGAAGCTGTTATTGCCATTAGCAAATGTGCTAATGAGGATAAAGTAATGTACGCTGCAAACTCGTTCAAGGATAGTGGGTTGGAGTGGTAGAACGCAGTGTTAAAGACTAAAGGTAGGGAAGTAGCGTATGCAATGTAGTAGGAAGAATTCTTAGGAAAGGTGACAAGAAGGTTTTGTCCCATAGAGGAGAAAGAGAAGGTTGAAACAAAATTCCTAAACCACAAAATGGTGGAAGCAGATATTCAAGGTTATACCACCAAGACTTATGAATATGCGCGACTGGTTCCACATCTAGCAACCCCTGAATCTGTTTTAATTAACCGTTATATTTGGGGATTGGCTGAAGAAATTCGTGACATGGTGAAGGCAGTAATGCCCAGAACAATGGAGTCAGCCGTAGAGTTGACAAGTTAATTGACCAACGGTATGGTGAAGAAACAAGAGGAGAGGAAACAGAATGAAATGACTCAAAAGGTCACCCAGGAGGTGAAAAGGTTAGGGAGAAGTTCTGGAAAGAAGTTTGAAAAGAAGACCGTTCGAAACGTGTATCCTGAATGCAAGACTTGTAAGAAGAGACATCTTGGGAAATATCAATTTGAAAGTATGGCCTTTTGTGATAATTGCAAAATCTCGGGCCACTCAACTGAGAATTGTTTCAGGAAGCGAGGACCAGTTGTTTGTTACAACTGTGGGGAAGCAGGACATTTTCGATCTGATCAATGCTCTAAGCTGAAACATGTCGGAACAGCTGGTGTGAAGACTAATGGTGGACCCAAAAAGAACACCCGGGCATTTGTGCTGAACACTCGAGAAGCCACTCAAATACTGCAAAGTGTCTTACATGTTCACAAGTAAAAGCCGAACATCAAAAACCTTCAGGTTTATTGCAAAACAAGAATTACCGATATGGAAATGGGAAATGATAACCATGGATTTCATAACAAAACTTCCTCGAACCAGTTGTGGAAATAACACTATTTGGGTTATTATTGACCGTTAAACTAAGTCCGCACATTTCCTCCAATGAAAGATACAATAACTATGGACAACTTTGCAAAGTTATACGTTAACAAAATCGTGTCATTACACGGTGTAACTTTTCTATAGTATCAAATCGAGACAATCGTTTTACGTCTCGATTCTGGAAAAGTTTTCAGAAAGCAATAGGAACACGTTTGAACTTTAGCACTGCTTATCATCCACAAACTGATGGGTAGAGTGAAAGGACTATTCAAACTTTGGAAGATATGCTTTGAGCATATGTGATAGACTTTGGAGGAAGTTGGGACAATCACTTGCCTCTAATAGAATTTTGATACAACAACAGCTATCACACAAGCATACAAGTAGCACCATTTGAAGCCTTGTACGATAGAAAGTGCAGAACACCCGTATGCTGGTCTGAAGTCGGTGAGAATCAGTTATCAGGACCTAAAATAGTCCAGGAGACAACTGATAAAGTATTACAGATCCGTGACAGAATGAAAGCTGCCAGAGATAGACAAAAGAGTTACGCGGATCGACGAAGGAAACCATTGGAATTTAGTGTCAGAGATAAAGTGTTATTAAAGGTTTCACCTTGGAAAGTCGTAGTACAATTCGGAAAGAAATGAAAACTAAGTCCACGTTTTATTGGACCTTTCAAAATTCTGAAACGAGTCAGACCAGTCGCTTATCAACTCGAACTTCTAGAAGAGATGAGTGGAATACATGATGTATTTCATGTGTCCAGTTTGCGCAAATGTTTAGCAGATGAAAACTTAGCAATACCGCTACAAGATGTTAAAGTAAACGAAAAATTGAAATTTGTTGAGCAACCGTTACAAATCGAAGATCGACAAGAAAAGAAATTAAAGCGAAAGAGGATAGTGTTAGTCAAGGTAAAATGGAACTCGAAACGCGGTCCGGAATATACATGGGAACTAGAGTCAGATATGATGAAGAAGTATCCGCATTTGTTCCAATAAATCTCGAGGACGAGATTTGAATAAAGGTGGGGAGGATGTACTACCTCAAAATTTTATTTAAGCACGACCCCATAAAATAAAATATGAAAATAACTTGACCAGTTGAGCTACTTGTATAGTGTTTTGATGATATATAGGTTAAAACATTTACCCTATTTATCATAATATAGGTATGACATTCATATATTAAGTTTTGTACAATGAGTTCGTAATGAGTAAAGTGACTATTAGAATTACACGGGGTGTAGTCGGACATTTCTAAGAGATCGTTTAATAATAATAATAATAACAACGATATTAACTAGAAATCATGTCCTTCACGGGTAGCTCAGTTGGTGAATGGACCGGGGATTCCTCTTAGGGGTCTCAGGTTCGATTCCCACGAGAGACATAATGAGAAATGATGGATGACTCTTGGCCTATGGTCACGAGTTCGAGTCCTGATCTCGCCCGGGTTTTATCAATACTTCACCGTCATGCCAACGGGCGTGTGAGGGGTTAGGTTTTCCCCGGTTTCGGGAATTGCATGGGTGGGGCTAATTACGCCAGCCGCCCGAGGTACGTATGGGCCCTCAATTGGGTTGGTCGTGGGGATCTGTCCATAGTGTGGGGACTCCCCTGGATAGTCAGGCAGAAATGTTTGTTGGCCGTTAAAAAAAACTAGAAATCATATCATTGGTAATAATAATAATAATAACAATAAACAACAATCTTAATAATAGCCATTACAAATCTTACGTAGCTTTATTAATAAAAATAATATAAATGAGATGTGAATTGATAAGAACTTGAATGGATAAGATTAAAGTAAATTAGGCTACAACTAAAATTAGGTAACAAGAATATGATCTGTACATTCAATATCTACGTGGAAGCATGTGAAAACCGTCACCCTTCACTTTTAGCAAGTTGTCAATTTTAGTCCTTCGTGTATTCAAATATTTCTATTTTAGTCCCTGTAAGTTTAGTCGTTTTCAAATTTAATAAATGAGCGAACTCAAAATTTAACATTTGCATTTATTATGGATCGTATCTACGTTTTAATAAAATGCGTATATTAAAAACGTTATTCGGATTATATTTTATGTAAAAAAAAACATTTAAGTTAACTCAACCTAACTTGGTTAACATTTTATAAAGGAAAAACTTAACTAAAACACTATTTAATTAACAAAGTTAAGGTTGAGGGACTATAATTGTCATTGTTTGAAAGTTGACATTTGAAACCAACTTTGCCTCGTTTTCTTTCTGTTTTTCCGACCGAGATTTCCGGTCACCGGAATCTATCTCCGGCGAGCAGTAAAACAAGTTATAACACCTTATACCGACCTTTAATCATTTCTAATACATTTCTCCATCTATGAACTTTAAATATCCAACATAAAATCGATCATAAACTCATGTTTTAATAAGTTTTAATCGGCTTCTTTGTGTAACCAGTCGGAAACTTTAAAACTCGTCAAAGGACCGTTTTTAATTGAAGAGCTTATAAATTCTTAATACCAAATCTTTTCTGCACCATTACACTTTGCAAAACCACAAGAAAGCTGCATCAAAACGCATTCTATAGGATTATATCGATCATCTTTTGTTTGGTTTTGGAAGCTTCTTATTCGGTCTGTAAACACATTGTGAGTCCAATCCTAGTTTGTCATTTTGTTATCTTATTGTTAATCTTCGATAGCTCCATGAATTCGGGTTGTAATCTTTTCAAATTTTGGGTTATTATAATCGGGTCTAGGGTTAGGGTTTGAGTGAGATTTAGGGAGGAAGATGAGATGGAGGTATAGGTTAAATATAATTATTATTTATAAATTTCAACAAAACATATTATAGTGTAGTGGTTGTTGTGTGTAATTGGAACATGGGGTATCAGGGTTTGAACCCAGGCAGCCCATTTGTTTTTCTGATTTTTTTTCATTTTTTTTTGTTTTGTTGTTTACTTAAACCATTTTATAATCTTATAATAATATATAAAGCTTAGAATATTCACAATAAATCCATATTTTGTCCAAAAATCATAAAATTTTAGGTGCAACATCTTGACATCCTAAAGAAAATTTTCACATTTTTATTTTCTAGAAAATAAATTATTTTCATATTTTTATTGATTTAAATTGTTTTAATCATAATTAATTGATTAAAAACTCGTTTTAAATGATTTTAATCTAAAAATTTATGAGAAATTATTTCTAAGTGTGATAAACTAAAATAAAATTTAATTTCTCATAAAATAGTTATTTTTGTTGTTTTACCATTTTTTTAATCATTAAAATACTATTTAAATTCATCAAATTTGTTTTAAATGCAAATAAATTGAGAAAATTTGTGGAATAATTATTTCCACTATTTTACATCAGAAAATAATCATTTCTCATAAAAATATTATTTTTGGACCATATCTTGTATTTCTAGCTTATTTATATTTAATTAGTCATAATAAATTATTTACTTAAATGTAAATTTTAAATCTGTTTTATGGATATTATTTGTTTTAAAACAGAAATATTCCTAAGTGTGGAAAACATAAGTTTTTATATTTTCTTACATATTTAACATTAAATCATGATATATTTTATTCAAAATTATTATTAACTTCGGGTTATCATAAAACCTCATCTTCCTCACATAAGACTAGCAAACCCTAATGTCTTAGACCCTAGATACCATAGACTTTTTAATTCATTTTTCCTTCATTAGTATTCTTGTCCATATAGGTTTAGTTCTTCGGAATTCCCAATTCTTATCTTGTACGAGCTTTGTTGGATTTATCGTGTAGCAAAACTGTGAGTATATCTTCCCCCGTTTTCATTTTACTGTTTGGGGCTACTCATGTACCTTATATCAAATTACTATTTCTTTTCATTAAATACAATTCTCAATTTCTCATATGTGTTTGCTTTGTGTTATTTTGTGTATCTATGATTTGTCAAAATCATCAACCGTTGCATACTAGCATTTCAATGAATAGTACTATGGTATATACCCCTTGTGACTCTGTTGAGAGACCTTGGTTATTGCTATGTGTTTCATTACTACTGTCAATAGCGCATACTATATATAAATTTCATTTCACTTTCATAGGGTTGATTTTGACCCGGATACTACTTAAATTCATAATTGCAAACGGTATATAACACACGAATTGTGAAACGTTTTTTTTCTACTATATGTATTCAAAACAGGGTATGCTCACCAATAAAATTTTTGTATTGACAAAATTATTTTGTGCATGTTTCAGGTTATTTTGAGATGCATTCTTTAAGCTTTCGGATTTATATTTAGATTTTGAATCATTATATTTTAGTTTAGATTGTTAGCTTGAATCATTGTATTTTTGTATCTATTTCAATGTAATAAACTATTTAATCAATGTATCAATATTTACACTTTAGTACCATGAGCTATTGAACAATCGTCACTACGTGACACCTCGATGTTTCTGCTATCGGTTGAGAGTATTTTCACGAGTCCTCTCGTGTATATTTCTCTTTATTCTTATATTTTCTTTTAAGATATATTTTCGCTATAATTCTTTCTCGTTATTCTTTTCGGTATTTTACTTGGAGAAGAAGACACTCGTACTTCACAAATGAAACGATATCACCAAGGTAGGAGTGGTATCCATACCTTGGTGATTAGTTTTCACTCCTCTATATGTTATATATCTTTGGAATATATCTTTGAGATAGGAGTGGCATCCACACCTCAAAGAGTAATTTCCTCCAAAAAGAAACTTAATCACTAAGCTGGGACTGATATCCTTAACTTAGTGACTGGTTTCACTCCACCATAGTTTTCAATTTTGAAATACATCTTTGAGTTAGGAGTGAAATCCACATCTCAAGGATCTATTTCTGCATCTCGTTTTTAATCTCGTTAAAGTTTTGGAATTCACTAGTGATGGGGCATGTGCAATCTAGAAGGGTTAGTGCCTGTATCCTGAGTTTTCTGTCTAGGCCTGGTATTTCGTATAAATCCCAATCTGACGAGGGACCCGTATACCTACCTTGGAACTCTTGGGATGAGCATTCACTTATAGGCTAAAGTACGCCCCCATAAGTCACTAGAAAATTTCAAATACTTGGGTTAGTCAAAGTTTCCTATGGAAACAATCCAAATGTCTTATGTTATTGATATTTATGTTTTGTTTAACATTTGAAGTTTCAATTTCATCGCTTGTTGTTTCATATGCTATTATTCATTAATCATATGTTTTTAGATTCTTCATCATCATTATTAAAACTTTTATTCACTATATTCTCGCATTAAATTTTACATTATTTCATTTATGTTTTGTGACTTTTACACTATAAAGCATTATTTTTCATGTGTTAAAACATTTTTCCCATGACTTAAATCCTTAAACTTCAACTTTGATCACATTCTTATTTTTTGAACGTTGTGTCTTCATACACAGTTAAACACGAATGTGGTTTCAAAACTAAATTAGCAACTTGTTTTATATCAGCATATTTATAAACTCATTTGATTGATGTCACAGTATATACCTAAAACTATGACCTTTTGTATCCACTTGTGTATCCACAATACTCTCAACACAATATATCCCCATTTACACAATACTAATTTAGCGATATAGCGACGCCCAGTCTCCTAAGCCATAGCCAACTATTACTAGTTAGCTCCTTTTGACCAGACTAAATTCACACATAAATGCATATCTATACGATACACACCGATACACTACTCTCCAAAACAATTGACTCGTCAAACTATTTCCTGTGTTGCCTTTCACAAGGACACCAAACCCAAATACCAAATTCTGGAGAAGCCCATTCACCAGGTTTGTACACACCATGTATACACCTTGTGCCTTGAAACAAGTAGTCGTTGTGAGACCAAAGAGATTCCTTAACGATCCTTACAAACAAACGGTCTATGAACTTATAAATTTCATAAAAATTTCAAGGTTTTCAAGTAACACTTAGATTTCCTCAAACATTTCATAAAAATTTGGAAATTTTCAACCTTGATGGAATTTAACTTACAACTTAAAGAAATACTTAAAATTTTATTCTCCAAAATTCGTCAAGGCATTCGGGATCATTCACAACCTCATACCTGTTCTGCCCACATCTTTCAAACATTATCAAGGATAATCAACCCAAACCAAACTGGATTTTTCATTACCTTCAAATTACTCATATACTTCTACCATATTATCACAAATAGCGAGCTGATTCACTCAATCAATGCAGCACGAGAAATCGTGCGCCGTGGACTTTCAATGTTGATTTGGGTTTTTGAAGCTAGGTTACCAACTGATAATGGGAGCACGAACCCTACACGTTATTCGCAACCCTTAGCATTTCCTTTGCTGTGACTCGATCATCCTTCTTAAAACTTAAAGTCTATTTTCAGAGTTGTTATATTTTCAAGCTTTGCACATCCACGTTATTTCAAAGCCTCAAACTTTCTTAAATATTTGGGAATTTATTCGTGTCATATACATTAACATTTATCATTCACGTCATTACTAAATCTTTGTCTTTTGAAACACATTTGATTTATATGATTTCCTCTTGCATTTTATAAACTCGTTTTGCATATTTACATATGAATCTGTTCTGAATTTAAAACATTCTTCGTTATTCTCATGCATTACTACTATTCTTTCAACTATATCACCGAGTTCGAGTAAACTACGTTTTTATAAACTAAAATTTATCTTTTTACACTTGCACTCTTTCAGTCGCAAAACTTTTGGTCTAACAAAACAATGGACATATCCTCCTCGGAATGTTGCTAAATGTCTTTTGTCATATAATGCATATATGCAAAACTACTAAATTTAAACCCTCATGCCAGTAAACTATACGCCTGTTCTAAATTTCATTATTTTAATTCTTACATCATTTTATTATGTTCGCGTATTATCTTGTTTATGATTATTCTCGTATTATTCATTTATTGGTGGTTATTCTTACGCGTTATTTGTGGTTATTCTCGCACTATTTATTAGAAATTATTCTTACATCACTGATTTTGAACTTTGGTTCAACTCATTTACTCTTATTTTTCATAATCGCGATTTACTCGATTTATGTTATATTATTCTTTCAATCGATATTTTATGCTATACTTGCAAACTTTTTCATGCAACACTTATTTTGTACGCATATTTTCCTGTTTTGAGCAAAACCCTGTTATACTTTCTCATTATTTTGTTCAACACCATGGTCAATAAACATACTAATTGATAACTCGTATGAGATCTAAGCCGGTACCCACGTACGACTCGGTTCAGGGTATTCCTCTAACCCGAGGGGAATGGTGTAATCCTTAGAGTTTATCAATATGGGTGTTTAGAGCCCAATGATGTGAACAGAAATTTACCGGTTAAGGGTGAACCCGAAAGGTGAAGGACCTCTAACCATGTCTTATACTTACACATTATACTCATTACGGTTAAAGGGTGAACCCGAAAGGGAAGGACATCTTACCATGACATGCTTGAATATTATTTCATTGCGATATCTATTATTTTAACACATTGGTTGCACGCAATGTTTCTTGTAGCAATTATGTTAGTGTTATGGAAAAACATAACACCCTAGTGTGAGGTAAATCGATGATTATGGTCCGGAACGCAATCATGAGTTTACAGGTACATGGGGGTGGTGTGTGATTCTACTTAGGCTATTGGTAGACAATCAGTACGAGTCCAAAGTATCAGTAGTGTGGTGGGTTAGCTGCGGTACACCTTATATATAAGCACGAGCGATACTGCGGGGGCGGACTAGGAGTCCGACCAATTAATTTCTATTGCATATTGGGCTATTTAATAGCGTTGGGCCGACCTCTCAATTTAAGTGTTATTGATAAATACAACCAAATATATATAATGATAAAATGTTATATCTTATATGAATCAATTAATTAATAATAATAACAATAAAAATATTTGCTCTCAAAACTGTCATTATTTGCCACTCAGCAATGTTAATGTTCAAAATTCGTAAACACGCTTCCTTATGATAATTTAAAACTTTCCCTCTTAAAATTCAAAACTTAGAGCTTATTTATTAAAAATGGTTTTAAAATGTTTATTAATTTAATGTTATTTATTTATGAAAATGAAATGACGCTACATACAAAATCTTTAGAAAATAACAAACCGATTTTGAACAGGGTTCTTATAAAATAGGTTCTCAATTTGAATATTATTGATCAATACAACCAAGTATATATAATGATAAAAATGTTATATCTTTATGAATAAATTAATTCATAATAATAACAATAACAATATTTGCTCTCAAAACTGTCAATATTTGCCACTCAACAATGTTAATGTTCAAAATTGGTAAACACGTTTCACCATGATAATTTAAAACTTTCCTCTTAAAAAATCAAAACTTTCCCTCTTAAAAATTCAAAACATAGGGCTTATTTATTCGATGCATTGTTTTCAATGTTTATGATGTTAGCAGTAGTTGTGTGTGTCTATACCTTTTTTTTTCGTTGTGTATTTGAGCAGAGGGTCTCTCTTGAAGCGGTCTCTCTATCCCTAGGGGTAGAGGTAAGGCTTGCCTACATCCACCCTCCCCAGACCCTACTAATAGCTTTGCTATTTGTGGGATTTACTTGGCTTGGTTGTTGTTGTTGTTTTTAAAATAATTATTATAATTATTTAATTATCAAAATGAAATGATGCTACATACAAAATCTGTAGAAAATAACCAGCCGATTTTAAAAAGTTTTTTTTATAAAATAAGCTCTCAACTTGAATATTATTGAACAATACAACCAAATATATATAATAATGCAATGTTATATCTTATATAAATCAATTAATTAGTTAATTAATAATAATAACAATAAAAATATTTCCTCTCAAAAGACTTATTATTTGGCACTCAACACTGTTAATGTTCAAAATCGTAAACACGCTTCCCTGTCATAATTTAAAATTTTCCCTCTTGAACATTCATAACTTGGGATTATTTCTATTATTTATTATTATAATTGGAAGATCTGTTTTACAACAACTGTTAACATGTCAACAGATGTTCTCAATACAGCTGTCAGCCAATACAACTTCAGACGAAATGAAAAAACTGTCATCCAATAGAATTTCACTTAGAATTTGCAATATGCCGCGTAAATGAATTTAAAACTTTCCTTCTTAAACATTCAAAACTTAGGACTTATTTGTATTATTTATTATTAATCGGAAGATCTGTTTTACAACAACTGCTGACTTGTCAAAAGATGTCCAAAAAACAGCTGTCATCCAACAAAACTTCAGTTTATACTATACAATATTTAGAAACATATCTTAAGTATAAGCAGACGTTACGAAAAAAATACCAACAGAGTGAAAAGAATTCTTCTACTCATAAATTACAACATTTATTTTAAAAGAAAAATCTGTTGCTAAATCAACAGTTGTAATGAAACAGCTGTAATAAGATCTTCAAAAAAGTTGGACAGATCTTCACAAAACAACTGTCATCGAATACAACTTCAATTTAAACTATAGACTATATACAAACATGTCTTGACCATAGCTGTAATACAATATTTAGAAAAGTTGGAGAGATCTTCACAAAACAATTGTCATCAAATACAACTTCAATTTATACTATAGACGATTTACAAACATGCCTTGACAATAAGTGTATTACAATGTTCAGAAAAGTTGAACAGAACTTCACAAAACAATTGTCATCGAATACAACTTCAATTTATACTATAGACTATTTACAAACATGTCTTGAGCGTAGACAGATGTTACAAGTAACTACTAACAGAATGAAAATAATTCTTTTAATAGTCTTCAGGAAACCTCAAACTGATGTTGCTAATACATTCAAATCAACTTTGAATATAACATGTTTTTATACACCCATGAGTCTTCAACACATATATTTGTTTCTTTGGCAGGAATGGGTTGAAGTTGTGTGTTGTATGTATAGAAGCATTATTAATCTCCAAAAGATTAAACTTGAATACTCAACATACTCAAGGTGCTTCCTCACATACTCTGCTTGATAACAGAACAGAAAAAAACATTCACGGTTATACTTCTACTACAGGCCTTGAAAAACAAACTAAAGAAATAAGATATTTAACAAACATACCTGTTGACAAGCACAATAGCGGGAACCACAAAAGCGGAAGTAGACGCAGACGACTTCCTCAAAAGATAAGCACAGTGGCGTAAATGCATAATCGCAGTCAATGTCTTTCCTAATGCCATCTAGAAAAAACACTTGATTGCTTAAGCTAACGCCTATATCTGTTAACGGTCAAATATTCACAAAAATACTAATCAAGCATGACTCAAATTAATCAAACACACAAGTTGATCAGAAAAAAATTAACACGTATTAAACACTCGCATAGATGGATTTAAAAACGCAAAGACATACCCTCTTCAATTTGAGCCTGCCAATCTACAACCGTTCGTAATGGCAAAACTAATATTTTCCTTTGATTGTAAGAATCTTTCAAAGTCGACAACTTTTTCGACGTAAATGCTCTGGTTGCTAATGGAGCAGACAAAAGATTGAGGTTATTGAAGAACAAAACGGATAAATTTTATTCTTATTGATAACATATATTAGAATTAGTTTACCTGACACTCGAATCCTTCGACGTGAACGTAAATGTGAGAGAACCATCTGTTACGATTTAAAAATTATTTGAGAGAAAGAGAGGCACGTGATACCTTTATATAATTGTGTAATGGGGTATCGAATTTGAAATTTGAATTTGAATCTGGAGCTCAAATTTAAAACCAACAGTCCTAGAAAAGTCTGTTGTGTCAAGTGGCAATATTTAATTAATTTATTAACAACCACTGTTAGGCAAGTGGCATTATTACCATTGTTCAGGCAAGTGGCATTATTTTATTATTTAATGTGACGTCAGTTTTTGCATCATACAGGCATTGGTGGCCAGTCTTTCCAATTGACACATCAGCTTTCTGACGTCACTCACGCTTCCCCTATTATGAAAAGTATAGATAGATATAGATATAGATGACCCACATATTTTCTTGAATATTTTAAGATAATCAAGTGAACATGTCTAACATTTGTTCTTTTAAACATACTTTACTAAACAGACCTTATTAAACAGATCTTACTAATTCATGATCAAGTGAATTATCTATATGTTTTAAACAGACCTTACTAAACGGACCCACTAAACAGAGGTTACTAAACAGACCTATTAAATAGACCTTACTAAACAGAACTATCCACTCTATTCCCTTTGTCAAAATTATTTGTTCATTTACAATGCAAAATTGATAAGATTCACTTGATTATATACAGTAATATAATAAAATTTTGAAAAGTACACCTAATGATCGTCTTCATCACTACCTACTTAAAACACTTGTTTGATTTCGGACCGAAAAACGGCATCATATACACACTAAATAACCAAAATTCTGTCAATAAAAAAAGAAATACAAACACCAACTGTGATTGTGTTTTCATTAGTGGAGAAGCGGTGCTTCACTTCTGCACCCACTGAAGATGCATTTAAACTCTCACCCTTGTCAATCTTGTAAATATCAAATTGTTATGTGTTAGATTTGAATGTAGAATCATCACACTTAATGGGGAAGTTTAACTCAACTATTTTTCCTACGTTCATAATAATAACATCATAAATAATATCAAATTAAATCATTAAAATGTCAATACAAATAGTCATATATCTCTCACTGAATGGGAATAACATTAGTAGCTCCATCCAATCCAGTAAGCACAATAAGCCGGCTGCAAAATTCAAAACCAAAACAACTTTAGCGATTCAACCAAAACACCTTGACAAAAAACATTACATAGCATCATACTACTTACAAAATCACCATCTTGCGTTGTGATCACCCGGTTTGACATCAACTGTGAAACTATACTCCCTACAAGGATACCCTCCTAATCGCAAGCAAGTGGTTCGTCTTCATACCACCAACGACCAGCCACAAGATCATTTGACATATAGTAATACCAATGAAGTATTTATTTAAGACTTAAAAGTCAAAATTGGAGTTTGATATTGAGATAAAAAATTACCTCTTCAGTCTTCATTCCAGGACTCATCTACACATCAAAAGAACGGGAAAAGTAGAAGTTTCAATCAGCAAACTTGAATAAAAATCAATGAATCCATCAATAGAAAATTAAACTTGAAGCTTTAATAGGACATGCTTTCCCAAACAGTTTGTGTGTAACTAACTGTCTCTTCTATCTCTTTTCCGTCAGCAAAACTACAAAAACAAATAGTCAGCAGGTAATCTTTCTGAGGTGGAACTTTCATTAAAACATATATGTTTTAATAAAGACTCCTTACATTATATAAACATATATCACAAAACATTTTATATGAATTCGAATTTGTTAATAAAATTTTTAAATATACACCGTCAAATCAAACTTTATATTGTTTAATGTCATATTCAGGAAAAAGGGTAGGCAGGCAAGACCCATGTGAGAGAAGTGATAGTGGAGTAGAAATAGAACTAAAGGGTTTTTTGTAAGACAGCTTCCACAGATCTATAAAGGATGATCGTATGGCAAGTAGGGTGAAAAAGCCCATGATGACAAATTACTATAAAACAAAGTTAGTATATCATGCAAGTTGTAAAGCAAAGAGTTCAATTGTTCAAGTCCCATAGAAGACAATGGTGTAGATTTTAGGAGTACTATTAGATTGCCGTTAAAAAAAGGATGTAGGAACATACCTTGGCCCACCAAAGACTCCATCATATTTGGTAAATTGTGTCACCATGGAAGCCGACTTGGCCTCAAAGCTCGATGCCTTTACGTAGATCGCGCTCAACCCATCACCAGACAGCATAAAGAAGGCATGATTGACCATTATATCACCATTTGTTCTCCATTTTCAACCTGACAATTTCCCTCATCAGTGTCCACTCGTTTAGTCACCTATTCAAGTGCATAAAACAAACAAAACATGATTAATAAAGTTTTAAAAAGAAATATGTTTGAATTTTTAGAATCTAGAGTCAAATTAAGTGTTTTAACATAAATACCACATCTATAATGGTAACTTTTGTAACAGGGACCAACAATGATACAAAAAAGTAGCCATGAGGTTCTAATTTACAAAAGGCGACCAGCAATGATACAAAATTAAATGTTAGAACAATAATACCAAAAATCCACAATGAATATGGTTTATTGTAGAAATCTAAATTGTCATTCAAACAATAGGATAAGGCTTCTGACATGTTAAACAACACGAATTTGTTTTTCATTGGTAAAGTCTGATGAAAGACCATAGTAGCATCTGTTGTTGATCAGCAGCTGGTTTTGATCAACAGCTGTTGATCAACAACAGATCCTTATAAGTGCTTGCTTAAAGAATCCTGCAAAAGCAGATCCTTATAAGTGCTTGCTTATACACTTTTGCAAGAAATATAAGTTGTTATAAAATTAAAGAAAAGAACAAAAGACATGCTGATGGATCAGCCCAGCCTGATATGACTCGTTTTGACCTGGCACCCGACCCACACACCTTTCCCCCTCAGCTAAGTTGTCTTTACATTTTCCAGATATTAAAAAACGGAAGGACAAATTCAAACTCTCCACGGGAACAATAGAAGTAGATAAAGGAAAACTTATATTAGCAGAGATGACTAACAATTCACCACGAACATCTGTAACAATGCGAATGAAATTCTTTCGAATCAACACATTCTCATTGTAAATCACCCATACCCTAAGAGAAAGAAAAAAAATCACTTACTATTCTGTTTGTAGGGGTGATATACATTCAAGAGTGTGAGATGATCCCCGTCAATGTGTCCGAATCGAGCTTTTGCCTCATCAACAGCCTTCTGGTCTTCTTTGGGCAGACAAAGTGAATCAGTACACGTTACTGAGAAACCCAAAACAAATCGATAACAAAATAACGAAAACTGGATTAAGTCGATTTTAAGTCAATGTTAGCGAATAAATGTTAAACACACATAAAACAAACATGATTAATCAAAACCAATTGAGCTGTTAATGTGTTTAATGTGTTTTAAGTCCTCAAAAATATAAACTATAACCTCTGAATCTATAAAAACTAAAGTTAATTACCTAAATAATAATCTAAAATAATTATTGTACACAGAGTTTGATTATTATTATTATTATTATTATTATTATTATTATTATTATTATTAGTATTAAAACACATGCATCTTACAAATTGAAAGCCACATATCTCATACATGTGTAACTTCATCATCTATCTTAATAAAAAAAATTGTATATCTGTATAACCAAGGAATTTATTCAACCCTTTAACCTTGTATCTAAATTAGAAATATACATGGATAAAAAGGACTAAGACATACCATTTGGATGTCGAAGGCGATTGTCAAAAAGCAGAAGAAAAATGGCACAGTATCCGAATGGTATACATAAACAAATATATAACTTTAACGTTTATGGATACATGAGTATGGATATTTGCAGAAATCTTCCATGTTCTCTGCTGTAAGATCTTGTTCACAAAAAACCTTTATTACTACCTCAGTTCCATTCCAAATGCCACGAAAAACTTCACCAAAAAAACCTGGAAACGATGAATGGAAATCAATGATAATGTTAACAAATCTATACAGAAGCTGCAAAAGTCCTAAAATAAATTATCTGATCATATATTTGTATAAAAAACCATATTCTTGAATTTTTCAACGAATTGCTTTTCACAAGGTATTTGGTTTTTCCACCTCTGTATCAACATGAATATTCCAAAATAATACAGAACGAATAGCCCACGTCGTGTGCGTTTTTCTGTTGCGGAACCATGTGCAAACCAAATCCAATTTTGTATGTACCATATATATTTTTGTTCAAAAGCATTTGTCAAAAACTATAAAATGACATAATGAAATTATTGAGTATATCTAGTGATTTTTAGTTCTTGACTTTTGTATATATATTAGAGGTGGAATCTTTGACCCAAAGTATAACTATAATGAGAGTGAGTCAAACAGGTCCAGTCAAAGTTGCCACCTCTAATATTATATTTTCATTCAACGCAGTTTTGAACATCACTGTTGTTTCAAAGTGTCAACAATATATATTATCATATTAAACAACTTCAGAACTAATATATGATTTAAATCCAGCATAGGGAACCATGTTACAGACCTTGTGTTTTGCACGTACAAAACCGATGTGAACATCACATGTATCAAAGTTCATGACCATTAATTAGGACCTTACTGACAAAAGTATAAGAAAAAAAGAGCTAATAAAATGAAGCAACAGAAGGTTGAATTACTTTCGGATAACTTCTTCACCACTCGACCAACGGCTTCAATGTTTTTAGCCTCCATTCTCGACCATTTTTCCAGCAAGAATAATTGTGAGTTCATAATGTTTGTGTGTCCATTCTCAATAAGAACTGCAATAAAAGAAAAATAC
Organism: Ambrosia trifida; assembly: GCA_028751855.1. Lineage (NCBI taxonomy): Eukaryota > Viridiplantae > Streptophyta > Magnoliopsida > Asterales > Asteraceae > Ambrosia > Ambrosia trifida. Next base: position 29,334,447 of record CM054122.1, read on the forward strand.
AAATCAGGACCAGAATCACCTAAAACACTGATGATAAGTTGTTGTCTTCTTCATCCTCTTCTTTGCACCTGAAATCAGTAAACACAATGTATAAATCAACATAGTACTTACAATTTTTAAATTTTATTCAGACCCATATATCACCCTTGACATTCATTACCTTCAAAAACTAGTCTCAGTATTAATCAATCCAATTTATTAAGCAAATGGAAAAACAATGAATTCTCAGGCTACAATTTTTCATTTGACCCCTTTGCCTTTGACTAATTTTAAGACTATAACTATAACCATAACATATCTCCAGATTGGATATGCATAAAATTAGAATAAGACTAAACGTATAAAATTAGAATAAGACTAAACGTACAGTTGCACCTGCCTTCCTTCCTTTAATTTCCTTTTACATATCCAAAAGGATCTTGTTCATGCCTCATCCTAATTTTGCTATGATAAAATTGTATATTTGTATTTTTACCTCTTTGGACTATCTAACTACAATTTTATCAATGAAAACTTACACCTATTTTTCCTTTAGTTAACATAATGAAATCTTACACCTAATTTACCATATCTAACTGCAATTTTGTCAATAAAATCTTTCAAACGAATAACTAATTTGGGTTTAACAAACGAATAGGTAAAGGCTCAACATGGCTACTAGGGGTAATATTGTGGGTAAACAGGTTAATCACATAAACAAATACACGAGTATCAAATGAAAAGGAGAATCCTAAATTACCTTTATCATCTATGTGCATATCTAGCCTACAACCTCGGCATGTATCAAATTACACAAGTTTTGCAACAGAGAAACATCTGGCCCACTCTCAACAAACGAAAATATATCAATCTATCATCTAGTAGGCTCAAGATCTCGCAAAAGTGGGTAAATGGGTTGCCGATGTGTGCATGCTTTTATTACCAATAGCTTGTTAACCCTAGTCAGGCAATCCTACACATTTTCTTTCTTAAAAAAACACTTGCTGAAAACGGTTCATATTACTTTTCCATGAATTAGACCATGATTAAGGATTTACTACTAAAACAATCAAGAAACAACTGGTATGTACCGAAATAGCCGCTTTATGTCTGATTAGAATGTTTTTTTAAGAACAATTTTCAAGACATTTTCTCGTTTCCATTTTTTTTTTTAGACTCAAGAATAAATAAAACTGAAGTTTCCCCACCCCTACACTTGAACGACACATTGTCCTCAATGTAAGATAGGGAATAAAATAAAACAGAAATAAAAATATAATACAACATTAAAAGGAATAGACTCCCCTGGATACGCAATACGCGTATGACTATCCGCAGTTCCTCCCAATCGAGCCGTATAGCAAGGTTTTAAAAGGCTAAAACGGGCCTCGAGGCGTTGTCCGGTAGCCTCACGAGGCGTAAGCCTCGAGGCGGACCGAGGCGTAAGCCTCAAGATATTACTAAAAAAATAAAAAATATATATATATCTATCATAAAAATCACAATTTAATATAAAACAAACGACATAAATATTATAAAACCATCATTAAGCCCAAAAATTGCCCAGAAACCTAAAAAAAACTTGCTGCTGCTGGCTGGCTTGCTACTGGCTGCTTGCTTCTGCTAAAAGAATGAGTTAGAATGAGTTTTAACCTAAAAACTCATTCTTTCAACCTAAAAAACTCATTCTGTTGGGCCCACCAATAGTATGCTTTTCTGTTGGGCCCACCAATTAAGCCCAAAAATTGCCCAGAAACTAAAATAAACATGCTTTGCCGAGGCTTAAGCCTCACCGCCCCGCCTCAAAGCCTCAAAGCCTCGAACCGCCTCGGACCGCCTCGACTTCACTGAGGCTTACGTTTCAAAATTACCCAGTGAGGCTAAGCCTCAGAGGCTATTTCTTACCGCCTCAGCCGAGGCGTAAGCCTCGAGGCGCGCCTCGGAACGCCTTTTTAAACCATGCCGTATAGCATTTCATTCGCGGCCGATAAACAAACCTGAAACAAAGAAACAAGAAAAAAGAAAAAAACAAACAAATCGGGATACCTGCAAACATTAGTGATTTCCAGATCGTCCTCACCCGAATGGAGATTGAGTACGGGCAGGGCAATCTGTTCTTGCAATTCAAATCATATCAATCAATCCCATAACTCCAACAAAAATAAAACTGACTCAAACACACTCGAAAATAAAAAAAATAAAACAAATAAATATACAAAATATACAAGAATCATACCTGATGTTCATTCATGGTGGTCTCAAAGAACATTTGCCCACCGCATTCTCGATGTAGGCTCGGTAATTAACATGCCATATCCAGACTTGCTTTTTCATGTGCGGCACGACTATAAAGTAAACGCGGGTACATTTCTTACTAGTTTGCCCAACGTCTTGCATTACCACCTTCTTAATCTTTGATCTCAAACCCCCATCCCCAACTGTGTTAGTTGCAATGATCACTATAGAAGGCGATTCATGAGAAACTTGGGTCGCCTCAACCACCAGGTCTTCAAGAGGTGCTAAGTCTTCAATTGGGTTTAAACATACAATTTCAAGTATAGGAAGATTTACCCCCTCTTCTTTTTCTTCTTCATCAACTACAACTGATACTTCTTGTGTTTCTCCAACAAATACAGGAATGGATGTGGTGTTCTCCCTTACAACCTTCCATGTTGCAATTTGTTCATCTGTTTGGTTCAATTGTTGGACTATAGCCTCATGTCTCAACTTACTCTCATGCATCATCTTCTTCATCAAATCCATGATTTCATTCAGTTTAGAATTTTGGTGATTATAATCTTCATGGTAGATTGAGAATGACATCCTCTCAGGTTCATAATCATCACAATCCCAATTCGGCTCATAGTTGTAGTTGATATTTGGCTGATAGTATTCTTGATGTGTGTGATCCGACTTCATTTTTTCTTTCCAAAACATTGGATCTTTCCAAAACACTGGGCAATCCTCATATATGTGAATTTTCCGGCAACACTTGCATGATTGATAAGATCCATCCATGATCCAAAAACTTTACTTCCTGCACAAACTAAAATACCCGCGTAAAAACGAACAAATGGAATAAAAAAAATATTTTTTTAAAGCAAACAAATATAAATCAAACAAAACCTACAACACCAAGCGCACTAGCTCCCCGGCAACGGCGCCATTTGATGTCCTGTCGTTAGGGTCATGCAAAAACCTAAATAACCTAGGTAGCTAGGGTAAGTCAGGTATCGAATCCACGAGGAGCATGTGGTTAGTATTGCACCTTTTGTTTGATTATTTAAACTAAAAAATTAAATCTAACTGAGTTGTAGGTTGTTTTGAGTTTTAAGAAAACAAATTTTATAAGTTGTAAAATATAATATTAAAGAAGTAATCCCCTCCAGGTTTCCGGTTCAATGATTCACCCTACCCTTGGTTAGATGATTGGATACCACATAGACATAGTTTTGTTGAACGGTTTAAGTTAAGTGATAATCAAACACAAGTTTTTAATAATAACTCGTACAATTTAATTACCAACCCACGAATAACAACTACCCTCCCATTAATCAAACTGCTCACGATGCAAGAAAACCGAATGCGAATGACTAAAAGATAAGCAATTGCACAAACGTGACTTGTTTAAATAACTCAAACCACAAATATCTTTCAAATAATTAAAAGACAATCCATAAACCAAACCAAACAAGAGTTAGAGTTTCGTACACGAACCATACACCCGGAGGTGGTTACAATAGTGTTTAGCTGTGCATCTCGTTCCGGCTTCCTCTTTTCTTTCTTTTAGCGATCCTCCAGCAGCCAAAGGCTACTTTCATTTTTATTCGACCTTCCCGGAGTTCATTCTCTGGGCAACTCCGTTTAACCGGTAGATTCCTTCCAACTTACTTCTTTTATGATCTCGTTGGAAATCATATAAAAAACAATAGAATGAATATTATTTACAATCACATTTATGTCCTATACATATTAATTCTCTACACAAATTATTTACATCCATTAATATTCAATTAATTATTTGAGACAAGGTTTACAGAAACGAAGTTATTCACATTTTCTTTATTTTACTAATAAATAACGTGATGTTTCATTGTCTAACTATCTTTATTAATACTCTTTTTAGCATATATGACCGTTTTAACTCGTTTTCATTTATTCTAGCATACAAACGCCTATAATATACAGACACACTAATAAATAAACAAACCTAAATAAAAACATATAAAGAAATACACAAAACTATACAAAACTACATATTTAGAGGTTGATTTCACCAACACATCAGTTCATGTATGTTCCAATTAAGAATGTCATAATTGCAAAAAAAAAAAAAAAAAAAAAAAAAAAAAATCCACTTATGGTGGAGGTTGTCATTTGTATTTGAGATCCAACATAAATTAGAAGTCAAGACAAACAATATTACAAAATAACTTACAACATCATCATAGAAGTAGTCGAGACCCACAGAAATCGCCTCCCCAAAATAGCTTCATTAAAAAAACCCTAAAAATTAGTTGTAGTAAGCAAGAGTCAGTGTCAACTAAATCAAAAGGCCAAGCAACATACCTTTCGAAATCCAAGCAAAATTCGTGTGTTTTAAACTTGTTTTGTAAATTAATTACTTGATTCTAAGGTAGCTCTTTGGTAGTTGAGGCAAATACGGTTGTTTGTCATGTATTAATAAAAGCCATAATCAAATCTAGTTACTTAGAATGAAACATTAATAAGCTTAAATTCGGTGAGGACTATAGCTTACTGGGTTTGAGCAGCTTGACTTGAAGAATGAAATTCCGAGGAGTCCGCTTCGTCCACAACCACCACAGCTCCGCCGATTATCGAAGGAGGTGAAGAAATAGCTGGTTTGATGGTAAAACCCCCCTCTCTCTCTCTCTCTCCATATATATACGGAGTAAATTAAGTGAGGTTAGGAAATTCAAATTTTGAATTTAGAGCTCAAATTTGAAGTACCAGAGGTTGATTACATCTGTTAATATTAGAGGGTGTTTGGGATTGAGTTTGGAAATGCAAAAGTGCTTTTGGTCAAAAATGCTTATTGGCTTATGACTTTTTGAAAATGAGTTTTAAAAAAAGTGTTTGGATTAGCTTTTCGGATGAGAAACGTCAAAAGTCAATAAATTGTTGTTTTTTTAAGTGTTTTGCTTAACTTATTGTGAATATTGGTTGTATGGGTGGTAAATTTGTAATTTTTTTCCAAAAGTCAAAAGCCAAAAGCCAGGATTTCTAACTTTTCAAAAACAGCTTTTCCACCCTTAAAAGCCAAAAGTCAAAACAGAAATTGCTTTTGGGTTACACAAACAGCTTATTGACTTATTGGCTTTTTGAAAAAGCCAATAAGTCAATAAGTTGTTTTGAAACTCAATCCCAAACACCCTCTTAATATTGTTGAGTGAACAACAGAGATGTAAGATGTGACACCCGGCATGTTCGGCTTAAACATATTAGTAACATCTAAGTCTACCTTAGCGAGAAACGTTTATAAACAAACTTAACTAGGTTAGTTGAGTCGGGTCAAGTTAGGATTGTCCAGGGTACAATGATCTGGAGGATCATTGGGAGTCGTTTTGGTAATACACTAGTACCGGGTTCCGTTGTTGGTGACATTACATGAACTAATTAAGTATATGTGTAGATTATGGGTTGTATGGTGGATTATATACATAGATATGTTTATATGATGTGTAAATGATTATCTGTGCCTAAATGTGTTAAATATGGACTAAGGATGCATGCTTATGTGTTAGGATGTGTTAGAATGCGTTAAACACGACAAACTGGAAAACTAGTTAAAAAGGGGCTCTGGTTCGACCACTTCGAGTGGTCGAAGGAGAGGAAAAATGCCTGGTTCGACCCATGCAAGTGGGCGAACTAGGGAAGTAGAATTTGAGGAATTTCCTTCGACCAAACAAGTCTCATTCGACCCTGTGAAAGGGGCGAAGGAGACTACATTCGACCAATGTGTTGGTGCGAAGGAAGACTAGTATAAATACCAACCTTTGTCATTTTTCATCATTTCACAAACCCTAACCGTCCCAAAACGCTCTCAAACGATCTTAAACACTAAGGAAGGAGTTTTTGCTCTTCTTTTTCATAATCTAACCAATCTACAACATTTAAACAAGAATCCAAGGTGTGTTCATAATCCTAAACCTTTTTAAAAGCATTTTAATTCGTTTTCATCTAACCCTAATTGTCCAGATCTGTTCTAAGGATGTTTTTATGATTAAAAACCTTTTAAACATCTTTCTAAATCAAAACATGATCATTTAACATAGGTTTTCATAATGAATAACATGTGTTAGTTGTGTGTTATGTGGTGTTATGTGTTGTTCACTGATTTGCTGCTATATCTATGATAGAAACATGATATAGGATTGTTGTTAATGATTGGATTATGGTTGTCTAGGGTTAGGATTGGGTATATTGATATTTGGGGGTTTTATGGGATTAATACTTGATGCATGAATATTTATGATCAATAGAATGAATAAGAAAGATCGGATATTCGACAAACTGAGTATTTTAAGCTAAACATGAATCGATTTCAAAAGTTTCCAAATTGGGTAAATAATCCATGCATGAAAGTGATGTTTCCATAATCTTTACCATTTTGGGAAAGGGCTGAAACGGACGTATTATCGGGGGAAATCGATGGGGTTTTGTAGGGATAAGTTATTCATGCTTGACTGCTGTGTTTGATGATGTTTCGGGTCGTTTTGAATGTGTTTGAAGCGTTTTTAGGAAAAATAATACAACAGGGGTGAACCTGGCCTCCTTCGACCAGTCGATGGTGCGAAGGAGGGATCCAGGGTCGAACCTGGGATTTTTATTGGACGAATGTGCATAAACGGGCGAAGGAAGCATCAAACGGTCGAACGTACTGTAAATGGTGCGAAGGAGACAAAAAGGTGCGAAGGAGACTCAAAACTGACTGGTTCGACCGTTCTGATGCAGAAATGAGATTTTTGATACAAACTAAGTGTTTTATGCTTGAACCTTGTGTGTAATCTATGTGTACTTGATTAGTTAGGGTAATGGGTCACCAACGGGATGTCGGGTCGGTCTAGTGTGTCGGTTAAACATTTAAACACGTTTTAAAACATACTTGGTTACGATCTGGACAATCGGGGACTAGATAACCTTATGGTTATTAATCGGAACACTTATGTGAACATTTTGATAGATCTCCGGTAGAGGGATTATCAAGGGCTAGACGTCTTTACTTGTATTTGAGGAACGCAACTTAAGGTGAGTTCACGGCCCCACTTTTACTGCTTTAACTTTTGGGGGAGAAAACATGCGCTAAACTGTTTTGGTAACATATGTCATACTATGGTTTTAACTTATTATTGCTATACGATCTTTTGGAAAGTCCCGGGGGAAACCATGAATGTGCGGGTTTGCACAACGGGGGAAATGTGGATAGATCTATTGGGCGTGACCTGCCCCACTCGTCGGCTTAGAGGGCCGGGCGGGTGCATATTGTCTCGAACAGGTACATTGGTATCATGCTGAACATACGGGCTGCTTAAACATGCTGAACATTGCTAAACGTGTCTAGTAATGGTTTCCAATCGTAGTAGTAATGAAACATACGCCTAGCTAGCGTACTTGGTAACATTGATATAGTATGGACATGGTAACACTTTGGTAACATTTTTGAACAAACCTGTGAACTCACCAGCATTATATGTTGACATCTTTTTGGCATGTTTTTCTCAGGTCGCTAAGGTAGCAATGAATGGAACTAGGCGCACGGGTCTGCATTGGCGTCTAGATTTTAGCGCACGTTTTGTAATAAGTGTCTTGGATACTTGGGAACACTGTTTTATAGAGATTAAATTCTTTAAATGCTTCCGCTGGTTAAATTAATGGTTATGTTTGTTTACGTTTTTCATATAGAGTTGTTTATTGTGATCGTTGACTTGGATCCTGGTTTGTCATGCGTCTCGCGGTAAAACCCCGCAAGTGGTAATTTGAGGGTGTGACATAAGAGGTTGGCCCACATTTTGTAAGTGACATTATTTAATTACTTTAAATAAGTGGCTCACAATTTTTCTAGAATATTTTAATACGATTTTATGACGTCATCTTTTGCATCACCAAAGCCTTCTCCATGGGTGCCACATCAGCTTTCTTATGTTTAAATTCTTGACAACTAAGCTTTGCTGATGTCACTCACAACTCTCCTATTATGGAAAGTATAGATAGATTATAGATTATCAGGTTACTGGTTGATCAGGTTGACTCTTGGTTATATCTAATTAATAGTAATAATTACGTCTTCCTTCATCCTCGGGTAATCTTTTCTTACAGTCAATATGCCGGTCTTTACTTTTATGATATCATAAATACTAAAATTCATATCTTGTGCATCAACACGTGTGTCTAAAATTACGAATGTTATCTTAATTTATTGGGTAACGTTAAACTTTTTTATGATATTTTTCAAGTAACTTAAATTCATAGGAATTGTAATGCGTAAGTTCCAATAATTAAAACTTGTATACAACAATTTTTATAAAACAATTTTATCATTTGATTTGGGGATATTTGATTTGGGGATATACCGTATGTACACACGGGACTCTAACCTAGTTATATTATAATGTAGTTTAAATATGATGAACTCCTTATTACACTGCAAGTTAGGGATGAGCTCGGGACGGTATCGGTATCGAACCGATACCGATCCCGACAATACCGATACCGATACCAATTATACCGGTACAGTATCGGTATCGGTACGGTACCGGTGTGGTATCGGTATTTTACCTTAAAATACCGATACAATACTGATCCCGTACCGATACCGATAATACCGAAACCGAAAACCTCTAAATGTGGGTACCGATACCGATACCGAACACCCTCGGTTCGGTATCAGTTCGGTACGGGATCGGTATTTTTACGGTTCAGGATCGGTTTTCGAGACCGTATGCTCATCCCTACTGCAAGTACATGGCCAAGAAGTTGATTTTAAAAAGTCAACTGTACTAATCAAAATTTTAAAAGTCAACGACACCAAACGTTATCAGTATTCAACATTCCCTGTCAGCAATTATTGTTCGACACATAAAGAAACACAAGTGGTTATTATGCCACTTTGTCAAATGTTAGGCGGGCCTTAAACCAAATTTAATTCAAATTTATACAAAAAAGTAATGTTGTGCCTTATGTTAATTTGAATTCAGACTCATAATATAATAATGTTACGTCTTAATCTAATGTTAGATCAAACTGGCTATTAATTTGTTTATTTACATTCATTAAAGGCTATTGTTTTCATAAAAAACAAATCATCAAAGTAACACCTTTGATTTGTTCAAAAAAAAATAAAAAATTAACACCTTTGATAATGTAATTTAATAAGGGTGGCTATAATAAAACCCCCATTTCTATTACCACCCCTTTAAAGCGTCTCGTTTTAGTCAAACCCGTTTTAGTTACTTTTTAACAACCTCGGTACGAGGTCAGAAAAGCTGATATTTGACCCGAAGCGCCTCGCTATGGCCAAAGCGAGGCGCTTCGAATCAAAGTTTTATTTTGGGTATTTTTTGGTGTTTTGAATTGGTTTTTTATTTTATTTTTTTAATTTTTTTAATATGAGTATTGTAAAAAAATTAAAAAATTTAAAAAAAACAAAATAATAACCACCAACTTGTATGAACTTGATGTTTAATGGTGTTGTCCTTAAAGATAGCGATACCCTGGCTGACTTACATATCGTCAACGGATCCACCCTCACAGGAATTGATAAAGCAACGGGAAAGATGGAAATATTTGTGAATAATACATTCATCAAAAAGACCATCTCTTTGTTAGTCACCCCAAAGACACCATCGCCAATGTAAAGTTGGAGATTGGTTACGAGGAGAAATTGATTTGCTACGAGGAGAAATTGGAACGTATTCATATTCCTTTTGGCGAGCAGGTATTGATCTTCAACGGAATGGCTCTTGAGGACAGCGCGACCCTCTTTGACTTCAACATTAAAGGGAAATCGACTCTCACACTTATGCGTAGATCAAGGAGATTGATGAAGATATTCATCAAGACCTTTGGCAATGTAGAATCCAAGATCCAGAATGAGCTAGGTATTCCTCATGATGAGTAGCAATTGTTACCTTCCCATTGATTTTAAGTATGTTGCCTTCATCGTTGACAAATATCTATCCGAAAACAACTTCCCGGTACCGATCACAATGTCCAACAACTGAATTTTACTTGCTTTCCTGAACAGTTGTTTTACTAATTTCGGATTCTTGATAGTTTGATTATACTCGTGTTCAGCCTTTAAATCAAACAGTCGGATCGGCGCTAACAAGCAACCCTTTTTGTTTAGCTTCCCATTGATTTAAAGTATGTTTTCTTCATCGTTGACAGATATCTCTCCGACAACAACTTCCCGATACCCGATCACAATGTCCAACAACTGAATTTTACTTGTTGTTTCAGGTTGCCTTCATCGTTGACCGATATCTCTCCGACAACAACTTCCCCGTACTCGTGTTCAGCCTTTAAATCAAACAATCGGATCGGCGCTAACAAGCAACCCATACAGAGTTTGTTGTACTGGTTGCGGAAAGAAATAAACAGTCGGATCGGCACTAACAAGCAACCCATACAGAGTTCGTTGTATTGGTTGCGGAAAGCAACCCAATGTTCCTGTAATGATCAGGAACATTCCAAATAACTGTTCAGTTATGGATCCTTTGATCATAAAATATACTCAAACAATTCCTAAAATAAATCTTCCGATAATCCACACCTTTCTACTGAAGCAAAACCTCTCTAGGTTTAGCATCACCAAACGGATTCACCTTAGACCTCGGTTTGTCCACTCCAATTCCTAACATTAATTCCAATTCCAATTCCAAATCTAATTCCACCGTTGTTCATTCTTCGTCTCAAGTAAAAGAGTGTGTCATTGTTATTGTATAATAATAACGTAAATAGTAATAATAATGTAACTTATGTCAAGTTTCTCAACTTTACAATGGCTATCACGAGTAACAATCAATCAATCTCAGTTGCAAGTAATAAATAAAGAAAGGAACTTTTATTTAATGAAATTTAATGCGCATACCGCATTCGAAGATCCTTGCATTAGACACAAACCCATGGAATGTATAGATGATTAACCATGTGGACTTACCTGAAGACTAGATTCGGTGCAATCAGAATCTGAAGAGAAGTTATTATCATCATCATCCACAATGTTCTTACCTAAAATTGCATGTAGGGTTGCTTAAGCTTCTTCCTAGAGCTACCAACCATTCTAACAAAATGTCTAACAACTGAATATTACTTGCTTGCATGAACAGTAGTTGTTTTGGAATTGAGCAGTCGTCTAGTGGTGTGGTCTACCTTTTGCTTATGATCCAACACCAAATCTCTTTAAATTAACGAATGATCCATCCATTTTAGCTCTTGTTTAACTATTTTAGCAACTTCCATAGGAATTTTCCATTTCAAACATGGCCATTGTATGGTATTAGTGGTTGGAAACTCTGATGAATAGTGACCCTCTGGCAAGTTCTTATTTAATGTTCTTTATATATGAATAGTGACCCTCTGGCAAACCTGCATAAAGGACTAAAGCCACATATCTTGCTGCAAAAGAAACTAAATACACCTGATCATTCTCTGCCACACTTGTCATCCCCAATATTAACCCTCGTTGTTTTACCACACTTCTCAGAACACACCACCAAATTGGTTGGATATCTTTCTCAAATTATATCACACTATTTGTTTTTTTCCCACCGATATCAAACCCTAATGTCTAATATTAGGATATCATTTGTAACACCCCAACCGATGGCGGAAACATCGGGATGTCACGTATTGATGATTGTTTCAGTAGCACATGGTATAAATTGCAATTTTAAATAATTTATTCATAGCATAAATATCCAAAATGAAATGATGTCTAGAAATCCCAAATACATGATATCAAAATAAAGCAATAACTTCAAATAACTTCAAATTAAACTTCATAATAATCCTCATGCATACTCTAAGCCTCAGCTTCATTGTTACCTGAAACATGTTAATTTTGAAAATATTTTTGGGTCAACAAAAGTTGGTGAGAATTACATAGGTTTTGATAATCGAATAAAACTGGTACAATTCAAGTGTCATGGCAAGTCTAGTCCATATGTGAAAACATACTAGAAGTAAATCGAGTGCATAATCAACCCTTGTGACTGTTATATTGTGGTACATCCCATACGCTCATGGTTCACTCGATTATGTTATGCGATAACAATCACCCACGCTACCTTTGTAGGAGGCACGTATCCGGTGGGATTGTCAGTCTAATAGATCTATCATTGTATACCGTCGGCTGATCAATGTTAATGATTATGCTAGAATATTGTGCTTACCCTAGTCATGTTTAAGACATAATGCAACATAGAAAAACACATAGACACTTTATGATTGAATTGCATATAAAATGTTATAACATGTTTCACCCCAAAAATGGTGATAAATAGAAAAAGGGGCTATGTAAAACTCACCTTAGCAAAATGTTATGTCTCGTGAAAAATAGAATAATGTGTTGCCCAACAATGCCAAGTATTACCCTATAATTAAGGTAATAAATATGTCTAAGTCTTTCTAGTCTACAAATATATTCTAGGGCTTCGAATTGGGGATAAGTGCTCGTTTTGATTAATAAATAAAATGTTTAATAAATAAGAAAAATTTGATAAATAAATAAACAAAAGTCTTTTTGTAAATTTTAAATTAAAGTTGGTCACAATAATAAGTTTTAAGGATAAAAATAATTTTTATAAAATTATTTTCTTAAAAATAGAATATTAAATCTATTTATTTCAAATTGTCAAAATATAACTTTAATATTTAAAAATACTAAAATTAAAGAATTATTAATTTAAAAATTGTATTTCTGTTCCAAATAATCAGAAATAATTTATATAAAATTTTGGTGCAAAAATATTGAAAAATGAATTTATTATGATTTAATTATGATTAAAACTAACAAAAATTGATTAAAAATATTAAATAAATGATTTTTCAGAAATAAAAATCATTTCAGAAGCGTTTATTGTTATGAAAACTCAGAATAATTTTTGTGGAAATTTATAAAATTGTTTTGATACTTTTATAGAATTTTATAAATAAAATAGAATAAACTTGAATTATTTATTATATATATTAAATAAATAAATGTTTGAAAACTAAAAATTGTATGTTAAACTTTTTCACTAGATTAACATAATATAATTTTTGTAGAATTTATAAAAGAGTTTTAGTATTTTAAAATGAATTTTTAAAAATACAAAGGAAATATATATATATATATATATATATATATATATATATATATATATATATACTTAACTAAAAAAAAATGTTTGTTGATTCCATGGTTCGAACCCGGGCCCTAGGCCGGTTCGTTGGTTTTAAATCACAAGCCCAGACCAACTGGTCTGGACCCTGAGAACGTTTGATTTCAGATTATATTAATTAAATACAATAAGGAAAATCAGATTTATATTCATTTAAAAGGAAAATGTTAAAAACCGTTTTAATGGGACTCGAACCCGCGTGCACATACAAACAAACATCAGACACAACCACTTGATCTAGATCAGTGGTTGTGTTTGATTCTAGTTCCTTTAAAATATAAAACGACGTACAGAATGTGTTCTTCCCCAATTTAAACGATTCGAGCCCTAGATTTATCAATTGATTGATTCACACAACAATAACCCAATTAATCATAGGGTTATTGTTGTGTGATTGCCGAAGAACAAAACCCACAGAGAAAAGAGTGCTTACAATAACAAATCGTGTGATTTTAGCTCGGTCAACAAAAATAGTCAAACACAAACAAGAACACTTCGAATGATGATTTAATACAGAAATTGAGGATTGAGGGAGAGTTATCGGCGAGTGTAGAAGGATTTGTGATGTCCAATTCATAGGGAAAGGGTTTGGATTGCACGATGGAAGGTTTGACCGTGTATTTATGGTGATGACGCGTAAATTGTTATAATTGGCATGATTTGATCATTAAGCCAGCGTGTAGGGGACACGAAAACACCATATCAATCAACAATCATTCCTGAATTGGGTACAAACGCGTTTGAAATTGGTTAATTATGGTAGATTGGCTTCACACTTGACTTTCCTAGTCAACTGTGAAGAACCATACTCGTGTTATAATAATTATAGGTTGGGATTGAAGCAAGATGTGTGTGTAGCTCAGTTGGTGGGGTTGTTGGTGTTTGTGACCCGGCTTGGGGCGCGGGTTCGATTCCCGGCCCAAGCATTATTTTTTTTTGACATTAAATCTTTATATATAAGTATATTATATATAATTAATATAGTAAAGGGTTCCAAATACGCCACAATAATAATTAAATGCGAACAATAATAATGGAACTTGACGTTTTTATTCATGATAATAGTAAGGTACAAGTGTAAATGCGTAATGTTACATCATTTAGCTCCATGTTTGAAATATGGATCTCGTTATCGCTACGGTTAGTGGATATCATGGATCAAAAATATTTAAGCTAATCAAACTCCTATATCAAGTTGGTGCAAGTTTTGTTGCAGCAATGATTGTGATGAATGTTGTATCTGTTTTGACAAATATATCTCCGACAACAACTTCATCGTTGAATAGTGACTTTTTAATCTTTCTAATGGATCACTATTCATATATAAAGAACATTGTTGCTTATAAAGTGTTCGATGTCACCGTGAGTGGATAAATTTCGTTGAATAGTGACTTTTTAATGTTCTTTATATATGAATAGTGACCCACTTCAGAGTTTGATGTTTTCAGGTTTCCTTCATTGTTGACAAATACTCTAATAACAAAGCTTATGTTGAGGGAATGTGTGGATGTAACGATATACTATTATAGCAATTTCTATACGAATTCTCCTTAACCAGTTGTTTAACTATTATAGCAACTTCCATAGGAATTCTCCCGATCACAATGTCCAACAACTGAATTTTACTTGCTTGCATGAACAGTAGTTCTTTTGGAATAGAGCAGTGGTCTATTGGAATATTGTACGAAATCATCTCATTGCATATTCTCCATATCCATACCTTGTTTCAAGTATCTTGCAAAAGTCATTTGGTCGTCAAGACTTCTAGGAGTAAACAAAGGTTGACTTCTTTGAGCATTAACCATAACTTATTACATTATTATTATTATTTAAATTATTATTATATTTGCAACCTAGTTCCTTTCTACCAAAAAAACACAAACGAAGTTTAAAGGCTGAACATGAGTATAATCAAACAATGGTTCCGCATTTCGATACATTTTATTTGATCGGATGTGACTTCTGAAAACCACAAACGATCAATTAAACTTTCCGAAACGCGTCAAACAGAGTTTGGAAGTCCAGCATATCGATTAGACATGCAAAAATTGTATTTTGAAAAATATGGGTATCGACTGTATAGTCCGAGCACCACGTACAATGATTTATGAAAGTTGTACAAACTCGGATGTTTCTACCAAAAATCACAAACGAGCAATAAACGACCCGAAACACCTCAAACGAATTTTGTTGGATTGGAAACAACTAAAAACACTTTAAAATGAATTAAAATTATTTTCTATCAATAAAAAGTATTAAAAATGAATTAAAACAAATTATTTTTTTAAAAAAAGGCCAAAGCGTCTGGCTATGGACAAAGCGAGGCGCATGTGGTCTAATCAAGCAAGCCAAGCGCCTCGCTTTGACCAAAAGCAGGCGCTTTGGCCTTTTTAAAAAAATATAATTTGTTTTAATTCAAGTTAAAAACTTTTTATTGATAAAAAATAACTTTAATTCATTTTAAAGTGTTTGTAGTTGTTTCCAATCCAACAAAATTCGTTTGAGGCGTTTCGGGTCGTTTATTGCTCGTTTGTGTTTTTTTGGTAGAAACGTCCAAGTTTGTACAACTTTCATAAATCATTGTACATGGTGCTCGAACTATATAGTGGATACCTATATTTTTTCAAAATACAATTTTTGCATGTCTAATCGATATGCGGGACTTCCGGACTCTGTTTGGCGCGTTTCGGAAAGTTTAATTAATCGTTTGTGGTTTTTAGAAGTCACATCCGATCAATTAAAATGTACCAAAACGCGGAACCCTTGTTTGATTATACTCGTGTTCAGCCTTTTAAGAATTATAAAATCATTTTACTAATTCTCGATTCTTGATAGTTTCATAAATCATTTTACTAGTTTCCCACTCTTGATACTTTCATAAATCGTCTGTCAAATCATAACCATCATCATCATTACACCCTCAAAACAGAAACAAAATAACAATAATAAATCATTTCTCCAACATAAACTTTGCACCAGCTTGAGATATGAGTTTGATTAGCTTAAATCTCTCTGATCCATGATATCCACTAACCGCAGTGACAACGAGATCCATATTTCAAACATGGAGCTAAACGACATCGTAATATTTTAGAGATTAGGGTTTTATAAACACAAAACTTATTATTAAAAAGCAACACAAAACAAAATTGTAACCTTAAATCGTACCGTGATATAAAGAGAAGCCTGTTAGGAGTGTCGTGGAGGAAGATCGCCGGTTTGCTATAGTCGATGATGGCGTAGAGGTTAGCGGGAAGTTGAAATTTTGAATGATGTTCGTCGGTTTTCTCTCTATATACTAATTCATAACAGAGGTAGGAAAGTATTCATATATAAAGAACATTAAAAAGTCACTATTCAACGAAATTTATCTACTCATAGTGACATCGAATGCTTTATAAAGCAACAATTCAAAACAGAGGTAGGAAAGTAAAGCTTCAGGTGAAAGTGGATACAATGGATCAGAGAGATTTAAGCTAATCAAACTCATATCTCAAGCCGGTGCAAGTTATGTTGGAGCACTGTTCATCTTCTTCTTCAACTTGCTTTCTCTTGATCTTCACACTTGCTTTCGGAGCTCTGATCTTCTTCCTATTATCTTTGTTTATCACAACTTAAAGCTCAGATCATAGGTCACATGATTGTGTTTATGTTCTTTTATAAGATGAAAATTTGTGCCGGTCTGACTATTGATTTCTTTCCGCAACCAGTAAAACAAACTCTATATGGATGATATCGATCAAACCTTCATAAAACAACCAAACCACCGTTCGAAACCATAACTTATTACATTATTATTATTATTTACATTATTATTATATTTGGAACACACACCTTCAACCCATTCCTCGTAAATACCTTACAAAGCACAAGGATGAAGTCTTGGAAAAACCCACTAAGAAGCCCTAAAATTTCGGACCCTAACACGCACGAGACGAATGTTGCAACATGAGTTCGACCATGATGACATGCGAAGCTTTAGACTCCAAGCGGATCCATTCACCTTTTTCACTTATTTAATGAAATTTAACGCGCATACCAAGAAAGACTTTAAACCTAAAAATATGTTACATATTTTACTCTACAATTTCACACTATAAATTATTTTTAAACTCACGTCAATTCCACTTTGAAACATATAAATTATAAAACATATAAAACATTTATAAAATTTTTTTAAATGTATAAATTAAATTTTTTGAAACAATTAAATTCATTAGTACTTAACCGATTAAATTCATCCATTATAAAACGTATATATTAAATTCGTCATTATCTACCTATATAATAATTGAGTAGCTCTCGGGTCGAATGGAGACTTTAAAGAGGGCCTCTAGGATCCAAGTAGCTATATGAAGCTCCATCTTTGTATCTATAAAAGCCGATATCTTTTTTTCTTCATTCTTCCTTCAATCTTCATTCTTCCAATTTTCATTCTTCATTCTTCCTTTTCATTTTCTTCAAGGTAATATTGCATCAGTTTTAGTCATTTCCTATTCTTAACATCCATATATAGTACATCAAACGTTTGATTTCTTCAAATGATCCTATCTTTTGTGTTTGATCTCTCATTTGTTTTATTTCGGATGTATGCTGTTATATAATTGTATTTTTTGTTTTATTTCTGATTCCTGGTTTATTCAGTTTTATTTTTTATTTCTGTAGGTATATCATCTATTTAAGTAGTTATATCATCCTAAATATATTGAATCGGATTTATGCAGGTATATCATCGATTTAAGCAGTTATATTATCCTAAATATATTGAATCGATGAATCCTGGTTTATGAAGTTTTATTTTTCTTTGGAACTGGTTTATGCAGTTTTATTTCTGATTGGAACAGGTATATCATCGATTTAAACAGTTATATCATCCTAGATAGATTGTAAAGGATTTATTTAAATCGTGCAGTTATGTCATCCTATCTTTTGTGTTTGATCTCTGATTTGTTTTATTTCGATCTATGCAGTTATGTCATCGTTTTTTTATTTCTGATTTCTGAATTATTCTGTTTTATTTTTTATTTATGCAGGTGTATCATCGATTTAAGCAGTTATATCATCCTAAATATATTGAATCGGAATTAGTCATTGTTTAAGGAAATGTTGTCAAATTCTATAAGTACCAACCGATATTATACCAAATGCATACATACATTCGGTAATATATAACAATAGATAGAGAAACAATATTATATGTTTTGTTGTTTTACATATACTTTAGTATTCAATGGTGTTTGTGGTAATTTTGTTTTTGTCATCAAATTCTTTTTCATATATATATATATATATATATATATATCGGATTTAGTTAATAATATATTTTTTTACATATTTGAAAAACAGGATTTGATCTGTACACACAAAAGCTATTATGTCTTATCATAATGGTTCTCAGTTCTTCAAGATATTGCATGACCCTTCGGCAACAGTTTTGGTATGTTTGTTATTTTCATGTACATATGCCATTTAATTTTCAAAAATTATGAAAAAAAATTAATGTTGTTCTTTAATGTGTCAATCCAGACTGTACCAAAGTCTATGAACAAATTTCTGTTGTGTAAAAACTTACACAACATGAACGTTACAATTGCCACATACGAAGGATAATTTTGGTTGGTCCGATTAGAATTGATCGATGATGTGTTTTGTTTTACAAAGGATTGGTCTAAAGTTGTTATTGTTTTTAATGTAATTTATTTGAATTATTGTATTTCGAATTTATGTTTAATGTTATTGAAATAATTCAATGGTTTTCGAAATTTTGTTTAATGTCATTTATTTATATGACCGAATTTATTGTCATTAATTTAGAATTATTGTTATTTACTTACAATAATAATAGTTGACTGATGTTAATGTCATTTAATTTGGAATTTGAATATTAATCATTGTTATTTATTTAGATTAATTTATATGTTGACCAAAGTTAATGACATTTATTATTATGTTTTAACAATTTACCGAATTTATATTAACATCCTAATGATTGTTATTTAATGTTATTTTGACTGAATATTTACATTAATTTATAGTTGACCGAAGTTAATGACATTTATTATTATCTTTTAAAAATTTACCGAATTTATATTAACATCCTAATGATTGTTATTAACTTGAACATCAATTTACCAAATACTAAATTTGTGATAAATGTGTTTTTGAATGCAAATTAAAATATTTTTATTTAAATCCAGAAAAAATTATTTATAATTCCAGAATTTGTGAGTTTTTCTCCTAAATCCTAAATTAACACAAATCGTTAAATTACAATATTTACAATATTAGGATGTTAATATATATTCTAACACGTTAATTTACACTGTAAATTATTTATAAGTCATAATTTTAATAAAACTATTCTCTTACTCATAATTTGTCAATATTTACATTAATTTATATGTTGATCGAAGTTAATGACATTTATTATTATCTATTAACAATTTACCGAATTTAGATTAACATCATAATGATTGTTATATAATGTTATTTTGACTAAATAAATAATGTCATTGTGTCAAAAATGTTGTGGTTCATACTAAATTTAAACTTGAAAGTCAAAATTGTTAATTTTCCTACTAAATTTAAACTTGAACGTCAATTTACCAAATACTAAATTTGTGATAAATGTGTTTTTGAATGCAAATTACAATAATTTTATTTAAATCCAGAAAAAAATATTTATAAATAATGTCATTGATTATTTATAAACTTTTTATGATAATTTACAATCAACCAAAATTCATACGATTTGTACTACGTAACTTTCAATAAATAAAATTTGCATACTATAATCTTTATAGAATTTTTTTCATTTGACATGGACATGTACTGCGTGTACACGCGGGGCTCTAACCTAGTTATATACATTGTTTAAAGCGATAGTGATTCTAGGTTGTAAGCCAGTTCACAAAGCCACTTTTGGATAGTAAAAGATAAAGACTTTTGTTTAGCTCTGATTTGCTCCTCGGCTTCGGATTCAAATGAAACTTTTTTTACATCTCTGAAGAGTTCAATTCCTAACAACTGTTCACCACCATGATCTACCTTTATCGTTCGAAGAATCACTTCTCTCGTTCTTAAGTCATTTTTATTGCAATATTGTGTGTTGTATCATCAATCTGGTTTACGAGGAATGGATTTAAGGTGTGTGTTGTATGTATAGAATGATGAGTTATTGTAGTGTGTTAGGTATATAATAATAATGTAATAACACACCTTCAACCCATTCCTCGTAAAAATGACTAAAGAACCAGAGAAGTGATTCTTAGAGATGATAAAGGTAGATCATGGTGGTGAACAGTTGTTAGGAATTGAACTCTTAGAGATGACACGCGAAGCTTTAGACTCTATGCAGATCCCTTGATTGCCAACTCACATTCCGTAGAACATAGGCCTCTACAAAGTTTGATCAATTCGTCTTTTTCACTTATTAAATGAAATTTAACGCGTATGTCGCATTCGAAGATCAAGGTCTTCACATTTTATTAATTATAGTTTAATTAGGGTTATTAACTTATTTTAAATTTTTTTATAAATTTTTTTTACAATAATTAAATAAATAAATAATAATGTTTTGTCACTGTTTGTATAATTCTTATAATAATGTTTTTTGTAGTTAGCTCGTGAAATTAAGTGTAGAGATGGATCAGATTTCACAACTTCCTGAATCTATTGTTCATCACATACTCTCTTTTATTAATAATACTCATGCAGACCTTTTTTTCTAAAAGTAGAAAAAACTAGAACAACATTAACAACTAACAAATATTGTAGAACAAAAGAAGAAAGTGTTCCTCTCTGTTACCAAACATGTCAAGAAATGATAATTTTCAAATATTGCATATCAAGGTCTTCATTAGTACTTAACGATGGTGAACAGTTGTTAGGACTTGAATTCTTAGATATGATAAAGGATAACGGAGATTAGTGTTGTATCTTTCCCGGAAGTACTGAATAATAATGTTTTGTCACTGTATGTATAATTCTTATAATAATGTTTTTGTAGTTAGCTCGTGAAATTAAGTGTAGAGATGGATCGGATTTCACAGCTTCCCGAATCTATTGTTCATCACATACTCTCTTTTATTAATAATGTAGATGCACGTTTTGCGACTAGTTGCTTTGGATTAACAATAAAAGTGTTTTGTGCAATAACGAGAGGTCGATGGTAGGTTTTTTAAGGGTCGAAGGAAGACTTAGAAGGTCGAAGGGAGAAGACTGAAGATAGAAGTTTGGTTCGAGCCTTGAAGAACGTCGAAGGTACACATTCGACGTTGTCGAAGGGTCGAATGTGTAGTAGTATATAAGTTGGAAATTTTGTTTAGATTATAACTTTTGCCATATCAGAGTGTGTATTGAGTCTAGGTTTTCTCTCTGTGTCTAGATCATTCTGAAAGTGATTTATTTCATTATAAACCTAAATTGTAAAGAATATTATCAAGTTTATTAATGAAAATGAAGATTGAAAAGGTGATTGATTGTGTCTGATCTATTTCATATCATTTTGTAAACATTCTAGGGTTTCCGCACTTGGATTGTTAGACTTGTATGATCATATAACTGTTTTAATCAAAACCGGTCCTCAACAAAGTGGTATCAGAGCCATACGAGATCATACAACTACAAATTGATATGTTTTGAGCTGATTTTGATCCAAAATTGTCCAAAATTTTTCTGTTTTGAATGAACATTGAGTTTTAATGGAATTGATTGATTTGGATTTGATTTGACGGATAAAATCAAAATTTTCATTCATTAAAGTTGTTCTCCATCAAATCCGAACCAAAACCTGATAAAGATCATCAAAATATATAAACTTTTGAAAAATTTGGATCAAATCAACTTATTTTTGAAGAATAACCATTTTTCAAATAGGTCATGTCGAACCAGAGAGAATAGGGTCGAACATGTGAGTTTTTGGTTGAACCAAGGGGATTTCAGGTTGAAAATGAGTATTTTAGGCCGAACCAAAACTTTTCTAGCGTGTTATTTGTTTATTCGACCAGTTAGTGTTCATTCGACCTACGAGGAGGTCAAAGGAGAGTTGATTTTGGTCGAAGGATTCTTGTGTGTTACATGTTTACATTCGAGTATAATTTTAGGGGTCGAACCTAGCTGTTTCTACATTAGAACCCGCGTTAGCCAATCAGAGGTCGAACCTAGATTGATTTTGGGAAATTTCTCTAAGTGTTTACATTTCGAACGTCATGGACAACATGTGGGGATTTCCTATGACACCTAGGCCTACAACAACACGTTCCGATGAATCCATGGGCCGTAGCTTCTCAGAAGACGAACACTCAGTCATCTCAACCGATTAACTACCTTGCCATGAGTAGTTCTATACCACCACCTGTTACTCAACCACCACAACAACCAGTGACTGATTATTGGGGCGTTGCAACAGCAGCGGTACATTCTCAAACTACTAATGCTATTTCCACACTAATCAATGATTTGTCTTCAGGTAGTGGAAATTGCCCTCCGAAGCTGATGGACATGGCAGAGTACAATCAATGGAAAAAGAAGTTCAAGATACATCTTGAAGGCATGGGTTTGAAGGAACTGAGGCATTGAGGTCTTGAAAGAAAAAGATTCCGATGTCTGAGTTGGTAGATAAGTTTGTTGATTCTTTACCACCATTTTGGAATCAACACATTGAGGTCTTGAAAGAAAAAGACGCATATCAGTACTGGACAATCAATGAGCTTATTCAGAAGTTAGAGAACAAGGAGTTAGAGGAGAAGAGAAAGGCAAGACGATCACAATTCCCACAAAATCCGGAATTGTATCAGGCATCTTCATCCACTTCTATGTCTATTTCAAATGTTGGTGGAAATGAGGCACCACATATAGCTTGTGTTTCTAGTGTTGTTGAACCACCGAGAAACACAATCAACTATCTTGCCCAAACATCAACCTATCCATCAAACTACACCACAAATTCCTACATTCCACCACAACCTCATGTGTCTGCAGCATGTTACACATCAAACATGAACCCACCTCAACAACAATCATATGTTCCACCAATGACACAAGCTTCATCAAGCCAAAGTCCGATCGTGTTGGAAACTTCCAACATGAACAATGTTACAGTTGAAGTAGCTCAACAACGCATTGCTTTGGTTTCAGCAATGGTTGCATCTTACAATGGACTTGTGGCGAGTCATATCGGGAATAATAATCTGACTAATGAAGATTATGCCAAAATTGATAAGGAGGAGATGGAATTGATACATATTCAATGGGTGTTTGCTAGCGTGATGAGAAGGGCTATAGAGTTTATTGAGAAAACAGGTAGAACTGATCTTGCTACCTCACCTAATACCACTTATGGCTTCAACAATGCCAAAGTTACATGTTTCAATTGTGGTACTCGTGGTCACTTCAAAAGAGAGTGCACACAACCGATGCAGAAAGCTAACATAATTCCTTTTAACTCTAACTATCAAAACCGCCAATCACAAAATCAGGTTACCTATCAAAGCCAAAACAACAACTCCTATCAATAACAAGACAATTTCCAAAACCATAAAAACACCTCACAAAATACCTCTACTAGACAAACATCTACACCCAACCAAACTCAAACTCAAACTCCAAATAACCCAACCAGAACCATTATTCCTATTTCTACACCAAATAGCCAACCTCAAACCTCAAACCAGAATCAGGCATTGGTGATTCAGAAGGATGAGGGTTATGATTGGACTGCTATGCAATTGGGAGTTGAGGAGATTACTAGTCAGAATGTGGCATGTTTTTCTAAGGAGATGGATATAGAGGAGTCGGTGATAGTTGAAGATGTTTTGGAGTCTGAAAAAGTATCTGTGGTGGTGATTAAGGAGATAGTTGATGATTTTCAGGTTTCTGTTGTTGAGCAAGTTGAAGACATTACTGATGAGAAGGTTTCTGAAACTATCATTGATTCTGTTACTAAAGTTCCTGATGAACCTGAACCTGTCTATTCTGATTCGGAAAGTGAAGCTGATTCAGAAGCGAGTGTTAATTCGTTGGATGATGAGATTGATCAGTTATTGGCCGAAGCAGACTTTCTGATGACCAGGAAATCGTGCACTGTGGATGACACCTTCACAAATATTGATTATTCAAAGTTCTTTGCTGGGAAGGAGGCTCATTTCGCACTAATGGCGATGACAGATCCACCCAAATCAGTAAGTTCTGATTCTACAATTGACATGAATAGTGATAAATACTGTGGTACTTGCGATAGATTGACTGAGGAGAACAAGCAAATCAGGGTTAACCTTGAGAGTGCTAAAATCAACATTCAATCTTATCGTAAGGATGCACATGAATTCAATAAAAACTTGAAGGGTATAAAAAGGACATTTCAGAATTAAAGAAAACCCTTTCACTAAAACAAATTTCCATTAACAATTACATTAATGAGCTTGAAAATACAAAATTGGAAATGGCCACTGTCAAGTGTTTTGCTGAAAAGGTCAATAAGAAGTTGGAAAGCTATAAACATGTAGCTTATGTTGTTGACCACACAATTGAAGAACCATCACAATCCGGTAGTGTAAACTACAAATATGTTCCTTCTTCAGTGTTGTTTGAGAATCATAATTTCAACACAGTAACACCGGAGAGTTCAGTTAAATCGGACTCCGCATCAGATAATGAATCTAATACTTCAAGTATTGGAGATCCACATTCTGATGTGAGAGCGATACTCGGATTGAATGATGAGGGGGTGGTTGCAGTGACTGATGATTCAGACACTGAAGATGAGAAATCTAATGAAGGTAGTGATATTCCTTTGTAAAATCACATTATTACAAATGAACCAGTGTCACCTTCTCAGTTTTCTCATCCTTAGGCAAATGCACATAGAGTGAATCAATCAGTAAACAAGAATGTGAAAAATGATTCAGTTGACAAACCCGTCAAGGTTTTCTATCGGATGGAAGGATCTGATAAGATAATCTCCGACGAGGAGTATCCAATTAAATTTGCAAACTATTCAAAGATTGATAAAACTGGCAGGAAAGTACTATCTGGTTTCCCAAACATGAAAGGACCAATGATTTTCCGCCTGAACTTTTAAAGAAACTTTATCATGATACTCCTAAAGAACCAAAAGTTCATGTCAGTGAATTCATTAAGCCAAAAGAAAAGGCAAATGCATTTTTTGAGCCGACTTACTTAATGGAACCAGCTCCAATGAGTTTAAGACGTAGATGTGTTGATGATCAATTTTCGATCACTTCATATGCTAAGCCGAATGCTAAAAATGTATTTGAGGAATACCACGCGTGTTACAAATGCAGGAAGAGAGGGAATTTACTTGCTCACTGCCCGTATGTGCGACACAAAAGGCACGAAGTTGAAAACAAGCAGCCTTATAGAAGTCCAGTTGATAATCATAGATATCCACAAAGACATTTTGTTCCTCAAAGACCACCTTTTTATAATCAAATTCGTTATTTTCAAAAGAGGGAAAATCGTCAATTTATCTATGATAATTGAAACAGGATTGCTATGGAGAAACACCTAAAGAAACCAATGGTGAACACAACTAATGACAAACAAAAGGTTTTTCCTAAACCTCCTGTTAAATCACAAGTTGGACCTATTTCTGTTAAGTCAGAAAAGGTAACTAAGAAAGTTTCTTTTACGAATGATACAAAGAAACCTGCTGAGACACAAAAATCTCAGATTAGGATTCTTAAACGTTCTGAACAATCTTGGTCACCAGTGGGTTTTCCGGGTGCTTCCACCTCAACTGCTAATGTCAAAAATCAAAATGAGAAAGGTTTGAATGATCAGAAAAAGATCGATTCAAAACCTAGTGTTTGTGAAAATGAATCTTTGAAGTTTAACAATCAAAGACCCAAGACCAAACAGGTTTGGTTCCCCCAAAAAATCTAATCATTTCTTTGTTTGGTGCAGGGAGCTCCAGCTGACCCTGTTAGCAGTCTTTGGATTGTCGACAGTAGAGCTTCTGGGCACATGACCGGAGATCTAACGCTGATATTTGATATCAAGAAAGTTAATGGAGGGTATGTGGCGTTTGCGGGTAACAAAGGCAGTTATATCACGATGGAAGGGAGTGTTAGCAACGGGATCGTGAGTTTTGAAAGAATGTCTTATGTGAAGCAAATTGATTACAATCTGTTGAGTGTCAGCCAAATTTTTGACAAACAGTTTTCTGTACACTTTGATGATAAATCTTGCTATATTCTAAAACCTGGTTTCGTCATGCCAAAAGAATGGATCATGTTGAAAGCACCAAGAGTGAACAATTTGTACATTCTTGATATGGGCAAGGCTATGACAACCCAGAGCCAAGTTACATGTTTTCTATCCAAAGCTACAGAAAAAGATTCAATAATGTGGCATAGAAGGATGGGACATATTCACCTCACAAAGATGAATCATTTGGTGAAGAACGGGCTTGTAGAAGGGGTTAATGTGAAGCATTTTCATCTCAATGATAAATGCGTGAGTTGCAAAAAGGGAAAACAGCACAAACAGTCCCACAAACTGAAGAAAGTGAACTCTGTAGATATGCCACTTGAACGTTTGCATATGGACCTTTTCGGACCTGTCAAGAGTAAGAGTCAATATGGAGAGCTTTACTGTCTTGTGGTTACTGACGATTACTCGAGATTCTTGTGGGTGATGTGCTTGCAACACAAAAGTGACACATTCAATAACTTGAAGGTTCTATTCGCCCTATTGGAGAATGTTCACGAATTGAAGATTAAAAGAATCCGTAGTGACAACGGGACGGAGTTTAAAAATTCTCAGATAGATGCACTCTGTAAAGACAAAGGAATTCATCATGAATATAGTGCTCCGTACACTCCACAATAGAACGGTGTTGCAGAAAGGAAAAACAGGATTCTAATAGAAACGGCACGGACAATGCTTGCGGATTCGAATCTTCCAGTAATGTTTTGGAATGAAGCTATTTACGCAGCTTGTTACACCTTGAATCGTGTATTAACGGTGAAGAAGTTTGGTTAAACTTCTTATGAACTGTTGAATAGACGAAAGCCGAATTTGGAGTATCTAGGACCGTTTGGGGCACCTTGTACGATGTTGAATCCAACTGAGAAGTTTGCACCGAAAGCTGAAGAGGGATACTTTGTTGGATATGCAAGCCCGCTCAAATGGGTATTCAACAAAAGAACTCGACAGGTAGAGGAGTGGGCTAACGTTGAAGTACAACGATACACTCAGAACGTACAAGGAAGTGGTCCTGATTGGATGTTTGATTATAAAGATTTCTTTGAATCATTCAATCTAGATAACTTGGTTGAACAGGCTGCATTACGACTTTATTACGAGTGTGAAAACGCAGTGACTTCACCGTTGGTGCGTCCGATCACCGTAACTCCTCCAACAGCTTCTAATGATACCAACGTTCCTGCAAATGAAGAAGAGGTTTTTCAAGAAGCTTATACTACTCTTAACACATCTGAATCGAATGATGAAGATGAAATTTCTAGTGAAGCTATTCTAGATCAGGTTTCGGAGGAACCACCAGTGAACCCAAATCCAGATGTTGCTTCATCGTCAAATACGAGTAATGATCTGGATACGACAGAAAATCTAACTACTCAAACTGGAGTTCAAGTTCCTGATCATCCGGAATCTTGGATTCATCAGATTCATCCACTTGAGTAAGTTATTGGTGACCCCGGAAGCAGTGTCATGACTAGAGGACAACTTCGTCGAGCAACTTCACATGATAATATTGGAGCCCTAGCCCTTTATGCTAAAATTCAAAAGTCAGGTTGTCAAAATGACTGGTCCTTTGCTTGTTAGGTTTCGCAGGTTGAGCCGCGGACATACAAAGATGCTTTACTAGATGATGCTTGGGTTGAAGCTATGCAAGAGGAATTGTCATAGTTTCAGAAACTGGGAGTTTAGAGACTTACAGATTTACCTCCAGGAAGGAAGAAGATTGGTTATAAGTGGGTTTTTAAGTCTAAGAAAGATGATCGAGGCGTGATTGTACGAAACAAAGCTCGATTGGTCGTTCAGGGATTTAGTCAAACTGAAGGAATAGATTACAATGAAGTCTATGCACCTGTAGCACGTATATAAGCTATCCGAATGTTTCTAGTGTTTGCTTAATACAAGAAATTTAAGGTGTATCAAATGGATGTGAAGAGCGCGTTTCTGTACGGTGTGGTCAAGGAAGAGGTTTACGTTGGTCAACCACCAGGCTTTGAAGATCCTATCCACCGGGATAAGGTTTACATACTCAACAAAGCACTTTATGGGTTGTACCAAGCTCCACGACAATGGTATGAGCAGCTGAGCACGTACTTACTTTCAAAGGGATTCAAACGAGGTTTGGTAGACTATACCCTGTTCACAAAAAGAACAGAGGGTGACTTGCTTCTTGTTCAGATATATGTTGACGATATTATTTTTGGTTCTACTAACGAGCTTTTATGCAGAGAATTTGAAAGAGTCATGTAGGAAAAGTTCGAGATGAGTGCAATGGGGGAAATGTAGTTTTTCCTAGGCTTGCAGGTGGATCAATTGCCAATGGACATTTTCATTCGCCAGACGAAATACGTATCTGAAGTCTTGAGCCGGTTCCAGATGGAAGATTCCAAGCCTATGGATACCCCGATACAACCTAATCACGGGATTGGAGTTGACGCTAAGGGGGAGCTCATTGATCCATTCGCTTATCGAGCCATTGTCGAATCGTTGATGTACCTGACTGCATCTCGTCCAGACATAATGTTCGTAACATGTCTCTGTGCACGATTCCAATCGAAGCCGAAATAGAGTCATCTAACAGCTGTCAAACGAATCCTGAGAGGACTTTGGTACCCTAATGATGATAATTTTGACTTTGTTGCTTTCAGTGATGCAGATTTTGGTGGCTGTGACAAAGACAGTAAATCCACAATGGCTAGATGTCAATTCTTTGGGAGCAGGCTTGTGACCTGGTAGTGTAAGAAGCAGACAACAGTCTCACTATCTACTTGTGAAGCAGAGTATGTAGCAGCCTCTAATTGCTATTCACAGGTTCTGTGGATTCAATAGCAGATGCGGGATTATGGTTTGCGGTATCTTAGGTTTGCGGTATCTTAAAACCCCAATTTATTGTGATAATGAAGCTGCCATAGCACTCACGAAAGACATGAACAATCACTCTAAGGCTAAACATATCCGGATCAAGTATCACTTTATCCGTGATTGTTATGCTAAAGGGTTGATTGACATGGTCAAAATCCACACTGATTATCAGAGGGATGATCTTTTTACCAAAGCTTTTGACAGATCAAGATTCGAATTTTTGCTAAAAGCTAATGGTGTAAAAGAGACACAAGACTAGTCGTCACCTCGGTTTACCACTTTATTGTTAGTTTTTTACTGTTTTTCAAAAAAAAAAAAAATATGGTTTACATTTTAGGGGGAGTCTTTAGTTTTTCAGAAAAACCAAAAACATTGAAAAAAGCCATAAAAATCAGAAAAACCCAAAATGATTTTCCAGGAGTAAAAGAGTAAATGATAGTACATCAGTGGTGACCTGACACATGCTAAAGAATTAAAATGTTATATAAGATGTGTGTTGATTCTGTGTGATGTGCTGGTAGGCTTCGTAGACTTATTACTGCGTGCCTTAGTGATACAAACAGAACGTACTACTCATTTGTGGCTGAACACCTCATAGGCATATGGCCGTAGTACCGTAATTTCGTTTGATAGGGTTGCCAAAATCTGAGGTTTCGGGTCATTATGTTAATTGTTATCTAGGGTATCTTGATTGATCTTTTGTCGTATTGATTTACGGAACTAGATTCAATCAAGATATTTGCTAAAAGAGCTTATATGCCAAATCCTAAAAGTTGCCGAATTGAGGAACTTAATGTATGAAAATGATCAAAGATCATTTAATGCATCGTATCAACTTTATGATGAAAGTCATTGATTGATATCAGCCTCAACCTGGTATATATGCACATGTTACTCTACTCATTGATTTGCTGACCTGTACACCTCTGTGCTATGTATCTTGTAATATAACGAATAACATTTGGCATAATCACGCGTTACAACAAATCTTTGTGTAAATTCCTTGATACGGGAGTATGTCGTATGCGTGGGAACCATAAACCTGTTAGTTATAATACACCTAATTATGTATCATTTTAAAGCACTGCATAACAGTCTGCATGTGAGCTTATATGGATAACAATATCAGCAATTGCGGGATTACACATTGTCTTTAATGATAATAAACAATTAAGATCAACGGTGTGATCAGATTTCTCAAAAACTGATATGATCCTCTTACCGGAAATCACAAAATGGTTACTGCTTTATGATTACATTTCTGCATTTTACATTTCCATTTATTTTCTACAAAATATACAAAAACTCAAAAGATTTTAGGGGTGTTTTAGCATAAATTTCAGAAAATCCAAAAGATTTTGCATTTCTGCTTTATTTTTTTATAACCAATGGTGATTGATGGTTATTTTCTGAAGTTTGACAGACCATTTGAGTTTTATGACATTCAAATGTAAAATGATGGATGTTTGAAGGTTAAAATGTGTGAAAATGATTAAACGGGATCTGATTTTGAGATTTGGTAAAATTTTCAGATTTCCAAATGCTCATTCGCCCCTTTGATGGGTCGAAGGTGCATTTGAGTCTACATTCGAACCTATTATTGTGGTCGAATGAGAGTGTTTTAATGAATATTCTTCATTCGAACCCTTCAGTTTTCATGCGAACCTTTCACTAGGGTCGAACGAAGCCTGAAGCTTCTCATTCGAACCCCAACAAGGGTCGAATGTGGAAGCCTATATATATGTCATCCCTCATTCGAACCCTCACAGAAAAAAAAATCAAAATTCTGAAATTGGGAGACTATTTTGATTTTGAAAATCAGACCATATCATCTTGTTCTTTGCATTATACTGATCATTTCTACATAAGATTCACAGGTAATGGCTGGATATCAATGTCAGAATCAAAAGTTTTGTATCTGGAACCCTTGGACCAAAATTGGACATCAAACTGAACTGTTTTGGATCAATTGATGAATGCTAACATGTTTTCAATAGTTTTAGGGGGAGAATAATCTAAAATATAGGTTAATAACACATTAATAAGCTGAATTGATTGTTTAAACCTATAAACCCTAGATTTTTAGTAGAAAACTATATAAAACAGTTTGAATGATAAAACTGATCATTGATAAAGGTTTATCGGCCATATTTGGATACAAACAAACAAAAATTAGAAGTTTAACATGGTCAGTTTTGATTTTAGTAATTTTGATTGCAAACAGACTGATTCGACCATCTGAAACAGGTCGAATGTAGTTTGAAACGGTCGAAGGTAAAGATTTAGGTCGAATGTACTTTTTGATCATATAATTTTCACATTCGAACCTGATTTTTACATTCGAACCAACTGAATTCCACATTCGAACTCACGAAGGGGTCGAAGGTAGGAATTTTGACCAAAATACAAATTTTGTCCGTTTCTGACAAATTTCATGTTTATTGTTTTGCAGATTATCAATGGCTGAACAACAAAATCCAGAGAAATAGGTTACTGAACAGGAGAAACCAAAAGAAAAGGAGTTATTATTTGAAGTAGATCACAATTGCTGTGCCTTTATCGGAGAGGTAAAGCAACATGAAGCATTTGCTGGGATTGTTGAATTTCTAAGAAGAAGCAGGGTGATCTATGCTATCGCTACTCCAGCATCTATCTATAAAGATCATCAACTAGAGTTTTGGAAGAGTGTTGTTATTGATTTCTGGGATAACAAGATGGCCATAAGAAGCAAGATTCATGGAGAGCTCGTACTTATTACAGAAGAAGATATTCGGGAAGCATTGATATTAGAAGATTCTCCTACCGATTCCAGGGTACTTTCATGGATTGATCAAAGACTGTGCTTTCTCAAAATGAAGTACAACAGTCCTATCACAAATGGTTTACTGTACAAAGTTAAACTGTGTCCACAGTTTAAGTATCTTGCACATGTGATTCTGCATGTCTTTGGACCAGTTCGTAGTAGTTATGATGTGATAAGGAGTAGTATCAGTTCTTTGAGGGTTGCGTTGAATTTAAACAAACCATTCAACGTATCTGGGATGATATTTGATCACATGCTAGAAGTGCTGAAAGGTTTGAAGGTTGATAAGTTTTTTATGTACCCAAGATTCTTATAGATGATATTTGACAAGAAGTATCCAAATCTGAAGAAAGATCTGAAGCAGATATTAGTTCAGCATCATATGAATCTGAGTACGCTAAGCAGGATGAAAGCGTATAAGGGTGTTCCAGAGAATGAAAGACCTCCACATAAGAATTTGCTTGGTCACCTGATTAATCCAGGTTACAAGAATCCAGGTGAAAAGAAAGCAAGAAATGTTGGAAGTGATTCTGATACTGATGATCCTTTACAACCAGTTGATCCTGAAGCAAAGAGTAAAAGACAGGTAATCAACAAAGGTGCAAAATCTGGAAAAGGTAAAGCTAAAGTTGTTGAAGCTGCACCTAAAAGACAGAAAAGTGTTGCTAGGAAGAAATCTGGGAAAAGCAAGACTTTGCTTGTTGATGAAGAGTCGATTGATTCAGAAGAGACTCAGGATAATGAGGAATGGCATTCGGGAAATGAAACTATCAAGACCACTAAGCCCAAGGCCACTGAGGGTGGTGAGATTGAAAGTTTAAACAAAACTATAGAAGAACAACGACAGAAGAGTCTAATTGCTGTAGAAGAAGGTGAACTTAATCTTGGACTTGAAGATCAGGACTATACTGGATCTCATGTTGTTGGTGATAAGATAAAGAAGCCTAAGTTCAAATCCATGGCTAAGAAGACAAACCCGAAGAAGAAAAGAGATAGAGAGATTGAAATACTTATTGCTGGGAAGAAAATTCCTGATATTGGAATCTCAAAGGTTCACACACCTGTTACATCCCCTGTAGCTAAGAAAACGAAGAAATCTGTTGAAGAAACTTCAGTGAATCCTCCTACAAATTTTGAAGCTACATTAGAGAATGTGTTGAAAAAGTTTCAGAAGAAGAAATCTCCTGTTGCTGAGGCATCTACACCTCAAGTTACTGTTTCTGATGATGTGATGGAAGCAGTTAACAAAAAGATGTTGATATGATGAAAGCATTTAACGAGCAACAGCAGGAGATAGAAAAGCTGAAAAAGAATGAAAAGACAATGTTAGAGATTGTTGTATCCTCACAGGAAAGCCAAGAAGAGCCGGAAGCTAAGATTAATTAGCTTCAAGAAGAAAACAAGAAGCTGTTAGGTCATGAATAGAGGAATACACGTAGACTCAAGTGTCTTCTGCAAGAAAACAAAAAGATTAAATCAACCAATAAGAATCTGAGGAAAATGATTGACGATCTTTATGGAAAAGCTCCACAATTAAAAGCTGGTGAAGAAGATAAAGAACCTATAGAGGGGCAGGTTGATTTTGAACCATCTGATTCTGAGAAAGAAAATGAGGATGAAGATGATGATGATTTATCTGATGATGCTGGTGATGAGAATCCAGAGAAGAAGAAAGATGATGATGATGACGGTTCAGATAAAGGTAATGATGATGGCAGTTCTGATGATGACGATGATGATGATGAAATTGATAAGTACAGATACGAGAAGAGGGAGTCTAATAAGCAAGATGCAGGTGAATCTAGTTCAAAGAAGGCACCTGGTGGAAATACTGATGATGATAGTATTTTCTGGACTGAGAAGATAAGAGCCTTATCAGATGAAGACAAGAATTTATATTGTCAGATGTTGACTCGGAAGGTTTGGACGATTGAATTGACTGGAAAATTTCCAGAAATCTTTGAGTCTGATGATAAGAAGTATGAATTGGAGTATAACGATCCTGATTTAGAGGATAGGGGAGTTTCTGCAGCTTTTGCCAAAGAGATTCTTGAAGGTTTGGCAAAGTGATGTGTTGGTGAAAACACCTTGTTAGTATGTTAGTTTTGTATATATTTTAGTCTTTTATTGTGTACTTTTAGTCGGCCTAAGTTATTTATTAGTACGCATGTGTTTTGTAGGTGTTCGTGGATAATGAGCTCAAAACAGAAGAATTTTAATCGAGACATGAACAGTTAAGAGTAGGTGTTCATGGACGTTGGGGCGTAGACGAGAAATTTTGGTCGAGCGAAGAACACCCGAGTTGAATAATAATAATAATAATGTAATTAAAAAAAGAAAGATGGAAACGTGACTTTATTGTCACGCGGCCCATGGCCCAACCACAATATGTGAGGGTTTCTTATTTTCTTGAACAAGAATTTTTCAAGAGGAAGGGTATTATTTTTGTGACGGGTGTTTCTTGAGGTCACGAATACAAGAGTTCAGGAGGCACGAAGAAAATAGAGAGGAAGCTAAAATCTGAAGATGCAAGGCTAATCCTCTCGCGGTCTTTCCGGGTGAATGATTCACTTATTTTATTAGTTTTATTCTGTTTTATATCTAGTATTTGGATTGAATTTTGTGAACATCTTAAAGTTCTTTTGGATTCAATTGTATGTTTGACTGATCTAGACAATTTGGTTTCTTTGCATTGATACAATATATCATCGTTTCTTGGTTTTCTTGCACTAGGAATAATTTGATTTTGTATTTAGTGTTAAGATAATTGAATTGGGTTGAACAATTTAAACAGGATCATGTCTATGTGATTCCCTAGCTAGGTTAATTACGGAGTAGCTTTAAAATTACTGAATCAGGAACCCGGAGTGACCGTTTTCTTTATATTATTGTTTTTAATCAAACTTTAATCAATCTTTTCTTGCAAGCAAAGCAGCACTTTAGTTTAATGTTCATAATTTTATTAGTTTTTCTATTATTATAGTTAAAAATTGCTATTAACATTAACCACATACTCCTCGTGGTTCGACAACCCTACTCCCTATACTGTAGTCCTTGTAGCTAAGGAGTTATTTTTATAATATTTTTTTGATTAGCACTCGACACGCGATCACAAAGCAGGTTGGTAAAACTCTTGAAGAATTGATGAATGATAATGAGATTCCTGATATTCCTGAGAAAGAGGTGGGAAATCATTCTGATGATAGAGATACACCTGTGTTTGAAGACATAGAGATTGAGGATATTACAAGCGAAGAATATCCTGAGTACTTTAAAGATAAACAGGAAGGTGTGATTCCTGAGTTTACTGAAGAATCTCTGGAACAGGCTGAGAAACTTGCTGAAGAGAAGAGTAAGACATTTGTTGAAGAAGTATTCAAGAATACTGCTAATCAGATGCCGAATGTTGAACAATCTGATGATTTGAAGAGTTTGTTAAAGAGGCTTAAAGAAAAAGAAGCTAACCAACCCAAAACTGATGTTCAGGGTGGTTTTTATAAATATCACAACGAGCTATTCAAAGGTAGAGCTCTTGGTTGGAAATACCTTAGATAGTTGCGGTGTGTAGCGGTAAAATGGGAGAAAGGAATTATATACTTTCACAGATTTCACGATATCAAGACGTTACCGTACTGGGTTGTGCATGATATTTGCAGACATACGATGACTGGGGCAACTGTTAATAATGATGCACTTGGTTACTTTGCTGATCGAATGGCTAGAGAAAGCAGAACGAGATGGAATGTGTTCAGGCCGCAGTATCCTATCAGGAAAGTTCATAAAGAAATTGATCAGATTACTGGGCTGAACAAGGTTACCTTAAAGTACAAACCACCAACAGTGTTGAAGCGCATTCCTTTGATGCCTATCCAACAACACTTCAGCAAAGAGTTCGTCATGTGGTACTATGATTGGAGAACTGCAGAAGCCGTCATCTTACTGAAAGATAAAAGGGGAGAGTACATGAAGATTCACATATTTGATCCCATGTGGTTGATTAATTGTTCTTATGAAGACATAATCATGATGTATTATAATCCAATCTACTGCGAGGAGAAGGATGGTGAACAAGCGATAAAATACCATCGTGTGGTATGTTTGTGTTTCGCTTGGGATGTCAATGCAGGCTGTGACTATGATAAGAAGTTAGGAAAGTTTGTGAAGGTTAATTAAGTGTAGAAGAAATCAAAACCAAAACCTGAGCCGATTATGACTAAAGAGCAAAATAAGATTCTTCGTATCAAGTTGATGAACAAAACACTTGATTATCAACGTCAACAATCCAAGCAATAGTCGAAGGGGAGTTTGTAGATGCACGTTTTGCGACTAGTTGCTTTGGATTAACAATAAAAGTGTTTTGTGCAATAACGAGAGGTCGAAGGTAGGTTTTATAAGGGTCGAAGGAAGACTTAGAAGGTCGAAGGGAGAAGACTGAAGATAGAAGTTTGGTTTGAGCCTTGAAGAAGGTCGAAGGTACACATTTGATCTTGTCGAAGGGTCGAATGTGCAGTAGTATATAAGTTGGAAACTTTGTTTAGATTATAACTTTTGCCATATCAGAGTCTGTATTGAGTCAAGGTTTTCTCTCTGTGTCTAGATCATTCTAAAAGTGATTTATTTCATTGTAAACCTAAATTGTAAGGAATATTATCAAGTTTATTAATGAAAATGAAGATTGAAGAGGTGATTGATTGTGTCTAATCCATTTATTATCATTTTGTAAACATTCTAGGGTTTTCGCACCTGGATTGTTAGACTTGTATGATCATATAACTGTTTTAATCAAAACCGGACCTCAACAAATAATACTCATGCAGACCTTGTTCAAATGAGTGTACTCTCTAAGGCCTGGTTTCGCCTTACCCCATGTGGGGTGGAAACTCAATATCGATATTTTATTAAATAAATAAAAAACTTAAAAAAAAACACTTCAAAACATTAAAAAAAAACAACCCAAATTAAACCCCTGATCCAAAGCGCCTCGCTTTGGCCATAGTGAGGCGCTTTGGATTAAAAATTCAGCTTTTTCTGCCACCTCGTACCACCTCATTTGATTTCACCCGAAGCGCCTCGGTTTGGCCAAAGAGTAACACCCCAACCGATGGCGGAATCATCGAGGTGTCACGTAGTGATGATTATTCAATAGCACATGGACTAAAATGTAAATACTAATAGGAAACAAACTTTCATTATTCAAAACAAAATACAAAGAGTCTCAACAGAAATTTCAAACATAGTAGATAAATGTTCAACTTTTATTTAATGAACTAGGTCTAGCCTAAGCGTGAAAAGCAAGCAAGATCAAACTTCACCTGAAACATGTACAAAATAATTTGTCAACACATATAATGTATTGGTGATTATATCCTTTTGGTATATATA
This sequence comes from Ambrosia trifida, assembly GCA_028751855.1. Taxonomy (NCBI): domain Eukaryota; kingdom Viridiplantae; phylum Streptophyta; class Magnoliopsida; order Asterales; family Asteraceae; genus Ambrosia; species Ambrosia trifida. The sequence continues at coordinate 29,372,097 of CM054122.1, forward strand.
GTATAAAAACCGTTACGCAATTTATGTGACATGATATATGCATCATGTAAAAGGATCAAAATCAATCCTCACATCGTTCAACAAGCATTCATACATCGTTCAATAAAAACCATAACAATGACCAAGGACTTAACTATGACACCCGACATATTTGGCTTAAACATTTTAGTAACATCTAAGTCTACCTTAGCGGGAAACGTTTATAAACGGACTTAACTAGGTTAGTTGAGTCGGGTCAAGTTAGGATTGTCCAGGGATCAATGATCTGGAGGATCATTGGGAGTCATTTTGGGAATACACTAGTACCGGGTCCCGTTGTTGGTGAAATTACATAAACTAATTAAGTGTATGTGTAGATTATTGGTCGTGTGGTAGATTGTATACATGGATGTGTTTAAATGATGTGTAGATGATTATCCATACTTAAATATGTTAAACATAGACTAAGGTTGCATGCTCATATGTTAAGGTGCGTTAAAATGCGTTAAACACGACAAACTGGAAAACTAGATAAACATAGGTCCTGGTTCGACCACTTCGAGTGGTCGAAGGTGGAAATATGTCTTGGTTCGACCCTTTGCAAAGGGGCGAACCTGGGATGTGGAATTGAAAGAATTCCCTTCGACCAGGACAGGGTACATTCGACCCTGTGAAAGGGTCGAAGGAGGCCACATTCGACCATTGACAGGGGTCGAAGGTGGATTAGTATAAATACCAAACTTTGTCATTTTTCACCATTTCACAAACCCTAACCGTCTCAAAACACTCTCAAACGATTTTAATCACTAAGGAAGGAGTTTTTGCTCTTCTTTTTCATAATCTAACCTATCAACAACATCTAAACAAGAATCCACGGTGTGTTCTTAATCCTAAATCTTTTTAAGGCATTTTAATCCGTTTTTATCTAACCCTAAATGTCCAGATATGTTCTAAGGAAGTTTTTATCAATAAAAACCTTTTAAACATCTTTCTAAACCTAAACCCTATCATTAAACATAGGTTTTGTATCAATAAACATATGTTAATTATGTGTTTTGTGATGTTATGTGTTGTTTAATGATTTGCTGCTGTTCTAATGTTAGAAACATGATCTAGGGCTGCTATGAATGATAGTTTAGGATTGTAAAAGGTTATAATTAGATAGATGGTGATATTATGGGTATTTTGGGGATTTTATGAAATCTAGGGCTTGTGCATGTTGAGTATTATTAATAAAATGAAAGGGGGTTTTCGATTACAAGATAAGCTGAGCATTTGTAGATGATTATGGATTGGTATTAAAAAGTTTCCAAATTGGGTAAAGATTACATGCATGATGTGACACTTCCATAATCTTTGCCATTTTGGGAAAGGGCTGAAACGCATAGGTTTTGGGGCAAAATTGGTGGGGTTTTGTAGGAATAAGTTAATCATACTTGACTGCTGTGTTTGATGATGTTTCGCGATGTTTCGAATGTGTTTGAAGCGTTTTTAGGAAAATTTATCTAACAGGGGCGAACCTGGGCTCATTCGACCAAACGAGTGGTCGAAGGAGAGATTCCAGGGTCGAACCTGGGAAGTGTTTGGGCGAACCAGATCAAACGGTCGAACGTGGCATCAAACGGTCGAACGTGACACAAAACGGGCGAAGGAGACTTAATCTGACTGGTTCGACCGTTCTGATGTAGAAATGAGATTTTTGATATAAACTAAGTGTTTTATGCTTGAACCTTGTGTAACACCCCAACCGATGGCGGAAACATCGGGATGTCACTTATTGATGATTGTTCAGTAGCTCATGGTAATACATATGTTTACATAATTCTTTATTACAATATTGAATTACATTAACTGTCTTGAATAAAAACTAGTACATCCAATAATCAAACAAAGCTTAAAACTAGGATTGTCCAGGGTTCAATGATCTGGAGGATCATTGGGAGTCATTTTGGGAATACACTAGTACCGGGTCCCGTTGTTGGTGAAATTACATAAACTAATTAAGTGTATGTGTAGATTATTGGTCGTGTGGTAGATTGTATACATAGATGTGTTTAAATGATGTGTAGATGATTATCCATACTTAAATATGTTAAACATAGACTAAGGTTGCATGCTCATATGTTAAGGTGCGTTAAAATGCGTTAAACACGACAAACTGGAAAACTAGATAAACATAGGTCCTGGTTCGACCACTTCGAGTGGTCGAAGGTGGAAATATGTCTTGGTTCGACCCTTTGCAAAGGGGCGAACCTGGGATGTGGAATTGAAAGAATTCCCTTCGACCAGGACAGGGTACATTCGACCCTGTGAAAGGGTCGAAGGAGGCCACATTCGACCATTGACAGGGGTCGAAGGTGGATTAGTATAAATACCAAACTTTGTCATTTTTCACCATTTCACAAACCCTAACCGTCTCAAAACACTCTCAAACGATTTTAATCACTAAGGAAGGAGTTTTTGCTCTTCTTTTTCATAATCTAACCTATCAACAACATCTAAACAAGAATCCACGATGTGTTCTTAATCCTAAATCTTTTTAAGGCATTTTAATCCGTTTTTATCTAACCCTAAATGTCCAGATATGTTCTAAGGAAGTTTTTATCAATAAAAACCTTTTAAACATCTTTCTAAACCTAAACCCTATCATTAAACATAGGTTTTGTATCAATAAACATATGTTAATTATGTGTTTTGTGATGTTATGTGTTGTTTAATGATTTGCTGCTGTTCTAATGTTAGAAACATGATCTAGGGCTGCTATGAATGATAGTTTAGGATTGTAAAAGGTTATAATTAGATAGATGGTGATATTATGGGTATTTTGGGGATTTTATGAAATCTAGGGCTTGTGCATGTTGAGTATTATTAATAAAATGAAAGGGAGTTTTCGATTACAAGATAAGCTGAGCATTTGTAGATGATTATGGATTGGTATTAAAAAGTTTCCAAATTGGGTAAAGATTACATGCATGATGTGACACTTCCATAATCTTTGCCATTTTGGGAAAGGGCTGAAACGCATAGGTTTTGGGGCAAAATTGGTGGGGTTTTGTAGGAATAAGTTAATCATACTTGACTGCTGTGTTTGATGATGTTTCGCGATGTTTCGAATGTGTTTGAAGCGTTTTTAGGAAAATTTATCTAACAGGGGCGAACCTGGGCTCATTCGACCAAACGAGTGGTCGAAGGAGAGATTCCAGGGTCGAACCTGGGAAGTGTTTGGGCGAACCAGATCAAACGGTCGAACGTGGCATCAAACGGTCGAACGTGACACAAAACGGGCGAAGGAGACTTAATCTGACTGGTTCGACCGTTCTGATGTAGAAATGAGATTTTTGATATAAACTAAGTGTTTTATGCTTGAACCTTGTGTAACACCCCAACCGATGGCGGAAACATCGGGATGTCACTTATTGATGATTGTTCAGTAGCTCATGGTAATACATATGTTTACATAATTCTTTATTACAATATTGAATTACATTAACTGTCTTGAATAAAAACTAGTACATCCAATAATCAAACAAAGCTTAAAACTTCAAATATCTTCTCATGCTAGCTCTAGACTTCAAGCATCATTATTTCCTGTTGAGTTTGTAAAAATGGGGGGGGGGGGGGTCAACTAGAAGTTGGTGAGAATACATAAGCCATGTCAAGCAATTAAGTTTAAGAATAAAAGTTTAGCAATTCATATGTCTATCGTAAGTTTAAGTCTACATGAATAAACATGAAGTGTTGAATGCACATAATCAAACCTCCGACTAGTTTAGGTCCATCCCGTCATCCACGGTTCACCTTAATATTATGTTGGAACGATAACAATCACCCGCGCTCCCCATAAAAGATGGTCAACGAATCTAGGTGGGATTGTCAATCCAATAGATCTATTATTGAGTGTCGCCGGCTTGGCCATAGCTAATGATTATGTATGTTGAAGCGTAAGTCTAACTGTTGTTGTTGTCTAAATCATGAGGCATTAAAGTTTACAAATAGACATGTATGTAGAATTGCTTAAGTATAATGTTGCAAGTATAAAGAATTGCATAAACATGGTTACGTAAACTCACCTTAGCAAAGTATTAAGTCTCGAGAAAAAGTATAAGTGTAGCCCCAAAGTTGCCAAGTATTACCCTATGTATAAGGTAACAAATAAGTCTAAGTCTTTCTAGTCTACAAGTATTTTCTAGGGTTTCGAATTTGGGGATAAGTATTCGTTTGATTAATAAATAAAATGTTTAATAAATAAGAGAAATTCGATAAATAAATAAACAAAAGTCTTTTTGTAAATTTTAGATTAAAGATGGTCACAATATAAAGTTTTAAGTATGAAAATAATTTTTATAAAACTATTTTCTTAAAAATAGAATATTTAATCTATTTATTTCAAATTGTCAAAATATAACTTTAATATCTAAAAATATTAAAATTAAAGAGTTTTCAAATTTAAAATTTGTATTTCTGTTCTAAATATACAGAAATAATTTATATAAAATTTTGATGCAAAAATATTGAAAAATGAATTTATTATGACTTATTTATGATTAAAACTAACAAAAATTGATTAAAAATGTTAAATAAATGATTTTTCAGAAATAAAAATCATTTCAGAAATGTTTAATGTTATATAAACTCAGAATAATTTTTGTGAGAATTTATATAATCGTTTTGATATTTTTATAGAATTTTATAATTAAAATAGAATAAACTTGAAATATTTATTATATATATTAAATAAATAATTTTTTGAAAACTAAAAATTGTATGTTAAACTTTTCTACTAGAATAACATAAAATATTTTTTTGTAGAATTTATAAAGGAGTTTTAGTATTTTAAAACTAATTTTAAAAAAATATAAGTGAATATATATAAAGCTTAAATGGTAAAAGAAAATGTTTTGTTGATGCTGGGAATCGAACCCGGGTCTGGGACCGGTTCGTGTTTTTATCACAAGCCTAGCCACCAACTGGGCTAGACCCTGGGAACGAATAAACTAGGTTTGAAATTAATTATATAGTATACGTAAAACTGATTTATAATCCTTTTAAAAATGAAAGTAAAAGTTTGTGGGATACGGGACTCGAACCCATGTCCCTTTGTTCACAAACAGACAGACACAACCACTTGATCTAGATCAGTGGTTGTGTTTGTCTTGCTTCTGTTTTAATTAAATAACTTATGTCTGCAGAAGTGTCTTCCCCAAATCATACCCTATGAACCCTAGTTTCTTAATAATCACAATTGATAACAAATAGCCCCTGATATGACGGGGCTATTGTTTGTATGGTGCCGAAGATCAAAACCCATCAATAAAATGAAAACCTACAAGCGTAATCGTGATTTTATGGACGGTCAAACCGAAAGTCAAACCGAGCTTCAATCGCAAAATAGAGAAAAAGAAAGAGAAAAATTATAGTGAGGGTGTGTTTATCGGTGCTTGGAAGTGGTTCGGGAGGCCTCAATTTATACTATGATTACGAATATGGAAGGTTTTGAAATTTTGGTCAAGCTCGGTCAAACCGAGTATGATGCCACGATTAACAGTTGGATTTGCGTGATTTCTGGTTCAGATTGATGCGAAGTTTATGGTTAATCAATCACATGTCCTTTAATTTGATTAAGGTTGCCTGAAATAGTTCAATTATACGATTTAGGGTTGGATCTTCCCCTTTGTTCCTGGTTCGCGTGGCTGGCGAGAAGAAGACAGCAGGTATATGCTGTTGGGCTGGGTTTAATGGGCTTGGGCTGGGTAAGGATGAAGGTAAGGTAGAGATGGGCCGGCTCCCATGGGCCACTGCTACTGGGCTACGTAAAAAAAAAGGTGGGTTTGGCTTGGTTGCAAATTTTGTTTTTGTTTCAATAGATAAACTCCATAAAAAAAAATCTGATTATTATTATTATTATTATACACATTTATATATATATATATATATATAAGTTGTGAATTAGGAAAATAAAGACTTTGCCACATTTGTATAAAATTAAGGATGTATAAAATGAGGGTTTTTATATATTAAAATTTGGGGGAAATTTTTTTTGCAATGTTACACCTTGTGTGTAATCTATGTGTACTTGATTAGTTAGGGTAATGTGTCACCAACGGGATGTCAGGTCGGTCTTGTGTGTCGGTTGAACATTTAAACACGTTTTAAAACATACTTGGTTACGATCTGGACAATCGGGGACTAGATAACCTTATGGTTATTAGTCGGAACACTTATGTGAACATTTTGATAGATCTCCGGTAGAGGGATTATCAAGGGCTTAGAATTTTACTAGTTACCGAAGAACGCTATCTAAGGTGAGTTCACGGCCCCACTTTTACAGCTTTAACTTTTGGGGGAGAAAACATGCGCTAAACTATTTTGGTAACATATGTCATACTATGGTTTTAACTTTGTATTGCTATACGATATTTGGAAGTCCCGGGGGAAACCATGAATGTGCGGGGATGCACAACGGGGAAATGTGGATAGATCTATTGGGCGTGACCTGCCCCACTCGACGGCTTGGAGGGCCGGGCGGGTGCATGTTGTCTCGAACATTGCTAAACATGTTGAACATTATTCGGGCTGCTTAAACATATGCTAAACATTGCTAAACGTGTCCAGTAATGGTTTCCAATCGTAGTAGTAATAAAACATACGCCTAGCTAGCGTACTTGGTGACATTGGTATAGTATGGACATGGTAACGTTTTGGTAACTTTGGTAACTTATTGAACAAACCTGTGAACTCACCAGCATTATATGTTGACGTCTTTTTGGCATGTTTTTCTCAGGTCGCTAAGGTAGCAACATTGGACTAGGCGCACGAGTCTGCATGGCGTCTAGGCTTAGCTTCATGTTTTGAATAAAACTGTTTAAACATTGTATTACATGGTTTTGTAACTGGTTTAATGTTTCCGCTACGATTTTGATAATTTGAGAAACTATGTTTTGGGTTTTACGTATTCATATAGTGTTGTTTATTGTGACCGTTGACTTGGATCCTGGTTTGTCATGCGCCTCGCGGTAAAACTCCGAAAGTGGAAATTTGAGGGTGTGACATTAACTCGTTCACGTAAGTCAATCAAGGGATATAATTCGTAGTACTACTCATTGTTAGGTGCGGCCCAAAGGTTAATGATTTTGACAAATCGTTCATACAATTCACACAAAATATATCAATGAGCACATTGCGTTATAAAGAGAATACATAAGTTTAATGATAATGGTACATGAGTCACCCCAAAAGAGTAAATAGTAAAAAGGGGAAAGATATACTAACTGTTTCGCTAAGTGTAAATTCCAAGAAAGTTCATCGTAAAGAATTAAGAGTTCCGAAGAACTCAACCTATATATATATATATATATATATATATATATATATATAATAGAATACTAATGAGGAAAAATGACTTAAAAGTCTAAGGCATCCAAAATCTAAGGTATTAGGGTTTGCTAGACTTGTGTAAGGAAGATGAAGTTTTTAATAGTAACTTGAAGAATAGTTTTTGAAATAAATATATCACGATTTAGAATTAAATATGTGACTAAAACACTTATGTATCCCACACTTAGGAACATTTTCTATTTTATAGAAAAATATCCACAAAACAGATTTTATGATTTATATATAACTAAACAATTTATTATATCTAATTAGATATAAATAAAATAAATAATACGAGAGATGATCCAAAAATGATGTTTTCATGAAAAAAAATTATTTTCTCCATTCATTTGTATTTAAAACATATTTAATGAGTTTAAATAGTGTTTTAATAATTAAAAATTGTAAAAATAACAAAAATAACCATTTTCTGAGAAATTAAATTTTATTACCGTTTATTCTACATAGAAATATTTCTCTAGAAAATTTGAGGTTAAAATCATTTAAATGAATTTTTAATCAATTAATTATGATTAAAACAATTTAAATCAAGAAAAATATGAAAATAATGTATTTTCCAGAAAATAAAAATATGATGATTTTCTTTAGGGTGTCAAGATGTTTCCCCTTAATTTTCATAATTTTGGAGTAAAAATGAATTTTCTAGGAATATTATAAGATTTTAGCTAATATATATATAATTATTGATATAATAAAAAGAAAAAAATAAAATACAAAAGAAAAGGAAGCAAAAAGAAAAAAAAACGTCGGCTGTGGGGACTCAAACCTGAGCAGCTGGTTTACCAACACCCACACACAACCACTAGACCACCACACCACTTTGTTAATAAATTCAACCAAAATAATATTTAATCAACCCTTAAACTTCATCTTCTTCCTCATTCTATAAACCCTAGCCCTAGATTTCTATAAACCTTCAATTCGTAATGGTTAGACCCTAAATTCAGAGGGCTTTTAAAGGACATGTTTAGAGAAGTAAAATTGCATCAAAAACATGGACTCACAATGTGCAAAACGATCGGAATTAAAGCTTCAAACATGCGCCTAAACTCCACGAATTGGAGCCTTTCAAGGTGTTTTTACTTGGGGTTTTTAGTGGGTTTTGAAGAGCAAGAGTGCAGAAAACTAATGCTACGTTTGGTCTTTATAATGGTCTTGTAAAAGTGGCGTTTCTTCACTTATTAAAATTCCGGCGGTTAGATGTATAACCCAAATTCAATAGTGAATTATAACGCGTTTTTGACCCATTTAAGAGAGTGAAAACGTAAAGTTGAAGTGTAAAAACGTAACCCATCTATTTAATTGTGTAAAAACGCGTCAAAACCCCCGATTTAACCTCGCCGGAGTCACCTTTCGGCCACCGGAAAAGCGGCCGGCGTTAGAGGGCCAAAAACAGAAAGTTTTAATTTTTTTAAACTTTGAAAAATGGCATCTTTAGTCCCTCTAGTTAGTTTGGTTAGTTTAGTCACTTGTTTTCTTATAAAAGCTTAACCAAAGTTAAGAAATTTTAACCAAAAACTTCTTAAAACTTTAAAACTATATTTTTTTCATCTTTTATAAACTTTTACACAATATTTTTAAGTTTTTATCCCTTTCCATCATAAAACTTTGACGTTTTCCAACATCCCTCGACAAGTTTATTAGATGTTCTACAATAACAAGGATTTAACAATTAATGCAAACATAAGTGTTATTAAAAATTTCAAAAGATCGTAATACGAGGACTGAAATGAAATTACGATAAAGTTAGAAAACGCGCAAATGTTACAGTCTCCCCTACTTTAGGAAATTTCGTCTCGAAATTACTTCAAGCGGAGGGTTCTGGTTTTTGAAATATATGGGGATATCATCAATGAAAACAATTACGAATTTGTCCCAGAAAGGTTTACAAACTCGATTCATAAGATCCATAAAAACTGTGGGTGCATTGGTTAGACCGAAAGGCATAACCATGAACTCGTAGTGTCCGTAACGAGTTCGAAAAGGCAGTTTTGGGAATGTCATCCTTATGAACTCGAAGTTGATGATATCCTGAGCGAAGATCGATCTTAGAAAAACATACTACACCTTGCAGATCAAATAGGTCATCGATGCGAGGTAAAGGGATTCGAATAAACTTTGCAAAGCAAACAACTTTGTCATGGTGTTTAGAAAGCCAATACATGCCTACTATGACGTCGAAACTTCCCAATTTCATGGGTACAAGGTCAATGAAAAAAAATCATAATCGTTTAGGTTCAACGTGCATTTGCGGATCACAGATTTTATAAGAACAGGACTACCATCAGCAACCTCCACAGTAAAAGGATGGGTAAGATGAGAACGAGCACGAGCAAGCAAAGGTTCAAATTCTAACGAGACAAAACTCTTATCCACACGGGTATCAAACAAAATCAAAGCATATAAGTTATTAATAAGAAATGTACCATTGACCACGTCGTTGAAAGCTTGAGCTTGGTTAGCATTGATGTTGAAAGCACGACCACGAGCTGGAGCTGCTTGAATTGCCGGAACTGCTAGGGCTGCTGGGGTTTGCTGACGGGCCTGAATAAAAGCCGTAAGATGAGGGCATCTATTTTGCATATGGTTAGGATCACCACAAGCGTAACAAACTCTGGGTTGACTAGGTTTCCAATTTTGGGTATTGTTGATTCCACGGCAATGTGAGGCAGTATGACCCAGTCGACCACATGTGTCACATTTCCAGCAGGGTCGGTTGGTAGGGTGGTGAGAGTTGCATGTGGTGCACTTAGGGTGTATACCCGAGTAGTTCCCTTGAACTATTTGAGTTTGGGGTGCAGCAGGTGGGTTTGCAACACGAACCTGGTTAAGGGGTGCAACTACAGCATAGTTTTGGTTTCCACCTTTTCGTTTCTTATTGGAACTAGAGGTAGAGGCAGAGTTTGCTTGGGAAGGTTCAGTGATAGCAGGGGTTGAAGTGGTTTCAGTAGGTCGTTTAGTACCCTTACGAGTTAGAGTACCATCCTTGACATGCTTGTCGGTAAGAGATGCTGCGAGACGAATGGCATCCTCTATAGTAGCAGGTTTACTTCCCATAACCGAATCATGGAACTGAGGTGGTAGTCCCTCAATATACTTCTCAATGGCTAAAGGTACTGGGGTTACCATACGAGGAATCAGCAGGCTCAACTCGTGGTAACGGTTATTGTAGGGAACATTGTTTCCACTATCCTGCTTGAGGTGATAGAACTCATCTTCCAATTTCTTCATCTCGCTACGAGGATAGAATTCAATAGTCATGATAGTTTTAAAATCGTTCCAAGACATAGACTTGTTGGGATGACAAGAGTTTTTTCACCATTCCACCAAGTGAGTGCCCTCTTTTGAAGAACACTCGAGGCATGACGAACATGTAGGTTGTCAGGACAGTCGCTATTAATGAAAGTATTCTCCATACTTTCAAACCATTTGAGTAACCCAGTGGCTCCCTCAGTGCCATTAACCTTGTTGGGATGACAAGAGTTGAAGTGCTTGAAAGTGCACTTATTCTCATTGGTTCCACCATTGCCACCCACATTCCCGTTTGAGTTTCCATTCAAGCTACCATTTGGGTCAAGGTTTGGGATAATAGCATTAATGATGTTTGGGACAAGTGTTTCCAACTTATCATTAAGCATGGACGTGATACGACGATCAGATTTCAGTTTAGCCTGACGCTTCGAGGCTCTCTTACGAGATTCATGATCAGACATCTACAAAAGTGTAACAAAAAATATGAGATTTGATTCCAAAAATCTTGGAAATGTCATAGCTTATATCAAGGCTAGTAACTCATAACATGAGATATAGTAATTATAAATTGATATAAGAAAAATTATGAATATCATAAAGAAAATCATGATAAGACTTCAAATGAAAAAAAAAAAAAAACAATAACAAGAATAAAAATGAGTTATTAGGATTGTTTCCAAGGAAACTGGTGACTAACTAAAGTAATTGAAATATTATTAGTGACTTGTGGAGGCGTACTTTAGCCTATAAGTGAATGCTCATCCCGAGAGTTCCCAGGTCGGCATACGGGTCCCTCGTCTGATTGGGATTTATGCGAAATGCCAGGCCTAGACAGAAAACTCAGAATACAGGCGCTCACCCTTCCAGATTGCACGTGCCCCGTCACAAATAAATTCCAAAACTCTAGCGAGACGTGAGACGTAGAAATAAATCCTTGAGATGTGGTTTTCACTCATAACTCGAAAATGCATTTCAAAAGGTAAAAATACGATGGAGTGAAACTTGTCACTAAGATAAGGATATCACTCCAAGCTTAGTGATTAAGTTTCTTTTGGAGGGATAGATTCCTTGAGATTTGGACGTCTCCTATCTCGAAAGGAAAATATTCCAAGATAAATAAATAAATAAAACATATAAGGAGTGAAAATATTCACCAAAGTATGGATATCACTCCTAACTTGGTGTTTTCATTTCGTTTGTAGAACTTGATCTTCTTCGAATATAATAAAAAGTAAACCGAGAAAAACTATCTAAAGAAATATGAGGATAAAGGAAAACATATAAAGGGTAGCTTAGTTATAGTCTAGGTCAAAAGTATTCACTAATAACCTAGTTCCCTATAACCATGGCTCTGATACCAATCTGTAACACCCCAACCGATGGCGGAATCATCGAGGTGTCACGTAGTGACGATTGTTCAATAGCACATGGACTAAAATGTAAATATTAATAGCAAACAAACTTTCATTATTAAAAACAAAATACAAAGAGTCTCAACAGAAATTTCGAACATAGTAGATAAATGTTCAACTTTTATTTAAAGCACAAGGTCCAGCCTAAGCGTGAAAAGCAAGCAAGATCAAACTTCACCTGAAACATGCACAAAATAATTTGTCAACACATATAATGTATTGGTGAGTATATCCTTTTGGTATATATATAGTATAAAAACCGTTACGCAATTTATGTGCTTTGATATATGCATCATGTAAAAGGATCAAAATCAAGCCTCACATCGTTCAACAAGCGTTCATACATCGTTCAATAAAAACCAAAACAATGACCAAGGACTTAACTCGTTCACGTAAGTCAATCAAGGGACATAATTCGTAGTACTACTCATTGTTAGGTGCGGCCCATAGGTTAATGATTTTGACAAATCGTTCATACAATTCACACAAAATATATCAATGAGCACATTGTGTTATAAAGAGAATACATAAGTTTAATGATAATGGTACATAAGTCACCCCAAAATAGTAAATAGTAAAAAGGGGAAGGATATACTCACTGTTTCGCTAAGTGTAAATTCCAAGAAAGTTCGTCGTAAAGAATTAAGAATTCTGAAGAACTCTACCGATATATATATATATATATATATATATATATATATATATATATATATATAAAATAGAATACTAATGAGGAAAATGACTTAAAAGTCTAAGGCATCCAAAATCTAAGGTATTAGAGTTTGCTAGACTTGTGTAAGGAAGATGAAGTTTTTAATATTAACTTGAACAATAGTTTTTGAAATAAATATATCACGATGTAGAATTAAATGTGTGACTAATACACTTATTTCTCCCACACTTGGGAACATTTTCTATTTTATAGAAAAATATCCACAAAACAGATTTTATGATTTATATTTAACTAAACAATTTATTATATCTAATTAAATATAAATAAAATAAATAATACGAGAGATGATCCAAAAATGATGTTTTTATGAAAAAAAATTATTTTTTGATGTGAAATAGTGAAAATAATATTTCCATAATTTTTCTACATTTATTTGTATTTAAAACATATTTAATGAGTTTAAATAGTGTTTTAATGATTAAAAATAACAAAAATAACCATTTTCTGAGAACTTAAATTTTATTACAGTTTATTATACATAGAAATAATTCTCCAGAAAAGTTGAGGTTAAAATCATTTAAAATGAATTTTTAATTAATTAATTATGATTAAAAAAATTTAAATCTAGAAAAATATGAAAATAATGTATTTTCCACAAAATAAAAATATGAAGATTTTCTTTAAGGTGTCAAGATGTTTCCCCTAAATTTTCATAATTTTGGAGTAAAAATGAATTTTCTAGGAATATTATAAGATTTTAGCATATATATATATATATATATAATTATTGATATAATAAATAGAAACAAATAAAATACAAAAGAAAAGGAAGCAAAAAGAAAAAAAAACGTGGGCTGTGGGGACTTGAACCTGAGCAGCTAGTTTACCAACACCCACACAAAACCACTAGACCACCACACCACTTTGTTAATAAATTCAACCAAAATAATATTTAATCAACCCTTAAACTTCATCTTCTTCCTCATTCTATAAACCCTAACCCTAAATTTCTATAAACCTTTAATTCGTAATGGTTAGGCCCCGAATTCAGAGGGCTTTTAAAGGACATGTTTAGAGAAGTAAAATGGCATCAAAAACATGGACTCACAATGTGTAAAACGATCGGAATTAAAGCTTCAAACAAGCGCCTAAACTCCACGAATTGGAGCCTTTCAAGGTGTTTTTACTTGGGGTTTTTTGCGGTTTTTGAAGAGCAAGAGTGCAAAAAACTAATGCTACGTTTGGTATTTATAATGGTCTTGTAAAAGTGGCGTTTCTACACTTATTAAAATTCTGGCGGTTACATGTATAACTCGAATTCAATAGTGAATTATAATGCGTTTTTGACCCATTTAAGAGAGGGAAAACATAAAGTTGAAGTGGAGAAACATAACCGATTGATTTAATTGTGTAAAAACGCGTCAAAACCCCGATTGAACCTCGCCGCAGTCACCTTCCGGCCGCCGGAAAAGCGGCCGACGTTAGAGGGCCAAAAACAGAAATTTTTAATTTTTTTTAAACTTTGAAAAATGGCATCTTTAGTCCCTCTAGTTAGTTTGGTTAGTTTAGTCACTTGTTTTCTTATAAAAGCTTAACCAAATTTAAGAAATTTTAACCAAAAATTTTATAAACTTTTACACAATATTTTTAAGTTTTTATCATTTTCCATCGTAAAACTTTGACGTTTTCCAACATCCCTCAACAAGTTTATTAGAAGTTCTACAATAACAAGGATTTAACGATTAATGCAAACATAAGTTTGATTAGAAATTTCAAAAGATCGTAATACGAGAACTGAAATGAAATTACGATAAAGTTAGAAAACGCGTAAATGTTACACAAAGGGAGGCGCTTCTGGTGGGTTGAAATAGAAGGTGGGGGTGTGAATAGCATTAAAGGCTCCAGCTATTCACACCCCATTGCTTCTATTTTAACCTCCCCCTCTCCCGAAGCACCTCGCTATGGCCAAAGCGAGGCGTTCGGGTCAAATCAAATGAGGTGGTTACGAGGTTGCTGGAAAAGCTAAAAAATTTGATCCAAAGCGAGGCACTTCTGATTTGGAGTTTAATTTGGGTCGTTTTTTTAGTGTTTTGAAGTGTTTTTTTTTAATTTAATTATTGTAAAAAAGAATTAAAAAAATTTAAAAACAAAAGTAATAACCCTAATTAAACTATCATTAATAACTCTAAATGTGTATTTATTTTTTTTATTCATTACTTCCGGAAAAGATAAAACATTAATCTCCGTTATCCTTTATCATCTCTAAGAATTAAATTCCTAAAAACTGTTCACCACCATGATCTACATTTATCATGTCTAAGAATCATTTCTCTAGTTCTTAAGTCATTTTTATTGAAAAATCTATCGGAAGATACTACAATGACATCACCATAGGTAAATGAGTAATTGCTCGTTTTTTGTAAAAAATATTATTTCTTGACATGCTTGGTAACAGAGAGGGACACTTTCTTCTTTTGTTCTACAATCTTTGTTAGTTGTTAATGTTGTTCTAGTTTTTTAATTGATTTGTACAGATTGATGATAGTCGTTTTCGGCATTGTAAAAACACACACCATACAGTATCATCCATACAGAGTTAGTTGTACTGGTTGCGAAAAGAAATCAACAGTCGGACCGGCGCTAACAAACAGATTTCCTAAGTTGTGATAAACAAGATAATAGAAAGAAGATCAGAGCTCCAAAAGCAAGTTTGAAGTGATTTTTTTTAATTTAATTATTGTAAAAAATTAAAAAATTTAAAAACAAATTAATAATTATCATTAATAAAAGTGTTTATTTTTGTATGTTTTATTTAAAAAATAATAGTAACCCTAATCAAACTATCATGAACCAAAATGAAAATTCTACCTTTCTAGATTCTACCCTATATGAAAATTCAGTACTTCCGGGAAAGATACAACATTAATTTCGTCATCCTTTATCATCTCTAAGAATTAAATTCCCAACAACTGTTCACAACCGTTAAGATTAAGAAACATAAAATGCGTAAATAATCGTTAAGTGAGGTGAATTATTATCATTGATTACACCTTTGACCTAAAGTACTAATGTGACCGATCATTGCTCTCTTCCTAAAGTACTAATGAAGACCTTGATCTGCAATATTTGAAAATTATCATTTCTTGCATGATAATTTTGGGTGTTTGAATTTCATTAAATAAGTGAAAAAAAGGGAATTGGTTTGTACAGAGTTCGTTGTACTGGTTGCAGAAAGTTGTGATAAACAAGATAATAGGAAGAAGATCAGAGCTCCAAAAGCAAGTGTGAAGTTCAAGAGAAAGAAAGTAGAAGAAGAAGATGAACAGTGCTCCAACATAACTCGCGCCGGCTTGAGATATGAGTTTGATTAGCTTAAATCTCTCTGATCCATGGTATCCACTTTCACCTCAAGCTTTACTTTCCTACCTCTGTTTTGAATTAGTATACAGAGAACAAACCGACGTACATCATTCAATATTTCAACTTCCTGCTAACCTCTGCGCCATCATCGACTACAACAAACCGATAATCATCCTCCACGACACTCCTAATAGGCCTCTCTTTATAGCATGGTACGATTTAGGGTTCCAATTTTGTTTTGTTTTGCTTTTTAATAATAAGTTTTGTGTTTATCAAACCCTAATGTCTAATATTAAGATATCGTTTAGCTCCTTGTTTGAATTATGGATCTCATTGTCGCTACGGTTAGTGGATACCATGGATCAGAGATATTTAAGCTAATCAAACTCATATCTCAAGCTGGTGCAAGTAATGTTGGAGCAATGATTGTCATGAAGTTTAAAGGCTGAACACGATTATAATCAAACTATCAAATATCGGAAATTAGTAAAATTAGTAAAACGATTTATGAAACTATCAAGAATCGGAATTTAGTAAAATTTATTCAATCAATCCATGACAAGATTTAATTTACTTCCAAAAAATAAATAAAATAACAATAATAAAATCAAATCCAGTATCAAACAAACAAAGCCCCAAAAACACATATTACACAGACTACCGATCCCAAGGCAAACGAAGTTTAAAGGCTGAACACGATTATAATCAAACAAGGGTTCATGTTCTTGATTTAAACTTCTTGTTTGAAAAGAAATACCACAGTTCCTTCTTTAATGTTATTTATAATTCTTTCAAACAAAATATTTTGATTGGATGTGACTTCTGAAAACCAGCAACGATCAATTAAACATTTCGAAACGCGTCAAACAGAGTCCGGAAGTCCAGCATAACGATTAGACATGCAAAATTTGTAATTTTGAAAAAATATGGGTATCGACTGCATAGTCCGAGCACCACGTACAATGATTTATGAAAGTTATTCAAACTCGGATGTTTCAACCGAAAAACACAAACGAGCATTAAACGAACTGAAACGCCTCAAACGAATTTTTTCGGATTGGAAACAACTTAAAAGAATTAAAATTGAATTAAAAACATTTTTTAATCAATAACAAACATTTAAAACGAATTAAAACAAATTCATTTTTTTATAAAAAAAACCCTAAAGCGTCTGGCTGTGACCAAAGCGAGGCACTTCGGGTCGCTTTGGTCACAGCCAGGCGCTTTAGGGTTTTTTATAAAAAAATAAATTTGTTTTAATTCGTTTTAAATGTTTGTTATTGATTAAAAAATGTTTTTAATTCATTTTTAATTCTTTTAAGTTGTTTCCGATCCAAAAAAAATCGTTTGAGGCGTTTTGGTTCGTTTATTGCTAGTTTATGTTTTTCGGTAGAAACATCCGAGTTTGAACAACTTTCATAAATCATTGTACGTGGTGCTCGGACTATACAGTCGATACCCATATTTTTTCAAGATACAAAGTTTGCATGTCTAATCGATATGCTGGACTTCTATACTCTGTTTGACGCATTTTAGAATTTTTAATTAATCGTTTTTGATTTTCAGAAGTCACATCTGATCAAAATGTTTTGTTTTAAATAATTATAAAGAACATTAAAGAAAGACTTGTGCTATTTCTTTTCAAACAAGAAGTTTAAATCAAGAACAGGAACCCTTGTTTGATTATAATCGTGTTCAGCCTTTAAACTTCGTTTGTCTTGGGATCGGTAGTCTATGTAATATGTGTTTTTTTTGGGATTTCATTGTTTGATACTGCATTTAATTTTATTGTTGTTATTTTATTTATTTTTTGGAAGTAAATTAAACCTTGTCATGGATTGATTGAATAAATTTTACTAATTTCCGATTCTTGATAGTTTCATAAATCATTGTACGTGCTACGCAGACTATACAGTCGATACTCATTTCTTTAATGTTCTTTATAATTTAAATGAACTAGGTTCTAAATATAATAATAATGTAAATAATAATAATGATGTAATAAGTTATGGTTTCAAAATACAAATTTTGCATGTCTTATCGATATCATGGACTTTTGGACTCTGTTTGACGCGTTTTGGTACTTTTAATTGATCGGATGTGTCTTCTGAAAACCAGCAACGAGCATTGGCTTGAGATATGAGTTTAATTAGCTTAAAATTATATTCAAAATCAGGTTAATGCTCAAAGAAGTCAACATTTGCTGACTCATAGAAGTCTTGATGACCAAATGACTTTTGGTAGATACTTGAAACAAGGTATGGATATGGAGAACATGGAATGAGATGATTTCGTATAAGATTCCTATACCAAAAACACTCTAATGGGGAAGACTGAACATTTATTTTGGTAACGTTTGGTTGGAAAAGTGGATCGGGTACGGAGGAAGTTTTTGTCGGAAAGACATCTATCAACGATGAAGGCAACCTGAAACAACATATCAAACCTGTCTGTTTTTGCTTTATATATCACATGATGACATCATAAGCAAAAGGTAGACCACACCACTAGACCACTGCTCAATTCCAAACAACTGTTCATGCAAGCAAGTAATATTCAGTTGTTAGACATTGTGTGAGGATGCATAGTCATAGAAGTTGTTGTTTCTTTTTTCTGACTAAAACTTAATTTTAGGTAAGAACATTGTGGATGATGATGATAATAACTTCCCTTCAGATTCATTGCACCAAATCTAGTCTTCAGGTAAGTCCACATGGTTAATCATCTATACATTCCATGGGTTTGTGTCTAATGCAAGGATCTTCGAATGCATTATGCGCATTAAATTTCATTAAATAAAAGTCTCTTTCTTTATTTATTATTTGCAACTGAAATTAAATAATTGTTACTCTTGATAGCCATTGTAAAGTTGAGAAACTTGATTTTAAGTACAAACATTGTGGATGATGATAACTTCTCTTCAAATTCTGATTGCACCGAATCCAGTCTTCAGGTAAGTCCACATTATTATTATTTTTATTATTATTATTTACATTATTTATTATATAATGACAATGACAGACTCTTTACTTGAAGTTCCATTGTAAAGTTGAGAAGAAGAAAATGAACAATGGTGGAATTGGAATTGGAATGAAGTTAGTAATAAGGGAGGGAAGGAGGGAAATATTGTTTTACTTTTGGTTTTATGGAGGGAAATGTTTTAAGCTTTCTGCGCTACTAAAGGAAATAGGCAGAATCCGTTTGGGAATGCTCGGCCGACGACTTCGCATTCGAATAGTAGGCCGGGCAGTGCGCATTCTGGTAGTTTGGTTGAGGTGTCGGGTGCGTTGTAGGGAGTGGACAACCAAGGCCTAAGGTGAATCCGTTTGGTGATGCTAAACCTAGAGAGGTTTTGCTTTAGGAGAAAGGTGTGGATTATCGGAAGATTTATTTTAGGAATTGTTTGAGAATATATTTTCTGATCAAAGGATCCACAACTAAACAGTTATTTGGAATGTTCCTGATCATTACAGAAGTGGAACGATCATCCATTGGTATAGAATAATAATGATATTGTGTGTGGGGTGGGTGTTGATGGTGTGGGTTTTTATAATGTGTCTGAATAGTGATGGATGAATGATGGGGATAAAGCATTAGGAACAGTAACGATCGCTTTACAATGCCAAAAACGACTATCTGGTTTACGAGGAATGGGTTGAAGGTGTGTGTTTTATGTATAGAATGGTGAATTATTGTTGTGTGTTAGGTATATGATGGAAAGGTTTGAAAAGAAATAGCACAAGTCCTTCTTTAATGTTCTTTATAATTCAAAGGAACTATGTTGCAAAGGAACTTCAGATCAGACAGACGTTTGTTAAAAGAATTTTGTACTATGCATTCTCACACAATGTCTAACAACTGAATTTTGCTTACTTGCATGAACAGTTGTTTGGAATTGTTTGGTGAGGTAAAACCAGGTCACACCTGTACTAAGTTTAATATCGGAGAAGAAAAAATAACATACTTGAAACCAATGGGAGGATAAACAAAATTGTCTAAAGTAGGACTCTGTTTGTTTGCGCCTATCCAACTGTTGATTTCTTTTCGCAACCAGTACAATGAACTTTGTATGGGTTGTTTGTTAGCGTCGATCCGACTGTTGATTTCTTTCCATTTTTACAATAATTATATTAAAAAAATTAAAAAAAATCACTTCAAAACATATAAAAAAAACCAAAATTAACCCCTGATCCAAAGCGCCTCGCTTTGGCCATAGTGAGGCGTTTTGGTCTTACTTTTTCAGCTTTTCCTGACCTCGTACCGACGTCATTGAAAAGGGAGCCAAGCACCTCGCTTTAACTAAAGCGAGACGCTTTAAGGGGGATGAAAATAAAACCAAATGGGTTTTATTATAACCACCTTTTAATAAAATGAAACAATTTCAAATACCTATAATAAATTAGCATGTTATTCCATATTTTTGTTCATGATTTTTATGTCTTTTTTTCCGAAATACTCTCAAAATAAAAATATTTACTAACCCCCAAATACTCTCAAGGAATAGATCTTCGATGTGACAATAACGTAAGCTTAACTTCTTTTTTTTTAACGGCAAACTTTTACTCCTTATGGGACTTGAACCCATGACCTCTCCCTTAGGTGTTCCTAGAAGCTTTGCTTCTACCATTACTATATCTTTTAGGTGTTGTTTGTTTTTTCTGCAGGGAAAGGTCTGCAGTCTGCGGACCATATCTGCAGAAGAAGAGGTGGATCAAAGGTCTGCTCTCTGCAAGAAACAGACTGTTTGTTTGTTAACGTCTGCAGGTTGCTGGAATAAACTAAAATTAAATCAACTAATTTTTTTATAGAAGTCTGATGGTGGACCGTGGTGGTGGACGGTGGTGGTGGTGGTGGTGGGTGATGGTGGATGGTGGTAGTGGTTGACCGTGGTGGTGGTGAACGGTGGTGGTGGTCGATGGTGGTGGTGGTGATGATGGTGGTTGAGGAGAAGACCTTTGAAGACCTTGGAACAAGTCTGCATCAAGATGAGGTCAGGAAGACCCTTTTGAGTGAAAGGTCTTCCAAAAAACAAACAATCTGCAGACCCCAATCGTCTGCGCGCGTCTGCGCGGCGCAGACAAAAGAGGTCAGAAGTACTTGTAGGCAAAAAATAAACAGCCTCTTAGTGTAGAGTCGTCTCAAGTTTCTTAGGGTTCTAAACCACATAATAAAATTTGGGCCATTTTCGTTAAAAAAATGTTCATAATTATAAACCACAAACCCGATGCAGACAATCCAAAAGCGTAAAATTACTTATGTATAGTATAATTTTTTAGAAGAGTAAACTATCAAAATCGTCCATGAGGTTTGGGCATTTTTCAACATCAATTCAAAAAAGTTTTTTTTCAACTGGACCCTTCATGTATGCGTTTTATTAGTTGTTTCATCCACTTTATTAACTCCGTTTAAAATTAACGTTAACTCGGGGTAGCTTAGACATTTTACCTATATATTTTTTGTTACAAATTTTTTTCACATTAAAATAAAAAAATATTTATAGAACCTTCGTCTCTACCATATCTTCCTGCATCAGTCATCACTAGCAAACAGAGTTGAAACCGTCGTCGTACCAACCCACCACCGTCTCTACCTATTTCCGACGACTCAACCACTACAAGAATTTAGAGCAATAGCAGCAACTAGATCCGGGTCGCCGTTATTGCTCAAGATAAGACATGGAAAAAATAGTTAATCTTGGCCATTGATTTGGTAGTTAACCTTCATCACATTCCTCGTCTTCATCTTTGTGTCTGTCCCTGTAGACCCAACATTATTATCCAAACGAGCGCTCTCCATCCGACCACTGACGAACCACCGTCGTACCACCACCGCCTCGCTTTGGCCATAGCAATGCGCATTGATCCATCAGATTGTGATTATAAGTTCATTCGATTCGTTCGATATTATATCGTTCGTTTTCGTTGTACCCAAAATCTTCAATCACTTCCAAGATCAAATTTCTTCGTTCCCATGATTATGAAACCTAGTTTTGCTTTCTCTCTCTAGACATAGACACAATATTTGTTCGCCAACTATGACAAAAAAAAACACAGTTATACCAACAACACACAGTACTAAGTTTAATGTCGAAGAAAAAAAACATACTTGAAATCAATGAGAAGGTAAACAAAATGGTACATAGACACAACACCACCATGTATCTAACAGTTCGGGTTCCTTCAAGGGTTCTCTCCCATGTATCTAACAGTTGGTACCCTCACTGGTACTCTATTGCCGACTTCCCCGTCCGTGAAGCTGGTTGGAATTTTAGTCTCAATTGAAGCGCCACCTGGCCTAGCTCTCGTCCTTGCCCAAAGATGTGCCCAGTATAGGGTTTAGTGTTAAAGAAATATGTATCTCCTATAACATGTTAAGCAAGTATACGTTGCCCAAAAGCTAGTTGTGCACTTAAGCTGTGAGTGTACTAATGCTTATGCTATGATGATTATAGACTAGACTCAACATGCAGTCCTAGTTCACTATAACCAATGGCTCTGATACCAATCTGTCACACCCACAAATTTCCACTGCGGGGTTTATACCGCGAGGCGCATGACATACAAGGATCCCATAGCCATAAGTCATATGAACGAACTCTAAATGCCCAAACCATTTAGTTCGTTTTCAAAAATCAAGTTTAGTTAAGCTGCGGAAGCGTAAACCAAATTTAAACCTTTTAAAACCATGCGCAAAACAACGCGCCCAAATTAAAACCATATGAAAGAAAACTTAAAAGCATGACATGTAATTTAGGTGTATGCCCAAAACCCCAAATGCAGTGAAACGTGTTGTGCTTCCTAATCGTGACACCGGAAACTAACTACCTGCAAAATCATGTATATCGTGTGTCAACATAAAGTTGGTGAGTTCACAAAGTAAGGTAAGTAAAAGTGTAGGTCTCCCAAACTAAGAACAACAATTAGGTTTCCCAAACCCAAAACAGTAGTCAATAACCAAAACCAAGAACCACTAGTTCAGCGTATGCCAAGGGTAGCTAACCCATTCATGATAACTAAACAATGATATATCGAATTGCTATTCAAACGATGCACTCGCCCCGGGAGCTGGTTTTTGCCTCCCATCATTGCCTATCAACAATGATAAAATCTAAGGACGTAGTTCACGCCCGGCTTCCAGCACGGTGTGAGGTTTGTCAAACCTAATAGCGCTATCAACTAGTAACCCGCTTGCCATAACCCGGCAACTCATTCGGTAAATAGTGAAGGATTTCCGTGATAGAATGCAGTTTAGTTCATCAAGGACATAGAGTGTGAAACTAGCAAACCAGACCCACACAAGGAGTCATAGTATCCCAAAACCCGGGATGTGTAGTAGTCCCAAACCAGACTAGAAAAAGTTAAATAAGTTGTCTCAAACCCGAGACGCATGCTTTTGAGAAAAGAGTAGTGAAACTCACCTTAGGTTGCAAGCAAATAATCCAAACTTCACAAATAAGGACGTGCTACCGACTCCCTATTACATGTGTCACTAAGTGAGTATATGTGTATAATCAATACACCATATAACCCGTTTGTCCAAGACGTTTTAAAATACAAAACTGTGTGAGTGACGCCTAGTGTTTCTATATGCACAAGTAAACCCTATGAATCCATTGGTGAACATAATGATTAACATCAGTTTTACACCTCATACACACCTCATATAAGTGCTCATACAAGTTCATGTCAAATACAAGTCATACAAGACTCCAAATAGCCACATAAATGTTCATTATATAATCTGCATTTTTAGGATAGATTATGCGCTGTGAAAATCAATTTATTAAAACTACTTATCCAATGAATTAGACTCCCAAAATTTTACTGAATATTCCAGGGAGTCTACTGGACAAGTACATATTTTTATTTCGTGACAAAACCATACAAAAAAATTATGAAAAATCATACAATACATCTAGGTCCAGAAAATACTCACAACAGATCAGATTAGTAGAAAAATTCCCAACAATTGCGTATTTATCCAAACGGGATGAATCCACTTGGAAAAGTCAAGTTTCATCAATGTCGACCTACTGTCCAAATTTCATAATCTAATTCTTTGTAAAACTCAAGTTATGATCGTTTAAAGTTGACCCAATTTACTAATCCGAAAATCTGATATGACCTTTAATCAAAGAAAATTCCAAAAACATATCAACCGGTGTCCAAATCAGATGATTTTACCCATTCTAAAAAGCTAAGACCTTGTACAACATGTTCATCCAAAGAATCGATCAAAACAGATATATTTAAGTCATGATACAGGGCCTACAAGTCGACATTCAGATTCTGTCCAGATTTTAATCATGCAATATTATCAATTATATCAAACCCTAATTGCATATCATCAATCAAGAACATCAAATAAACATCATACAAGATTCATCACGCACCAATCTGATCAAAACATGCAAGTTTCTTGGTAAATATCATCATCTATAAACCCTAGATCAGGGCCGTCTCCGAGAGCGCTAAAAAAATTTTGGGCCTCGGGCGAAAACAAATTTGGGCCCAAAATTTTGTAAAGAGAAATGAATTTAAAAAAAAAAACTAAATATAGTGCTAGAGCCAAGGATTGAACTTGAGACCTCTACATTAAATTTGCATGGTTTTTTCAACTCCATTAACAAGACTTTTATGTATAAAACACAAATGTATATCCTAAATATAGAATTTAATATATATGTATATTTTTAAAAAAAAGTTCGGGCCTATTTGTGGGTCGGGCCCGGAGCCAGTGACCACCCAGCCCATGCTCAGGGCTGGCCCTGCCCTAGATGTTCAATAATCCTTAATCATACAACAACATAACACATAATAACACACAAGACCTCGTTTAATCCCATTAAACCTTTATAAAAACCATGTTTTAATCTTTGTAAGTTTATTTCAGATCTTGGACAACTTGTTTATGGTGCTTTATAATATAATAAAGAAGATAAAACACAAAAGGTTTGATAATATACCTAAAGCTTTTCATTCGGGTGATATAAACTCAACTAGAACTCCAAAACTTGATTGATTATGGTTATGGCAGAAGTTAGGAGGTAAGATTTTTGTATGGTAGCTGTTAAGAGTGATTAGGGTTGTGTTATAATGAAAAATTAGGTTAAAAATCAATTTTTATAACAAAAACTAACTTGGGCCGATCTGGGCGTGGCCTGGTCTTTTAGGCTGGTCCAAGTCCAAAGGTTTTATTATATATATTTCATTTTTTTCTTTATAATTGGGATTTACATATAACACCTAGTCCATAAAATACTCTACTCAATATTTTACAACTAAAATACGTTTCCAGTTCATTAGGTGTCGGTTACCGGTTCGTTTCGCTTAAATACATAGAATTCTACACCAGTTCACAAATAAATTCAATTAAGCACATAATTGCAAATAATATCAAATGAGTTATTCTACGATTATTTTTTTTGTTATTTCACCAACGTTCGGGGTTCAATACTCGTGTACGTAGTTCGGTAATTCTTCGAATTACCGTTTCATGCAGTTATTGCTGTGCAACGTGTAACTCATCTTGCTAACCCTAGTTAAGTAGAATGCAAGGAATGTAAATACAAGTAACTAGAGTTTAGTTAAAGTAAGAACCTGAAATTGCGGGGTATCACACATCTAACCAGAATAAGGGTTCTCCTATCCCCCTCGATGAGGTTAACACTCCACCTGATACAGGTAGACGCCATGTCCCTAATTGGGGTATTGTTGAGGGTAACCGCTTTACTACGCCCCCTGTTTGTAGGGACTTCCTTGCCTTGTCTATTCCTCATACTGAAAGACTGTTTCAGCGGTCTCGCCCACGTGAAGAGCTCCTTAACGATAATTCTATGGCTTTTTCCAATGATCTCTCGACCACCACTGAGATAGCTCGCGAATGGGTGAGTTTTCAGTAGGAGAAGGCTTTTTTTGAGAAGGAGAAACGCTTGTTTGAGGAAAGTAGGAAGGCTTAAGTCTCCAAGCTTAGCGATGCCATTTGGCGTATGGCTACCCTTAGGGGTGAGAAGGAAGCTGCTGAGGCCCATTTGAAGAAACGAGAGGTGAAGTACTAACCGGAAACTCCATGCTGTCTCCAAGCGCGAGCAAAGGTTGAAGGCTGACCTTGATGCCCAGGATAAAACTATTGAGAAGTACAAGCAAGTCACTAAGGCCTAGCGGGTGAAGATGAAGGTGTTGAAGGACTCTTGAAAGAAGGAGGGTGGATCCTTTCGTCTTGAAGACAAGTGCACTCAACTTGATGCATCCCTTTGCATGGTTAAGGACGAAAGGGATTCTTTGGGGGCTCAAGTATTTGATCTTTCTGCAGACCACCGCTGGCTGTTAGAGACTTGTGTTCCTCAGGTATACTCTGTGTTTTCTTTTTAACTTTGTAATGTCTTCTCGTTGTGTTTAAAGTACACTCAATTGTTTTATGTAGATTGCTTCTCATGTCAAGGGTGGTCCGCTTACTGCTCAGGTAATGAGTAACCTTCTTGCTGTGACCAAGCGGGCCGAGCACAGGGTGGGCTATCTGGAGGGTCATGCGGATGGTGTTGACATGAAACCCACTTAGGATTTTCTTTTCTTTGGAGTCAATTGTGACGTTGAGTTTAAGAAGAGATCCTGCATTTATGACAACCTAAAGTACCCCCTTGTGGATTTCATCGTGAGCTTCGCTGAGCAGGAGGATATGACCAAACTTAAAGCCGCATTTGAGAGGGCTGGTTTGATGGGGTTGCGGCTAAGGCCCAACACTAATTCCAGCGATGGTTCGGGCCGTGGTGTGGGCACGGATAACCTTGAGGGTGATGAAGAATAGGTGTTAGTCGTAACTGGCCTGCGTGTCGTGTACTTTCGTTGGCTTGTTTAAACATTGACAATTTCCTATTCTTGCACCTATCTATTGTGATGACCGTTTATGCGTTTTTTGTCCATCGACTGAGTTTAATTTGTGGTTGGTGGTTGCTTAATGAGACATTTATTCGCTTATGACTAGGATACCTTGTTTGTGCAGGTATCCAGGTAAGATTTTAGGATTGTTAAGGTCCGCACTTAAATGCGTTCTCAACTTGTTTAGATTCTTTCCATCTTACCATGGTGTTTTAATCGTATACATGACTCTGAATTTGCACGTGTGTGACGCCCGTCGAATTTCCAGGTCAAGATCCGTACACGCCTTTAAACTATGTCATTTTATGTGTGCATTAGACATTGTTACATTGACTATGTTGTCCCGAGTCTAGCAAAGCCCAAACAATTTCAGGAATTCGTTACATTTTTCATTTACGCATGCAAGACCTGATTAATCCGAAACAATTGGCAATGAACAATCAAGCCAATCACACTCTCAACAAAGAGCAACCGAATGCCTGATTATGTCGTACAAATAGAACAAGATAACACGTGACAATACCGAATTTGGAAACTATACAATTCCATACAAAACCCGAGTATTTACAAGACATTTTGTGAACATTCGACGTGTCAATACATTAAGTTTTACCATTGATCAATTTCAAATTATAAACATATGTGATATGAGTTATTATCCAATTACAACATATGTTTAAACCCGATTTACACATGACATTCTATGGAAACAAAACCATATTATTTTATACGTATGTTATCCATAGACAAAACATACAACACTATATATGTATATAAACCTATACCAATCGGTTTTTATATGTGGATAAACTTATTGGATTTCAAAATACATATTACATATACACATAGGTACAAAATTGGCCTATATATATGTGTGTATAATCAAGACAAAATGTAAGGACCGGATTTTGACAAATCAACACAAATATAACACAAGTATAAGTAATCTAGGTGTGGAAACCGTAGATCACATGCAAAATGATAATGATCAAATCAGAACACAATAATATCCATTTTCAATAAGATTTCCATTAATAAATGATTGATAAAATCTTACAAAGTTTAGATATTAATGAAAACCTACACTTTAGAAACCTCTAGAACACACACTAACTCACAAAACCAAATGAACAAAAGTTCTAGTTGGAAATCGACTCCAACATATATATAGACTCTCCATTCGACCTTTGCAGAGGTCGAAGGAACTCATTCGACCCTTACCAAGCTCGAATGAACATCAACAATAAACAACCTACCAATATCAAACTACATTCGACCCTGATGAAATACATTCAACCCCACGACTGGTCGAATGTACTTGTGATGCTTCAAAACTTCAACTTTATTCGCCAATCTTGTACAATCCGAAAGCGATAGCCACATATATGCATCTACACAAAACAAATATTGTATGTATATAAACACACTCATACGAGATATATATATATATATATATATATATATATATTGAAGGGGTAGGGACCCAAATTTACTTGGGCCTCTACCCAAAGCCCAAGCCTAAAGACTGGAACAGGGCCACAAGGCCCAAATGATTACAACAAGGTCAACCATGGGCAAGGTGAGCCCACCACCTGCGGGTGCGGACGAACCAACCAGGAAGCGGGTTGCAACCACTAAGCGCGGATGTTACGCCAACATCCGCCATGGCTCAGAAGTTAAAGCCAAAAGTAGACACGTGGCGATAGCATGTATGATCGTACAACATGGTACGAGCCAATCAGGGTCCAACGACGTGTGGCAAGGAGCATGCTGCACGATCGGCCAACAGGAGAATCACACGTGTCCGAGATCAAACCCGCCGGAGACAAACAGTACGTCTCCTGTACGTGTAAACCAATAAGAATGCATGGGACCACCTCAGCAAGGATCTCCACTAACGAAGGCCTATAGAGGGGACAATAGTACACTCGACGGCCAATCACGTTCGACCAGACCTGTGACCAATCACATGATGCCATGTCAGAGAAAACGGTACGATCGTCCTCTATGATTTCTTACCTGTCACGTATTATATCTTGTTGGGCCTAATCCTGGGCCAATGTGGAGGCAAGCCCTTAACTAGGCCTCAGCCCACTGGGTAAGTTAAGGGTGAATGTCGAGGCCCGTGTGGAACCTATTTAAGGAGCACTTCGTCTCCTTGAATGGATCATTCAGAAATCCCTGAAGAACACACCAGTGCCGACCACGTTTTTGTGTCTGCTAAGTAGAATCCTCTGGATTCGAGGCGGTCGCCCCACATCGGAGATTGTGTTTTTCAGGTCACCACCATCAAGAAGTTATTCGTTCTAGTGAAGGATCTTACTTGTGGAAGCTGGTCTGCCTATCCTTCATAGAGGTAGACTTTTGTTTCTTCATTGGCGCCATCCATACCGGCTAGAGCAACACCTCTTTCAATCTTTCAACAAGAAGAATGGCTAACGAGGAAACTGCAAGGAAGAATCAAGAATCGCCTGTCATCGAGGATGATGATGAGGAAAAATCGGAGGGGACCCCTCCGGCTACGGTTACAAAGACAGCCCACAAGCCAGTGAGAAGGGTCGGTGTTGGTCAAGCTATAGCTCAGAACACTGTTGAATTAGATGACGACGAAGCCAACGAGGAAGAAGACCCAGACGAATGGCTCTTCAAACAACAAGCACAGCTCACTGCAGGATACCAAAAGCGAGTGATGCAACAAGCACAACAACGAGTCCAAAAAACGCTCAACTTCGACACCAACCACAAGGTTTCAGGGCAACGAACAAGAACAAAACAGCAAGCCGTTCCCATAAGGACAACACAGTTGGGAGTCGTAGCAGAGGCCGCGGGAAGGGCTCTCGCAGCCAGGGCAACGCTCCCACCGATGAGGAGGACGGCTATGAATCCAGCTCACAGGCTGAAGGCGACGATGATCTAGTCAAACCTTACAGGCCGAAGGACCTGGCAGAGAAGTCAAAATTCTGTGCCCGCGTCGCGATGGCACCAATACCTGCAAAGGCCAAGCTACCAAGTAGCATCGGTAAATATGACGGAATACGTGACCCAGACGATCATGTACATGATTTCCGCACTGCAGCCCATAGTCAGAACTGGCCAATGCAGGTATGGTGCCACCTTTTTGCACAGACACTTATGGGTGTAGCCAGAGTGTGGTTTGACAACCTCCCGACGGGTAGTATCTTAGACTTCGATGATCTGCTGTCCAAATTTTCGCTCCATTTTTCTCATCAGCGGAAACATAAGAAGGACAAGGCACACATCCTACTCTGTGCTAGGAGAGACAACGAGTCAGTCGAAGACTACATCACCCGATATACACGGGAGGCAATGCAAATAGGGTGCGGAGAAGAACTCACACGAGCGGCCTTCATCCACGGGGTCAACCATGACGACCTCATGAAATGTCTGACGGGAAAGGACAGAATCCCTGAGTCCTTAGATGATGTAATCAAGGCGGCCAAAATTTACGCGTCGTCCGAGAAATCTTTCCGCCATTCCCGCCAACATCAGTACCCCAACAGTCATGGAGGCCGCAGAGACAAAGGCAAACAATCAGTTTGGTCACGCATTTCCGGCTCCGCAGAGGAGGGCAAGTACTCCGCACAACAAGATGCCCGCCAGATTATCAATAACAAACACGCCCGAGATGGGCGGGGAGGGTCTAAGAAGAATACGGAGTGGACACCGCTGACGAAAACACCGTCACAGGTACTCGCCACCGAGCAGCACAACTTCAAGGAACCTCGCCCACTTGGCAAGCGGAGGAATGTAGACACGAGTAAGCGGTGTGATTACCACAATGACTTTGGGCACAACACGGACAACTGTTATAGCTTAAAGATGGAAATTGAATCCGCTTTAAAGTTCGGACAGTTGGGACATCTAGTCAAGAACGTACAGCGCAATGGCCGCGGCCGCGAGAATGACGACCGCGGGGAGGGGCCGAACAAGCGGATACGTAACTTACAAACGCACCTCATAGAACACGTTCCTAGGCATACCTGCCACATGACAGGCAAGGGAACCAGTGGACAAAGGCGAAAAAAACGCCAGCTGACAGAAACGAGCGATGACTCATGGAAAGAACAGCCGGTTATCCTGCCCACTGTCAAGGGAGGAGCATCATCCACATCCCCGCTCATCATCACGGGGATATTCGGTCACTATCGTACTCCGTACATGTTCCTTGACCAGGGAAGCAGTGCAGACATAATGTATGACCAGTGTTTTAACCAGCTCGACGAGGCAGACAAGAAGCGCCTAGTACCAGTAAGCGAACCAATATCAGGTTTCATCCACGAATCGATAATGCCTCGAGGAGTCATCACATTTCCAGTTACCTGGTCGGATGGCAAGCTGTCGCGGACAGAAGAATGCGAGTTTATGGTGCTCCCAGTAACCTCGGCACACGACGTACTAATAGGAAGGGAGGGCCTGGCCAAATTCAACAGCAACGCCTCCACTCCACATCAAATGGTTGGGTTCCCAACCCGCAAGGGGGTGGCGTTCATCCGAGGCAACCGCCAGTGCCATGCAGCGGATGTCCCAAAGCCAGCCAAGTCCGCCAAAAAGCCAAGCCAGTCCATGCCGGAAAAGTGGGTACTCAATCCAAGCTTCCTAGAACAAACCGTCACGATTGGGCCCGCACTATCAAACACAGTGCAGACCCACCTGAAGCAACTGCTCATCAAGAACAAGTATGTTTTTGCATGGACACCCGCAGATATGGTCGGGGTTCCTCGAGAGATAGCAGAGCATAGACTCACCACATACAAATCAGCCGAACCAGTGGTGCAAAAGAAAAGAAGCATGGGGCCCGAAAAAACCAAAGCGATGAATGAGCAAGTTACGGAGCTGTTGAACGCCGGCATATTACGTCCAGTGAAATACCAAACGTGGGTCGCCAACCCCGTAATGGTAGCCAAGGCTAACGGAGGGTGGCGGATGTGTGTAGACTACAAGGACCTGAACAAGGCCTGCCCGAAGGATTGCTACCCATTACCCGAGATAGACCTAAAGGTCGACTCTCTGGCTCACTTTCGTTTTAAATGCTTTCTTGACGCCTACAAAGGATATCATCAAATCCAAATGGCGAAAGGCGACGAGGACAAAACGGCGTTCAGGACAGACATGGGCACCTTCTGCTATACCAAGATGCCCTTCGGACTTAAAAACGCGGGAGCTACGTACCAACGCCTCATGGACTCAATCTTCGCCGCACAGATCGGCGTGAATCTGGAGGTATACGTGGATGACCTCGTAATAAAAAGCACAGAAGAGGATCAAATGCTGACCGACATACAGAAAACATTTGACCAATTGCGACAGGTCCGCATGAAGATGAATCCTAGCAAGTGTTCCTTCGGCATGGAAGAAGGCAAATTCTTGGGTGTAATAGTGACGAAGGATGGTTTTCGAGCAAACCCTGAAAAGGTGCAGGCGATAGAGCGCATGCCATCGCCGGCCTCGGTCAAAGAAGTACAAACCTTAATGGGTTGTCTGGTAGCCCTGAATCGTTTCTTATCAAATTATGCATCAAAGTCGTTCCCGTTCGTAAGCACGCTCAGAAATTGCTTAAAGAAGACAAGCTTCAGATGGACATCAGAAGCGGAAACCGCATTTCAGGACATGAAACAGTGCCTCATGAACTTGCCGACGTTAACAGCTCCGCGCCCCAAGGAACCACTAACGCTATACTTGGCAGTCGCAGACAAGGCGGTTGGCGCAGTCTTATTGGTAGATCGAAAAGGCGTTCAAACACCCATCTACTACGTCAGCCGCACATTGCTAGATGCAGAGACACGCTACTCAACGATGGAGAAACTGGTCTTAGCCTTAGTCCACGCCTCGCGACGCCTACGGCGGTACTTCCAAGGGCACCCAATAAATGTGCTCACAGATTACCGCATAAGCGACGTTCTGAAAAAACCGGAACTCTCGGGAAGGTTAGCAAAGTGGGCAATTGAGTTGGGAGAACATGAAATCTTTTACAAACCAAGACCAGCCATCAAGGGGCAAGTTCTAGCAGACTTTACCATAGAAGTCCCTGCTGACAAGGTAGCAGAATGTCTAGTAGAGCAAGATCCACCACCGCCTACGGTCGAGAAAGACAAGTGGTTACTCTACACCGATGGAGCCAAAAGCGATGACGGCGCAGGAGCAGGATTGCGGCTTATCAGCCCCGACGGCGCCGAGTTTACATACGCCATCCGCTTGAACTTTGAAAGTACGAACAACGAAGCGGAATACGAGGCCTTCCTTGCGGGCCTCAGAATTGCGGATAAGATGGGTGCCCGCTTTCTCGAAGCACATGTAGACTCGATGCTCGTCACTGCACAAGTAAATGGACATTATGAGGCGAGAGATAGCAAGATGGCTCTGTACCTGGAACAGACCAAAAAGATGATGCAGCGGTTCGCACATTAAGTAAAATGGCAGCATCCGTCTTTGAGCACATGGCTAAAGATGTCAGGGTCGAATCCTAAGCACGCCATCTGTATCCACACATCAAGTGAACGTCGTTCAAACGGGCACATCATCGTGGATGACCCCAATAATTGCTTATCTAACGAGCGGTTCCCTACCCGCAGACAAATCCGAGGCACGGAAAATCCAACACAAAGCCATGCATTATCAGATGTCAGAAGGTACCCTATATAGACGATCGTACTTGGGACCCTTATTGAGATGTGTCGACGCGGAGAATGCTATATTCCTGGTCAAAGAGGTACACGAAGAGATCTGTGGTTTACACGCAGGACCAAGAATGGTAGTGGCAAAGCTAATGAACGTGAGATATTATTGGCCTGGCATGCATGTTGATGCCGTCAAAATACTCCGCAAGTGCTACGCATGTCAACGCCACGCTCCAAGCACACTGCGTCCCAAGAACGATTTAGTACCAGTAACCTCCGCATGGCCGTTCAAAAAATGGGCAATAGACATAGTGGGGCCATTCCCCGCAGCCCCGGGAAATGTTAGATACCTCATAGTGGCAATCGACTATTTTACAAAATGGGTCGAAGCAAAACCACTAGTATCTATCGATGACCGCGCAGTGAAGCGTTTCATCTGGGAATTCATCATATGTCGTTTCGGCTTACCAATGAGCATCGTCAGTGACAACGGCCTACAATTCACTGATCAAGGGCTCCAAGGGTGGTTAGCAAGCATGGGAGTTGAACAAACCTTCACCTCTGTTGCTCACCCGCAAGCTAACGGACAAGTTGAGCGAGCGAACCGCAGCATCGTTGACGGAATCAAGGCTCGTCTGAACACCAGGCGGACATGATGGGTCGACGAGGTAGCGAATGTCCTATGGGCACACCGAACGCTAACTAAATCTAGCAACGGCGAGACACCCTTCAGTTTAACATACGGTACCGAGGCTATGATCCCCGCCGAAATCGGGTGCCCATCCGCACGTGTCCTGTTGGCCTAAAAAACAGACAACGATGAAGAACTTCGCCTCAACTTGGACCTTTTAGAAGAGCGAAGAGGGTTGGCCGCACTCAAGGAAGCCAAATACAAGCGGCAGTTGGAGCGCTACTACAATGCTCAGGTCAAAAAGACACATTTTGAAGTAGGTGACTTCGTGTTCCGTCTCAACAAAGCATCGACAGCGGAAGCACCCGGTAAACTCGCACCAACTTGGGAAGGCCCGTATAAAGTCTAAGAAGTGCTCGGAAAGGGCGCATATGCACTAGAACGTTTAGACGCCACCGCAATCCCAAGAACTTGGAACGCAGCTCAGCTGCGTATTTGCTACATGTAATTGTACGAACTGTAATAGTGTCATGTAACGACCCAAACTGGCTTTACGCCTTATCAATGACACACATTTTCTGTTTACCTTAGATTGTATTTACGATGTTAGTAACGTCAATAATAGCAACAATCACTAGAGAGACGCGTCAGCGTTTTTACGCGATGTCGTCACCTTGGTCCGTGAGGAATGCCTTGACAGGCAACACATCACGGGCTAAGCAGCTCAGAGGCACGCCAGCGTTTTCACACGACGTCGCCAACTTGGCCCGCGAAGACTGCCTTGACAGGCAACTCATCGTGGGCTAAGCAGATAAGAGACGCATCAGCGTTTTCATGCGATGCCGTCACCTTGGTCCGCGAACCAATGCTTCAAAAAGCAAGGAACCGCGGACTAAGCAGATCAGAGACGCATCAGTGTTTTCACGTGATGCCGTCACCTTGGTCCGCTAACCAATGCTTCAAAAAGCAAGGAACCGCGGACTAAGCAGATCAGAGACGCATCAGCGTTTTCTCGTGATGCCGTCACCTTGGTTCGCGAACCAATGCTTCAAAAAGCAAGGAACCGCGGACTAAGCAGATCAGAGACGCATCAGCGTTTTCACGTGATGCCGTCACCTTGGTCCGCGAACCAATGCTTCAAAAAGCAAGGAACCGCGGACTAAGCAGATCAGAGACGCATCAGCGTTTTCACGTGATGCCGTCACCTTGGTCCGCGAACCAATGCTTCAAAAAGCAAGGAACAACGGACTAAGCAGATCAGAGACGCATCAGCGTTTTCACGCGATGCCGTCACCTTGGTTCGCGAACCAATGCTTCAAAAAGCAAGGAACTGCGGACTAAGCAGATCAGAGACGCATCAGCATTTTCACGCGATGCCGTCACCTTGGTCCGCGAACCAATGCTTCAAAAGGCAAGGAACCGCGGACTAAGCGGATCAGAGACGCATCAGCGTTTTCACGCGATGTCGTCACCTTGGCCCGCGAACCAATGCTTAAAAAAGCATGACAACGCAAGCTAAGCAGACTAACAGACACATATGGACATTGGCTATGCAAACAGTAAACAAACAATAAAGCCATAAGCATAAGTACATTTCATATAAGGAAATATCAACAAAACACCGGGCATTCGGGTACATAGGCAAAAAACAGGCCCCGCAGGGACACAACACGGATGCCCGAAAATACTATCTATTACATACATCATCAAAAAAGCAAACAGTGGGCACCAACACCTAGTCTAAAACGATTAGATGAGCCCACGAGTCGCCATTACACCAGAACCGGACCATAGGGGTGGGCCGGACCACCGCAGGACAGGCCAGGATGGCAGGCGGCCGATCACAAGAGCCCACAGAGGCTGAACGGTGCGCGGCAATGAGTTGCCCACAGACCTCAGCCAAAGCCCTCATGCGCCGCTCCCCACCGTCGGAGCTCTCAGCGGTGGCCGGAAGCACAGTTCCGGCAGCAACTTGGGAGCAGACTTCAGCTAATTCCTTCATCTTCTTCTCCGGGTCAGCTAAGCCAGCCACCACCCCAGGTGGGTCGGCAGGAGGAACTCCATCCCCAAGAGCTAGCAAGCACTCCACCACCAAAGCTTCTTCAGCCTTGTCACCGGAAAATCTTCCATGTGGACGGAGACTAGTCATGATAATAAGAAACAAGAGAAAAGAGAAAAAGAGAATGGAGTGATGGGTTAATCACCACAAGTAATCCCTATTTATAGACGCTTAAAAGGGGGTAATGATGAGTTACCATTAATGCACGATGTCATCTCAATCGACAAACAGTGACAAGTGTCACATGCAGCTGTCTGTCACGCCGTCAGAAGTCATTAATGACTGACGGCTGACGCCTAAGTTCCCTAGGATAATCATGACAAGTAAGATGAAGAGACATGCACATATGAAAAGGCACAAGGCACACAAAGCGTCATAACAAAACACAGATGTTCAACATACAAGTTCAAATAAAATAAAAGAGTTCAACACTCATTCCTCCCCGAAGTCCACTCGGTCAATGAAGTCGTCGTCAGGATCGTCAACGGGCGGAGCAGAGGAGGTGCCCGCACCTAGTGGAGCGGTTGAGGGTCCTTCACCATGAAGCGCAACCGTCACCCGTGCAGCCTCTTCTTGAGCTTCCTTCTCCTTCTCCGCCTGCAACTCTTCATCCGCCTCCTCAAAGGCGGCACGAAGAAGCCGCACCCCATTAGACGACTTGGCGCATTCGGCGATCACATCCATCACAGGGAAAGTTAACTCATCATACGCGGCAACCTCCGCATCATATTCCGCCACCGCGTCAACGTCACGATAAGGGTTATCCTCCAAGGCACGCCCGCTAAGACAGAAGTCGAACCCCTGTTTAAAGCCGAGGACAGCACCAAACTGCTTCGACTTCTCCAGCAAGTGGGCAACAGCCTGAACCATCGCCGGTTCCTCCCATACGCGAGAAAAAACCTACAACGCAGAGGATTAAAAAGTGTCAAAAGTTGCAACAACACAACAAAGTAATAAAAGGGATGCCAGAAACACACACCCCTTGGATCCCAGTAGTCATCAACCAGTTCACATCATTCAGCGCCTCTTCTTGACTATCCTGGGCGGCACATAACATGTTCTGGGCACTGTCGTGGGAGGCAGAAAGATCCTGGACGTCAGTGCTAAGAGCTTTCTTCTCATCACGGAGGACATCAATCTCACGCTTCAGCAAAATAATATCATTTTCTAGCCTCGACACCCGAGAAGATTGAACCAACACCTCATCTTCTTTTTTGGCCAAGTCCGCACGCGCAGTGGCGGTATCGGACCTTTCCTTCTCTAACTCAAGCTCCTTTGCTTCTAAGGCAGCTTTAAGACGGTCAACCTCACTCTCCAAACCCCGCGCATGGTCCCGCTCTTTGGCAATAACCTGATTTGTAGCTTCACAAGAGGCTTTCCATTCCTGGAAAGACTTGGCATGACGCTCCTCAGCGGACTTCGCCTGCGTCAAAGCATCAGACAAAGCTTTAGACCGGGCTACACAATCCTTATTGTGCTTGTCGAGCACATTCTTGAATTCCGCTTTGCGCGCCGCTAATTCCTGTTCAGCCTGCATCAATTCCTGATACCCGAGCCGCACCTCACTCAATGTAGCGGCAGCCATGGCCAGCCCAGCGGCACCGTCTTGGAGAAGCGCCAGGCGGTCCCGTTTAGCAGCATACGCTCGCTCGGCAGGAGGTATGGAACCCGATAACCATTCCTCGCAGGTATCTATCTGGAAAAAGCGGCCATCTTCGCGCACGGACCAGTCAGGCCTGTAAATTGGCCCGGTAGCAACATCCAGTCTAAGCCCGCTGGAGGCTATCCCCGTTGTATCAGCCTTTTTAGGATTACCGCCGCTAGCGGGCATGTTTTCTTTCACTGACCCACCGCCATCGCTGCCACCCGCCGACCCGCCACTAGAGGATAAGTCAACATACCCTGTATTCTCAAAGGCACCACTTGAAAAACCAAGGTCGTGTAGATACTCCACACCACTTGGGGACTTAGCTTGCAACCCCATGCCCCCATCATCACCAACCTTAACACTCTTTCCTTTCTCCTGCTCCCTTCGTCTTGTTTCCGCCGATAGTTTAGCTTGTTGTAGCTCAGCCTCACGAGCTTCCTCGGCTTTCTTTTCTTCAGCCGTCCGAACATCCCCTTGCGGCGAAAGCTGTTGACTCGCCTCGGTCTCGGTTGGCCGTTCGCCATCTCCACCCTGTGTCGGGGCAATAGGCGGCGTAGCCCCAGTAGACCGCGAGCCAGATACTTCGGACAACTTAGGCCCGCCAGGGAAAAGCAAGGGCGCACCTACAAGAACACAAACATGAGAAAGGGAATACAAGAGCACAGAGACAGGGTGGTAAACAAGGCTATACCTGGATGGACTTCCTTCACAATCTTAGAAGCCAAGCGAGGCCGCTTATGGGACACAGCCAACCGAACTTTCAAGTTGGACGCCGAAGAATCCCCTGCGGGCACTTTCCGCTTGCCAGCATGCTAACCACGTCCCGCAGCCTCTTCCCAGCACCAT
Organism: Ambrosia trifida; assembly: GCA_028751855.1. Lineage (NCBI taxonomy): Eukaryota > Viridiplantae > Streptophyta > Magnoliopsida > Asterales > Asteraceae > Ambrosia > Ambrosia trifida. The sequence continues at coordinate 29,410,861 of CM054122.1, forward strand.
GACCACCGCTTCCCGACCCCCCGCCGGGACTACTAGATATGGGTGGCGTGGTAAACACTTCCAAATAATCCCCTTTATCTTTGGCCCCGCCAGATACAGGTGGCTGTCGAGAAGAACCCCCGCCACGACTAATACCTACACGAGCCCGACCTCGGTGAGATAACGAGTAAGACTCATCCTCAGACTCGTCATCAGATATAAACATAAGATTAACCCCCCAGCAGAAACTGCATTTCGAGGGCGGGGATTAATGGGAACATCACCTGGAATCAGGGTGTGTCCAGGAAAATCCTTAACGTTAACAGCCACAAAGTTCTTGAGCGTCTGCTCCACTAGAGGCTCCTCATCCGCTTGGAGCGGCTCCCACCTGAACTCACCATCTACTCCAGCCACAATCGAATAAAAACAGCTTGTTTCTACAAAAGCAACACAAGAATAAAACAAAAGGCCAAAAATAAGTTAATGCGACAGAACAAGCAACAGAACGCAGACGTACCTTTACCATTCACATAAAAGTGCGGATTCTGGTCAGCCCACCCACCCACACGGCTGACACCCGCCATCAACAACGCCTCAGGCCTCACGTTCGCCATCTCAATAGAAGTCACTTGCTCCGTAATCTTCTCATACCAATCGAAATCGGCATAATTGACAACCGGGAAGTCCTTCAGTTTTGCCTTGGCGGATACAGCCAACCATTGCAAGGACACCGGCACAACCCCTTGCCGGATAAAGAAGAACTTTGTTTTCCAGTCATGCATACTGCGCGGCGGTTCGTTACCAACAGGCCTAATCCTACTCCGTTGCGTAAAGGAGAACCACTGCGGACCCCCGCGGGTAAGCCGGTAGAATGCATTGAACATCTCAAAGGTTGGTTCGACACCTTGAGAAGGACACACGAATTCGAAATGCACCATTCGGGTCATGCCCAAGGGAGTCACCTGAGTCAAATACATCCCATACCGGAGGAGCAAATCGTAGACGAACCGCGTCGCCGGCAACCGAAAACCGGCCAATTGGAAATACGCAGCATACAAAGCCATCCTGTCAGGGCCCGCATCAAGGACAGTTTCTCTGTCAGATGGCAGCGTCGGCTCCCAACTCGCCGGAATCTCATAAAGTTCTAAAAATTGCTCAAACGATTCCCTCTTCCACTTGATCGGAGCATCAGCCATACAAACGGCTTCTTTTTTACCCCTAGCATCAGCGTCAGCCATCGTGGATCAAGAGAAAAAAAACGAACAAACTTTTGGAATAGCAACCGGCAGACGGTTATCACGAAAGAAAGAAGTGAAGAATTTTGAGTGAACAAAGAGAGAGAGGATTCACAAATGGGAGTGGGAAGGGCTATTTATACCGCCCACATTAATTATAGTGGGCCACACAAACACAGCCAGGCCCACCATCTACACGACACGTGGCCCACGAAAGCGAAAAATCCTGCCACGCGCAGCGCGTCGCCCACGCGCGCCTGACACAAGTACTCCAAAAGTCATTCCTCCATAACTGACATGACGGCAAAAAAGATGCGGCAGGCAAAGAGTCAGTCACTTCAACTGTTAGATCAAGTTCAATGATGACGACCTTTCGAATTTCCCTCCAAGAACAAGCTTGTCTATAATATCAAACTTGATAGCCACAGCGGTATGATGAACCCGCTTGACGAAACACGTAAAAACCCGCCAAGATACACAACCCGTCAAAAAACAAAACCCGCCATAAAGACTCCAACTTCTCCTTCTCAATCAGTCCATCACCCCTCATGCTTTTGCTACACACAACCAAGAGCGCCACTGGACTAGGGGGACTTGAAGGGGTAGGGACCCAAATTTACTTGGGCCTCTACCCAAAGCCCAAGCCTAAAGACTGGAATAGGGCCACAAGGCCCAAATGATTACAACAAGGTCAACCATGGGCAAGGTGAGCCCACCACCTGCGGGTGCGGACGAACCAACCAGGAAGCGGGTTGCAACCACAAAGCGCGGATGTTACACCAACATCCGCCATGGCTCAGAAGATAAAGCCAAAAGTAGACACGTGGCGATAGCATGTATGATCGTACAACATGGTACGAGCCAATCAGGGTCCAACGACGTGTGGCAAGGAGCATGCTGCACGATCGGCCAACAGGAGAATCACACGTGTCCGAGATCAAACCCGCAGGAGACAAACAGTACGTCTCTTGTACATGTCAACCAATAAGAATGCATGGGACCACCTCAGCAAGGATCTCCACTAACGAAGGCCTATAGAGGGGACAATAGTACACTCGACGGCCAATCACGTTCGACCAGACCTGTGACCAATCACATGATGCCACGTCAGAGAAAACGGTACGATCGTCCTCTATGATTTCTTACCTGTCACGTATTATATCTTGTTGGGCCTAATCCTGGGCCGATGTGGAGGCAAGCCCTTAACTAGGCCTCAGCCCACTGGGTAAGTTAAGGGTGAATGTCGAGGCCCGTGTGGAACCTATTTAAGGAGCACTTCGTCTCCTTGAATGGATCATTCAGAAATCCCTGAAGAACACACCAGTGCCGACCACGTTTTTGTGTTTGCTAAGTAGAATCCTCTGGATTCGAGGCGGTCGCCCCAAATCGGAGATTGTGTTTTTCAGGTCACCACCATCAAGAAGTCATTCATTCTAGTGAAGGATCTTACTTGTGGAAGCTGGTCTGCCTATCCTTCATAGAGGTAGACTTTTGTTTCTTCATATATATATATAGATATATATATATAGGAACATGTGTGAGATTAATCTACAATACATATATATATATACACATACATATGCAATATATATGATAGTGTATATGTGGATGAATCCATCAAACAATGCTCATATATATATATATATATATATATATATATATATATATCACGACACACATATGTGTGTGTATGTTTAGATTTTGAACCACAGCTCATCTTATACACTCACAAACCACATAATATACATACACTCATATATATATATATATATATATATATATTTAAACGCGATACATACAACCATGTGTGTGTATTGTTTTGAAAGCTACTTGTCCATAAACCACTTAACCTATACTTTCACAAAATCTATTTCAAGACCAAGCCACCATATCCAATCTATGCATATTGACCATCCTAAAACTGTGATACCCCACAATTTCAGGTTATCACTTTAACTAAACTCTAGTTACATTCCTTGCATTCTACTTAACTAGGGTTAGCTAGATAGGACACACGCTGCACAATTATAGGTTAATAACTGCATGAAGTGGTAATTCACGGAATTACCAGACTGTATACATGATAAGTGAACCTCGGACGTTGGTGAACAATGAAGTTAAATAATTGTGAATTAATTGATTGAGATTGATTTCAATTACGTGCTACTATGATACTCTGTGAAACTATGTGCAAACCGTATGTGATTACGTGAACTTAAACCGAATACGCTAATAAAAATTGTAATAGGTGGACTGGTAAGATGGTTGGGGTCTTAACACATGGGGATTACACGTATTAAGGTCCAAAATAGCGAAAACATCGATGAAAACACGTTGTACGACGAAGCAGGTAACCCGGCGCGGGCCGAAGCGCTGTGACGGCCGCTCACAGGCTTCAAGCGGCCGCGCGCGGGCATTTGATATCACCAAACCGCCTTAAACATGTATTTAAGCAACCTTAAACCTCTTGTATCTTTTAAACTCAAACCCTAATCGCCCCCACTGCCCTATTACGAAATATTAACCCCTAAACACCTGCTAAGGCGCAAGAACATCGATCGAGAAGCTTCAAGAGCATTCGGTTGATTGTTTCAAAGAGCTTGCGGTATAATCTTTAATCTATTGTGTTTTAATCTTTCTTTAATATGTTATAAAACCTTATAACCAAGTTTGTCCAGGTCTGAAACCTTTTTATAAAGATTAAAACTTGAAGTTTATAAAGATTGAATGGGTTAAACATAATCCTATGCGATTAGTAATTGATAGGTTGCATGATTATGCATGTTCTTGATGTTTTAGACTCCTAGGGTTTATGAATGATGATGTTTATGATGTATCATTAGGGTTTTGATCAGATGTGGCTCTTATTAATGTTATATGATGATTATAAGGTGTTATTGATTGATAATATGCAACTAGGGTTTGATATAATTGATAATATTGCATGATTAGAATCTGGACAGAATCTGAATGTCGATTTGTAGGGTCTGTTACGTGACCTTAAAATGTTGATTTTGATCGATTCTTTGCATGAATAGATTTTACATGGTCTTAGCTTTTTAGAATGGGTAAAATCATCTGATTTGGATGTCGTTTGATATGTTTTTGGAATTTTCTTTAAATAAAGGTCATATCAGATTTTCGGATTAACAAACTGAGACAACTTTAGACAATCATAACTCGAGTTTTACAAGGAATTAAGCTATGAAATTTTGAAAGTAGGTTAACATTGGAATAACTCGGCTTTTCCAAGTGAATTCATCCCGTTTGGATGAATACACGATTTTTGGGAATTTTTCTACTAAACTAATCTGTTATGTGTAGTTTCTGGACATATCTGTGATGTATGATTTTTCGTAATTTTTGCGTTTGGGTTTTAGACAAAACAAAAATATGGGTTAACAAACGAACCCCAAAGAATATTCAGTAAAACTTTGGGAGTTTAATTCAGTGGTTAGGTATTTTAAATGAATTAGTTTTCATGGCGCATAATCTGTCCTAAAAACGCAGATTGTGTATTATGTGTTTATGTGACTAATTGGAGTCCTATGTGGTATGTATTTGACATGTACTTGTATGGGCACTTGTATGAGACGCATATGAAGTGTAAAACTAATGATAACCAACATATTCACCAACGGGTCCGTGGGGTTTACTTATGTATGTAGAATCACTAGGTATCACTTACACGATTTTGAACATTTAAACGTCTTGGACAAACGGGTTATATGGTGTAATGTTATTACACATATACTTACTTAGTGACACATATACTAGGGAGTCGGTAGCACACCCTACTTTGGAGTTTGGATTTATTTGCTTGCATACTAAGGTGAGTTTTACTACTTTTTCTCAAAAGCATGCGTCTCGGATTTGAGACAACTTACAAAACGTTTTCTAGTCCGGTTTGGGACTACTTTTACATCTCGGGTTTTGAGATGCTTTGAATCCTTGTGTGGGTCGGGTTTTGACTCTTTGTGTGGGTCGGGTTTACGATTCCTTGTGTGGATCGGGTTTTGATCAGTTTAAAACTTATTGGTCCTTTGTGAACTAAACACTCTATCACTTGAAAAGTCCTTGCATATTATTGGGTTAATCGCTAGAGGCGAACGGGGTATTAGTTGATAGCGCTATTAGGTTGTGCAGCAACCTCGTGTTTGCGATGCTGGGAGCATGGATATGAACTTCTGACCACATTTGAGAACTAGTGTTGATAGACACTAGTTATTGAGGCAAATTATTATATTACTAAAGGTTTCCCAATAATACTGTTTAGTTACAATGAGTGGGATAGCTACCCCTGACACGCTTAAACTGATAACACTTGAACATTTTGGTCTGGAGGACCTACGCTTTTACTTGGTTACGTGGTTTTGGAAACCAGCGCATTTACTTACTCACTTTCTTTACTTTGTGAACTCACCAACATTGTTTGTTGACCCACGATATAAATGCTTTTGCAGGTAGTTAGCTTCCGGTGCCATGATTAGAAAGCACTACACACTTTACTGCATTTGAGTCTTGGGCATACACCTAAATTACATATCATGCTTTTACGTTTTCTTTCATATGGTTTTAATTTGGGCGCGTTGTTTTGCGCATGGTTTTAAAAAGTTTAAATTTGGTTTACGCTTCTGCAACTTAACTAAACTTTTTGGTAAACGCTAAACGTGATTTTCAATAACGAACTAAATGGTTTGGGCATTTAGAGTCGTTCTTATGACTTATGGCTATGGGATCCTGGTATGTCACGTGCCTTGCGGTATAAACCCCGCATTGGAAATTTGAGGGTGTGACAAAAACACCTTCTCTTTTCCCTAGATTTTGGCTCACCAAGAACAAGAAGAAGGCATGCATAATTAGTTAACTTCTTTGATGAATTTGGTAATTACCTTTTTAAACAACAAAGTCCCATGTGTTTGACCTTTCCATAAGAAACGACCACCCCCTACCTTCTCTCTCTCTCTCTCTCTCTCCTGTATATATTGTTGGGAATCCTGGTATCAAATACGAAGCGGAAGCGGTTTATGTATTTAACAAAAACGGATTATATATACAATATATATAAAAGCCAATTATATATATATATATATGATTTATTAATCCAATTAATAGATATTCCCAATCAGGATCTCAGTTAAACGCGTATAAACAAATAAATAATATTAACAACCATAGGGGGTTTCAGTAATCAACCTTTGACGACTACACCGGAATTGTAACACGCGGGTTACAACGAATCCTCGCTAGTAGGAAGTTCACAACCGAGCACGAGCCACCCGTAGGTAGAACCGGCCAAGGAGAGGAGGTGGCTGAGGTATTTGGTCGAACACAGGAGGGCGACGGCCCTTTCTTGGTGCATGCCGAAACTTCAGGAGGGAGGAGGCAAGAGGCGTTGTTTTGTTATGATAAAACTTGTGATTAGGGTTTACACCCTAATCCCCTATTTATAAAACAACTCTCTTGGAATATTCTCATAATATTCCATAATATTAATCTAATTAATATTAAGTCCCTCTAGTTCAAAATATTATTATTTCATAAATAATAATCCACCTACACGTGAATTTATCTGATTCTTGTACCAACGTGTAACTTTTCGGATCGTACCGGGTCGGGTTACGTTGACCTCGACTTTAATTACATCAGACATACTATATATCCAACAATCTCCCACTTGGACGATTTTAATTAAATGAGTCAACGTGTGCAGAGTTGGACGCCTAGCTGCATCGCACTGCACCCAACACAGTATGACACTTTACAGTCGTCAACTAGTTCTTTTAGTTCAAGTAACTCTTTACTTAACCAAATACTATAGCCCTGATAATTCTATCAACAAGTCCCTTCTGCATAGACATTCGTTGATCATAAGACATGGATCATGCATTCTTATATAGTGATCAACCATTCTCTATTCTCGTCTTTAATTCAAAGTGGTCTAACGAACTACCTTAGTCCGAGCGTAGCCATGCGTTTATACTAGCTTGAGTTAACGAGGGCGCCATAATGTCTAAACTTCTAATCCTATAGAAGTGCATAATTCCATCAACGTCATACAACTCCCACTTAATCTTGGATTTCTCCCAACGCTACCCGGATTGCTACCCATGTTTCAGGATAGTGTTAGATAACATCAAAGATAGTCCTTGATCAATGTAGTTTAATATGTGCCTTAGGAAAAAGGACAAATTGAACATATCAATATCAAAACATCTCATGACACAGATCCATGGGGATCGTTTTGAAGCGAGTTACATCCAATATCATTCCCTAATGATATCTGTGAATTATGATTCTCAAACCCTTGAGTTATTCATCTCATGAATACAATCATTTCAATTCACAATAGTCTTACATTCAAATTCATTCCCATGTAATTTGATCTACTATGGACATTTTAGAATACTCTTATTCAAGGATTTAAAAATACAAATAACGAACACAGTCACAAAATATTTAAATTTGCATTTAACCCATTAAATCAAATAAATATTCAATGCAATTGTTATAGTTCAAAATAAAACACCAATCCTAACTACAGTCATGTCCACTGTCCAGCAACTCTATGCCCTATCTTTCCAGCATGCTCCTCATGTTTAGCTTAAGGTAAAGGCTTAGTAAAAGGGTCAGCCAGATTTAGATCTGTATAAACTTTGTGTATTACGATGTCTCCACGTCCTATTATCTCTCTAATATAGTGGAATTTCCTGAGTATATGCCTTGTGGTCTGATGTGACCTTGGTTCGTTTGCAAGATCAATGGCACTAGTGTTGTCACACAGTATCTCGATTGGTTTCTTTATGCTAGGCACAACATCGAGATCAGTAATGAACTTCTTCATCAAGGCAACCTCCTTTGCAGCATCCGATGCAGCATTGTATTCTGATTCACATGTGGATTGAGCAACCACACTTTGCTTAAAGCTCTTCCAAGTAACAGCCCCACCATTCAGAATGAAAACGTATCCCGTTTGTGACCTTGAATCACCACGATCAGCCTGGAAGCTTACATCAGTATAACGCTTAACTAACAGCTCCTCTTCCAGTCCTCCATATATTAAGAACATGTCCTTAGTCCTTCTCAAGTACTTAAGAATGTTCTTCACTGCAGCCCAGTGGCTCTCTCCTGGATTCTGTTGATATCTACTTGTCATGCTAAGAGCATACGAGACATCAGGTCTAGTACATAACATAGCATACATGATAGAACCAATCGTAGAAGCATATGGAACTTTTTCCATCTTCTTTTTTCCTCTTCAGTGTTTGCACACTGGTTGCTATTAAGAATGGTTCCATGTGCCATGGGCAAGAGCCCCCTTTTTTAGTCTTGCATTGAGAAGCGTCGTATGACCTTATCAATATATGTACTTTGACTTAAACCCAATAACCTCTTTGATCTATCTCTATAAATCTTTATTCCCAGAATATAAGCGGCTTCACCAAGATCTTTCATTGCAAAACATTTACCCAACCAGGTCTTAACATCTTTAAGCATAGGGATATTGTTTCCAATGATTAGTATGTCATCTACATACAGTATGAGAAATATGGTATAGCTCCCACTAGATTTCCTGTAAACACATGGTTTATCTTCGTTCTAGATAAAACCAAACTCTTTGATTTTCTGATCAAAACGGAGATTCTAGCTGCGAGACGCTTGCTTTAATCCATAGATGGATTTATTCAGCTTGCACACCTTATTAGGATTCTTTGGATCAACAAAACCTTCAAGTTGAACCATATAGACATCTTCCAGTAAGTGTCCATTAAGGAACGCGGTCTTGACATCCATTTGCCATATCTCATAGTCATAATATGCAGCAATGGCAAGTATAATTCTAATAGACTTAAGCATGGCTACTGGCGAGAAAGTTTCCTCATAATCAATTCCTTGAGTCTGAGTAAAACCTTTCGCTACAAGCCATGCTTTGTAGGTTTGCACATTCCCATCCATGTCAGTCTTCTTCTTGAAAATCCATTTGTTTCCTACAGTCCGACATTCGGCAGGAAGATCAACCAAATCCCAAACTTGGTTATCATACATGGATTGCATCTCTGCATTCATGGCTTCTTGCCATTTCTTGGATTCCGATTCCAAGATTGCGGCTTTGTAAGTAGCAGGCTCAGCTTCATCAATCATGAAGATATCATCATACCTTTCAGGTGCACGACAATCCCTAATACTTCTTCGAACACTTGGTGTTTCTGTTGTTTCTTGATTCCTCTCAGGCTCAACTTCAACAACATGATCGATTACTTTTGGTTTGGTCTGAACAACTAGTTCAGTCACTTGTGATTCTTGAATTTCTTAAAGATCCACCTGGTTATCTCCAATCCCTTGTGCCAGAAGCTCTTCCTCCAAGAAAGTGCCTCTGTTTTTAGTGAAAATCCTATTTTCAGTGGGGTGGTAGAATAGGTAACCGATCTTCTTAGCGTATCCGATGAAAACCACTTTTTCGCCTCTGGGATCTAGTTTATCCGAAGATTCTAAAGTGACATAAGCATTACATCCCCAGACTTTAAGATACGATACATTAGGTTTCTTTCCATTTTATATCTCATAAGGTGTTTTGTCAACCTTCTTTGTTGGAGCTATATTCACAAGTCTTGCGGCAGTTTTCAAAGCATAACTCCAAAAGGATTTTGGAAGGTTTGTTAGATACATCATTGATCAAATCATATCTAATAAAGTTCGATTTCTCCGCTCAGACACACCATTATGTTGTGGTGTTCCAGGTGGAGTGAGTTGTGAAACTATTCCACAATCCTTTAGATGGTCGATGAACTCCTGACTAAGATATTCACCACCTCAATCTGATTGAAGAATCTTAATAGTTCTATTCAGCTGATTTTCTACTTCGTTTTGGTACTCCTTGAACTTTTCAAGAGTTTCATGTTTATGCTTCATAAGATAAACATAACCATATCTACTGAAATTATCAGTAAATGTAACAAAGTATTTTTCTCCATGTCTTGACATTGTTCTGAATGGACCACATACATCTGTATGTACAAGTCCTAACAGATCATTAGTTCTTTCTCAAACATTCGAAAAAGGTACTTTTGTTAACTTTCCACTCAAGCATGATTCGCATATTCCAAACGACTCTGAACCCTTGGAATCTAGGATTCCCGCGGTCTTGAGTTGTTTAACACGATTCTTGCTAATGTGACCAAGTCTACAATGCCACATATACGTATCATTAAAGTCCAACTTATTACGTTTATGGGAGATATTGCATAATATGTTATCGTTTTGGATTTCTATCTCATAGATTCCATTGTTGGGTTTTGCATCAAAGTAAAACATATCGTTAAAATGAGCAGAAATAAATTCACCATTAAAACGATAATTAAAACCTTGTCCACGCAAAGCAGAAACTGAAACAATATTTCTAGTCACACTAGGAATGTAATAAACATTGTTCAAAACAAGTTCTAAAATAGAAGGAAGTAAGATAACATATTCTCCTATCGCCTTCACATCAATTCTTTGTCCATTGCCAACATGGACCTCCAAGTCACCCTGTTTCAGCTTTCTAATCTTTCTTAGTCCCTGCAAAACATTACAAATGTGGAAACCACATCCTGTGTCAAACTCCCATGTTTTGCTAGAAAAAGCAAAGATTTCAATAACATATATACCTGAGGACTCTCCTCCAGAAGCCTTGGCTTGCTTCAGTTCAGCTAAATACTTAGCACAGTTCCTCTTCCAATGCCCAATTTCATCACAATGAAAACACTTGGCATTTTTCAGAGGTTTCTTGTTGGCAACAGATTCGCCCTTTCCCTTCCCTTTGCCTTGATTGCCTTTCTTCTTGGTGTTAGGTTTCTTAACTTGACCCTCCTTGGTCATTAGCACTAGTGCAGTTTCGCTAGGTATGTTCACCTTAGCATTTTAGAGCATCTGATGCAGTTCTGCAAGTGTCTTCTCCATACCATTCATATTATAGTTCATAATGAACTGATCATATGACTTGGGTAATGAGTTGAGGATAATATCCCCAGCCAACTCATCGCTCAAGGGAATTCCAGACGAGCCAAGTGATCAACATATGCCTTTATCTTTAGCACATGTGTGCTAACTGATGTACCCTCTTGCATACGAGTGGTTATAACTTATAAGCGATCGCATCACATCAAACCTCTCATGACGAGCATTTTGTTGCAACATTTCCACTAGATGCTGATGCATCTCGTATGCTTCCATGTCTTCCATGGTCCTTTGAAGTTCAGGGATCATGGATGCCAACATCAGACATGAGAACTTTCAAATAGTCATCAAAGTGCTTAGCATAGTTTCTATAAGCATTAGTGTTTATGCTGATGGGTTCATCAGGGACTGGTGTTTCAAGAACATACAACTTGTTCTCCTCCTTGAGAACAATTTTCAAGTTGCAGTGCTAGACCATGAAGTTGGAGTGGTTCAGTTTGTCCTTCTCTAAGATGGACTTGAGAGAGAATTGGGAGGTGGAATTGTTTTTAGTTAACATCTACGAAGTTTAAAATTAACTTATTAGTATTTTATGTTTTAAATGTCCTAATTATTTTATGACCCAAAAAAGCAAAATTAATTAGGATGAGACCCCGATTCATCAATACACAGTGAACTGGCTTAGCACTGTCCACTGATATGATTAGGTAGGTAAACAACGATTGTTAATTATGTCCACTACACAACTCTCCATTTGGGGTTATTGCTAAGAGCGATGTATGTTTAACACCAACTATGCCCACTTGATAAACAAGCGATGTTTGGTCCTTTACTGTTAACTGTAACACCAGCCTATGTTACACAGGAAACGCTGTTGGGTCTGCTGACCTGGAGAAGAACAGATGATTGGAAAGCCAAAACATGCTAACAGTTGATCCACACAATAAACAGTCCTTACAACATACTTCTCCCAAAAGACTACTGACTCTAACAACTGTTCTATCCAAACAACTGCTATGACAACTGCTGATACAAAGGACTGTTGAATAAACACTGATGAAGAACAACTGCTGACCAAAGGTCTGATGAAGAACAACTGCTGATCCAAGTACTGAAGACTAAAGAACTGCTGGAGCCAACAGCACTTAGGCTCCAGCAGAGGATACAAGACCATCAGAGTTTTCCTACAACAGTAGTTTACCTTCAGTGTTTTCAATGTAACAGTAGTTTGTAATAGGCAGATGTTTTATGTTTGTTATTCTGTTAGAGGTCACTGTCTTAGGTGACGTCAGCCTAGGTCATCAGTGGTTTAGGTTTGTCTATAAATAGAACAGTGCTTGTACTGTTCTATTGCATCACACACACAAACATTCTCTCAGACAAACAATCACTGTGTGATCAGGCTGAGGGGGAGTACTTGTATGATTGTAATCTTTTAGATTAATGAAAGCATTCGATCAGAAAACAATTACTCTCATGTTTTGATTAATAGTTTATTATTCCGCTGCACTTTCCATTCTACATTCATTTCACTCTTATCATTTTAGTTAAACATAATCAAAACAAACAAACTCAGATCCTAACAATTGGTATCAGAGCTTGGTCAATTAAATTCGATCTAACAAATCAATTTAATATAAACAGATCAGCTCACAATTATTGATATCGTTTGTCTGTTGGATTGAAAACAGAGTAATAGTTTAATTTCGTTTCAACCGTTTTTTAAACAGACATTGTTTTTTGAAAAATCAGAGAATGGCTTCAATCAATCACGATCCACATAACACTGGCACGAGCAACAAGCCACCGATGCTTGTCAGATCTGAATACAATATCTGGCAACATCGGATGAGCCATGTTTTAGCTCAACAGAACACTGGGTGTTGGAAGTCGGTTATCTTCGGACCACATGTTCCGACGGTGCCGAGTACTGAAGATCCCAAGGTTCAAGAGCCAAAGAAACTTGAAAACTACTCCGACCAGGATTTTCAGAAAATTGAGTTAGATGCTAAGGCCTTCAGTATTGTGGCCATGGCTCTACCCAATGATATATATGCTGGGTTGTTACATTGTAACAGTGCAAAGGAGTTGTGGGATGCACTGAAAGAACAATTTGGTGGGACTGAGGAGGTTATTGAAAACAATCGTGAAATACTTAATCAACAATATGAAACATTCAGTCATGTCAAAGGAGAGTCATTAACTCAACAATTTGAGAGGTTTAATTGTTTAATTAGTGAACTAAAACTGGTTGGTCTTACTTACCCTCATTCAACCCTAAACCATAGGTTTTTAAGATCACTACCAGACAAATGGGACACTATTGCTATTGTGATGAGAAACTCAATTGGATTTAAAGACCTATCACTGACCCAGCTTCATGGTAAGCTCTTGACCTATGAAAGAGAGCTTAACCAGAAAAAGAAGCTCCAAGACTCTGGAAAAGTGTCTGATGATTATGTATTTGGGAATACAGCACTTTTGGGTCATGATGAGGTGCCTGGAAATACTAAGGATCAGAGTTATGATCATTTCATTGACATAACTTCAGGTTTTAACTCAGGTTTTAACTCTGATTCTTATTCACCAAACTATGCTTTCACAGCAAGTGGTGGTGATATCCAGGCATCTGATAACATATCCTTTGAGTATGATGATCTGAAATACTTTGACCCTGATGATTTGGAAGAAATGGACATTATGCACCAATTGGCCCTTCTCAGTGTAAGAACTAACAATTTTTACAAGAAAACTGGGAGAAGGTTTCCAGGGTTAACTGGCAGATCAAAGGTTGGGTTGGATAAATCAAAGATAAAGTGTTACAAATGTCATAGACTTGGTCATTTTGCTAGGGAATGTAGGAATCAACATGGTACACCTATGATCACCTATCCAAATCAAAGACCTCAGACCAACACTTATCAGAATTCCTATAATGCCCCTGGACCAAACGTGCAAAACACTGCTCATTTTGCACAGTCCTCAAACACTGTTCATGTCCAGTATGTCCAAACCACTGTTCCTCAGATCCACTATGTGCAAACACCTGTTACTCAAGCACCTGTGCAAACGACTGTTGCTTCATCCTCTGCTCCTACAGAAACCAGTCAACAGAGCTTCTTTACACAAGGCTTTGTTGATTGGAGCAGTCTACCAGATGAGTTAACAGATGAAAATTTTGCATTAGTTGCCAAAGCTGAAAATGAACCAGAAAACTTTTGTTTCATGGCTATGGTTGATGAGGTTGAATCTGAGGAGGTGGTGACTGAATCTGATGTTGTGACTAATGATGTTGTTGATGAAGTTGTTACAGGTGAAAAACCTGAAGAAGAGGTTGTGAATCTCTCAGATCCCTGGGGTGCATCTGATGATTGTGAGTGCAAGTGTGATTGTGCATTGATGGCTGCTGCTAAGGTATCTCCTCAAATTCTTAAAGAGTTGTGTTCTGACAGATGTGTAATTGCATTTGCTAACATCAAAGAGGTGAATGAAAACCTTAGAAAGAAAATTTTAGATGATGAAGTTAAATTTGAAAAACTTTCAAAAGATTTAAAAACAAGTTTAACTGAAAAGGAGTCTGAAATAAGCAGCTTAAAACATGAAGCAACCATAACCAAAGACCAGCTCCAAACTATGATAGCAAAATATTAGAGTTGTAAAAGTGAGCTTGAGTCCACCCAAGTTGAATGTGAGAAATGGGTGGAATCATGTAGAGGTTTTGAGATGCTACTCAACAAACAAACCAAAAGTCATGTGAAGTTTGGTTTTGGTTTTGAAACCACTGCTCCAGCTTTTGAAAACACTGACAAAAGGAGTCAAAAGTCTGTTGAGATAGTTCCAACAAACCTGCAGGGTCAAGAGATTAAAATCACTGAACCAAATGGTAAGAAAATTGTTCTTGAAAAACCAGAAGGTTCCTCATCATTCACTGAACTTGAAAAGTATGAATTTAAACCTACCTGGTCTGATGAGTGTGATACTCTTGAGAATTTTAAACCTATTGATTTTAAAACACCTGAAGGAAAGACAGCTCCTCAGGCAAAAGTCATTCCCTTGAAAAACCTTCCAGCAGATGCTCAAACATCTGCTGAAAAGAAGGCTGAAAAAGGGAAGAAGAAAGAAAAGACTGTCCACTTGTTCTGTGATTTCTGTGAGAAGAAGAATCATGTCACTAAAAACTATTTTCTTCTAAAAGCATATGACATTAACAAAGGAACAAGTGAATGTGATTCCAAAGCCACATGTTCAATATGTGGGAAAAAGAATCACAAGACCAAAGAGTGCTTGTATCTAAAAAATTTTGATGTAAAAATACAAGAATACAAAGCTAAAACTCTTGCAAATCCTGTGGTTAGTACTTCAAAAGGAA
Source organism: Ambrosia trifida (assembly GCA_028751855.1). Classification (NCBI taxonomy): domain Eukaryota; kingdom Viridiplantae; phylum Streptophyta; class Magnoliopsida; order Asterales; family Asteraceae; genus Ambrosia; species Ambrosia trifida. The sequence goes on from CM054122.1 coordinate 29,426,380, forward strand.
AGCCCAAACAGACCTTCACCCCTGTCCAAACATCTGTTACTAAAAGACTTGAAACATCTGCTTCTAGGGATGTCCAAGTAACAGATGCTCCACCCACAAGCAAATACCCAAGAGGTTATGGACAACCACCATGTCATAGTCTGCCACATGTTTATGAGGAGCCAAAAAGACCCTCTAAACCAAGAGTGAACAGAAATCCATATGGGTATTATCATCTGTCTGGAAGTGATCAAACAACTGTTGCCCCAAGTGTTGACATTCAAGCACTGGCAAATGGTCAGCAGCAGTTGTTAAACGTAATTCAAAAATTAGTTCAAACCACTGATCACCTTCCAAAGCTTGAGTGTGAAAGGTCTGAGGACCCATCCAAAGCCAACTTGGCTTTGGACACTCACCAAAACTAATCCATTACTGATGTGCAGGGAGCTTCTGCTTGTTTAGATAGTCTTTGGTATGTAGATAGTGGAGGCTCCAGGCACATGACAGGATGTAGAGCCCTTCTTCTAGACTTCTTGGCTCATGGAGGGGGTGATATATCCTTTGGTAATGATTCAAAAGGTAAGGTGTTGGGGTCAGGGACTGTACAAGCTGGAAAACTCAAGTTTGAAAATGTCAATCTTATTGATAATCTCAAGTTTAATCTTCTGAGTGTTTGACAAATGAGTGACAAAGGTTATGGCTCATTCTTCACAAAGAAAACTTGCAAGATTATTGGGCCAGAAGTGGTGAAAAAGATTGATACCATCATTGCTGAGAGCAAAGCACAACTTGTTGCTCATAGAAGTGGCAATGTGTATGTTGTTGATATGTTAAAGGACAATCCTATGGCGAATGTCTGTTTGTTTTCTGCTGCCTCCACAAAGGAGACAGAATTGTGGCATAGGAGATTGGGTCACACCAACCTTAACACTATCAACACACTCTCCAAACAAAGCCTTGTCCGAGGTCTACCATCAAAAGAATTCAAATGTGATGAGCATTGTGTTTCTTGCTTAAAAGGGAAACAACATAAAAGCTCTTACAAATCCATTGATGAGTCCAAAACCAGTCAATGTCTACAATTGTTGCACATGGACTTGTTTGGCCCTGTTAAAATCATGAGTCTAAGAAGAAAAAGATTTTGTCTTGTCATAGTTGATGATTTTTCTAGGTTTACATGGACTTACTTTTTACATTCTAAGGATGAGACTGCAGGTATATTGAAGGACTTTGCCACCAAAGTTGAAAAACAATATGACTTGCCAGTAAAAGTCTTCAGAAGTGACAATGGAACAGATTTTAAAAATAAGGAGTTGGATGATTTCTGTGTGTCAAAAGGGATTGTGAGGCAGTACAGCATCCCAAGAACACCAGAACAAAATGGGGTGGTTGAAAGGAAAAATAGAACTCTTATAGAAGCTGCAAGAACCATGCTAGCAGATTCTGGTTTGCCATTGTCCTTCTGGGCAGAAGCTGTAAACACTGCTTGCTATGTTCAAAACAGAGTTTTGATCAACCCCAGACATCAAAAAACTGCTTATGAAATTTTGTTCAAAATCAAACCATTAATTTCATTTTTCAAAATCTTTGGCTGCCCATGTTTCATTTTAAACCTCAAAGATTCCATTTCAAAATTTGCAGCCAAAGTAGATTGTGGTTACTTTCTGGGATATTCTTCTACTGCCAAGGCTTATAAAGTGTTTAACACAAAGACCAAGACAATAGAAGAAACTCTGAATGTAAAGTTCAATGAACTTTCATCTCTAAAAATCCCTACAAATCCTGCTGAACTATTTGATTTAGATAAATTCAAATTTGAAGATATCACTGTTAAAACTAACAATGCAGGTATTCCACAGTCTCCACAACAAGATTACAGAACAGATGTTGTGATCCCCAGTCACTACAAAATCTATTCTGCCTCAGAGGAAGCAGCTGTTCAAAACAATTGTCAAAACTCTGCCACAGCTGTGTCAACCACTGTTGGCCAGTCTTATCCTCAAACCACTGTTTCACCTCTCACAACCACTGAACAATCATCTGTTGACAAAAGTCAATCATCTGTTGACAAAAGTCAGTCCAGTTTCACACCACTTGGACCCATTCCTCCATTACCATTTCAAACATCTGATGGCACTACAGAAGTGCAAACAGATGGTACACCAACAGAGTCACCAAACCTCTGTCCATCACCTCAAAATGTCATCATACCATATCAGGGAGATCTTATTTACTTAAGAGCTCATCCACCAGACCAGATCATTGGCAACATCAGAGAGGGTGTGCTCACAAGAAGCCAATCCTCCAATATCTGTCTTTTTGCAGGTTTTCTATCTCTCACACAACCTGTCAAGTACCAAGAGGCATTAAAAGACAACAGTTGGGTAGAAGCTATGCAAGAAGAACTCCTTCAATTTAAAAGACAACAAGTATGGGAGCTTGTACCACTACCTAAGGATGTTTGTCCTATAGGAACAAAGTGGGTCTTCAAAAACAAAACTGATGAAAGGGGTATTGTTGTCAAGAATAAAGCCAGGCTTGTGGTTCAAGGCTTCAGACAAGAAGAAGGAATAGATTATGATGAAACTTTTGCTCCTGTAGCAAGACTAGAAGCCATCAGACTATTTTTAGCCTTTGCTGTCAACCACAACATAAAGGTGTATCAGATGGACATCAAATGTGCTTTCCTTTATGGCAAAATTCAGGAGGAGGTCTATGTATGTCAGCCACCTGGTTTTGAAGACACATTCCATCCTGACTATGTCTACAAGCTCAACAAAGCTTTGTATGGTCTCAAACAAGCACCAAGGGCCTGGTATGAAACTCTTTCCACATTTCTCTTATTTATTGGTTTCACAAGAGGTAAAATAGACAAAACTTTATTTCTTAAATGGAAAGGGAAACACTTAATGATTGTTCAAATATATGTGGATGACATCATTTTTGGATCCACATGTAACCAAATGTGTGAAGAGTTCAGAAAACTCATGACAGCAGAGTTTGAGATGAGTGCCATGGGTGAGCTTCAGTGTTTCCTTGGTCTTCAAGTGAAACAACTGCAAAATGGCACATTCATTCACCAAAACAAATATGTAAAGAATTTATTAACCAGATTTGAGATGAATGATTGTAAGCCATGTAGTACACCCATGAGTACAGTCAAGCTGCTCACTATTGATGACAAGGATGAACTGGTTGATCAAACACATTATAGATGCATGATTGGGTCTTTACTGTACTTAACTGCATCTAGGCCAGACATTATGTTTGCTACCTGTGTCTGTGCAAGATCCCAGGCTTCACCCAAAAAGTCAAACCTTATTGCTGTGAAAAGGATATTCAGATACCTCAAAGGTGCTCCCACACTTGGTATTTGGTATCCTGCTAATGGAAACATTGAGCTTTCAGGTTATTCAGATAGTGACTTTGCTGGCTGTCACACCACAAGAAAGTCCACATCAGGAGGGTGCCAATTTCTAGGGAATGCCTTAGTTTCCTGGCAAAGCAAAAAGCAGGCAGCTGTTTCAACCTCAACAGCTGAAGCTGAATACATTGCTGCTGCAAGCTGTACAGCCCAACTCATGTGGCTTCAAAATCAATTACTGGATTTTGGGATAACTGCACTACAGACTCCACTCATGTTGGACAGTCAAGCTGCTGAAAATATCATCAAGAATCCAGTCTCTCATTCCACTACCAAACACATTGACATCAGACATCATTTTTGTGAGCGTTGGATTTTAGCTAAAACAGGATTATACGATCATACAAGTCACAAAACCAGGTGCGGAAACCCTAGTTCTGAACAAATTGATAAAACACAAATCACAACACAATCAAGATCATTTTCAATATCATTTCATAGATTAACTTCATTCAAATAAGCGTTTACAATCAGTTTATGTTAATCTAGAACACACATACTATTTCTCAAAAACACCTCTGAACCTGATCTGAACCTGGACACAAATGACAACTCTCTTACATTATCAAAATCACAAAAACTATATATAGGCACTGCACATTCGCCCATTGCAACTGGTCGAATGTGAGTGATTTCCACATTCGCCCATTCTAAATGGTCGAATGTGTCTTTTGTTCAGGTCCATTCTTCCTTCGTCCCTTTATCATCTACCTTCGCCCAGTCTTTTCTTCCTTCGCCCATTATATTCACCTTCGGCCAAGCTCTAACATGTGTTAATTATGTATATCCAATCCTTAGTCGCAAAACGCATCAACAAACTCCCCCTCGACTATTGATTGGATAGTTTTCTCTGTTGGTCCATCGTCTTGTTCATCAACTTGATTCTGAGCTGTTTCTTCTGCTCAGAAGTCATTGGCGGCTCAAATGTTTTCTTCACAGGCTTAGACACATTGGCTATCTTCACAGTCTTGCCAAGTTTACCCTCCAAATTGCTTCCAGCATTGATGTCATACGCAAAACAAACTCCAACCACTTGCGTATACTTTCTCGCTTGAGCAAAGTCGTTAGGTTCATAGTAGATCGGATTGTAGAACAACATGATGATGTCTTCGAAAGTGCAATTAATCAACCACATAGGATCAAATACATGAACATGCTTGTATTTATCCTTTCCATCTCTCAACACAATCACCGCTTCTGCCTTTCTCCAATCATAGTACCAAAAGATGAAATCAGCACTAAAATGCTGTGGCATCGGCATCAACGGTATCTTCCTCATCACATTAGGTGCTTTGTAAATCAAAGTAACACGCTTCATATTGGTTTGTGGATCAATATCCCTATGCACTTTTCTTCTGGGATATTGAGGCTTGAATCTGTTCCATCTCGTACGACTTTCCCAAACCAATTTGTCTGCGCACCAACCGACATGTGATCCATTTACTTCGGCACCTGACATTGGGAATCTGCATAAGTCTCTAATCGCCCAGTACGGTAGAGTAAGCAAATCACAGAATCTGTTGAAGTACAGAATTCCGGTTTCCCATTTTGCAGCAATACACTTCAGCCTGCCTAAGTAAGTCCACCCGAGAGCTCTGCCTTTGAACTTGGCATTATGAAATCTGTAAAAGTTACCTTGAGCTTCAGGCTTTGGTCGGTTTTCATCCATTTCCTTCAATTTCTTCATATAATTCTTCAACTCATCAGACTGGTTTGAAGAATCTTTCTTTTCAGTACCAAATACCTTCTCAACAAACTCTTCACTCCTTTTCTTAGCTTTCTGTTTCGCTGACTTATTTGGTATCTCAGTGAAGTCAGGAAATACTTCATTTTCATCATCTTGTCTGAAATATTGGGGAAACTCTTCATGAGTTATATCTTCTACCTCCACTTCATTGTTCTCTGGAGTCTGCACATCATCTGAATGACTTCCCATATCCTTTTCAGGAATATCAGGAATCGATTCATCCATCATAAACTCCTCAAACGTTTTCCCTACCCTCTGTGCAAGACCATCTAGTATTTCTTTTGCCACAGATGCAGGTAATTCCCCTTCTTCAAGATCTGGATCTTCATATTCCAACTCATATCTTAAGTCATCAGTCTGGAATATTTCAGCGAAGCATCCTGTGAACTCAATGGTCCACTCTCTCTTTTCCAACATATTCTTATACAGCTGTTTAGCATCATCAGACAAAGATCTCACCTTCTCGTTCCAGAAAATACTTTCATCCGAATCAACGTTCTCACCTTTCTTCTTGGAACTTGATTCTCCAGTATCTTTCTTCTTTGGTGTTCTCTTCTCATAACTAAATCTAGAAGTATCATCTCCTCCATCATGATCACTTCCACTGCTAAACTCATCACCTTGCTTTTTCCCAGCACCTTCAGCACCATCATCATCATCATTATTGTCATCATCATCATCATTATCATCATCGCTTTTCTCCGATTCATCATTATCCTCATCATCATCTTCTTCTTTCTCAGATTCAGAATACTCATAATCGACTTTTTGTTCATCTTCTTCTTCATCTTCTTCACCCTCTTTCAACTGGGGTGCCCTGCTATAAAGCTCTTCAATCAAATTACCAAGGCGTTTGTTTTCATTCCTTAGTTCTTTGTTATCAGCCTTAATCAGTTTGATTTTGCTCTTGTTTCTTGCACACTTTTTCTCAAGCTTCTCATTCTTAGCTTCCAACATCTTAATCTTATCATATATATCATCCTGATTAGATTTTGAAGCAACCACTATCTGAAGCATTTTCTCCTCATTCTGCTTAAACTTAGCAATCTCAGCTTGTTGAGCAACCAACATCTTCATCATGTCATCCATCTTTTTATTCACTTGCTTCATAACATCGTCATCCACAGTTACTTTCTTTGACTTTGATTTGGATGGCTCAACTTCAACTACTTTCTCCTTCTGAGGCTTTCTAAACATATCGAGCACTTTATCCATATCGATATTGAATTGATCGATTGGTAAAGTCTCTGCCTCTTTTGTTTTCTTCTGCTTCTTGGCAACAGGTGAAGATAGCTTAGATGGTGTACCAGCATCAGGTAATCTTTTTCCCTTCAACAACTGAGCTAACTCTTTCTCCCTCAGTTCTTTTACACTTGATTTCTTGGCCATAGTCTTTTGCTTCTTTGTCTTTCTGGGCAAATTCACCACTACAGTATCTCCAACACTCAGTTCTGCTAGGTCAACACCTAGACCCTCATCTTCTACTGATTTCTTTCTTCTCTCAGCTTCTTCTATCGACTGGTTCAAGGATTCAGACTCACCAACCATAGTGGCCTTACGTTTGGTGGTCCTCACATTCTCATCATCAGAATCCCACTGCTCATCAACCTCAGTCTCTTCTGAATCTACCGACTCTTCATCCACCAAACCCGATCCTTTCTTCGCCGTCGATTTCTTTCTAACCACTTGTTGCTTAGTGCTTCCCTGATCCACAGCCTTTCCCTTGCCCTTCCCTTTGGCTCCAGGATTGACTACTTGCCGTTTCCGCTTAGTGCTTGAATCAACATACACTAAGGGATCATCGTTGTCCGAGTCACTATCATCATGTCTTGCTTTGTTCTTGCCAGGATCAATGTAATCCGGACGAGCCAAAGCACCAAATAATCTCCTGTTGGGTGGCTTCTCACTGTCAGACACACCTTTGTAACCCTTCATCCTCATCAAAGTTCTAATATTCATATGATCTTGACCTAGGATCATAGTCGGATCCTTTTTCAGCATAGGATACTTGTAGTCAAAGATCATCATCAGAAATCTCGGATACAACATAAACTTCTTATTCTTCATACCCTTCAGCATCTCCAGCATATGATCAAGAATCATCCCAGAAACATTAAATGGTTTGTTGAGTGTCAACGCAACCATTAATGAACTCAAACTCCTTCTCATGACATCATAACCACCACTCACACATCCAAAAACATGAATAAGAACATGTGCAAAATACTTGTACTGCACTCCCAGTTTCCCCTTATACATAGATCCGTCAGTGATTGGACCTTTGTATTTCATTCGTAAGAAACACGCCTTCTGTTCTGTCCATGACAATTCCCTGGGATCTTCACTATCTTCAAACTTTATCTGTAAAGCTTCCCTAATATCAGCTTCAGTCAAAAACATATCCATATCCTGAATCTTGCTCTTGATGATCGTCTGATTCTCCCAGTAGTCATACTTCGCATTCTGATAAAAATCTTCAATGATGTCTTTGTATATAATGGTTGGTGTGGCTAATGCATGAACAATCCTGCTCCTCTTCAGAAACTCTATAATCCCGGTAAACTCCGTATTTTTCTCAACATCTCCGAGATAAGCGCAACAGTTGTGCGATCTTTCAAACGGCCAACTGCTTGGAACAGACGTTTCAGCTTCTGGCACTGGATCTGAAACTGTAATCTCTGCTGGAGTTTCAACATTGACTGCTGGTGTTTCAACGTTCTCGGGTTGATCAGCCATCTGCACAAAAAAAAACAATGAAACACGTCAAAATACAAAAACGACAAAATTATAAAAATTCTGGTCAAAATAATCTGCACATTCGCCCGTTCTGAAATGGCCGAATGTGAGAATATTTGGTCGAACGTGAAATCATATGGTCGAATATGAAAAAGTTCTGATTAAAAATCACATTCGTCCATTTTGTTGTACATTCGCCCAAATCAGTTCCACTTTCGCCCGTTTATAACAACCGAATGTGAAACAGTTTTCCCCCAAAATTTAAATTTTTGCCATTGTTGGTTTTAACTTGTAATTTTGATCCTAATATGTGCTAACAAGTCCGACTAACACTCGTTCATTACCAATTTTGACAATTAATCAGTTTTCATTGGTTTTAAAGTAGAATTAGGGTTCAACTGTGTTCAAACGATCAAACTAACATCTAGATGTGTTATTAATCTAATTCCTTCTACATTCTCCCCCTAAAACCTATGAGAACTGATCGGTAATCAAAAACAAGCATCAATAATCATCAAAAACCCCAAAAATTGAAACCCTAGGTCCTGTTCATAAAACGATCAAATCTGATCTGAAATGAAGTCCATTACCTGCAAGTTTAGTCTTAAAATGATCAGTAATGGTCAGGGAACAAATCAATGAATAATAAGAAACACGAGCAACAAGGTCTGGTATTGAAGAAAGTTTGAAAAATTTTGAATGATAAGGATCGAACCTGAAAGGCTTATATATAAGCATCCACGTTCGCCCGTTTGTTGTGGACGAATGTGGGTTAAGTCCACATTCGCCCCAAGTGAATGGCACGAATGTAAAACCAGGCCACCTTCGCCCCTTTTTAGAGACCCGAAGGTGAAAATGTACCCGGAAGTGGAATTTACACCCGGAAGTGAAAAAGTCCACCTTCGCCCAAAATCAAAACGGTCGAATATGATAATTTTTCCACATTCGACCCATTTAAGGGGCGAATGTGAAATGGAAAAATCTGAAAATTTCGCCAAATCACGAATTCGAATCCCGTTCAACATTTTTCAATCCGTTAAACTTCCAAAACTCAAATTTTCACTTTTTGAATGATACAAAGCCCAGATGGTGTTATCAAATCTCAGAAATTGACCATCAAGCATCCCCGGTTATCAAAAAATAAAGCAGAAATGCAAATCTTTTGAATTTTCTGAAATTTTTATCAAAACACACCTAAAATCTTTTTGGATTTTGTATCTTTTTGACAATAAAAGTAAAATGCGACAAAGTAAAATGCATCAAAGTAAATGAAAGCAGTAAACATTTTGTGATTTCCGGTAAGAGGATCATATCAGTTTTCTGAGAAATCTGAACACAGCGTTGATCTGTTTTAATATTATCATTAGAAACAATATGTGACACAGCAAATGCTGATATTGTTGTCCACATAAGCTCACATGCAGACAATTACGCAATGCTTCAAAATGATACGAATTAGATGTATTAGACTAACACATTGTGGTTCCCACACACACGACATACTCCCGTATCAAGAAGTAATTTGCACAAAGACTCATTGTAAAGCGTGATTATGCTTTCGTCGTCTGTAATTGTACAAGATATAATGCATAGAGGTATACAGGTCAGCAAATTAATGCAGCAAAGTAACATATGCACCATACCAGGTTGAGGACTGATATTAATCATGATTTGCATCAATGATCAATACGATATTATAGATAATCTTTGATCATCATATAACATGGAAAGTTCCTCAATTCGGTCACTTTAGGATTTGGCATAAAGCTCTTTTATAAAGACATCCTGTCTGATCTAGGTCCGTAATGACTTACAGCAGAAGATCAGATAGGCTATCCCCAGACAACTAATAACATAACAACCCTAAACCTCCGAGTTTTGTACAAACACCCTGTCAAACGAAATTACGGTACTAAGACCATATGCCCATGAGGTGTTCAGCCACAAACGCGTAGTTTGTTATGTTTGTATCACTAATGCACGCAATATATAGTCTACGAAGCCTATCAGCATATCACACGTAATCAACATACGTCACATAAAACTATACAATTCTTTAGCCTGTGTCAGATCCCCACTGATGTACTATCATTTCCTCTTTTTATCCAGGAAATCATTTTGGGTTTTTCTAATTTTTAGGTATTTTGAAAATTTTTCAATGTTTTTGGTTTTTCTGATAAAATGACTCCCCCTAAAATAAAGAACATATTTTTGGGTTTTTAATTTTTCTGAAAAACAAAAACAAAAAATTTGAAAGAAACAATCCACTTGAAAGTATCAACTTCTTTGAGGATTAAACAACCCCCTCGAAAGCATCAACTTCTTTGAGGATTATGATAGTAAAGAGAAATTCCCAATTAGCAAAGAGAAATTCCCAATTAGCAAAAATTTAGAACTAAGACTAAAAATTAAAAAGCGATAAACCGAGGAGCCGATTAGTCCTGTTTTTCCTTTATATTGTTTACTTTCAAAAGATATTCAAAGCGGGATCTGTCAAAAGCTTTTGTAAACAAATCTGCACGTTGGTAGTCAGTATGGATTTTGACCATATCTATCAATTCCTTAGCGTAACAATCACGGATAAAATGATATTTAATCCGGATATGTTTCGCTTTAGAATGATTTTCAGTATTTTTAGTTAATGCAATTGCGGCTTCGTTGTCACAGTGTATAGGAGTTTTAAGAAACTGCAAACCGTAATCGACCATCTGTTGTTGGATCCAGAGCACTTGCGAACAGCAACTCGAGGCTGAAATGTACTCGGCTTCACATGTAGACAGTGCGACTGAAGTCTGTTTCTTGCATTGCCAGGTAATTAACCTGCTCCCTAAAAACTGGCAACCGGCTGTTGTTGATTTGCTGTCTTTGTCACAGCCGCCCCAATCTGCATCACTAAAAGCAATAAAATCAAAATCATCATCATTAGGGTACCAAAGTCCTTTTGATGGACAACCCTTCAGATATCGAAGGATACGCTTGACTACCGTCAGATGACTTTGTTTCGGCTTCGATTGATAGCGAGCACAGAGACACGTTGCATACATAATATCTGGTCGAGACGCTGTCAAATACATCAGAGATCCGATGATTGCTCTGTATGTAAATGGGTCTGTCAGCTCCCCCTTAGTGTCCACTCCAATCCCATGATTGGGTTGAATCGGGGTATCCATCGGCTTAGAGTCCTCCATCTGGAATCGGCTCAAGATGTCGGCTACGTATTTCGTCTGGTGAATGAAGATCCCGTCGGGTCTTTGATCCACCTGTAAGCCGAGGAAAAACTGCATTTCCCCCATAGCGCTCATTTCGAACTTCTCCTGCATAACAGTTTCAAATTCCCTGCACAAAAGTTCGTTAGTTGAACCAAATATAATATCATCAACGTAAATCTGTACTAGAAGCAAGTCATCTCCCGTCTTCTTCGTAAAGAGGGTGCAATCGACGAGGCCGCGCTTGAATCCTTTGGAGATGAGGTATGTACTTAGCTCCTCGTACCACTGTCTTGGAGCCTGGTGCAAACCATATAAAGCTTTGTTTAGCACGTAGACCTTGTCCCGGTGGATTGGGTCCTCAAAGCCTGGTGGCTGCCCGACATAAACCTCCTCCTTGACTTTACCGTACAAAAATGCGCTCTTGACGTCCATTTGATAGACTTTGAATTTCTTGTATGAAGCAAACGCAAGGAACATCCGAATAGCTTCAATTCGTGCTACTGGTGCATAGATTTCGTTGTAATCAATTCCTTCGATTTGATGGAAACCCTGCACAACCAATCTGGCTTTGTTGCGAACAATAACTCCACGATCATCCTTTTTGCACTTAAACACCCACTTAGTGCCTATTTTCTTTCTTCCCGGCGGCAAATCTGTGAGCGTCCAGACTCCCAATTTCTGGAATTGCAATAACTCCTCCTGCATTGCCTCAACCCAGGCATCTTCATTCAAAGCGTCTTTGTATGTCCTTGGCTCTACCTGCGACACATAACATGCAAACGACCAATCATTTTGGCTACCAGATTTCTGAATTTTGGCATACAATGCTAAAGCACCAAAACTCTCTAGTGAATTAACGCTTTTAAGCTGCCCTCTGGTCATAACACCACTTCCAGGATCACCGATAACTTGCTCCAGCGGGTGAATACGATGAATCCAAGATTTCGGATTAACAGGTACAATCACTCCCGTCTGAGCAGTCAAGTTCTCTACAGCATCCTGATCATGACCCGTGTTAGACGATGAAGCAACATCTGGATTTGGAGTTGGGTTCACAGTTTGCTCTTCTAAGTCTTCTGCATGTTCAAGAACAGCTTCTTCAAATTGTTCATCTTCAGATTCTGAACTGTCTAATGAAGTTGAAGCTTCTTGAAACATCTCTTCTTCTTGTATAGGAGCACTGGTATCACTAGAAGCTGGTGGGGGGTTTACGGTGATTGGACGCATCAACGGTGAAGTTGCCGCGTTTTCACACTCGTAAAGTAATCTGATAACAGCTTCTTCAACCAGGCTATCTAGGTTGAATGATTCAAAGAAATCTTTGTAATCAAACATCCAATCAGGGCCCGTGCCTTGCAAATTTTGTGTGTATCGTTGAACTTCCACGTTAGCCCAATCCTCCACTTGACGAGTTCTCTTGTTGAATACCCGTTTAAGCGGGGTTGCATATCCAACAAAATATCCCTCCTCAGCTTTAGGACTAAACTTCTCGCTTGGATTCAACATCGTGCATGGCGCCCCAAATGGTTCTAGATACTCTAAATTGGGCTTTCGTCGGTGTAACAGCTCATAAGATGTTTTTCCAAACTTCTTCACTGTTATAACCCGATTTAATGTATAATTTGCTGCATAAATCGCCTCATTCCAGAACATTACTGGAAGATTTGAATCAGCGAGCATTGTTCGAGCTGCCTCAATTAGAGTCCTATTCTTTCTTTCAGCAACACCGTTCTGTTGCGGGGTATACGGAGCTGAATATTCATGATGAATCCCTTTGCTTTCACAAAGTTCATCCATCTTTGCATTTTTGAACTCCGTCCCGTTGTCACTCCTGATCCTTTTTATCTTCAAATTGTAGATATTCTCCAGTCGAGTGAACAGAACTTGTAAGTTGGTAAAGGTGTCGCTTTTGTTCTTCAAACACATCACCCAAGAAAATCTTGAATAGTCATCAGTGACGACTAAACAATAAAGCTCTCCAAGATGACTTTTGCGCTTGACCGGTCCAAAAAGGTCCATGTGCAATCGCTCAAGCGGCATCTCAACAGAGTTAACTTTCTTCACTTTATGAGACTGTTTGTGTTGTTTTCCTTTCATGCAGCTTACACACTTGTCATTCAGATGGAAATGTTTCACGTTTACTCCATCGACAAGTCCATTTCTCACTAACTGATTCATTTTCCTCAGATGAATGTGCCCCATTCTGCGGTGCCACATTATCGATTCTTTTTCGGTCGCCTTGGATAAAAAGCATGTTATCTGTCCCTGTGATGTCCTCGCCTTGGACATATCAAGAATATAAAGATTGTTGACTCGAGGTGCCATCAACATAACCCACTCCTTTGGAATTTTGAAGCCCGGCTTGAGAATATAGCAGGATTTGTCATCAAAATGCACAGAAAATTGTTTATCGCATATTTGACTGACGCTCAACAGATTATAGTCTATCTGCTTGACATAAGAAATCCGCTCGAAAGTCACAATCCCATTACTCACGCTTCCTTCCATCGTAATATATCCTCCTTTATTACCCGCGAACGCGACATATCCTCCATTAATATTCTTCACATCAAACAGCAACGCCAAATCCCCCGTCATGTGGCCTGAAGCTCCACTATCAACAATCCAGAGACTGCTAATAGGGCCAACTGAAGCTCCCTGCACACAAAAAGTAAACATTTAGTTCTTTCGGGGGACCCAAGCCTGAGTCTTGGGCCTTTGAACATTGGATTTCAAAGAAACATCCTCAACAACTTTTTCAACAACTTTCTGTTTTGGATCAATCTTTTTCTGATTGTTCAAAACAGTTTCATTTTTCTCACTTACCTTCGAAGTAGAAGCTCCTGGAGTACCATTAGGTGTCCAAGATTGTTCAGACCTTTTGAGAATACGAATTTGAGATTTTGGTTTCTCAATTGGTTTCTGAACATTGTTACCAAAAGTAACTTTCTTGGCAACCTTATCTGAGTTAACAGACTTAGGTCCAACATTTGACTTGACAATTGGTTTTTGTGGAACCTTTTGTCTATCAGCTGTTGTGTTCACCACAGGTTTTCTCCAAGATTGTTCCATAGCTATCCGATTCCTTTGATCATATTGAAATGGACGGTTGTTCCTCATTTGAAAATTGTTTTGATTATAAAATTGTTGTTGTTGAGGAACAGCCCGTCTATGTGGTGGGACATAATGATCAATCGGCTTTCTCATGGAATTCCTAACCTCAACTTCATGTCTTTTATGCCTTACATATGGACACTGAGCAAGTAAATGCCCGCGTTCTCCACATTTAAAGCATTTTCTATATTCCTCAAACACATAATGAGCATTTGGTGAAGCAAATAATTTAACAGGAAATTGATCATTATATTGTTGATTCCTCAAACTCTCAGGAAGTGGTCCTTTCGAATAAGAGGGCTCATGAAAACCATTTGCTTTATCATTTGGTCTAATGAACTCAGTGACATGGATTTTTGGTTCTTGAGGAACTTCTGAAAACAATTTCTTTAAGATTTCTGGTGGAATTTCATTGGTTCTCTCATGTTTTGGAAACCATATTGTGCTTTCTTGCCAGATTTTATCAAGTTTAGAATAGTTAACGTTTTTGATCGGAAATTCCTCATCAGAAATGATCTTATCGGATCCTTCCATCCGATAAAACACCTTAACAGGTTTGTCACTTGGTTCATTCAGCTCATTCTTTTCAACAACATTCTTAACACCATTATCTTTCTTAACATCAATCTTTTCAGACTTTTTATCACGATTAGCATTTGCCATCGGATGAACATGATCAGATGGTGACACTGGTTCAGTAGTAATGATGTGATTTTCTTTTGGAATCTCACATTCATTAACAGTTTGATCACTACCAGTATCATCATTCTCTGAGTCTGAATTATCACTCTCAGCATAAACACCCTCATTGTTCAAGCCCAAAATCGGTCTCACATCGGTCTCACATTGGTGATAGTTATGATTTTCAAAAAGAACCGGAGATGGTACAGACTTGTAATTGGTGGTGTTATCATCAATGATATGATCTACCACATAAGCAACATTCTTATAACTTTCCAACTTCTTGTTAACCTTTTCAGCAAAGCATTTTATGGCTGCCATTTCCAACTTGGTGTTTTCAATTTCATTGATATAGTTGTTTATGGCCAATTGTTTCAATGACAAAGTATTTTTCAAGTCGGAAATGTCCTTTTTATAGCCATCTAATACTTTGTTGAAAGCATTCAACTCTTTGCGAGTAGATTGACAATTCAGAATAGCACTATCACGTGAAATTCGGAGTTGTTTATTCTCCTCAGTCAATCTATCACATGTTCCACAATATTTATCACTCATAACATCAGTGCTAGATTCAGAACTTACAGGTTTTGGCGGTTCAGTCATGGCCATCAACGCAAAATGAGCTTCCTTTCCAGTGAAAAACTTGGAGTAGTCAATCTTAGTGAAAGCATCATCAGCGATACACGACTTCCTCGTCATCAAAAAGTCAGCTTCTGCCAGCAACTGATCAATATCATCATCTAAAGAATCAACACTTGCCTCTGTGTCTGATTCGCTCTCAGAATCTGAATAAACTGATCTACACTCTTCGGAAACATCAGAAACTGAATCAATCACCATTCCAGAACTCTTTTCCTCAGCCTTAACCTCAACAGGTTCACTCTCCACTTCCATCTCAGTCTCAGAATCATCACTTTCACACTCCTCAGTTTCTTTCTTCTCATCAACTACCACTGACTCTTCCATATCAACCTGATAAGCAACACATGCCACATTCCCACCAGTAGTCACTTCCTCTACTCCTATTTGCATACCCGACCAGTCAAACCTCTCATCCTGTTGAGTCACCAAAGCTTGGTTCTGACTCGCATTCTGTTGAGTCTCATTAGGTGTAGTAATAGGTACAACTGTTCGGTTTGTGTGGTTAGGAGATTGGTTTTGAATCTGGTTTTGAGTGTTTGGTTGTCTGTTTTGGTTGTTAAAGTTTCGGTTTTGGTAGTTGTTGTTATTTTGGTAAGAAACTTGGTTTTGTTGACGGTTCTGGTAATTTGCATTGAAAGGGTTTCGATTACCTTGTTTGGGTGGCTGGGTGCATTCCCTTTTGAAGTGTCCTTTTTCTCCACAATTAAAACACGTAACCTTCTCCTTGTTGAAACCATAGGTTGTGTTAGGAGAAGTTGCCAAATCAGTCCTTCCAGTTTTCTCGATGAACTCTGTTGCTCTTCTCATTATACTCGCAAAAGCCCATTGAATGTCAATGAGTTCCATCTCTTCCTTGTCTATCTGTGCGTAGTCTTCGTTGGTTAAGTTGTTGTTCCCAATCTGACTAGCAACCAACCCATTGTAGGATGAAACCATTGCTGAGACTAATGCAATGTGTTGCTGAGCAACCTCCACAGTCACATTTCCCAAGTTAGATGTATCCAAAACCACCGGTTGTTGTTTATGTTGAGTAACTTGGTTTACTGGTTGTTGTGTTTGGTTAGCGGTGTAAAAACTTGCTTGTTGCATTGGGGAAATTGGTGAAATGTAGGAATTATATTGTGGTGGTGTATATGATGGTTGTGAGTAGGAATTGTATTGCGGTGGTGTGTAGTTGGTGGTTGGTTTTGATGATTCCATGACATTAGAAATACATGCAACATGTGGTGCAACGCTTCCTGAGTTCGAGTTTCCAGCTGGAACTGAAGTCCCTCCAAAATACAAACTGGGATTCTGAGGAATCTGTGACCTTCTAGCTTTCCTCCTATCCTCCAACTCTTTGTTCTCCAGCTTTTCGATAAACTCTGAAATGGTCCAGAATTGATAAGCATCCTTCTCTCTCAGTACTTCCACATGCTGATCCCATTGTGGTGGTAAAGCATCTGCAAACTTATCCACCTGCTTAGTCATTGGAATCTGTACACCATAACTAGACAATTCAGACAACAAATGCATATATCTCGGAGTTAGTTCTTTTAAAGTTTCATTATTAATAAAAGAAAAATTCTCAAACTCTTTGACCAATTCCTCCATTCTCAGACTCCTGGTCTTCTCATTACCATCATGCTTCCTCTTCAGCTTATCCCAAAGCTGCTTTGATGTAGTACATGTCCCAAATTGATGCAACAGGTCACTTGTGATTGCCTGTGTCAGTTGGGAAAACGCCTTCTTCTCCACCACATATTTCTTCTTCTCGTCCTCAGTTAAGCTTTCCAAAGGAATCATCTCACCGGTATTCTCCAAAATTGGTGCTGTGTAACCTTTCACAATCATGCTCCATGCCTCTGCTCCTTCAACTCCCATGCCTTCCAAATGGATCTTGAACATGGTATGCCACTGATTATACTCTTGCATATCCATGAGCTTCGGTGGCCGAGTTCCACTACCTGTAGACAAATCCTTAATCAAAGTAGAAATAGCATTAGTGGT